>CM055196.1:362500-962500 GCA_029224185.1 Karalla daura
GCATAGTACACACACCAAATCGTGTCATGGCGTTCTGGAGACTCTCCCCTACGGCGTGACAGTGAGCTCATCTTCCAGATAGGTGAAAGCGCAGTCTCCATAGAGCCAAATGTTTATCACTTGGCCAATTTGGCTTTTCCCCATAAGAATGAATGGGAGAAACAGAACTCCACAAACAAACATTCGCAACGTTGCCATACTTTGACTTTGAAACTTCCTTTTCTTTTCAAAAATTGAAGAATCTTGTGGTGTGTTTGTGTAGCGAGTTGCACGCTGATAGGTTGTATGGTTTTTCAGCAGCACCTCTTCTCGACGACCATGTGGTCAGGTACCTGCTCCAATGTCTCCTCTGCTGACATGGTAATACAAAGTGATGAGGCGTCCAGCTTCAATGCACCCCAGCAGATGGCACAGGCCCTGGGAGACTCGCAGAGTGGGAAAGGACCCCCTCAGCATTGGGCATGTCCAATCTCTTCTGAGCACCGGGCCGACATGCGGGATCGCTGAAAAATCAGCTCTCGTTTCGCTCTTTTCACGCTGCTCCCAGCCACACCCTAAGCAGCAGACAAATTCTTTTTTCCAGTTTTGTAGGAACATTGGTGCTCTCTCATGCGGGGCAGGCCATATACCCGTGCGCCTTGTGAAATTTAAACGACGAGCCTCATCGTAGGCCCAGTGCAGCCTTTTCTCTCCATAAGCCCCCATTCATTGTCCCACCACTGCCATCAATGTTAAACGTTGCACTTCTCCTCGCGACTGTGGCCACAGTTCGCATAGTACACACACCAAATCGCGTCATGGCGTTCTGGAGACTCTCCGCTACGGCGTGACAGTGAGCTCATATTCCAGATAGGTGAAAGCGCAGTCTCCATAGAGCCAAATGTTTATCACTTGGCCAATATGGCTTTTCCCCGGAAGAATGAATGGGAGAAACAGAACTCCACAAACAAACATTCGCAACGTTGCCATACTTTGACTTTGAAACTTCCTTTTCTTTTCAAAAATTGAAGAATGTTGTGGTGTGTTTGTGTAGCGAGTTGCACGCTGATAGGTTGTATGGTTTTACAGCAGCACCGCTTCTCGACGACCATGTGCTCAGGTCCCTGCTCCAATGTCTCCTCTGCTGACATGGTAATACAAAGTGATGAGGCGTCCAGCTGCAATACACCCCAGCAGATGGCACAGGCCCTGGGAGACTCGCAGAGTGGGACAGGACCCCCTCAGCATTGGGCATGTCCAATCTCTTCTGAGCACCAGGCCGACATGCGGGATCGCTGAAAAATCAGCTCTCGTTTTGCTCTTTTCACGTTGCTCCCAGCCACACCCTAAGAAGCAGAAAAATTCTTTTTTCCAGTTTTTTAGGAACATTGGTGCTCTCTCATGCGGGGCAGGCCATAAACCCGTGCGCCTTGTGGAATTTAAACGACGAGCCTCATCGTAGGCCCAGTGCAGCCTTTTCCTTCCAAAAGCCTCCATTCATTGTCCCACCACTGCCATCAATGTTAAACGTTGCACGACTCATCGCGACTGTGGCCACAGTTCTCATACTACACACACCAAATCGTGTCAGGGCGTTCTGGAGACTCTTTCCTACGGCGTGACAGTGAGCTCATATTCCAGATAGGTGAAAGCGCAGTCTCCATAGAGCCAAATGTTTATCACTTGGCCAATTTGGCTTTTTCCCATGAGAATGAATGGGAAAAACAGAACTCCACAAACAAACATTCGCAACTTTGCCATCCTTTGACTTTGAAACTTCATTTTCATTTCAAAAATTGAAGAATCTTGTGGTGTGTTTGTGTAGCGAGTTGCACGCTGATAGGTGGTATGGTTTTTCAGCAGCACCTCTTCTCGACGACCATGTGCTCAGGTACCTGCCAAGTGATAAACATTTGGCTCAATGGAGACTGCGCTTTCACCTATCTGGAAGATGAGCTCACTGTCACGCCGTTGGGGAGAGTCTCCAGAACGCCATGACACGATTTGGTGTGTGTACTATGCGAACTGTGGCCACAGTAGCGAGGAGAAGTGTAACGTTTAACATTGATGGCAGTGGTGGGACAATGAATGGGGGCTTATGGAGAGAAAAGGCTGCACTGGGCCTACGATGAGGCTCGTTGTTTAAACTTCACAAGGCGCACGGGTTGATGGCCTGCCCCGCATGAGAGAGCACCAATGTTCCTACATAACTGGAAAAAAGAATTTGTCTGCTGCTTAGGGTGTGGCTGGGAGCAGCGTGAAAAGAGCAAAACGAGAGCTGATTTTTCAGCGATCCCGCATGTCGGCCCGGTGCTCAGAAGAGATTGGAAATGCCCAATGCTGAGGGGGTCCTTTCCCACTCTGGGAGTCTCCCAGGGCCTGTGCCATCTGCTGGGGTGCATTGAAGCTGGACGCCTCATCACTTTGTATTACCATGTCAGCAGAGGAGACATTGGAGCAGGTACCTGAGCACATGGTCGTCGAGGAGAGGTGCTGCTGAAAAACCATACAACCTATCAGCGTGCAACTCGCTACACAAACACACCACAAGCTTCTTCAATTTTTGAAAAGAAAAGGAAGTTTCAAAGTCAAATTATGGCAACATTGCGAATGTTTGTTTGTGGAGTTCTGTTTCTCCCATTCATTCTTACGGGAAAAAGTCAAATTGGCCAAGTGATAAACATTTGGCTCTCTGGAGACAACGCTTTCCAAATTCTGGAATATGAGCTCACTGTCACGCCGTAAGGGAGAGTCTCCAGAACGCCCTGACACGATTTGGTGTGTGTACTATGATAACTGTGGCCACAGTCGCGAGGAGTAGTGTAACGTTTATCATTGATGGCAGTGGTGGGACAATGAATGGGGGCTTATGGAGAGAAAAGGCTGCACTGGGCCTACGATGAGGCTCGTTGTTTAAATTTCACAAGGCGCACGGGTTTATGGCCTGCCCCGCATGAGAGAGCACCAATGTTCCTACAAAACTGGAAAAAAGAATTTGTCTGCTGCTTCGGGTGTGGCTGGGAGCAGCGTGAAAAGAGCGAAACGAGAGCTGATTTTTCAGCGATCCAGCATGTCGCCCGGGGCTAAGAAGAGATTGGACATGCCCAATGCTGAGGGGGCCCTTTCAAACTCTGGGAGTCTCCCAGGGTCTGTGCCATCTGCTGGGGTGCATTGAAGGTGGACGCCTCATCACTTTGTATTGCCATGTCAGCAGAGGAGACAATGGAGCAGGTACCTGAGCACATGGTCGTCGAGAAGAGGTCCTGCTGAAAAACCATACAACCTATCAGCGTGCAACTCGCTACACAAACACACCACAAGTTTCTTCAATTTTTGAAAAGAAAAGGAAGTTTCAAAGTCAAAGTATGGCAACGTTGCGAATGTTTGTTTGTGGAGTTCTGTTTCTCCCATTCATTCTTATGGGGAAAAGCCAAATTGGCCAAGTGATAAACATTTGGCTCTATGGAGACTGCGCTTTCACCTATCTGGAATATGAGCTCACTGTCACGCCGTAGGGGAGAGTCTCCAGAACGCCATGACACGATTTGGTGCGTGTTCTATGCGAACTGTGGCCACAGTCGCGAGGAGAAGTGTAACGTTTAACATTGATAGCAGTGGTGGGACAATGAATGGGGGCTTATGGAGAGAAAAGGCTTCACTGGGCCTACGATGAGGCTCGTCGTTTAAATTTCACAAGGCGCACGGGTTTATGGCCTGCCCCGCATGAGAGAGCACCAATGTTCCTACTAAACAGGAAAAAAGAATTTGTCTGCTGCTTAGGGTGTGGCTGGGAGCAGCGTGAAAAGAGCGAAACGAGAGCTGATTTTTCAGCGATCCCGCATGTCGGCCCGGTGCTCAGAAGAGATTGGACATGCCCAATGCTGAGGGGGTCCTTTCCCACTCTGCGAGTCTCCCAGGGCCTGTGCCATCTGCTGGGGTGCATTGAAGCCGGACGCCTCATCACTTTGTATTACCATGTCAGCAGAGGAGACATTGGAGCAGGTACCTGAGCACATGGTCGTCGAGAAGAGGTGCTGCTGAAAAACCATACAACCTGTCAGCGTGCAACTCGCTACACAAACACACCACAAGCTTCTTCAATTTTTGAAAAGAAAAGGAAGTTTCAAAGTCAAAGTATGGCAACGTTGCGAATGTTTGTTTGTGGAGTTCTGTTTCTCCCATTCATTCTTATGGGGCAAGCCAAATTGGCCAAGTGATAAACATTTGGTTCTACGGAGACAACGTTTTCACTTATCTGGAACATGAGCTCACTGTCATGCCATAGGGGAGAGTCTCCAGAACGCCCTGAGGCGATTTGGTGTGTGTATGGTGAAAACTGTGGCCACAGTCGCGAGGAGAACTGTAACGTTTAACATTGATGGCAGTGGTGGGAAAATGAATGGGGGCTTTTGGAGAGAAGAGGCGGCACTGTGCCGGAGATGAGGCTCGCTGTTTAAATTTCACAAGGCGCATGGGTTTATGGCCTGCCTACATGAGAGAGCACCAACGTCCATACCAAAGTCGAAAAAGTATTTGTCTGCTGCTTAGGGTGTGGCTGGGAGCAGCGTGAAAAGAGCGAAATGAGAGCTGAATTTTCAGTGATCACGCAAGTCGGCCTGGTACTCTGAAGAGATTGGGCTTGCCCAATGCTGAGGGGGAACTTTCCCACTCTGGGAGTCTCCCAGGGCCTGGGCCATCTGCTGGGGTGCATTGAAGCTGGACGCCTGTCCACTTTGTATTACTATGTCAGCAGAGGACACATTGGAGCAGGTACCTGAGCACATGGTCGTCGAGAAGAGGTGCTGCTGAAAAACCATACAACCTATCAGCATGCAACTCGCTACACAAACACACCACAAGCTTCTTCAATTTTTGAAATGAAAATGAAGTTTCAAAGTCAAAGTATGGCAACGTTGCGAATGTTTGTTTGTGGAGTTCTGTTTTTCCAATTCATTCTTATGGGATAAAGCCAAATTGGCCAAGTGATAAACATTTGGCTCTATGGAGACAACGCTTTCACCAATCTGGAATATGAGCTCACTGTCACGCCGTAGGGGAGAGTCTCCAGAACGCCATGACACGATTTGGTGCGTGTTCTATGCGAACTGTGGCCACAGTCGCGAGGAGAAGTGTAACGTTTAACATTGATAGCAGTGGTGGGACAATGAATGGGGGCTTATGGAGAGAAAAGGCTGCACTGGGCCTACGATGAGGCTCGTCGTTTAAATTTCACAAGGCGCACGGGTTTATGGCCTGCCCCGCATGAGAGAGCACCAATGTTCCTACTAAACAGGAAAAAAGAATTTTTCTGCTGCTTAGGGTGTGGCTGGGAGCAGCGTGAAAAGAGCGAAACGAGAGCTGATTTTTCAGCGATCCCGCATGTCGGCCCGGTGCTCAGAAGAGATTGGACATGCCCAATGCTGAGGGGGTCCTTTCCCACTCTGCGAGTCTCCCAGGGCCTGTGCCATCTGCTGGGGTGCATTGAAGCCGGACGCCTCATCACTTTGTATTACCATGTCAGCAGAGGAGACATTGGAGCAGGTACCTGAGCACATGGTCGTCGAGAAGAGGTGCTGCTGAAAAACCATACAACCTGTCAGCGTGCAACTCGCTACACAAACACACCACAAGCTTCTTCAATTTTTGAAAAGAAAAGGAAGTTTCAAAGTCAAAGTATGGCAACGTTGCGAATGTTTGTTTGTGGAGTTCTGTTTCTCCCATTCATTCTTATGGGGCAAGCCAAATTGGCCAAGTGATAAACATTTGGTTCTACGGAGACAACGTTTTCACTTATCTGGAACATGAGCTCACTGTCACGCCATAGGGGAGAGTCTCCAGAACGCCCTGAGGCGATTTGGTGTGTGTATGGTGAAAACTGTGGCCACAGTAGCGAGGAGAACTGTAAAGTTTAACATTGATGGCAGTGGTGGGAAAATGAATGGGGGCTTTTGGAGAGAAGAGGCGGCACTGTGCCGGAGATGAGGCTCGCTGTTTAAATTTCACAAGGCGCATGGGTTTATGGCCTGCCTACATGAGAGAGCACCAATGTCCATACCAAAGTCGAAAAAGTATTTGTCTGCTGCTTAGGGTGTGGCTGGGAGCAGCGTGAAAAGAGAGAAATGGGAGCTGAATTTTCAGTGATCACGCATGTCGGCCTGGTACTATGAAGAGAGTGGGCTTGCCCAATGCTGAGGGGGAACTTTCCCACCCTGGGAGTCTCCCAGGGCCTGGGCCATCTGCTGGGGTGCATTGAAGCTGGACGCCTGTCCACATTGTATTACTATGTCAGCAGAGGACACATTGGAGCAGGTACCTGAGCACATGGTCGTCGAGAAGAGGTGCTGCTGAAAAACCATACAACCTATCAGCGTGCAACTCGCTACACAAACACACCATAAGATTCTTCAATTTTTGAAATGAAAATGAAGTTTCAAAGTCAAAGTATGGCAACGTTGCGAATGTTTGTTTGTGGAGTTCTGTTTTTCCCATTCATTCTTTTAGGAAAAAGCCAAATTGGCCAAGTGATAAACATTTGGCTCTATGGAGGCTACACTTTCACCAATTTGGAATATGAGCTCATTGTCACGCCGTAGGGGAGAGTCTCCAGAGCGCCCTGACACGATTTGGTGTGTGTACTATGAGAACTGTGGCCACAGTCGCGAGGAGTATTGTAACGTTTAACATTGATGGCAGTGGTGGGACAATGAATGGGGGCTTATGGAGAGAAAAGGCTGCACTGGGCCGACGATGAGGCTCGTCGTTTAAATTTCACAAGGCGCACGGGTTTATGGCCTGCCCCGCATGAGAGAGCACCAATGTTCCTACAAAACTGGAGTAAAAATGTATTCTGCTGCTTTGGGTGTGGCTGGGAGCAGCGTGAAAAGAGCGAAGCGAGAGCTGCTTTTTAAGCGATCCCGCATGTCGGCCCGGTGCTAAGAAGAGATTGGACATGCCCAATGCTGAGGGGGCCCTTTCAAACTCTGGGAGTCTCCCAGGGCCTGTGCCATCTGCTGGGGTGCATTGAAGCTGGACGCCTCATCACTTTGTATTACCATGTCAGCAGAGGAGACATTGGAGCAGGTACCTGAGCACATGGCCGTCGAGAAGAAGTGCTGCTTAAAAACCATACAACCTATCAGCGTGCAACTCGCTACACAAACGCACCACAAGATTCTTCACTTTTTGAAATGAAAATGAAGTTTCAAAGTCAAAGTATGGCAACGTTGCGAATGTTTGTTTGTGGAGTTCTGTTTTTCCCATTCATTCTTATGGGAAAAAGCCAAATTGGCCAAGTGATAAACATTTGGCTCTATGGAGACAACGCTGTCCAACAATCTGGAATACGAGCTCACTGTCACGCCGTAGGGGAGAGTCTCCAGAACTCCCTGACACGATTTGGTGTGTGTACTATGAGAACTGTGGCCACAGTCGCAAGGAGAAGTGTAACGTTTAACATTGATGGCAGTGGTGGGACAATGAATGGGGGCTTATGGAGAGAAAAGGCTGCACTGGGCCATACGATGAGGCTCGTCGTTTAAATTTCACAAGGCGCACGGGTTTATGGCCTGCCCCGCATGAGAGAGCACCAATGTTCCTACAAAACTGGAAAAAAAATGTATTCTGCTGCCTAGGGTGTGGCTGGCAGCAGCGTGAAAAGTGCGAAACGAGAGCTGATTTTTCAGCGATCCCGCATGTCGGCCCGGTGCTAAGAAGAGATTGGACATGCCCAATGCTGAAGGGGTCCTTTCCCACTCTGCGAGTCTCCCAGGGCCTGTGCCATCTGCTGGGGTGCATTGAAGCTGGACGCCTCATCACTTTGTATTGCCATGTCAGCAGAGGAAACAATGGAGCAGGTACCTGAGCACATGGTCGTCGAAAAGAGGTGCTGCTAAAAAACCATACAACCTATCAGCGTGCAACTCGCTACACAAACACACCATAAGATTCTTCAATTTTTTAAATGAAAATGAAGTTTCAAAGTCAAAGTATGGCAACGTTGCGAATGTTTGTTTGTGGAGTTCTGTTTTTCCCATTCATTCTTTTAGGAAAAAGCCAAATTGGCCAAGTGATAAACATTTGGCTCTATGGAGGCTACACTTTCACCAATTTGGAATATGAGCTCATTGTCACGCCGTAGGGGAGAGTCTCCAGAATTCCCTGACACGATTTGGTGTGTGTACTATGAGAACTGTGGCCACAGTTGCAAGGAGAAGTGTAACGTTTAACATTGATGGCAGTGGTGGGAAAATGAATGGGGGCTTAAGGAGAGAAGAGGCGGCGCTGTGCCGGAGATGAGGCTCGCTGTTTAAATTTCACAAGGCGCATGGGTTTATGGCCTGCCTACATGAGAGAGCACCAATGTCCATACCAAAGTCGAAAAAGTATTTGTCTGCTGCCTAGGGTGTGGCTGGGAGCAGCGTGAAAAGAGCGAAATGAGAGCTGAATTTTCAGTGATCACGCATGTCGGCCTGGTACTATGAAGAGATTGGGCTTGCCCAATGCTGAGGGGGAACTTTCCCACTCTGGGAGTCTCCCAGGGCCTGGGCCATCTACTGGGGTGCATTGAAGCTGGACGCCTGTCCACTTTGTATTACTATGTCAGCAGAGGACACATTGGAGCAGGTGCCTGAGCACATGGTCGTCGAGAAGAGGTGCTGCTGAAAAACCATACAACCTATCAGCATGCAACTCGCTACACAAACACACCACAAGCTTCTTCAATTTTTGAAATGAAAATGAAGTTTCAAAGTCAAAGTATGGCAACGTTGCGAATGTTTGTTTGTGGAGTTCTGTTTCTCCCATTCATTCTGATGGGATAAAGCCAAATTGGCCAAGTGATAAACATTTGGCTCTATGGAGACAACGCTTTCACCAATCTGGAACATGAGCTAACTGTCAAGCCGTAGGGGAGAGTCTCCAGAGCGCCCTGACACGATTTGGTGTGTGTACTATGAGAACTGTGGCCACAGTCGCGAGGAGTATTGTAATGTTTAACATTGATGGCAGTGGTGGGACAATGAATGGGGGCTTATGGAGAGAAAAGGCTGCACTGGGCCTACGATGAGGCTCGTCGTTTAAATTTCACAAGGCGCACGGGTTTATGGCCTGCCGCGCATGAGAGAGCACCAATGTTCCTACAAACCTGGGAAAAATAATTTGTCTGCTGCTTAGGGTGTGGCTGGGAGCAGCGTGAAAAGAGCGAAGCGAGAGCTGCTTTTTAAGCGATCCCGCATGTCGGCCCGGTGCTAAGAAGAGATTGGACATGCCCAATGCTGAGGGGGCCCTTTCAAACTCTGGGAGTCTCCCAGGGCCTGTGCCATCTGCTGGGGTGCATTGAAGCTGGACGCCTCATCACTTTGTATTACCATGTCAGCAGAGGAGACATTGGAGCAGGTACCTGAGAACATGGCCGTCGAGAAGAAGTGCTGCTTAAAAACCATACAACCTATCAGCGTGCAACTCGCTACACAAACGCACCACAAGATTCTTCACTTTTTGAAATGAAAAGGAAGTTTCAAAGTCAAAGTATGGCAACGTTGCGAATGTTTGTTTGTGGAGTTCTGTTTTTCCCATTCATTCTTATGGGAAAAAGCCAAATTGGCCAAGTGATAAACATTTGGCTCTATGGAGACAACGCTGTCCCCAATCTGGAATACGAGCTCACTGTCACGCCGTAGGGGAGAGTCTCCAGAACGCCATGACACGATTTGGTGTGTGTACTATGAGAACTGTGGCCACAGTCGCGAGGAGTATTGTAATGTTTAACATTGATGGCAGTGGTGGGACAATGAATGGGGGCTTATGGAGAGAAAAGGCTGCACTGGGCCTACGATGAGGCTCGTCGTTTAAATTTCACAAGGCGCACGGGTTTATGGCCTGCCGCGCATGAGAGAGCACCAATGTTCCTACAAACCTGGGAAAAATAATTTGTCTGCTGCTTAGGGTGTGGCTGGGAGCAGCGTGAAAAGAGCGAAGCGAGAGCTGCTTTTTAAGCGATCCCGCATGTCGGCCCGGTGCTAAGAAGAGATTGGACATGCCCAATGCTGAGGGGGCCCTTTCAAACTCTGGGAGTCTCCCAGGGCCTGTGCCATCTGCTGGGGTGCATTGAAGCTGGACGCCTCATCACTTTGTATTACCATGTCAGCAGAGGAGACATTGGAGCAGGTACCTGAGAACATGGCCGTCGAGAAGAAGTGCTGCTTAAAAACCATACAACCTATCAGCGTGCAACTCGCTACACAAACGCACCACAAGATTCTTCACTTTTTGAAATGAAAAGGAAGTTTCAAAGTCAAAGTATGGCAACGTTGCGAATGTTTGTTTGTGGAGTTCTGTTTTTCCCATTCATTCTTATGGGAAAAAGCCAAATTGGCCAAGTGATAAACATTTGGCTCTATGGAGACAACGCTGTCCCCAATCTGGAATACGAGCTCACTGTCACGCCGTAGGGGAGAGTCTCCAGAACGCCCTGACACGATTTGGTGTGTGTACTATGAGAACTGTGGCCACAGTCGCAAGGAGAAGTGTAACGTTTAACATTGATGGCAGTGGTGGGACAATGAATGGGGGCTTATGGAGAGAAAAGGCTGCACTGGGCCATACGATGAGGCTCGTCGTTTAAATTTCACAAGGCGTACGGGTTTATGGCCTGCCCCGCATGAGAGAGCACCAATGTTCCTACAAAACTGGAGTAAAAATGTATTCTGCTGCTTTGGGTGTGGCTGGGAGCAGCGTGAAAAGAGCGAAGCGAGAGCTGCTTTTTAAGCGATCCCGCATGTCGGCCCGGTGCTAAGAAGAGATTGGACATGCCCAATGCTGAGGGGGCCCTTTCAAACTCTGGGAGTCTCCCAGGGCCTGTGCCATCTGCTGGGGTGCATTGAAGCTGGACGCCTCATCACTTTGTATTACCATGTCAGCAGAGGAGACATTGGAGCAGGTACCTGAGCACATGGCCGTCGAGAAGAAGTGCTGCTTAAAAACCATACAACCTATCAGCGTGCAACTCGCTACACAAACGCACCACAAGATTCTTCACTTTTTGAAATGAAAATGAAGTTTCAAAGTCAAAGTATGGCAACGTTGCGAATGTTTGTTTGTGGAGTTCTGTTTTTCCCATTCATTCTTATGGGAAAAAGCCAAATTGGCCAAGTGATAAACATTTGGCTCTATGGAGACAACGCTGTCCAACAATCTGGAATACGAGCTCACTGTCACGCCGTAGGGGAGAGTCTCCAGAACTCCCTGACACGATTTGGTGTGTGTACTATGAGAACTGTGGCCACAGTCGCAAGGAGAAGTGTAACGTTTAACATTGATGGCAGTGGTGGGACAATGAATGGGGGCTTATGGAGAGAAAAGGCTGCACTGGGCCATACGATGAGGCTCGTCGTTTAAATTTCACAAGGCGCACGGGTTTATGGCCTGCCCCGCATGAGAGAGCACCAATGTTCCTACAAAACTGGAAAAAAAATGTATTCTGCTGCCTAGGGTGTGGCTGGCAGCAGCGTGAAAAGTGCGAAACGAGAGCTGATTTTTCAGCGATCCCGCATGTCGGCCCGGTGCTAAGAAGAGATTGGACATGCCCAATGCTGAAGGGGTCCTTTCCCACTCTGCGAGTCTCCCAGGGCCTGTGCCATCTGCTGGGGTGCATTGAAGCTGGACGCCTCATCACTTTGTATTGCCATGTCAGCAGAGGAAACAATGGAGCAGGTACCTGAGCACATGGTCGTCGAGAAGAGGTGCTGCTAAAAAACCATACAACCTATCAGCGTGCAACTCGCTACACAAACACACCATAAGATTCTTCAATTTTTGAAATGAAAATGAAGTTTCAAAGTCAAAGTATGGCAACGTTGCGAATGTTTGTTTGTGGAGTTCTGTTTTCCCATTCATTCTTTTAGGAAAAAGCCAAATTGGCCAAGTGATAAACATTTGGCTCTATGGAGGCTACACTTTCACCAATTTGGAATATGAGCTCATTGTCACGCCGTAGCGGAGAGTCTCCAGAATTCCCTGACACGATTTGGTGTGTGTACTATGAGAACTGTGGCCACAGTTGCAAGGAGAAGTGTAACGTTTAACATTGATGGCAGTGGTGGGAAAATGAATGGGGGCTTAAGGAGAGAAGAGGCGGCGCTGTGCCGGAGATGAGGCTCGCTGTTTAAATTTCACAAGGCGCATGGGTTTATGGCCTGCCTACATGAGAGAGCACCAATGTCCATACCAAAGTCGAAAAAGTATTTGTCTGCTGCCTAGGGTGTGGCTGGGAGCAGCGTGAAAAGAGCGAAATGAGAGCTGAATTTTCAGTGATCACGCATGTCGGCCTGGTACTATGAAGAGATTGGGCTTGCCCAATGCTGAGGGGGAACTTTCCCACTCTGGGAGTCTCCCAGGGCCTGGGCCATCTACTGGGGTGCATTGAAGCTGGACGCCTGTCCACTTTGTATTACTATGTCAGCAGAGGACACATTGGAGCAGGTACCTGAGAACATGGTCGTCGAGAAGAGGTGCTGCTGAAAAACCATACAACCTATCAGCGTGCAACTCGCTACACAAACACACCACAAGCTTCTTCAATTTTTGAAATGAAAATGAAGTTTCAAAGTCAAAGTATGGCAACGTTGCGAATGTTTGTTTGTGGAGTTCTGTTTTTCCCATTCATTCTTATGGGATAAAGCCAAATTGGCCAAGTGATAAACATTTGGCTCTATGGAGTCAACGCTTTCACCAATCTGGAACATGAGCTAACTGTCAAGCCGTAGGGGAGAGTCTCCAGAGCGCCCTGACACGATTTGGTGTGTGTACTATGAGAACTGTGGCCACAGTCGCGAGGAGTATTGTAATGTTTAACATTGATGGCAGTGGTGGGACAATGAATGGGGGCTTATGGAGAGAAAAGGCTGCACTGGGCCTACGATGAGGCTCGTCGTTTAAATTTCACAAGGCGCACGGGTTTATGGCCTGCCGCGCATGAGAGAGCACCAATGTTCCTACAAACCTGGGAAAAATAATTTGTCTGCTGCTTAGGGTGTGGCTGGGAGCAGCGTGAAAAGAGCGAAGCGAGAGCTGCTTTTTAAGCGATCCCGCATGTCGGCCCGGTGCTAAGAAGAGATTGGACATGCCCAATGCTGAGGGGGCCCTTTCAAACTCTGGGAGTCTCCCAGGGCCTGGGCCATCTACTGGGGTGCATTGAAGCTGGACGCCTGTCCACTTTGTATTACTATGTCAGCAGAGGACACATTGGAGCAGGTGCCTGAGCACATGGTCGTCGAGAAGAGGTGCTGCTGAAAAACCATACAACCTATCAGCATGCAACTCGCTACACAAACACACCACAAGCTTCTTCAATTTTTGAAATGAAAATGAAGTTTCAAAGTCAAAGTATGGCAACGTTGCGAATGTTTGTTTGTGGAGTTCTGTTTTTCCCATTCATTCTTATGGGATAAAGCCAAATTGGCCAAGTGATAAACATTTGGCTCTATGGAGACAACGCTTTCACCAATCTGGAACATGAGCTAACTGTCAAGCCGTAGGGGAGAGTCTCCAGAGCGCCCTGACACGATTTGGTGTGTGTACTATGAGAACTGTGGCCACAGTCGCGAGGAGTATTGTAATGTTTAACATTGATGGCAGTGGTGGGACAATGAATGGGGGCTTATGGAGAGAAAAGGCTGCACTGGGCCTACGATGAGGCTCGTCGTTTAAATTTCACAAGGCGCACGGGTTTATGGCCTGCCGCGCATGAGAGAGCACCAATGTTCCTACAAACCTGGGAAAAATAATTTGTCTGCTGCTTAGGGTGTGGCTGGGAGCAGCGTGAAAAGAGCGAAGCGAGAGCTGCTTTTTAAGCGATCCCGCATGTCGGCCCGGTGCTAAGAAGAGATTGGACATGCCCAATGCTGAGGGGGCCCTTTCAAACTCTGGGAGTCTCCCAGGGCCTGTGCCATCTGCTGGGGTGCATTGAAGCTGGACGCCTCATCACTTTGTATTACCATGTCAGCAGAGGAGACATTGGAGCAGGTACCTGAGAACATGGCCGTCGAGAAGAAGTGCTGCTTAAAAACCATACAACCTATCAGCGTGCAACTCGCTACACAAACGCACCACAAGATTCTTCACTTTTTGAAATGAAAAGGAAGTTTCAAAGTCAAAGTATGGCAACGTTGCGAATGTTTGTTTGTGGAGTTCTGTTTTTCCCATTCATTCTTATGGGAAAAAGCCAAATTGGCCAAGTGATAAACATTTGGCTCTATGGAGACAACGCTGTCCCCAATCTGGAATACGAGCTCACTGTCACGCCGTAGGGGAGAGTCTCCAGAACGCCCTGACACGATTTGGTGTGTGTACTATGAGAACTGTGGCCACAGTCGCAAGGAGAAGTGTAACGTTTAACATTGATGGCAGTGGTGGGACAATGAATGGGGGCTTATGGAGAGAAAAGGCTGCACTGGGCCATACGATGAGGCTCGTCGTTTAAATTTCACAAGGCGTACGGGTTTATGGCCTGCCCCGCATGAGAGAGCACCAATGTTCCTACAAAACTGGAGTAAAAATGTATTCTGCTGCTTTGGGTGTGGCTGGGAGCAGCGTGAAAAGTGCGAAACGAGAGCTGATTTTTCAGCGATCCCGCATGTCGGCCCGGTGCTAAGAAGAGATTGGACATGCCCAATGCTGAAGGGGTCCTTTCCCACTCTGCGAGTCTCCCAGGGCCTGTGCCATCTGCTGGGGTGCATTGAAGCTGGACGCCTCATCACTTTGTATTGCCATGTCAGCAGAGGAAACAATGGAGCAGGTACCTGAGCACATGGTCGTCGAGAAGAGGTGCTGCTGAAAAACCATACAACCTATCAGCGTGCAACTCGCTACACAAACACAGCACAAGCTTCTTCAATTTTTGAAATGAAAATGAAGTTTCAAAGTCAAAGTATGGCAACGTTGCGAATGTTTGTTTGTGGAGTTCTGTTTTTCCCATTCATTCTTATGGGATAAAGCCAAATTGGCCAAGTGATAAACATTTGGCTCTATGGAGACAACGCTTTCACCAATCTGGAACATGAGCTAACTGTCAAGCCGTAGGGGAGAGTCTCCAGAGCGCCCTGACACGATTTGGTGTGTGTACTATGAGAACTGTGGCCACAGTCGCGAGGAGTATTGTAATGTTTAACATTGATGGCAGTGGTGGGACAATGAATGGGGGCTTATGGAGAGAAAAGGCTGCACTGGGCCTACGATGAGGCTCGTCGTTTAAATTTCACAAGGCGCACGGGTTTATGGCCTGCCGCGCATGAGAGAGCACCAATGTTCCTACAAACCTGGGAAAAATAATTTGTCTGCTGCTTAGGGTGTGGCTGGGAGCAGCGTGAAAAGAGCGAAGCGAGAGCTGCTTTTTAAGCGATCCCGCATGTCGGCCCGGTGCTAAGAAGAGATTGGACATGCCCAATGCTGAGGGGGCCCTTTCAAACTCTGGGAGTCTCCCAGGGCCTGTGCCATCTGCTGGGGTGCATTGAAGCTGGACGCCTCATCACTTTGTATTACCATGTCAGCAGAGGAGACATTGGAGCAGGTACCTGAGAACATGGCCGTCGAGAAGAAGTGCTGCTTAAAAACCATACAACCTATCAGCGTGCAACTCGCTACACAAACGCACCACAAGATTCTTCACTTTTTGAAATGAAAAGGAAGTTTCAAAGTCAAAGTATGGCAACGTTGCGAATGTTTGTTTGTGGAGTTCTGTTTTTCCCATTCATTCTTATGGGAAAAAGCCAAATTGGCCAAGTGATAAACATTTGGCTCTATGGAGACAACGCTGTCCCCAATCTGGAATACGAGCTCACTGTCACGCCGTAGGGGAGAGTCTCCAGAACGCCCTGACACGATTTGGTGTGTGTACTATGAGAACTGTGGCCACAGTCGCAAGGAGAAGTGTAACGTTTAACATTGATGGCAGTGGTGGGACAATGAATGGGGGCTTATGGAGAGAAAAGGCTGCACTGGGCCATACGATGAGGCTCGTCGTTTAAATTTCACAAGGCGTACGGGTTTATGGCCTGCCCCGCATGAGAGAGCACCAATGTTCCTACAAAACTGGAGTAAAAATGTATTCTGCTGCTTTGGGTGTGGCTGGGAGCAGCGTGAAAAGTGCGAAACGAGAGCTGATTTTTCAGCGATCCCGCATGTCGGCCCGGTGCTAAGAAGAGATTGGACATGCCCAATGCTGAAGGGGTCCTTTCCCACTCTGCGAGTCTCCCAGGGCCTGTGCCATCTGCTGGGGTGCATTGAAGCTGGACGCCTCATCACTTTGTATTGCCATGTCAGCAGAGGAAACAATGGAGCAGGTACCTGAGCACATGGTCGTCGAGAAGAGGTGCTGCTAAAAAACCATACAACCTGTCAGCGTGCAACTCGCTACACAAACACACCATAAGATTCTTCAATTTTTGAAATGAAAATGAAGTTTCAAAGTCAAAGTATGGCAACGTTGCGAATGTTTGTTTGTGGAGTTCTGTTTTTCCCATTCATTCTTTTAGGAAAAAGCCAAATTGGCCAAGTGATAAACATTTGGCTCTATGGAGGCTACACTTTCACCAATTTGGAATATGAGCTCATTGTCACGCCGTAGGGGAGAGTCTCCAGAATTCCCTGACACGATTTGGTGTGTGTACTATGAGAACTGTGGCCACAGTTGCAAGGAGAAGTGTAACGTTTAACATTGATGGCAGTGGTGGGAAAATGAATGGGGGCTTAAGGAGAGAAGAGGCGGCGCTGTGCCGGAGATGAGGCTCGCTGTTTAAATTTCACAAGGCGCATGGGTTTATGGCCTGCCTACATGAGAGAGCACCAATGTCCATACCAAAGTCGAAAAAGTATTTGTCTGCTGCCTAGGGTGTGGCTGGGAGCAGCGTGAAAAGAGCGAAATGAGAGCTGAATTTTCAGTGATCACGCATGTCGGCCTGGTACTATGAAGAGATTGGGCTTGCCCAATGCTGAGGGGGAACTTTCTCTCTCTGGGAGTCTCCCAGGGCCTGGGCCATCTACTGGGGTGCATTGAAGCTGGACGCCTGTCCACTTTGTATTACTATGTCAGCAGAGGACACATTGGAGCAGGTGCCTGAGCACATGGTCGTCGAGAAGAGGTGCTGCTGAAAAACCATACAACCTATCAGCATGCAACTCGCTACACAAACACACCACAAGCTTCTTCAATTTTTGAAATGAAAATGAAGTTTCAAAGTCAAAGTATGGCAACGTTGCGAATGTTTGTTTGTGGAGTTCTGTTTTTCCCATTCATTCTTATGGGATAAAGCCAAATTGGCCAAGTGATAAACATTTGGCTCTATGGAGACAACGCTTTCACCAATCTGGAACATGAGCTAACTGTCAAGCCGTAGGGGAGAGTCTCCAGAGCGCCCTGACACGATTTGGTGTGTGTACTATGAGAACTGTGGCCACAGTCGCGAGGAGTATTGTAATGTTTAACATTGATGGCAGTGGTGGGACAATGAATGGGGGCTTATGGAGAGAAAAGGCTGCACTGGGCCTACGATGAGGCTCGTCGTTTAAATTTCACAAGGCGCACGGGTTTATGGCCTGCCGCGCATGAGAGAGCACCAATGTTCCTACAAACCTGGGAAAAATAATTTGTCTGCTGCTTAGGGTGTGGCTGGGAGCAGCGTGAAAAGAGCGAAGCGAGAGCTGCTTTTTAAGCGATCCCGCATGTCGGCCCGGTGCTAAGAAGAGATTGGACATGCCCAATGCTGAGGGGGCCCTTTCAAACTCTGGGAGTCTCCCAGGGCCTGTGCCATCTGCTGGGGTGCATTGAAGCTGGACGCCTCATCACTTTGTATTACCATGTCAGCAGAGGAGACATTGGAGCAGGTACCTGAGAACATGGCCGTCGAGAAGAAGTGCTGCTTAAAAACCATACAACCTATCAGCGTGCAACTCGCTACACAAACGCACCACAAGATTCTTCACTTTTTGAAATGAAAAGGAAGTTTCAAAGTCAAAGTATGGCAACGTTGCGAATGTTTGTTTGTGGAGTTCTGTTTTTCCCATTCATTCTTATGGGAAAAAGCCAAATTGGCCAAGTGATAAACATTTGGCTCTATGGAGACAACGCTGTCCCCAATCTGGAATACGAGCTCACTGTCACGCCGTAGGGGAGAGTCTCCAGAACGCCCTGACACGAATTGGTGTGTGTACTATGAGAACTGTGGCCACAGTCGCAAGGAGAAGTGTAACGTTTAACATTGATGGCAGTGGTGGGACAATGAATGGGGGCTTATGGAGAGAAAAGGCTGCACTGGGCCATACGATGAGGCTCGTCGTTTAAATTTCACAAGGCGTACGGGTTTATGGCCTGCCCCGCATGAGAGAGCACCAATGTTCCTACAAAACTGGAGTAAAAATGTATTCTGCTGCTTTGGGTGTGGCTGGGAGCAGCGTGAAAAGTGCGAAACGAGAGCTGATTTTTCAGCGATCCCGCATGTCGGCCCGGTGCTAAGAAGAGATTGGACATGCCCAATGCTGAAGGGGTCCTTTCCCACTCTGCGAGTCTCCCAGGGCCTGTGCCATCTGCTGGGGTGCATTGAAGCTGGACGCCTCATCACTTTGTATTGCCATGTCAGCAGAGGAAACAATGGAGCAGGTACCTGAGCACATGGTCGTCGAGAAGAGGTGCTGCTGAAAAACCATACAACCTATCAGCGTGCAACTCGCTACACAAACACACCACAAGCTTCTTCAATTTTTGAAATGAAAATGAAGTTTCAAAGTCAAAGTATGGCAACGTTGCGAATGTTTGTTTGTGGAGTTCTGTTTTTCCCATTCATTCTTATGGGATAAAGCCAAATTGGCCAAGTGATAAACATTTGGCTCTATGGAGACAACGCTTTCACCAATCTGGAACATGAGCTAACTGTCAAGCCGTAGGGGAGAGTCTCCAGAGCGCCCTGACACGATTTGGTGTGTGTACTATGAGAACTGTGGCCACAGTCGCGAGGAGTATTGTAATGTTTAACATTGATGGCAGTGGTGGGACAATGAATGGGGGCTTATGGAGAGAAAAGGCTGCACTGGGCCTACGATGAGGCTCGTCGTTTAAATTTCACAAGGCGCACGGGTTTATGGCCTGCCGCGCATGAGAGAGCACCAATGTTCCTACAAACCTGGGAAAAATAATTTGTCTGCTGCTTAGGGTGTGGCTGGGAGCAGCGTGAAAAGAGCGAAGCGAGAGCTGCTTTTTAAGCGATCCCGCATGTCGGCCCGGTGCTAAGAAGAGATTGGACATGCCCAATGCTGAGGGGGCCCTTTCAAACTCTGGGAGTCTCCCAGGGCCTGTGCCATCTGCTGGGGTGCATTGAAGCTGGACGCCTCATCACTTTGTATTACCATGTCAGCAGAGGAGACATTGGAGCAGGTACCTGAGAACATGGCCGTCGAGAAGAAGTGCTGCTTAAAAACCATACAACCTATCAGCGTGCAACTCGCTACACAAACGCACCACAAGATTCTTCACTTTTTGAAATGAAAAGGAAGTTTCAAAGTCAAAGTATGGCAACGTTGCGAATGTTTGTTTGTGGAGTTCTGTTTTTCCCATTCATTCTTATGGGAAAAAGCCAAATTGGCCAAGTGATAAACATTTGGCTCGAAGGAGACAACGCTGTCCCCAATCTGGAATACGAGCTCACTGTCACGCCGTAGGGGAGAGTCTCCAGAACGCCCTGACACGATTTGGTGTGTGTACTATGAGAACTGTGGCCACAGTCGCAAGGAGAAGTGTAACGTTTAACATTGATGGCAGTGGTGGGACAATGAATGGGGGCTTATGGAGAGAAAAGGCTGCACTGGGCCATACGATGAGGCTCGTCGTTTAAATTTCACAAGGCGTACGGGTTTATGGCCTGCCCCGCATGAGAGAGCACCAATGTTCCTACAAAACTGGAGTAAAAATGTATTCTGCTGCTTTGGGTGTGGCTGGGAGCAGCGTGAAAAGTGCGAAACGAGAGCTGATTTTTCAGCGATCCCGCATGTCGGCCCGGTGCTAAGAAGAGATTGGACATGCCCAATGCTGAAGGGGTCCTTTCCCACTCTGCGAGTCTCCCAGGGCCTGTGCCATCTGCTGGGGTGCATTGAAGCTGGACGCCTCATCACTTTGTATTGCCATGTCAGCAGAGGAAACAATGGAGCAGGTACCTGAGCACATGGTCGTCGAGAAGAGGTGCTGCTAAAAAACCATACAACCTGTCAGCGTGCAACTCGCTACACAAACACACCATAAGATTCTTCAATTTTTGAAATGAAAATGAAGTTTCAAAGTCAAAGTATGGCAACGTTGCGAATGTTTGTTTGTGGAGTTCTGTTTTTCCCATTCATTCTTTTAGGAAAAAGCCAAATTGGCCAAGTGATAAACATTTGGCTCTATGGAGGCTACACTTTCACCAATTTGGAATATGAGCTCATTGTCACGCCGTAGGGGAGAGTCTCCAGAATTCCCTGACACGATTTGGTGTGTGTACTATGAGAACTGTGGCCACAGTTGCAAGGAGAAGTGTAACGTTTAACATTGATGGCAGTGGTGGGAAAATGAATGGGGGCTTAAGGAGAGAAGAGGCGGCGCTGTGCCGGAGATGAGGCTCGCTGTTTAAATTTCACAAGGCGCATGGGTTTATGGCCTGCCTACATGAGAGAGCACCAATGTCCATACCAAAGTCGAAAAAGTATTTGTCTGCTGCCTAGGGTGTGGCTGGGAGCAGCGTGAAAAGAGCGAAATGAGAGCTGAATTTTCAGTGATCACGCATGTCGGCCTGGTACTATGAAGAGATTGGGCTTGCCCAATGCTGAGGGGGAACTTTCTCTCTCTGGGAGTCTCCCAGGGCCTGGGCCATCTACTGGGGTGCATTGAAGCTGGACGCCTGTCCACTTTGTATTACTATGTCAGCAGAGGACACATTGGAGCAGGTGCCTGAGCACATGGTCGTCGAGAAGAGGTGCTGCTGAAAAACCATACAACCTATCAGCATGCAACTCGCTACACAAACACACCACAAGCTTCTTCAATTTTTGAAATGAAAATGAAGTTTCAAAGTCAAAGTATGGCAACGTTGCGAATGTTTGTTTGTGGAGTTCTGTTTTTCCCATTCATTCTTATGGGATAAAGCCAAATTGGCCAAGTGATAAACATTTGGCTCTATGGAGACAACGCTTTCACCAATCTGGAACATGAGCTAACTGTCAAGCCGTAGGGGAGAGTCTCCAGAGCGCCCTGACACGATTTGGTGTGTGTACTATGAGAACTGTGGCCACAGTCGCGAGGAGTATTGTAATGTTTAACATTGATGGCAGTGGTGGGACAATGAATGGGGGCTTATGGAGAGAAAAGGCTGCACTGGGCCTACGATGAGGCTCGTCGTTTAAATTTCACAAGGCGCACGGGTTTATGGCCTGCCGCGCATGAGAGAGCACCAATGTTCCTACAAACCTGGGAAAAATAATTTGTCTGCTGCTTAGGGTGTGGCTGGGAGCAGCGTGAAAAGAGCGAAGCGAGAGCTGCTTTTTAAGCGATCCCGCATGTCGGCCCGGTGCTAAGAAGAGATTGGACATGCCCAATGCTGAGGGGGCCCTTTCAAACTCTGGGAGTCTCCCAGGGCCTGTGCCATCTGCTGGGGTGCATTGAAGCTGGACGCCTCATCACTTTGTATTACCATGTCAGCAGAGGAGACATTGGAGCAGGTACCTGAGAACATGGCCGTCGAGAAGAAGTGCTGCTTAAAAACCATACAACCTATCAGCGTGCAACTCGCTACACAAACGCACCACAAGATTCTTCACTTTTTGAAATGAAAAGGAAGTTTCAAAGTCAAAGTATGGCAACGTTGCGAATGTTTGTTTGTGGAGTTCTGTTTTTCCCATTCATTCTTATGGGAAAAAGCCAAATTGGCCAAGTGATAAACATTTGGCTCTATGGAGACAACGCTGTCCCCAATCTGGAATACGAGCTCACTGTCACGCCGTAGGGGAGAGTCTCCAGAACGCCCTGACACGATTTGGTGTGTGTACTATGAGAACTGTGGCCACAGTCGCAAGGAGAAGTGTAACGTTTAACATTGATGGCAGTGGTGGGACAATGAATGGGGGCTTATGGAGAGAAAAGGCTGCACTGGGCCATACGATGAGGCTCGTCGTTTAAATTTCACAAGGCGTACGGGTTTATGGCCTGCCCCGCATGAGAGAGCACCAATGTTCCTACAAAACTGGAGTAAAAATGTATTCTGCTGCTTTGGGTGTGGCTGGGAGCAGCGTGAAAAGTGCGAAACGAGAGCTGATTTTTCAGCGATCCCGCATGTCGGCCCGGTGCTAAGAAGAGATTGGACATGCCCAATGCTGAAGGGGTCCTTTCCCACTCTGCGAGTCTCCCAGGGCCTGTGCCATCTGCTGGGGTGCATTGAAGCTGGACGCCTCATCACTTTGTATTGCCATGTCAGCAGAGGAAACAATGGAGCAGGTACCTGAGCACATGGTCGTCGAGAAGAGGTGCTGCTGAAAAACCATACAACCTATCAGCGTGCAACTCGCTACACAAACACAGCACAAGCTTCTTCAATTTTTGAAATGAAAATGAAGTTTCAAAGTCAAAGTATGGCAACGTTGCGAATGTTTGTTTGTGGAGTTCTGTTTTTCCCATTCATTCTTATGGGATAAAGCCAAATTGGCCAAGTGATAAACATTTGGCTCTATGGAGACAACGCTTTCACCAATCTGGAACATGAGCTAACTGTCAAGCCGTAGGGGAGAGTCTCCAGAGCGCCCTGACACGATTTGGTGTGTGTACTATGAGAACTGTGGCCACAGTCGCGAGGAGTATTGTAATGTTTAACATTGATGGCAGTGGTGGGACAATGAATGGGGGCTTATGGAGAGAAAAGGCTGCACTGGGCCTACGATGAGGCTCGTCGTTTAAATTTCACAAGGCGCACGGGTTTATGGCCTGCCGCGCATGAGAGAGCACCAATGTTCCTACAAACCTGGGAAAAATAATTTGTCTGCTGCTTAGGGTGTGGCTGGGAGCAGCGTGAAAAGAGCGAAGCGAGAGCTGCTTTTTAAGCGATCCCGCATGTCGGCCCGGTGCTAAGAAGAGATTGGACATGCCCAATGCTGAGGGGGCCCTTTCAAACTCTGGGAGTCTCCCAGGGCCTGTGCCATCTGCTGGGGTGCATTGAAGCTGGACGCCTCATCACTTTGTATTACCATGTCAGCAGAGGAGACATTGGAGCAGGTACCTGAGAACATGGCCGTCGAGAAGAAGTGCTGCTTAAAAACCATACAACCTATCAGCGTGCAACTCGCTACACAAACGCACCACAAGATTCTTCACTTTTTGAAATGAAAAGGAAGTTTCAAAGTCAAAGTATGGCAACGTTGCGAATGTTTGTTTGTGGAGTTCTGTTTTTCCCATTCATTCTTATGGGAAAAAGCCAAATTGGCCAAGTGATAAACATTTGGCTCTATGGAGACAACGCTGTCCCCAATCTGGAATACGAGCTCACTGTCACGCCGTAGGGGAGAGTCTCCAGAACGCCCTGACACGATTTGGTGTGTGTACTATGAGAACTGTGGCCACAGTCGCAAGGAGAAGTGTAACGTTTAACATTGATGGCAGTGGTGGGACAATGAATGGGGGCTTATGGAGAGAAAAGGCTGCACTGGGCCATACGATGAGGCTCGTCGTTTAAATTTCACAAGGCGTACGGGTTTATGGCCTGCCCCGCATGAGAGAGCACCAATGTTCCTACAAAACTGGAGTAAAAATGTATTCTGCTGCTTTGGGTGTGGCTGGGAGCAGCGTGAAAAGTGCGAAACGAGAGCTGATTTTTCAGCGATCCCGCATGTCGGCCCGGTGCTAAGAAGAGATTGGACATGCCCAATGCTGAAGGGGTCCTTTCCCACTCTGCGAGTCTCCCAGGGCCTGTGCCATCTGCTGGGGTGCATTGAAGCTGGACGCCTCATCACTTTGTATTGCCATGTCAGCAGAGGAAACAATGGAGCAGGTACCTGAGCACATGGTCGTCGAGAAGAGGTGCTGCTAAAAAACCATACAACCTGTCAGCGTGCAACTCGCTACACAAACACACCATAAGATTCTTCAATTTTTGAAATGAAAATGAAGTTTCAAAGTCAAAGTATGGCAACGTTGCGAATGTTTGTTTGTGGAGTTCTGTTTTTCCCATTCATTCTTTTAGGAAAAAGCCAAATTGGCCAAGTGATAAACATTTGGCTCTATGGAGGCTACACTTTCACCAATTTGGAATATGAGCTCATTGTCACGCCGTAGGGGAGAGTCTCCAGAATTCCCTGACACGATTTGGTGTGTGTACTATGAGAACTGTGGCCACAGTTGCAAGGAGAAGTGTAACGTTTAACATTGATGGCAGTGGTGGGAAAATGAATGGGGGCTTAAGGAGAGAAGAGGCGGCGCTGTGCCGGAGATGAGGCTCGCTGTTTAAATTTCACAAGGCGCATGGGTTTATGGCCTGCCTACATGAGAGAGCACCAATGTCCATACCAAAGTCGAAAAAGTATTTGTCTGCTGCCTAGGGTGTGGCTGGGAGCAGCGTGAAAAGAGCGAAATGAGAGCTGAATTTTCAGTGATCACGCATGTCGGCCTGGTACTATGAAGAGATTGGGCTTGCCCAATGCTGAGGGGGAACTTTCCCACTCTGGGAGTCTCCCAGGGCCTGGGCCATCTACTGGGGTGCATTGAAGCTGGACGCCTGTCCACTTTGTATTACTATGTCAGCAGAGGACACATTGGAGCAGGTGCCTGAGCACATGGTCGTCGAGAAGAGGTGCTGCTGAAAAACCATACAACCTATCAGCGTGCAACTCGCTACACAAACGCACCACAAGATTCTTCACTTTTTGAAATGAAAAGGAAGTTTCAAAGTCAAAGTATGGCAACGTTGCGAATGTTTGTTTGTGGAGTTCTGTTTTTCCCATTCATTCTTATGGGAAAAAGCCAAATTGGCCAAGTGATAAACATTTGGCTCTATGGAGACAACGCTGTCCCCAATCTGGAATACGAGCTCACTGTCACGCCGTAGGGGAGAGTCTCCAGAATTCCCTGACACGATTTGGTGTGTGTACTATGAAAACTGTGGCCACAGTCACGAGGAGTAGTGTAACGTTTAACATTGATGGCAGCGGTGGGAAAATGAATGGGGGCTTATGGAGAGAAAAGGCTGCACTGGGCCTACGATGAGGCTCGTCGTTTAAATTTCACAAGGTGCACGGGTTTATGGCCTGCCCCGCATGAGAGAGCACCAATGTTCCTACAAAACTGGAAAAAAGAATTTGTCTGCTGCTTAGGGTGTGGCTGGGAGCAGCGTGAAAAGAGCGAAACGAGAGCTGATTTTTCAGCGATCCCGCATGTCGGCCCGGTGCTAAGAAGAGATTGGACATGCCCAATGCTGAGGGGGTCCTTTCCCACTCTGGGAGTCTCCCAGGGCCTGTGCCATCTGCTGAGGTGCATTGAAGCTGGACGCCTCATCACTTTGTATTACCATGTCAGCAGAGGAGACATTGGAGCAGGTACCTGAGCACATGGTCGTCGAGGAGAGGTGCTGCTGAAAAATCATACAACCTATCAGCGTGCAAACCGCTACACAAACACACCACAAGCTTCTTCAATTTTTGAAAAGAAAAGGAAGTTTCAAAGTCAAAGTATGGCAACGTTGTGAATGTTTGTTTGTGGAGTTCTGTTTCTCCCATTCATTCTGATGGGGAAAAGCCAAATTAGCCAAGTGATAAACATTTGGCTCTCTGGAGACTGCGCTGCCACCTATCTGGAATAAGAGCTCACTGTCAGGCCGTAGGGGAGAGTCTCCAGAACGCCATGACACGATTTGGTGTGTGTACCATGAAAACTGTGGCCACAGTCGCGAGGAGAAGTGTTACGTTTAACATTCATGGCAGTGGTGGGACAATGAATGGGGGCTTATGGAGAAAAAAGGCTGCACTGGGACATACGATGAGGCTCGTCGTTTAAATTTTACAAGGCGCACGGGTTCATGGCCTGCCCCGCATGAGAGAGCACCAATGTTCCTGCAAAACTGGAAAAAAGAATTTGTCTGCTGCTTAGGGTGTGGCTGGGAGCAGCGTGCAACTCGCTACACAAACGCACCACAAGATTCTTCACTTTTTGAAATGAAAATGAAGTTTCAAAGTCAAAGTATGGCAACGTTGCGAATGTTTGTTTGTGGAGTTCTGTTTTTTCCATTCATTATTATGGGAAAAAGCCAAATTGGCCAAGTGATAAACATTTGGCTCTATGGAGACAACGCTGTCCCCAATCTGGAATACGAGCTCACTGTCACGCCGTAGGGGAGAGTCTCCAGAACGCCCTGACACGATTTGGTGTGTGTACTATGAGAACTGTGGCCACAGTCGCAAGGAGAAGTGTAACGTTTAACATTGATGGCAGTGGTGGGACAATGAATGGGGGCTTATGGAGAGAAAAGGCTGCACTGGGCCATACGATGAGGCTCGTCGTTTAAATTTCACAAGGCGCACGGGTTTATGGCCTGCCCCGCATGAGAGAGCACCAATGTTCCTACAAAACTGGGAAAAAAATTTATTCTGCTGCTTAGGGTGTGGCTGGCAGCAGCGTGAAAAGTGCGAAACGAGAGCTGATTTTTCAGCGATCCCGCATGTCGGCCCGGTGCTAAGAAGAGATTGGACATGCCCAATGCTGAAGGGGTCCTTTCCCACTCTGCGAGTCTCCCAGGGCCTGTGCCATCTGCTGGGGTGCATTGAAGCTGGACGCCTCATCACTTTGTATTGTCATGTCAGCAGAGGAAACAATGGAGCAGGTACCTGAGCACATGGTCGTCGAGAAGAGGTGCTGCTAAAAAGCCATACAACCTATCAGCGTGCAACTCGCTACACAAACACACCACAAGCTTCTTCAATTTTTGAAAAGAAAATGAAGTTTCAAAGTCAAAGTATGGCAACGTTGCGAATGTTTGTTTGTGGAGTTCTGTTTTTCCCATTCATTCTTTTAGGAAAAAGCCAAATTGGCCAAGTGATAAACATTTGGCTCTATGGAGGCTACACTTTCACCAATTTGGAATATGAGCTCACTGTCAAGCCGTAGGGGAGAGTCTCCAGAATTCCCTGACTCGATTTGGTGTGTGTACTATGAAAACTGTGGCCACAGTCACGAGGAGTAGTGTAACGTTTAACATTGATGGCAGCGGTGGGACAATGAATGGGGGCTTATGGAGAGAAAAGGCTGCACTGGGCCTACGATGAGGCTCGTCGTTTAAATTTCACAAGGCGCACGGGTTTATGGCCTGCCCCGCATGAGAGAGCACCAATGTTCCTACAAAACTGGAAAAAAGAATTTGTCTGCTGCTTAGGGTGTGGCTGGGAGCAGCGTGAAAAGAGCGAAACGAGAGCTGATTTTTCAGCGATCCCGCATGTCGGCCCGGTGCTAAGAAGAGATTGGACATGCCCAATGCTGAGGGGGTCCTTTCCCACTCTGGGAGTCTCCCAGGGCCTGTGCCATCTGCTGGGGTGCATTGAAGCTGGACGCCTCATCACTTTGTATTACCATGTCAGCAGAGGAGACATTGGAGCAGGTACCTGAGCACATGGTCGTCGAGAAGAGGTGCTGCTGAAAAACCATACAACCTATCAGCGTGCAACTCGCTACACAAACACACCACAAGCTTCTTCAATTTTTGAAAAGAAAAGGAAGTTTCAAAGTCAAAGTATGGCAACGTTGCGAATGTTTGTTTGTGGAGTTCTGTTTCTCCCATTCATTCTGATGGGGAAAAGCCAAATTAGCCAAGTGATAAACATTTGGCTCTCTGGAGACTGCGCTGTCACCTATCTGGAATATGAGCTCACTGTCACGCCATAGGGGAGAGTCTCCAGAACGCCATGACACGATTTGGTGTGTGTACCATGAAAACTGTGGCCACAGTCGCGAGGAGAAGTGTTACGTTTAACATTCATGGCAGTGGTGGGACAATGAATGGGGGCTTATGGAGAAAAAAGGCTGCACTGGGCCATACGATGAGGCTCGTCGTTTAAATTTCACAAGGCGCATGGGTTCATGGCCTGCCCCGCATGAGAGAGCACCAATGTTCCTACAAAACTGGAAAAAAGAATTTGTCTGCTGCTTAGGGTGTGGCTGGGAGCAGCGTGAAAAGAGTGAAACGAGAGCTGATTTTTCAGCGATCCCGCATGTCGGCCCGGTGCTCAGAAGAGATTGGACATGCCCAATGCTGAGGGGGTCCATTGCCACTCTGCGAGTCTCCCAGGGCCTGTGCCATCTGCTGGGGTGCATTGAAGCTGGACGCCTCATCACTTTGTATTGCCATGTCAGCCGTAGGGGAGAGTGTCCAGAACGCCCTGAGGCGATTTGGTGTGTGTACTATGAAAACTGTGGCCATAGTCGCGAGGAGAAGTGTAACATTTAACATTGATGGCAGTGGTGGGAAAATGAATGGGGGCTTATGGAGGGAAAAGGCTGCACTGGGCCAACGATGTGGCTCGCCGTTTAAATTTCACAAAGCGCACGGGTTTATTGCCTGCCCCACATGAGAGAGCACCAATGTCCATACCAAACTGTAAAAAGTATTTGTCTCCTGCTTTGGTTGTGGCTGGGAGCAGCGTGAAATGAGCGAAACGAGAGCTGATTTTTCGGTGATCTCGCATGTCGGTACTAAGAAGAGATTGGACTTGTCCAATGCTGATTTCGGCCGTTTTAAAGAACTACGAGCGTGAAACTGAGTGAAAATGCATTTCAGAAGCTCTTTCTGTCACATTCATCATGTTGGCCCAAACTGCACAGCAAAATGACTATAATGTGTTAAGATAGCAAAATTGAGCCTTTTCATAGAACTGCGATCGCAAAACTGAGAAAACGCATTTGAGAAGCTTTTGCTGCCACCTTAAGCATGTTGGCCACTACTACACAGCAAATTGCCTGTATTGTGTTCACAAAGCCGATTTCGGCCATCTTACAGAACTGCAACCGTGAAACTGAGTGAAAATGCATTTCAGAAGCTCTTTCTATCACATTCATCATGTTGGCCTAAACTGCAGGGCAAAATGCCTATAATGTGTTCAGAAAGCCAAGTTGAGCCTTTTTATGGAATTGCGAACGCGAAAATGAGAAAACGCATTTGAGAAGCTTTTGCTGCCACCTTCAGCATGTTGGCCCCTACGATACAGCAAAGTGCCTGTATTGTGTTCACAAAGCCGATTTCGGCCGTTTTACAGAACTGCAACCGTGAAACTGAGTGAAAATGCATTTCAGAAGCTCTTTCTATCACATTCATCATGTTGGCCCAAAATGCACAGCAAATTGCCTATAATGTGTTCAGAAAGCCAAGTTGAGCCTTTTTATGGAACTGCGAACGCGAAACTGAGAAAACGCATTTGAGAAGCTTTTGCTGCCACCTTAAGCATATTGGCCACTACTATACAGCAAATTGCCTGTATTGTGTTCACAAAGCCGATTTCGGCCGTTTTACAGAACTGCAACCGTGAAACTGAGTGAAAATGCATTTCAGTCGCTCTTTCTACCACATTCAACATGTTGGCCCAAAATGCAAAGCAAAATGCCTGTAATGTGTTCTGAAAGCCATGTTGATCCTTTTTGTAGAACTACGAACGCAAAACTGAGAAAATGTATTTGAGAAGCTTTTGCTGCCATGTTCAGCATGTTGGACACTACAATACAGCAAATTGCCTGTATTGTGTTCACAAAGCCGATTTCGGCCGTTTTACAGAACTGCAACCGTGAAACTGAGTGAAAATTCATTTCAGTCGCTCTTTCTACCACATTCATCATGTTGGCCCAAACTGCACAGCAAAATGCCTGTAATGTGTTCTGAAAGCCGAGTTGAGCCTTTTTGTAGAACTACGAACGCGAAACTGAGGAAATGTATTTGGGAAGCTTTTGCTGCCATGTTCAGCATGTTGGACACTACAATACAGCAAATTGCCTGTATTGTGTTCACAAAGCCGATTTCGGCCGTTTTACAGAACTGCAACCTTGAAACTGAGTGAAAATGCATTTCAGTAGCTCTTTCTACCACATTCAACATGTTGGCCCAAAATGCACAGCAAAATGCCTGTAATGTGTTCTGAAAGCCGAGTTGAGCCTTTTTATAGAACTACGAACGCGAAACTGAGAAAACGCATTTGAGAAGCTTTTGCTGCCATATTCAGCATGTTGGCCACTACTATACAGCAGATTGCCTGTGTTGTCTTCACAAAGCCGATTTCGGCCGTTTCACAGAACTGCGAGCGTCAAACTGTGGGAAGATGCATTTCAGAAGCTCTTTCTACCACATTCATCATGTTGGCCCAAACTGCACAGCAAAATGCCTGTAATGTGTTCTGAAACCCAAGTTGAGCCTTTTTATAGAACTGCGAACGCGAAACTGAGAAAATGTATTTGAGAAGCTTTTGCTGCCATGTTCAGCATGTTGGACACGACAATACAGCAAATTGCCTGTATTGTGTTCACACAGCCGATTTCGGCCGTTTTACAGAACTGCAACCGTGAAACTAAGTGAAAATGCATTTCAGTAGCTCTTTCTACCACATTCATCATGTTGGCCTAAACTGCAGGGCAAAATGCCTATTATGTTTTCAGAAAGCCATGTTGACAAGCCTTTTTATGGAACTGCGAACGCGAAACTGAGAAAATGTATTTGAGAAGCTTTTGCTGCCACCTTCAGCATGTTGGCCACTACTATACAGCAAATTGCCTGTATTGTGTTCACAAAGCCGATTTCGGCCGTTTTACAGAACTGCAACCGTGAAACTGAGTGAAAATGCATTTCAGAAGCTCTTTCTATCACATTCATCATGTTGGCCTAAACTGCAGGGCAAAATGCCTATAATGTGTTCAGAAAGCCAAGTTGAGCCTTTTTACGGAACTGCGAACGCGAAACTGAGAAAACGCATTTGAGAAGCTTTTGCTGCCACCTTAAGCATGTTGGCCCCTACTATACAGCAAAGTGCCTGTATTGTGTTCACAAAGCCGATTTCGGCCGTTTTACAGAACTGCAACCGTGAAAATGAGATAAAATGCATTTCAGGAGCTCTTTCTACCACATTCAACATGTTGGCCCAAAATGCACAGCAAAATGCCTGTAATATGTTCTGAAAGCCAAGTTGAGCCTTTTTATAGAACTACGGACGCAAAACTGAGGAAATGTATTTGAGAAGCTTTTGCTGCCATGTTCAGCATGTTGGACACTACTAAACACCAAATTGCCTGTATTGTGTTCACAAAGCCGATTTCGGCCGTTTTACAGAACTGCGAGCGTCAAATTATGGGACGATGCATTTCAGAAGCTCTTTCTACCACATTCATCATGTTGGCCCAAACTGCACAAGAAAATGCCTGTAATGTGTTCTGAAAGCCAAGTTGAGCCTTTTTATAGAACTACGAACGCGAAACTGAGAAAATGTATTTGAGAAGCTTTTGCTGCCATGTTCAGCATGTTGGACACTACAATACAGCAAATTGCCTGTATTGTGTTCACAAAGCCGATTTCGGCCGTTTTACAGAACTGCAACCGTGAAACTGAGTGAAAATGCATTTCAGAAGCTCTTTCTACCACATTCATCATGTTGGCCCAAACTGCACAGCAAAATGCCTGTAATGTGTTCTGAAAGCCGAGTTGAGCCTTTTTGTAGAACTACGAACGCGAAACTGAGGAAATGTATTTGAGAAGCTTTTGCTGCCATGTTCAGCATGTTGGACACTACAATACAGCAAATTGCCTGTATTGTGTTCACAAAGCCGATTTCGGCCGTTTTACAGAACTGCAACCTTGAAACTGAGTGAAAATGCATTTCAGTAGCTCTTTCTACCACATTCAACATGTTGGCCCAAAATGCACAGCAAAATGCCTGGAATGTGTTCTGAAAGCCGAGTTGAGCCTTTTTATAGAACTACGAACGCGAAACTGAGAAAACGCATTTGAGAAGCTTTTGCTGCCATATTCAGCATGTTGGCCACTACTATACAGCAGATTGCCTGTATTGTCTTCACAAAGCCGATTTCGGCCGTTTCACAGAACTGCGAGCGTCAAACTGTGGGAAGATGCATTTCAGAAGCTCTTTCTACCACATTCATCATGTTGGCCCAAACTGCACAGCAAAATGCCTGTATTGTGTTCTGAAACCCAAGTTGAGCCTTTTTATAGAACTGCGAACGCGAAACTGAGAAAATGTATTTGAGAAGCTTTTGCTGCCATGTTCAGCATGTTGGACACGACAATACAGCAAATTGCCTGTATTGTGTTCACACAGCCGATTTCGGCCGTTTTACAGAACTGCAACCGTGAAACTGAGTGAAAATGCATTTCAGTAGCTCTTTCTACCACATTCATCATGTTGGCATAAACTGCAGGGCAAAATGCCTATTATGTTTTCAGAAAGCCATGTTGACAAGCCTTTTTATGGAACTGCGAACGCGAAACTGAGAAAATGTATTTGAGAAGCTTTTGCTGCCATGTTCAGCATGTTGGACACTACTATACAGCAAATTGCCTGTATTGTGTTCAAAAAGCCGATTTCGGCCGTTTTACAGAACTGCAACTGTGAAACTGAGTGAAAATGCATTTCAGTAGCTCGTTCTACCACATTCAACATGTTGGCCCAAAATGCACAGCAAAAAGCCTGTAATGTGTTCTGAAAGCCAAGTTGAGCCTTTTTATAGAACTACGAACGCAAAACTGAGAAAATGTATACGAGAAGCTTTTGCTGCCATGCTCAGCATGTAGGACACTATTATACAGCAAATTGCCTGTATTGTGTTCACAAAGCCGATTTAGGCCGTTTTACTGAACTGCGAGCGTCAAACTGTGGGACGATGCATTTCAGAAGCTCTTTCTACCACATTCATGATGTTGGCCGAAACTGCACAGCAAAATGCCTGTATTGTGTTCAGAAAGCCAAGTTGAGCCTTTTTATGGAACTGCGAACGCGAACTTGAGAAAACGCATTTGAGAAGCTTTTGCTGCCAAATTCAGCATGTTGGCCACTACGATACAGCAGATTGCCTGGATTGTGTTCACAAAGCCGATTTCGGCCGTTTTACAGAACTGCAACCGTGAAACTGAGTGAAAGTGCATTTCAGAAGCTCTTTCTATCACATTCATCATGTTGGCCTAAACTGCAGGGCAAAATGCCTATAATGTGTTCAGATAGCCAAGTTGAGCCTTTTTATGCAACTGCGAACGCGAAAATGAGAAAACGCATTTGAGAAGCTTTTGCTGCCACCTTCAGCATGTAGGCCCCTACTAATCAGCAAAATTGCCTGTATTGTGTTCACAAAGCCGATTTCGGCCGTTTTAGAGAACTGCAACTGTGAAACTGAGTGAAAATGCACTTCAGTAGCTCTTTCTACCACATTCAACATGTTGGCCCAAAATGTACAGCAAAATGCCTGTAATGTGTTCTGAAAGCCAAGTTGAGCCTTTTTATAGAACTACGAACGCGAAACTGAGAAAATGTATTTGAGAAGCTTTTGCTGCCATGTTCAGCATGTTGGACACTACAATACAGCAAATTGCCTGTATTGTGTTCACAAAGCCGATTTCGGCCGTTTTACAGAACTGCAACCGTGAAACTGAGTGAAAATTCATTTCAGTCGCTCTTTCTACCACATTCATCATGTTGGCCCAAACTGCACAGCAAAATGCCTGTAATGTGTTCTGAAAGCCGAGTTGAGCCTTTTTGTAGAACTACGAACGCGAAACTGAGGAAATGTATTTGGGAAGCTTTTGCTGCCATGTTCAGCATGTTGGACACTACAATACAGCAAATTGCCTGTATTGTGTTCACAAAGCCGATTTCGGCCGTTTTACAGAACTGCAACCGTGAAAATGAGTGAAAATGCATTTCAGAAGCTCTTTCTATCACATTCATCATGTTGGCCTAAACTGCAGGGCAAAATGCCTATAATGTGTTCAGAAAGCCAAGTTGAGCCTTTTTACGGAACTGCGAACGCGAAACTGAGAAAACGCATTTGAGAAGCTTTTGCTGCCACCTTAAGCATGTTGGCCCCTACTATACAGCAAAGTGCCTGTATTGTGTTCACAAAGCCGATTTCGGCCGTTTTACAGAACTGCAACCGTGAAAATGAGATAAAATGCATTTCAGGAGCTCTTTCTACCACATTCAACATGTTGGCCCAAAATGCACAGCAAAATGCCTGTAATATGTTCTGAAAGCCAAGTTGAGCCTTTTTATAGAACTACGGACGCAAAACTGAGGAAATGTATTTGAGAAGCTTTTGCTGCCATGTTCAGCATGTTGGACACTACTAAACACCAAATTGCCTGTATTGTGTTCACAAAGCCGATTTCGGCCGTTTTACAGAACTGCGAGCGTCAAATTATGGGACGATGCATTTCAGAAGCTCTTTCTACCACATTCATCATGTTGGCCCAAACTGCACAAGAAAATGCCTGTAATGTGTTCTGAAAGCCAAGTTGAGCCTTTTTATAGAACTACGAACGCGAAACTGAGAAAATGTATTTGAGAAGCTTTTGCTGCCATGTTCAGCATGTTGGACACTACAATACAGCAAATTGCCTGTATTGTGTTCACAAAGCCGATTTCGGCCGTTTTACAGAACTGCAACCGTGAAACTGAGTGAAAATGCATTTCAGAAGCTCTTTCTACCACATTCATCATGTTGGCCCAAACTGCACAGCAAAATGCCTGTAATGTGTTCTGAAAGCCGAGTTGAGCCTTTTTGTAGAACTACGAACGCGAAACTGAGGAAATGTATTTGAGAAGCTTTTGCTGCCATGTTCAGCATGTTGGACACTACAATACAGCAAATTGCCTGTATTGTGTTCACAAAGCCGATTTCGGCCGTTTTACAGAACTGCAACCTTGAAACTGAGTGAAAATGCATTTCAGTAGCTCTTTCTACCACATTCAACATGTTGGCCCAAAATGCACAGCAAAATGCCTGGAATGTGTTCTGAAAGCCGAGTTGAGCCTTTTTATAGAACTACGAACGCGAAACTGAGAAAACGCATTTGAGAAGCTTTTGCTGCCATATTCAGCATGTTGGCCACTACTATACAGCAGATTGCCTGTATTGTCTTCACAAAGCCGATTTCGGCCGTTTCACAGAACTGCGAGCGTCAAACTGTGGGAAGATGCATTTCAGAAGCTCTTTCTACCACATTCATCATGTTGGCCCAAACTGCACAGCAAAATGCCTGTATTGTGTTCTGAAACCCAAGTTGAGCCTTTTTATAGAACTGCGAACGCGAAACTGAGAAAATGTATTTGAGAAGCTTTTGCTGCCATGTTCAGCATGTTGGACACGACAATACAGCAAATTGCCTGTATTGTGTTCACACAGCCGATTTCGGCCGTTTTACAGAACTGCAACCGTGAAACTGAGTGAAAATGCATTTCAGTAGCTCTTTCTACCACATTCATCATGTTGGCATAAACTGCAGGGCAAAATGCCTATTATGTTTTCAGAAAGCCATGTTGACAAGCCTTTTTATGGAACTGCGAACGCGAAACTGAGAAAATGTATTTGAGAAGCTTTTGCTGCCATGTTCAGCATGTTGGACACTATTATACAGCAAATTGCCTGTATTGTGTTCACAAAGCCGATTTAGGCCGTTTTACTGAACTGCGAGCGTCAAACTGTGGGACGATGCATTTCAGAAGCTCTTTCTACCACATTCATGATGTTGGCCGAAACTGCACAGCAAAATGCCTGTAATGTGTTCTGAAACCCAAGTTGAGCCTTTTTATAGAACTGCGAACGCGAAACTGAGAAAATGTATTTGAGAAGCTTTTGCTGCCATGTTCAGCATGTTGGACACTACTATACAGCAAATTGCCTGTATTGTGTTCAAAAAGCCGATTTCGGCCGTTTTACAGAACTGCAACTGTGAAACTGAGTGAAAATGCATTTCAGTAGCTCGTTCTACCACATTCAACATGTTGGCCCAAAATGCACAGCAAAAAGCCTGTAATGTGTTCTGAAAGCCAAGTTGAGCCTTTTTATAGAACTACGAACGCAAAACTGAGAAAATGTATACGAGAAGCTTTTGCTGCCATGCTCAGCATGTAGGACACTATTATACAGCAAATTGCCTGTATTGTGTTCACAAAGCCGATTTAGGCCGTTTTACTGAACTGCGAGCGTCAAACTGTGGGACGATGCATTTCAGAAGCTCTTTCTACCACATTCATGATGTTGGCCGAAACTGCACAGCAAAATGCCTGTATTGTGTTCAGAAAGCCAAGTTGAGCCTTTTTATGGAACTGCGAACGCGAACTTGAGAAAACGCATTTGAGAAGCTTTTGCTGCCAAATTCAGCATGTTGGCCACTACGATACAGCAGATTGCCTGGATTGTGTTCACAAAGCCGATTTCGGCCGTTTTACAGAACTGCAACCGTGAAACTGAGTGAAAGTGCATTTCAGAAGCTCTTTCTATCACATTCATCATGTTGGCCTAAACTGCAGGGCAAAATGCCTATAATGTGTTCAGATAGCCAAGTTGAGCCTTTTTATGCAACTGCGAACGCGAAAATGAGAAAACGCATTTGAGAAGCTTTTGCTGCCACCTTCAGCATGTAGGCCCCTACTAATCAGCAAAATTGCCTGTATTGTGTTCACAAAGCCGATTTCGGCCGTTTTAGAGAACTGCAACTGTGAAACTGAGTGAAAATGCACTTCAGTAGCTCTTTCTACCACATTCAACATGTTGGCCCAAAATGTACAGCAAAATGCCTGTAATGTGTTCTGAAAGCCAAGTTGAGCCTTTTTATAGAACTACGAACGCGAAACTGAGAAAATGTATTTGAGAAGCTTTTGCTGCCATGTTCAGCATGTTGGACACTACAATACAGCAAATTGCCTGTATTGTGTTCACAAAGCCGATTTCGGCCGTTTTACAGAACTGCAACCGTGAAACTGAGTGAAAATTCATTTCAGTCGCTCTTTCTACCACATTCATCATGTTGGCCCAAACTGCACAGCAAAATGCCTGTAATGTGTTCTGAAAGCCGAGTTGAGCCTTTTTGTAGAACTACGAACGCGAAACTGAGGAAATGTATTTGGGAAGCTTTTGCTGCCATGTTCAGCATGTTGGACACTACAATACAGCAAATTGCCTGTATTGTGTTCACAAAGCCGATTTCGGCCGTTTTACAGAACTGCAACCGTGAAAATGAGTGAAAATGCATTTCAGAAGCTCTTTCTATCACATTCATCATGTTGGCCTAAACTGCAGGGCAAAATGCCTATAATGTGTTCAGAAAGCCAAGTTGAGCCTTTTTACGGAACTGCGAACGCGAAACTGAGAAAACGCATTTGAGAAGCTTTTGCTGCCACCTTAAGCATGTTGGCCCCTACTATACAGCAAAGTGCCTGTATTGTGTTCACAAAGCCGATTTCGGCCGTTTTACAGAACTGCAACCGTGAAAATGAGATAAAATGCATTTCAGGAGCTCTTTCTACCACATTCAACATGTTGGCCCAAAATGCACAGCAAAATGCCTGTAATATGTTCTGAAAGCCAAGTTGAGCCTTTTTATAGAACTACGGACGCAAAACTGAGGAAATGTATTTGAGAAGCTTTTGCTGCCATGTTCAGCATGTTGGACACTACTAAACACCAAATTGCCTGTATTGTGTTCACAAAGCCGATTTCGGCCGTTTTACAGAACTGCGAGCGTCAAATTATGGGACGATGCATTTCAGAAGCTCTTTCTACCACATTCATCATGTTGGCCCAAACTGCACAAGAAAATGCCTGTAATGTGTTCTGAAAGCCAAGTTGAGCCTTTTTATAGAACTACGAACGCGAAACTGAGAAAATGTATTTGAGAAGCTTTTGCTGCCATGTTCAGCATGTTGGACACTACAATACAGCAAATTGCCTGTATTGTGTTCACAAAGCCGATTTCGGCCGTTTTACAGAACTGCAACCGTGAAACTGAGTGAAAATGCATTTCAGAAGCTCTTTCTACCACATTCATCATGTTGGCCCAAACTGCACAGCAAAATGCCTGTAATGTGTTCTGAAAGCCGAGTTGAGCCTTTTTGTAGAACTACGAACGCGAAACTGAGGAAATGTATTTGAGAAGCTTTTGCTGCCATGTTCAGCATGTTGGACACTACAATACAGCAAATTGCCTGTATTGTGTTCACAAAGCCGATTTCGGCCGTTTTACAGAACTGCAACCTTGAAACTGAGTGAAAATGCATTTCAGTAGCTCTTTCTACCACATTCAACATGTTGGCCCAAAATGCACAGCAAAATGCCTGGAATGTGTTCTGAAAGCCGAGTTGAGCCTTTTTATAGAACTACGAACGCGAAACTGAGAAAACGCATTTGAGAAGCTTTTGCTGCCATATTCAGCATGTTGGCCACTACTATACAGCAGATTGCCTGTATTGTCTTCACAAAGCCGATTTCGGCCGTTTCACAGAACTGCGAGCGTCAAACTGTGGGAAGATGCATTTCAGAAGCTCTTTCTACCACATTCATCATGTTGGCCCAAACTGCACAGCAAAATGCCTGTAATGTGTTCTGAAAGCCAAGTTGAGCCTTTTTATAGAACTACGAACGCAAAACTGAGAAAATGTATACGAGAAGCTTTTGCTGCCATGCTCAGCATGTAGGACACTATTATACAGCAAATTGCCTGTATTGTGTTCACAAAGCCGATTTAGGCCGTTTTACTGAACTGCGAGCGTCAAACTGTGGGACGATGCATTTCAGAAGCTCTTTCTACCACATTCATGATGTTGGCCGAAACTGCACAGCAAAATGCCTGTATTGTGTTCAGAAAGCCAAGTTGAGCCTTTTTATGGAACTGCGAACGCGAACTTGAGAAAACGCATTTGAGAAGCTTTTGCTGCCAAATTCAGCATGTTGGCCACTACGATACAGCAGATTGCCTGGATTGTGTTCACAAAGCCGATTTCGGCCGTTTTACAGAACTGCAACCGTGAAACTGAGTGAAAGTGCATTTCAGAAGCTCTTTCTATCACATTCATCATGTTGGCCTAAACTGCAGGGCAAAATGCCTATAATGTGTTCAGATAGCCAAGTTGAGCCTTTTTATGCAACTGCGAACGCGAAAATGAGAAAACGCATTTGAGAAGCTTTTGCTGCCACCTTCAGCATGTAGGCCCCTACTAATCAGCAAAATTGCCTGTATTGTGTTCACAAAGCCGATTTCGGCCGTTTTAGAGAACTGCAACTGTGAAACTGAGTGAAAATGCACTTCAGTAGCTCTTTCTACCACATTCATCATGTTGGCCCAAACTGCACAAGAAAATGCCTGTAATGTGTTCTGAAAGCCAAGTTGAGCCTTTTTATAGAACTACGAACGCGAAACTGAGAAAACGCATTTGAGAAGCTTTTGCTGCCATATTCAGCATGTTGGCCACTACTATACAGCAGATTGCCTGTATTGTCTTCACAAAGCCGATTTCGGCCGTTTCACAGAACTGCGAGCGTCAAACTGTGGGAAGATGCATTTCAGAAGCTCTTTCTACCACATTCATCATGTTGGCCCAAACTGCACAGCAAAATGCCTGTAATGTGTTCTGAAACCCAAGTTGAGCCTTTTTATAGAACTGCGAACGCGAAACTGAGAAAATGTATTTGAGAAGCTTTTGCTGCCATGTTCAGCATGTTGGACACGACAATACAGCAAATTGCCTGTATTGTGTTCACACAGCCGATTTCGGCCGTTTTACAGAACTGCAACCGTGAAACTGAGTGAAAATGCATTTCAGTAGCTCTTTCTACCACATTCATCATGTTGGCCTAAACTGCAGGGCAAAATGCCTATTATGTTTTCAGAAAGCCATGTTGACAAGCCTTTTTATGGAACTGCGAACGCGAAACTGAGAAAACGAATTTGAGAAGCTTTTGCTGCCACCTTCAGCATGTTGGCCACTACTATACAGCAAATTGCCTGTATTGTGTTCACAAAGCCGATTTCGGCCGTTTTACAGAACTGCAACCGTGAAACTGAGTGAAAATGCATTTCAGAAGCTCTTTCTATCACATTCATCATGTTGGCCTAAACTGCAGGTCAAAATACCTATAATGTGTTCAGAAAGCCAAGTTGAGCCTTTTTACGGAACTGCGAACGCGAAACTGAGAAAACGCATTTGAGAAGCTTTTGCTGCCATGTTCAGCATGTTGGACACTACTATACAGCAATTTGCCTGTATTGTGTTCACAAAGCCGATTTCGGCCGTTTTACAGAACTGCAACCTTGAAACTGAGTGAAAATGCATTTCAGTAGCTCTTTCTACCACATTCAACATGTTGGCCCAAAATGCACAGCAAAATGCCTGGAATGTGTTCTGAAAGCCGAGTTGAGCCTTTTTATAGAACTACGAACGCGAAACAGAGAAAACGCATTTGAGAAGCTTTTGCTGCCATATTCAGCATGTTGGCCACTACTATACAGCAGATTGCCTGTATTGTCTTCACAAAGCCGATTTCGGCCGTTTCACAGAACTGCGAGCGTCAAACTGTGGGAAGATGCATTTCAGAAGCTCTTTCTACCACATTCATCATGTTGGCCCAAACTGCACAGCAAAATGCCTGTAATGTGTTCTGAAACCCAAGTTGAGCCTTTTTATAGAACTGCGAACGCGAAACTGAGAAAATGTATTTGAGAAGCTTTTGCTGCCATGTTCAGCATGTTGGACACGACAATACAGCAAATTGCCTGTATTGTGTTCACACAGCCGATTTCGGCCGTTTTACAGAACTGCAACCGTGAAACTGAGTGAAAATGCATTTCAGTAGCTCTTTCTACCACATTCATCATGTTGGCCTAAACTGCAGGGCAAAATGCCTATTATGTTTTCAGAAAGCCATGTTGACAAGCCTTTTTATGGAACTGCGAACGCGAAACTGAGAAAACGAATTTGAGAAGCTTTTGCTGCCACCTTCAGCATGTTGGCCACTACTATACAGCAAATTGCCTGTATTGTGTTCACAAAGCCGATTTCGGCCGTTTTACAGAACTGCAACCGTGAAACTGAGTGAAAATGCATTTCAGAAGCTCTTTCTATCACATTCATCATGTTGGCCTAAACTGCAGGTCAAAATACCTATAATGTGTTCAGAAAGCCAAGTTGAGCCTTTTTACGGAACTGCGAACGCGAAACTGAGAAAACGCATTTGAGAAGCTTTTGCTGCCATGTTCAGCATGTTGGACACTACTATACAGCAATTTGCCTGTATTGTGTTCACAAAGCCGATTTCGGCCGTTTTACAGAACTGCAACCGTGAAACTGAGTGAAAATTCATTTCAGTAGCTCTTTCTACCACATTCAACATGTTGGCCCAAAATGCACAGCAAAATGCCTGTAATATATTCTGAAAGCCAAGTTGAGCCTTTTTATAGAACTACGAACGCGAAACTGAGAAAACGCATTTGAGAAGCTTTTGCTGCCACCTTCAGCATGTTGGCCCCTACTATACAGCACATTGCCTGTATTGTGTTCACAAAGCCGATTTCGGCCGTTTTACAGAACTGCAACCGTAAAACTGAGTGAAAATTCATTTCAGTAGCGCTTTCTACCACATTCAACATGTTGGCCCAAAATGCACAGCAAAATGCCTGTAATGTATTCTGAAAGCCAAGTTGAGCCTTTTTACGGAACTGCGAACGCGAAACTGAGAAAACGCATTTGAGAAGCTTTTGCTGCCACCTTAAGCATGTTGGCCCCTACTATACAGCAAAGTGCCTGTATTGTGTTCACAAAGCCGATTTCGGCCGTTTTACAGAACTGCAACCGTGAAAATGAGATAAAATGCATTTCAGGAGCTCTTTCTACCACATTCAACATGTTGGCCCAAAATGCACAGCAAAATGCCTGTAATATGTTCTGAAAGCCAAGTTGAGCCTTTTTATAGAACTACGGACGCAAAACTGAGGAAATGTATTTGAGAAGCTTTTGCTGCCATGTTCAGCATGTTGGACACTACTAAACACCAAATTGCCTGTATTGTGTTCACAAAGCCGATTTCGGCCGTTTTACAGAACTGCGAGCAGCAAAAGAAGCTTTTGCTGCCATGTTCAGCATGTTGGCCCCTACTATACAGCAAATTGTCTGTATTGTGTTCACAAAGCCGATCTCGGCCGTTTTACAGAACTGCAACCATGAAACTGAGTGAAATTGCATTTCAGTAGCTCTTTAAACCACATTCAAAATGTTGGCCCTAAATGCACAGCAAAATGCCTGTAATGTGTTCTGAAAGCCGAGTTGAGCCTTTTTATAGAACTACGAACGCGAAACTGAGAAAACGCACTTGCTTTTGCTGCCATGTTCAGCATGTTGGACACTACTATACAGCAAATTGCCTGTATTGTGTTCAAAAAGCCGATTTCGGCCGTTTTACAGAACTGCAACTGTGAAACTGAGTGAAAATGCATTTCAGTAGCTCGTTCTACCACATTCAACATGTTGGCCCAAAATGCACAGCAAAAAGCCTGTAATGTGTTCTGAAAGCCAAGTTGAGCCTTTTTATAGAACTACGAACGCAAAACTGAGAAAATGTATACGAGAAGCTTTTGCTGCCATGCTCAGCATGTAGGACACTATTATACAGCAAATTGCCTGTATTGTGTTCACAAAGCCGATTTAGGCCGTTTTACTGAACTGCGAGCGTCAAACTGTGGGACGATGCATTTCAGAAGCTCTTTCTACCACATTCATGATGTTGGCCGAAACTGCACAGCAAAATGCCTGTATTGTGTTCAGAAAGCCAAGTTGAGCCTTTTTATGGAACTGCGAACGCGAACTTGAGAAAACGCATTTGAGAAGCTTTTGCTGCCAAATTCAGCATGTTGGCCACTACGATACAGCAGATTGCCTGGATTGTGTTCACAAAGCCGATTTCGGCCGTTTTACAGAACTGCAACCGTGAAACTGAGTGAAAGTGCATTTCAGAAGCTCTTTCTATCACATTCATCATGTTGGCCTAAACTGCAGGGCAAAATGCCTATAATGTGTTCAGATAGCCAAGTTGAGCCTTTTTATGCAACTGCGAACGCGAAAATGAGAAAACGCATTTGAGAAGCTTTTGCTGCCACCTTCAGCATGTAGGCCCCTACTAATCAGCAAAATTGCCTGTATTGTGTTCACAAAGCCGATTTCGGCCGTTTTAGAGAACTGCAACTGTGAAACTGAGTGAAAATGCACTTCAGTAGCTCTTTCTACCACATTCAACATGTTGGCCCAAAATGTACAGCAAAATGCCTGTAATGTGTTCTGAAAGCCAAGTTGAGCCTTTTTATAGAACTACGAACGCGAAACTGAGAAAATGTATTTGAGAAGCTTTTGCTGCCATGTTCAGCATGTTGGACACTACAATACAGCAAATTGCCTGTATTGTGTTCACAAAGCCGATTTCGGCCGTTTTACAGAACTGCAACCGTGAAACTGAGTGAAAATTCATTTCAGTCGCTCTTTCTACCACATTCATCATGTTGGCCCAAACTGCACAGCAAAATGCCTGTAATGTGTTCTGAAAGCCGAGTTGAGCCTTTTTGTAGAACTACGAACGCGAAACTGAGGAAATGTATTTGGGAAGCTTTTGCTGCCATGTTCAGCATGTTGGACACTACAATACAGCAAATTGCCTGTATTGTGTTCACAAAGCCGATTTCGGCCGTTTTACAGAACTGCAACCGTGAAAATGAGTGAAAATGCATTTCAGAAGCTCTTTCTATCACATTCATCATGTTGGCCTAAACTGCAGGGCAAAATGCCTATAATGTGTTCAGAAAGCCAAGTTGAGCCTTTTTACGGAACTGCGAACGCGAAACTGAGAAAACGCATTTGAGAAGCTTTTGCTGCCACCTTAAGCATGTTGGCCCCTACTATACAGCAAAGTGCCTGTATTGTGTTCACAAAGCCGATTTCGGCCGTTTTACAGAACTGCAACCGTGAAAATGAGATAAAATGCATTTCAGGAGCTCTTTCTACCACATTCAACATGTTGGCCCAAAATGCACAGCAAAATGCCTGTAATATGTTCTGAAAGCCAAGTTGAGCCTTTTTATAGAACTACGGACGCAAAACTGAGGAAATGTATTTGAGAAGCTTTTGCTGCCATGTTCAGCATGTTGGACACTACTAAACACCAAATTGCCTGTATTGTGTTCACAAAGCCGATTTCGGCCGTTTTACAGAACTGCGAGCGTCAAATTATGGGACGATGCATTTCAGAAGCTCTTTCTACCACATTCATCATGTTGGCCCAAACTGCACAAGAAAATGCCTGTAATGTGTTCTGAAAGCCAAGTTGAGCCTTTTTATAGAACTACGAACGCGAAACTGAGAAAATGTATTTGAGAAGCTTTTGCTGCCATGTTCAGCATGTTGGACACTACAATACAGCAAATTGCCTGTATTGTGTTCACAAAGCCGATTTCGGCCGTTTTACAGAACTGCAACCGTGAAACTGAGTGAAAATGCATTTCAGAAGCTCTTTCTACCACATTCATCATGTTGGCCCAAACTGCACAGCAAAATGCCTGTAATGTGTTCTGAAAGCCGAGTTGAGCCTTTTTGTAGAACTACGAACGCGAAACTGAGGAAATGTATTTGAGAAGCTTTTGCTGCCATGTTCAGCATGTTGGACACTACAATACAGCAAATTGCCTGTATTGTGTTCACAAAGCCGATTTCGGCCGTTTTACAGAACTGCAACCTTGAAACTGAGTGAAAATGCATTTCAGTAGCTCTTTCTACCACATTCAACATGTTGGCCCAAAATGCACAGCAAAATGCCTGGAATGTGTTCTGAAAGCCGAGTTGAGCCTTTTTATAGAACTACGAACGCGAAACTGAGAAAACGCATTTGAGAAGCTTTTGCTGCCATATTCAGCATGTTGGCCACTACTATACAGCAGATTGCCTGTATTGTCTTCACAAAGCCGATTTCGGCCGTTTCACAGAACTGCGAGCGTCAAACTGTGGGAAGATGCATTTCAGAAGCTCTTTCTACCACATTCATCATGTTGGCCCAAACTGCACAGCAAAATGCCTGTATTGTGTTCTGAAACCCAAGTTGAGCCTTTTTATAGAACTGCGAACGCGAAACTGAGAAAATGTATTTGAGAAGCTTTTGCTGCCATGTTCAGCATGTTGGACACGACAATACAGCAAATTGCCTGTATTGTGTTCACACAGCCGATTTCGGCCGTTTTACAGAACTGCAACCGTGAAACTGAGTGAAAATGCATTTCAGTAGCTCTTTCTACCACATTCATCATGTTGGCATAAACTGCAGGGCAAAATGCCTATTATGTTTTCAGAAAGCCATGTTGACAAGCCTTTTTATGGAACTGCGAACGCGAAACTGAGAAAATGTATTTGAGAAGCTTTTGCTGCCATGTTCAGCATGTTGGACACTACTATACAGCAGATTGCCTGTATTGTCTTCACAAAGCCGATTTCGGCCGTTTCACAGAACTGCGAGCGTCAAACTGTGGGAAGATGCATTTCAGAAGCTCTTTCTACCACATTCATCATGTTGGCCCAAACTGCACAGCAAAATGCCTGTAATGTGTTCTGAAAGCCAAGTTGAGCCTTTTTATAGAACTACGAACGCAAAACTGAGAAAATGTATACGAGAAGCTTTTGCTGCCATGCTCAGCATGTAGGACACTATTATACAGCAAATTGCCTGTATTGTGTTCACAAAGCCGATTTAGGCCGTTTTACTGAACTGCGAGCGTCAAACTGTGGGACGATGCATTTCAGAAGCTCTTTCTACCACATTCATGATGTTGGCCGAAACTGCACAGCAAAATGCCTGTATTGTGTTCAGAAAGCCAAGTTGAGCCTTTTTATGGAACTGCGAACGCGAACTTGAGAAAACGCATTTGAGAAGCTTTTGCTGCCAAATTCAGCATGTTGGCCACTACGATACAGCAGATTGCCTGGATTGTGTTCACAAAGCCGATTTCGGCCGTTTTACAGAACTGCAACCGTGAAACTGAGTGAAAGTGCATTTCAGAAGCTCTTTCTATCACATTCATCATGTTGGCCTAAACTGCAGGGCAAAATGCCTATAATGTGTTCAGATAGCCAAGTTGAGCCTTTTTATGCAACTGCGAACGCGAAAATGAGAAAACGCATTTGAGAAGCTTTTGCTGCCACCTTCAGCATGTAGGCCCCTACTAATCAGCAAAATTGCCTGTATTGTGTTCACAAAGCCGATTTCGGCCGTTTTAGAGAACTGCAACTGTGAAACTGAGTGAAAATGCACTTCAGTAGCTCTTTCTACCACATTCATCATGTTGGCCCAAACTGCACAAGAAAATGCCTGTAATGTGTTCTGAAAGCCGAGTTGAGCCTTTTTATAGAACTACGAACGCGAAACAGAGAAAACGCATTTGAGAAGCTTTTGCTGCCATATTCAGCATGTTGGCCACTACTATACAGCAGATTGCCTGTATTGTCTTCACAAAGCCGATTTCGGCCGTTTCACAGAACTGCGAGCGTCAAACTGTGGGAAGATGCATTTCAGAAGCTCTTTCTACCACATTCATCATGTTGGCCCAAACTGCACAGCAAAATGCCTGTAATGTGTTCTGAAACCCAAGTTGAGCCTTTTTATAGAACTGCGAACGCGAAACTGAGAAAATGTATTTGAGAAGCTTTTGCTGCCATGTTCAGCATGTTGGACACGACAATACAGCAAATTGCCTGTATTGTGTTCACACAGCCGATTTCGGCCGTTTTACAGAACTGCAACCGTGAAACTGAGTGAAAATGCATTTCAGTAGCTCTTTCTACCACATTCATCATGTTGGCCTAAACTGCAGGGCAAAATGCCTATTATGTTTTCAGAAAGCCATGTTGACAAGCCTTTTTATGGAACTGCGAACGCGAAACTGAGAAAACGAATTTGAGAAGCTTTTGCTGCCACCTTCAGCATGTTGGCCACTACTATACAGCAAATTGCCTGTATTGTGTTCACAAAGCCGATTTCGGCCGTTTTACAGAACTGCAACCGTGAAACTGAGTGAAAATGCATTTCAGAAGCTCTTTCTATCACATTCATCATGTTGGCCTAAACTGCAGGTCAAAATACCTATAATGTGTTCAGAAAGCCAAGTTGAGCCTTTTTACGGAACTGCGAACGCGAAACTGAGAAAACGCATTTGAGAAGCTTTTGCTGCCATGTTCAGCATGTTGGACACTACTATACAGCAATTTGCCTGTATTGTGTTCACAAAGCCGATTTCGGCCGTTTTACAGAACTGCAACCGTGAAACTGAGTGAAAATTCATTTCAGTAGCTCTTTCTACCACATTCAACATGTTGGCCCAAAATGCACAGCAAAATGCCTGTAATATATTCTGAAAGCCAAGTTGAGCCTTTTTATAGAACTACGAACGCGAAACTGAGAAAACGCATTTGAGAAGCTTTTGCTGCCACCTTCAGCATGTTGGCCCCTACTATACAGCACATTGCCTGTATTGTGTTCACAAAGCCGATTTCGGCCGTTTTACAGAACTGCAACCGTAAAACTGAGTGAAAATTCATTTCAGTAGCGCTTTCTACCACATTCAACATGTTGGCCCAAAATGCACAGCAAAATGCCTGTAATGTATTCTGAAAGCCAAGTTGAGCCTTTTTACGGAACTGCGAACGCGAAACTGAGAAAACGCATTTGAGAAGCTTTTGCTGCCACCTTAAGCATGTTGGCCCCTACTATACAGCAAAGTGCCTGTATTGTGTTCACAAAGCCGATTTCGGCCGTTTTACAGAACTGCAACCGTGAAAATGAGATAAAATGCATTTCAGGAGCTCTTTCTACCACATTCAACATGTTGGCCCAAAATGCACAGCAAAATGCCTGTAATATGTTCTGAAAGCCAAGTTGAGCCTTTTTATAGAACTACGGACGCAAAACTGAGGAAATGTATTTGAGAAGCTTTTGCTGCCATGTTCAGCATGTTGGACACTACTAAACACCAAATTGCCTGTATTGTGTTCACAAAGCCGATTTCGGCCGTTTTACAGAACTGCGAGCAGCAAAAGAAGCTTTTGCTGCCATGTTCAGCATGTTGGCCCCTACTATACAGCAAATTGTCTGTATTGTGTTCACAAAGCCGATCTCGGCCGTTTTACAGAACTGCAACCATGAAACTGAGTGAAATTGCATTTCAGTAGCTCTTTAAACCACATTCAAAATGTTGGCCCTAAATGCACAGCAAAATGCCTGTAATGTGTTCTGAAAGCCGAGTTGAGCCTTTTTATAGAACTACGAACGCGAAACTGAGAAAACGCACTTGCTTTTGCTGCCATGTTCAGCATGTTGGACACTACTATACAGCAAATTGCCTGTATTGTGTTCAAAAAGCCGATTTCGGCCGTTTTACAGAACTGCAACTGTGAAACTGAGTGAAAATGCATTTCAGTAGCTCGTTCTACCACATTCAACATGTTGGCCCAAAATGCACAGCAAAAAGCCTGTAATGTGTTCTGAAAGCCAAGTTGAGCCTTTTTATAGAACTACGAACGCAAAACTGAGAAAATGTATACGAGAAGCTTTTGCTGCCATGCTCAGCATGTAGGACACTATTATACAGCAAATTGCCTGTATTGTGTTCACAAAGCCGATTTAGGCCGTTTTACTGAACTGCGAGCGTCAAACTGTGGGACGATGCATTTCAGAAGCTCTTTCTACCACATTCATGATGTTGGCCGAAACTGCACAGCAAAATGCCTGTATTGTGTTCAGAAAGCCAAGTTGAGCCTTTTTATGGAACTGCGAACGCGAACTTGAGAAAACGCATTTGAGAAGCTTTTGCTGCCAAATTCAGCATGTTGGCCACTACGATACAGCAGATTGCCTGGATTGTGTTCACAAAGCCGATTTCGGCCGTTTTACAGAACTGCAACCGTGAAACTGAGTGAAAGTGCATTTCAGAAGCTCTTTCTATCACATTCATCATGTTGGCCTAAACTGCAGGGCAAAATGCCTATAATGTGTTCAGATAGCCAAGTTGAGCCTTTTTATGCAACTGCGAACGCGAAAATGAGAAAACGCATTTGAGAAGCTTTTGCTGCCACCTTCAGCATGTAGGCCCCTACTAATCAGCAAAATTGCCTGTATTGTGTTCACAAAGCCGATTTCGGCCGTTTTAGAGAACTGCAACTGTGAAACTGAGTGAAAATGCACTTCAGTAGCTCTTTCTACCACATTCATCATGTTGGCCCAAACTGCACAAGAAAATGCCTGTAATGTGTTCTGAAAGCCGAGTTGAGCCTTTTTATAGAACTACGAACGCGAAACAGAGAAAACGCATTTGAGAAGCTTTTGCTGCCATATTCAGCATGTTGGCCACTACTATACAGCAGATTGCCTGTATTGTCTTCACAAAGCCGATTTCGGCCGTTTCACAGAACTGCGAGCGTCAAACTGTGGGAAGATGCATTTCAGAAGCTCTTTCTACCACATTCATCATGTTGGCCCAAACTGCACAGCAAAATGCCTGTAATGTGTTCTGAAACCCAAGTTGAGCCTTTTTATAGAACTGCGAACGCGAAACTGAGAAAATGTATTTGAGAAGCTTTTGCTGCCATGTTCAGCATGTTGGACACGACAATACAGCAAATTGCCTGTATTGTGTTCACACAGCCGATTTCGGCCGTTTTACAGAACTGCAACCGTGAAACTGAGTGAAAATGCATTTCAGTAGCTCTTTCTACCACATTCATCATGTTGGCCTAAACTGCAGGGCAAAATGCCTATTATGTTTTCAGAAAGCCATGTTGACAAGCCTTTTTATGGAACTGCGAACGCGAAACTGAGAAAACGAATTTGAGAAGCTTTTGCTGCCACCTTCAGCATGTTGGCCACTACTATACAGCAAATTGCCTGTATTGTGTTCACAAAGCCGATTTCGGCCGTTTTACAGAACTGCAACCGTGAAACTGAGTGAAAATGCATTTCAGAAGCTCTTTCTATCACATTCATCATGTTGGCCTAAACTGCAGGTCAAAATACCTATAATGTGTTCAGAAAGCCAAGTTGAGCCTTTTTACGGAACTGCGAACGCGAAACTGAGAAAACGCATTTGAGAAGCTTTTGCTGCCATGTTCAGCATGTTGGACACTACTATACAGCAATTTGCCTGTATTGTGTTCACAAAGCCGATTTCGGCCGTTTTACAGAACTGCAACCGTGAAACTGAGTGAAAATTCATTTCAGTAGCTCTTTCTACCACATTCAACATGTTGGCCCAAAATGCACAGCAAAATGCCTGTAATATATTCTGAAAGCCAAGTTGAGCCTTTTTATAGAACTACGAACGCGAAACTGAGAAAACGCATTTGAGAAGCTTTTGCTGCCACCTTCAGCATGTTGGCCCCTACTATACAGCACATTGCCTGTATTGTGTTCACAAAGCCGATTTCGGCCGTTTTACAGAACTGCAACCGTAAAACTGAGTGAAAATTCATTTCAGTAGCGCTTTCTACCACATTCAACATGTTGGCCCAAAATGCACAGCAAAATGCCTGTAATGTATTCTGAAAGCCAAGTTGAGCCTTTTTACGGAACTGCGAACGCGAAACTGAGAAAACGCATTTGAGAAGCTTTTGCTGCCACCTTAAGCATGTTGGCCCCTACTATACAGCAAAGTGCCTGTATTGTGTTCACAAAGCCGATTTCGGCCGTTTTACAGAACTGCAACCGTGAAAATGAGATAAAATGCATTTCAGGAGCTCTTTCTACCACATTCAACATGTTGGCCCAAAATGCACAGCAAAATGCCTGTAATATGTTCTGAAAGCCAAGTTGAGCCTTTTTATAGAACTACGGACGCAAAACTGAGGAAATGTATTTGAGAAGCTTTTGCTGCCATGTTCAGCATGTTGGACACTACTAAACACCAAATTGCCTGTATTGTGTTCACAAAGCCGATTTCGGCCGTTTTACAGAACTGCGAGCAGCAAAAGAAGCTTTTGCTGCCATGTTCAGCATGTTGGCCCCTACTATACAGCAAATTGTCTGTATTGTGTTCACAAAGCCGATCTCGGCCGTTTTACAGAACTGCAACCATGAAACTGAGTGAAATTGCATTTCAGTAGCTCTTTAAACCACATTCAAAATGTTGGCCCTAAATGCACAGCAAAATGCCTGTAATGTGTTCTGAAAGCCGAGTTGAGCCTTTTTATAGAACTACGAACGCGAAACTGAGAAAACGCACTTGCTTTTGCTGCCATGTTCAGCATGTTGGACACTACTATACAGCAAATTGCCTGTATTGTGTTCAAAAAGCCGATTTCGGCCGTTTTACAGAACTGCAACTGTGAAACTGAGTGAAAATGCATTTCAGTAGCTCGTTCTACCACATTCAACATGTTGGCCCAAAATGCACAGCAAAAAGCCTGTAATGTGTTCTGAAAGCCAAGTTGAGCCTTTTTATAGAACTACGAACGCAAAACTGAGAAAATGTATACGAGAAGCTTTTGCTGCCATGCTCAGCATGTAGGACACTATTATACAGCAAATTGCCTGTATTGTGTTCACAAAGCCGATTTAGGCCGTTTTACTGAACTGCGAGCGTCAAACTGTGGGACGATGCATTTCAGAAGCTCTTTCTACCACATTCATGATGTTGGCCGAAACTGCACAGCAAAATGCCTGTATTGTGTTCAGAAAGCCAAGTTGAGCCTTTTTATGGAACTGCGAACGCGAACTTGAGAAAACGCATTTGAGAAGCTTTTGCTGCCAAATTCAGCATGTTGGCCACTACGATACAGCAGATTGCCTGGATTGTGTTCACAAAGCCGATTTCGGCCGTTTTACAGAACTGCAACCGTGAAACTGAGTGAAAGTGCATTTCAGAAGCTCTTTCTATCACATTCATCATGTTGGCCTAAACTGCAGGGCAAAATGCCTATAATGTGTTCAGATAGCCAAGTTGAGCCTTTTTATGCAACTGCGAACGCGAAAATGAGAAAACGCATTTGAGAAGCTTTTGCTGCCACCTTCAGCATGTAGGCCCCTACTAATCAGCAAAATTGCCTGTATTGTGTTCACAAAGCCGATTTCGGCCGTTTTAGAGAACTGCAACTGTGAAACTGAGTGAAAATGCACTTCAGTAGCTCTTTCTACCACATTCAACATGTTGGCCCAAAATGTACAGCAAAATGCCTGTAATGTGTTCTGAAAGCCAAGTTGAGCCTTTTTATAGAACTACGAACGCGAAACTGAGAAAATGTATTTGAGAAGCTTTTGCTGCCATGTTCAGCATGTTGGACACTACAATACAGCAAATTGCCTGTATTGTGTTCACAAAGCCGATTTCGGCCGTTTTACAGAACTGCAACCGTGAAACTGAGTGAAAATTCATTTCAGTCGCTCTTTCTACCACATTCATCATGTTGGCCCAAACTGCACAGCAAAATGCCTGTAATGTGTTCTGAAAGCCGAGTTGAGCCTTTTTGTAGAACTACGAACGCGAAACTGAGGAAATGTATTTGGGAAGCTTTTGCTGCCATGTTCAGCATGTTGGACACTACAATACAGCAAATTGCCTGTATTGTGTTCACAAAGCCGATTTCGGCCGTTTTACAGAACTGCAACCGTGAAAATGAGTGAAAATGCATTTCAGAAGCTCTTTCTATCACATTCATCATGTTGGCCTAAACTGCAGGGCAAAATGCCTATAATGTGTTCAGAAAGCCAAGTTGAGCCTTTTTACGGAACTGCGAACGCGAAACTGAGAAAACGCATTTGAGAAGCTTTTGCTGCCACCTTAAGCATGTTGGCCCCTACTATACAGCAAAGTGCCTGTATTGTGTTCACAAAGCCGATTTCGGCCGTTTTACAGAACTGCAACCGTGAAAATGAGATAAAATGCATTTCAGGAGCTCTTTCTACCACATTCAACATGTTGGCCCAAAATGCACAGCAAAATGCCTGTAATATGTTCTGAAAGCCAAGTTGAGCCTTTTTATAGAACTACGGACGCAAAACTGAGGAAATGTATTTGAGAAGCTTTTGCTGCCATGTTCAGCATGTTGGACACTACTAAACACCAAATTGCCTGTATTGTGTTCACAAAGCCGATTTCGGCCGTTTTACAGAACTGCGAGCGTCAAATTATGGGACGATGCATTTCAGAAGCTCTTTCTACCACATTCATCATGTTGGCCCAAACTGCACAAGAAAATGCCTGTAATGTGTTCTGAAAGCCAAGTTGAGCCTTTTTATAGAACTACGAACGCGAAACTGAGAAAATGTATTTGAGAAGCTTTTGCTGCCATGTTCAGCATGTTGGACACTACAATACAGCAAATTGCCTGTATTGTGTTCACAAAGCCGATTTCGGCCGTTTTACAGAACTGCAACCGTGAAACTGAGTGAAAATGCATTTCAGAAGCTCTTTCTACCACATTCATCATGTTGGCCCAAACTGCACAGCAAAATGCCTGTAATGTGTTCTGAAAGCCGAGTTGAGCCTTTTTGTAGAACTACGAACGCGAAACTGAGGAAATGTATTTGAGAAGCTTTTGCTGCCATGTTCAGCATGTTGGACACTACAATACAGCAAATTGCCTGTATTGTGTTCACAAAGCCGATTTCGGCCGTTTTACAGAACTGCAACCTTGAAACTGAGTGAAAATGCATTTCAGTAGCTCTTTCTACCACATTCAACATGTTGGCCCAAAATGCACAGCAAAATGCCTGGAATGTGTTCTGAAAGCCGAGTTGAGCCTTTTTATAGAACTACGAACGCGAAACTGAGAAAACGCATTTGAGAAGCTTTTGCTGCCATATTCAGCATGTTGGCCACTACTATACAGCAGATTGCCTGTATTGTCTTCACAAAGCCGATTTCGGCCGTTTCACAGAACTGCGAGCGTCAAACTGTGGGAAGATGCATTTCAGAAGCTCTTTCTACCACATTCATCATGTTGGCCCAAACTGCACAGCAAAATGCCTGTATTGTGTTCTGAAACCCAAGTTGAGCCTTTTTATAGAACTGCGAACGCGAAACTGAGAAAATGTATTTGAGAAGCTTTTGCTGCCATGTTCAGCATGTTGGACACGACAATACAGCAAATTGCCTGTATTGTGTTCACACAGCCGATTTCGGCCGTTTTACAGAACTGCAACCGTGAAACTGAGTGAAAATGCATTTCAGTAGCTCTTTCTACCACATTCATCATGTTGGCATAAACTGCAGGGCAAAATGCCTATTATGTTTTCAGAAAGCCATGTTGACAAGCCTTTTTATGGAACTGCGAACGCGAAACTGAGAAAATGTATTTGAGAAGCTTTTGCTGCCATGTTCAGCATGTTGGACACTATTATACAGCAAATTGCCTGTATTGTGTTCACAAAGCCGATTTAGGCCGTTTTACTGAACTGCGAGCGTCAAACTGTGGGACGATGCATTTCAGAAGCTCTTTCTACCACATTCATGATGTTGGCCGAAACTGCACAGCAAAATGCCTGTAATGTGTTCTGAAACCCAAGTTGAGCCTTTTTATAGAACTGCGAACGCGAAACTGAGAAAATGTATTTGAGAAGCTTTTGCTGCCATGTTCAGCATGTTGGACACTACTATACAGCAAATTGCCTGTATTGTGTTCAAAAAGCCGATTTCGGCCGTTTTACAGAACTGCAACTGTGAAACTGAGTGAAAATGCATTTCAGTAGCTCGTTCTACCACATTCAACATGTTGGCCCAAAATGCACAGCAAAAAGCCTGTAATGTGTTCTGAAAGCCAAGTTGAGCCTTTTTATAGAACTACGAACGCAAAACTGAGAAAATGTATACGAGAAGCTTTTGCTGCCATGCTCAGCATGTAGGACACTATTATACAGCAAATTGCCTGTATTGTGTTCACAAAGCCGATTTAGGCCGTTTTACTGAACTGCGAGCGTCAAACTGTGGGACGATGCATTTCAGAAGCTCTTTCTACCACATTCATGATGTTGGCCGAAACTGCACAGCAAAATGCCTGTATTGTGTTCAGAAAGCCAAGTTGAGCCTTTTTATGGAACTGCGAACGCGAACTTGAGAAAACGCATTTGAGAAGCTTTTGCTGCCAAATTCAGCATGTTGGCCACTACGATACAGCAGATTGCCTGGATTGTGTTCACAAAGCCGATTTCGGCCGTTTTACAGAACTGCAACCGTGAAACTGAGTGAAAGTGCATTTCAGAAGCTCTTTCTATCACATTCATCATGTTGGCCTAAACTGCAGGGCAAAATGCCTATAATGTGTTCAGATAGCCAAGTTGAGCCTTTTTATGCAACTGCGAACGCGAAAATGAGAAAACGCATTTGAGAAGCTTTTGCTGCCACCTTCAGCATGTAGGCCCCTACTAATCAGCAAAATTGCCTGTATTGTGTTCACAAAGCCGATTTCGGCCGTTTTAGAGAACTGCAACTGTGAAACTGAGTGAAAATGCACTTCAGTAGCTCTTTCTACCACATTCAACATGTTGGCCCAAAATGTACAGCAAAATGCCTGTAATGTGTTCTGAAAGCCAAGTTGAGCCTTTTTATAGAACTACGAACGCGAAACTGAGAAAATGTATTTGAGAAGCTTTTGCTGCCATGTTCAGCATGTTGGACACTACAATACAGCAAATTGCCTGTATTGTGTTCACAAAGCCGATTTCGGCCGTTTTACAGAACTGCAACCGTGAAACTGAGTGAAAATTCATTTCAGTCGCTCTTTCTACCACATTCATCATGTTGGCCCAAACTGCACAGCAAAATGCCTGTAATGTGTTCTGAAAGCCGAGTTGAGCCTTTTTGTAGAACTACGAACGCGAAACTGAGGAAATGTATTTGGGAAGCTTTTGCTGCCATGTTCAGCATGTTGGACACTACAATACAGCAAATTGCCTGTATTGTGTTCACAAAGCCGATTTCGGCCGTTTTACAGAACTGCAACCGTGAAAATGAGTGAAAATGCATTTCAGAAGCTCTTTCTATCACATTCATCATGTTGGCCTAAACTGCAGGGCAAAATGCCTATAATGTGTTCAGAAAGCCAAGTTGAGCCTTTTTACGGAACTGCGAACGCGAAACTGAGAAAACGCATTTGAGAAGCTTTTGCTGCCACCTTAAGCATGTTGGCCCCTACTATACAGCAAAGTGCCTGTATTGTGTTCACAAAGCCGATTTCGGCCGTTTTACAGAACTGCAACCGTGAAAATGAGATAAAATGCATTTCAGGAGCTCTTTCTACCACATTCAACATGTTGGCCCAAAATGCACAGCAAAATGCCTGTAATATGTTCTGAAAGCCAAGTTGAGCCTTTTTATAGAACTACGGACGCAAAACTGAGGAAATGTATTTGAGAAGCTTTTGCTGCCATGTTCAGCATGTTGGACACTACTAAACACCAAATTGCCTGTATTGTGTTCACAAAGCCGATTTCGGCCGTTTTACAGAACTGCGAGCGTCAAATTATGGGACGATGCATTTCAGAAGCTCTTTCTACCACATTCATCATGTTGGCCCAAACTGCACAAGAAAATGCCTGTAATGTGTTCTGAAAGCCAAGTTGAGCCTTTTTATAGAACTACGAACGCGAAACTGAGAAAATGTATTTGAGAAGCTTTTGCTGCCATGTTCAGCATGTTGGACACTACAATACAGCAAATTGCCTGTATTGTGTTCACAAAGCCGATTTCGGCCGTTTTACAGAACTGCAACCGTGAAACTGAGTGAAAATGCATTTCAGAAGCTCTTTCTACCACATTCATCATGTTGGCCCAAACTGCACAGCAAAATGCCTGTAATGTGTTCTGAAAGCCGAGTTGAGCCTTTTTGTAGAACTACGAACGCGAAACTGAGGAAATGTATTTGAGAAGCTTTTGCTGCCATGTTCAGCATGTTGGACACTACTAAACACCAAATTGCCTGTATTGTGTTCACAAAGCCGATTTCGGCCGTTTTACAGAACTGCGAGCGTCAAATTATGGGACGATGCATTTCAGAAGCTCTTTCTACCACATTCATCATGTTGGCCCAAACTGCACAAGAAAATGCCTGTAATGTGTTCTGAAAGCCAAGTTGAGCCTTTTTATAGAACTACGAACGCGAAACTGAGAAAATGTATTTGAGAAGCTTTTGCTGCCATGTTCAGCATGTTGGACACTACAATACAGCAAATTGCCTGTATTGTGTTCACAAAGCCGATTTCGGCCGTTTTACAGAACTGCAACCGTGAAACTGAGTGAAAATGCATTTCAGAAGCTCTTTCTACCACATTCATCATGTTGGCCCAAACTGCACAGCAAAATGCCTGTAATGTGTTCTGAAAGCCGAGTTGAGCCTTTTTGTAGAACTACGAACGCGAAACTGAGGAAATGTATTTGAGAAGCTTTTGCTGCCATGTTCAGCATGTTGGACACTACAATACAGCAAATTGCCTGTATTGTGTTCACAAAGCCGATTTCGGCCGTTTTACAGAACTGCAACCTTGAAACTGAGTGAAAATGCATTTCAGTAGCTCTTTCTACCACATTCAACATGTTGGCCCAAAATGCACAGCAAAATGCCTGGAATGTGTTCTGAAAGCCGAGTTGAGCCTTTTTATAGAACTACGAACGCGAAACTGAGAAAACGCATTTGAGAAGCTTTTGCTGCCATATTCAGCATGTTGGCCACTACTATACAGCAGATTGCCTGTATTGTCTTCACAAAGCCGATTTCGGCCGTTTCACAGAACTGCGAGCGTCAAACTGTGGGAAGATGCATTTCAGAAGCTCTTTCTACCACATTCATCATGTTGGCCCAAACTGCACAGCAAAATGCCTGTATTGTGTTCTGAAACCCAAGTTGAGCCTTTTTATAGAACTGCGAACGCGAAACTGAGAAAATGTATTTGAGAAGCTTTTGCTGCCATGTTCAGCATGTTGGACACGACAATACAGCAAATTGCCTGTATTGTGTTCACACAGCCGATTTCGGCCGTTTTACAGAACTGCAACCGTGAAACTGAGTGAAAATGCATTTCAGTAGCTCTTTCTACCACATTCATCATGTTGGCATAAACTGCAGGGCAAAATGCCTATTATGTTTTCAGAAAGCCATGTTGACAAGCCTTTTTATGGAACTGCGAACGCGAAACTGAGAAAATGTATTTGAGAAGCTTTTGCTGCCATGTTCAGCATGTTGGACACTATTATACAGCAAATTGCCTGTATTGTGTTCACAAAGCCGATTTAGGCCGTTTTACTGAACTGCGAGCGTCAAACTGTGGGACGATGCATTTCAGAAGCTCTTTCTACCACATTCATGATGTTGGCCGAAACTGCACAGCAAAATGCCTGTAATGTGTTCTGAAACCCAAGTTGAGCCTTTTTATAGAACTGCGAACGCGAAACTGAGAAAATGTATTTGAGAAGCTTTTGCTGCCATGTTCAGCATGTTGGACACTACTATACAGCAAATTGCCTGTATTGTGTTCAAAAAGCCGATTTCGGCCGTTTTACAGAACTGCAACTGTGAAACTGAGTGAAAATGCATTTCAGTAGCTCGTTCTACCACATTCAACATGTTGGCCCAAAATGCACAGCAAAAAGCCTGTAATGTGTTCTGAAAGCCAAGTTGAGCCTTTTTATAGAACTACGAACGCAAAACTGAGAAAATGTATACGAGAAGCTTTTGCTGCCATGCTCAGCATGTAGGACACTATTATACAGCAAATTGCCTGTATTGTGTTCACAAAGCCGATTTAGGCCGTTTTACTGAACTGCGAGCGTCAAACTGTGGGACGATGCATTTCAGAAGCTCTTTCTACCACATTCATGATGTTGGCCGAAACTGCACAGCAAAATGCCTGTATTGTGTTCAGAAAGCCAAGTTGAGCCTTTTTATGGAACTGCGAACGCGAACTTGAGAAAACGCATTTGAGAAGCTTTTGCTGCCAAATTCAGCATGTTGGCCACTACGATACAGCAGATTGCCTGGATTGTGTTCACAAAGCCGATTTCGGCCGTTTTACAGAACTGCAACCGTGAAACTGAGTGAAAGTGCATTTCAGAAGCTCTTTCTATCACATTCATCATGTTGGCCTAAACTGCAGGGCAAAATGCCTATAATGTGTTCAGATAGCCAAGTTGAGCCTTTTTATGCAACTGCGAACGCGAAAATGAGAAAACGCATTTGAGAAGCTTTTGCTGCCACCTTCAGCATGTAGGCCCCTACTAATCAGCAAAATTGCCTGTATTGTGTTCACAAAGCCGATTTCGGCCGTTTTAGAGAACTGCAACTGTGAAACTGAGTGAAAATGCACTTCAGTAGCTCTTTCTACCACATTCAACATGTTGGCCCAAAATGTACAGCAAAATGCCTGTAATGTGTTCTGAAAGCCAAGTTGAGCCTTTTTATAGAACTACGAACGCGAAACTGAGAAAATGTATTTGAGAAGCTTTTGCTGCCATGTTCAGCATGTTGGACACTACAATACAGCAAATTGCCTGTATTGTGTTCACAAAGCCGATTTCGGCCGTTTTACAGAACTGCAACCGTGAAACTGAGTGAAAATTCATTTCAGTCGCTCTTTCTACCACATTCATCATGTTGGCCCAAACTGCACAGCAAAATGCCTGTAATGTGTTCTGAAAGCCGAGTTGAGCCTTTTTGTAGAACTACGAACGCGAAACTGAGGAAATGTATTTGGGAAGCTTTTGCTGCCATGTTCAGCATGTTGGACACTACAATACAGCAAATTGCCTGTATTGTGTTCACAAAGCCGATTTCGGCCGTTTTACAGAACTGCAACCGTGAAAATGAGTGAAAATGCATTTCAGAAGCTCTTTCTATCACATTCATCATGTTGGCCTAAACTGCAGGGCAAAATGCCTATAATGTGTTCAGAAAGCCAAGTTGAGCCTTTTTACGGAACTGCGAACGCGAAACTGAGAAAACGCATTTGAGAAGCTTTTGCTGCCATGTTCAGCATGTTGGACACTACTATACAGCAATTTGCCTGTATTGTGTTCACAAAGCCGATTTCGGCCGTTTTACAGAACTGCAACCGTGAAACTGAGTGAAAATTCATTTCAGTAGCTCTTTCTACCACATTCAACATGTTGGCCCAAAATGCACAGCAAAATGCCTGTAATATATTCTGAAAGCCAAGTTGAGCCTTTTTATAGAACTACGAACGCGAAACTGAGAAAACGCATTTGAGAAGCTTTTGCTGCCACCTTCAGCATGTTGGCCCCTACTATACAGCACATTGCCTGTATTGTGTTCACAAAGCCGATTTCGGCCGTTTTACAGAACTGCAACCGTAAAACTGAGTGAAAATTCATTTCAGTAGCGCTTTCTACCACATTCAACATGTTGGCCCAAAATGCACAGCAAAATGCCTGTAATGTATTCTGAAAGCCAAGTTGAGCCTTTTTACGGAACTGCGAACGCGAAACTGAGAAAACGCATTTGAGAAGCTTTTGCTGCCACCTTAAGCATGTTGGCCCCTACTATACAGCAAAGTGCCTGTATTGTGTTCACAAAGCCGATTTCGGCCGTTTTACAGAACTGCAACCGTGAAAATGAGATAAAATGCATTTCAGGAGCTCTTTCTACCACATTCAACATGTTGGCCCAAAATGCACAGCAAAATGCCTGTAATATGTTCTGAAAGCCAAGTTGAGCCTTTTTATAGAACTACGGACGCAAAACTGAGGAAATGTATTTGAGAAGCTTTTGCTGCCATGTTCAGCATGTTGGACACTACTAAACACCAAATTGCCTGTATTGTGTTCACAAAGCCGATTTCGGCCGTTTTACAGAACTGCGAGCAGCAAAAGAAGCTTTTGCTGCCATGTTCAGCATGTTGGCCCCTACTATACAGCAAATTGTCTGTATTGTGTTCACAAAGCCGATCTCGGCCGTTTTACAGAACTGCAACCATGAAACTGAGTGAAATTGCATTTCAGTAGCTCTTTAAACCACATTCAAAATGTTGGCCCTAAATGCACAGCAAAATGCCTGTAATGTGTTCTGAAAGCCGAGTTGAGCCTTTTTATAGAACTACGAACGCGAAACTGAGAAAACGCACTTGCTTTTGCTGCCATGTTCAGCATGTTGGACACTACTATACAGCAAATTGCCTGTATTGTGTTCAAAAAGCCGATTTCGGCCGTTTTACAGAACTGCAACTGTGAAACTGAGTGAAAATGCATTTCAGTAGCTCGTTCTACCACATTCAACATGTTGGCCCAAAATGCACAGCAAAAAGCCTGTAATGTGTTCTGAAAGCCAAGTTGAGCCTTTTTATAGAACTACGAACGCAAAACTGAGAAAATGTATACGAGAAGCTTTTGCTGCCATGCTCAGCATGTAGGACACTATTATACAGCAAATTGCCTGTATTGTGTTCACAAAGCCGATTTAGGCCGTTTTACTGAACTGCGAGCGTCAAACTGTGGGACGATGCATTTCAGAAGCTCTTTCTACCACATTCATGATGTTGGCCGAAACTGCACAGCAAAATGCCTGTATTGTGTTCAGAAAGCCAAGTTGAGCCTTTTTATGGAACTGCGAACGCGAACTTGAGAAAACGCATTTGAGAAGCTTTTGCTGCCAAATTCAGCATGTTGGCCACTACGATACAGCAGATTGCCTGGATTGTGTTCACAAAGCCGATTTCGGCCGTTTTACAGAACTGCAACCGTGAAACTGAGTGAAAGTGCATTTCAGAAGCTCTTTCTATCACATTCATCATGTTGGCCTAAACTGCAGGGCAAAATGCCTATAATGTGTTCAGATAGCCAAGTTGAGCCTTTTTATGCAACTGCGAACGCGAAAATGAGAAAACGCATTTGAGAAGCTTTTGCTGCCACCTTCAGCATGTAGGCCCCTACTAATCAGCAAAATTGCCTGTATTGTGTTCACAAAGCCGATTTCGGCCGTTTTAGAGAACTGCAACTGTGAAGCTGAGTGAAAATGCACTTCAGTAGCTCTTTCTACCACATTCAACATGTTGGCCCAAAATGTACAGCAAAATGCCTGTAATGTGTTCTGAAAGCCAAGTTGAGCCTTTTTATAGAACTACGAACGCGAAACTGAGAAAATGTATTTGAGAAGCTTTTGCTGCCATGTTCAGCATGTTGGACACTACAATACAGCAAATTGCCTGTATTGTGTTCACAAAGCCGATTTCGGCCGTTTTACAGAACTGCAACCGTGAAACTGAGTGAAAATTCATTTCAGTCGCTCTTTCTACCACATTCATCATGTTGGCCCAAACTGCACAGCAAAATGCCTGTAATGTGTTCTGAAAGCCGAGTTGAGCCTTTTTGTAGAACTACGAACGCGAAACTGAGGAAATGTATTTGGGAAGCTTTTGCTGCCATGTTCAGCATGTTGGACACTACAATACAGCAAATTGCCTGTATTGTGTTCACAAAGCCGATTTCGGCCGTTTTACAGAACTGCAACCGTGAAAATGAGTGAAAATGCATTTCAGAAGCTCTTTCTATCACATTCATCATGTTGGCCCAAACTGCACAGCAAAATGCCTGTAATGTGTTCTGAAAGCCGAGTTGAGCCTTTTTGTAGAACTACGAACGCGAAACTGAGGAAATGTATTTGAGAAGCTTTTGCTGCCATGTTCAGCATGTTGGACACTACAATACAGCAAATTGCCTGTATTGTGTTCACAAAGCCGATTTCGGCCGTTTTACAGAACTGCAACCTTGAAACTGAGTGAAAATGCATTTCAGTAGCTCTTTCTACCACATTCAACATGTTGGCCCAAAATGCACAGCAAAATGCCTGGAATGTGTTCTGAAAGCCGAGTTGAGCCTTTTTATAGAACTACGAACGCGAAACTGAGAAAACGCATTTGAGAAGCTTTTGCTGCCATATTCAGCATGTTGGCCACTACTATACAGCAGATTGCCTGTATTGTCTTCACAAAGCCGATTTCGGCCGTTTCACAGAACTGCGAGCGTCAAACTGTGGGAAGATGCATTTCAGAAGCTCTTTCTACCACATTCATCATGTTGGCCCAAACTGCACAAGAAAATGCCTGTAATGTGTTCTGAAAGCCAAGTTGAGCCTTTTTATAGAACTACGAACGCGAAACTGAGAAAACGCATTTGAGAAGCTTTTGCTGCCATATTCAGCATGTTGGCCACTACTATACAGCAGATTGCCTGTATTGTCTTCACAAAGCCGATTTCGGCCGTTTCACAGAACTGCGAGCGTCAAACTGTGGGAAGATGCATTTCAGAAGCTCTTTCTACCACATTCATCATGTTGGCCCAAACTGCACAGCAAAATGCCTGTAATGTGTTCTGAAACCCAAGTTGAGCCTTTTTATAGAACTGCGAACGCGAAACTGAGAAAATGTATTTGAGAAGCTTTTGCTGCCATGTTCAGCATGTTGGACACGACAATACAGCAAATTGCCTGTATTGTGTTCACACAGCCGATTTCGGCCGTTTTACAGAACTGCAACCGTGAAACTGAGTGAAAATGCATTTCAGTAGCTCTTTCTACCACATTCATCATGTTGGCCTAAACTGCAGGGCAAAATGCCTATTATGTTTTCAGAAAGCCATGTTGACAAGCCTTTTTATGGAACTGCGAACGCGAAACTGAGAAAACGAATTTGAGAAGCTTTTGCTGCCACCTTCAGCATGTTGGCCACTACTATACAGCAAATTGCCTGTATTGTGTTCACAAAGCCGATTTCGGCCGTTTTACAGAACTGCAACCGTGAAACTGAGTGAAAATGCATTTCAGAAGCTCTTTCTATCACATTCATCATGTTGGCCTAAACTGCAGGTCAAAATACCTATAATGTGTTCAGAAAGCCAAGTTGAGCCTTTTTACGGAACTGCGAACGCGAAACTGAGAAAACGCATTTGAGAAGCTTTTGCTGCCATGTTCAGCATGTTGGACACTACTATACAGCAATTTGCCTGTATTGTGTTCACAAAGCCGATTTCGGCCGTTTTACAGAACTGCAACCTTGAAACTGAGTGAAAATGCATTTCAGTAGCTCTTTCTACCACATTCAACATGTTGGCCCAAAATGCACAGCAAAATGCCTGGAATGTGTTCTGAAAGCCGAGTTGAGCCTTTTTATAGAACTACGAACGCGAAACTGAGAAAACGCATTTGAGAAGCTTTTGCTGCCATATTCAGCATGTTGGCCACTACTATACAGCAGATTGCCTGTATTGTCTTCACAAAGCCGATTTCGGCCGTTTCACAGAACTGCGAGCGTCAAACTGTGGGAAGATGCATTTCAGAAGCTCTTTCTACCACATTCATCATGTTGGCCCAAACTGCACAGCAAAATGCCTGTAATGTGTTCTGAAACCCAAGTTGAGCCTTTTTATAGAACTGCGAACGCGAAACTGAGAAAATGTATTTGAGAAGCTTTTGCTGCCATGTTCAGCATGTTGGACACGACAATACAGCAAATTGCCTGTATTGTGTTCACACAGCCGATTTCGGCCGTTTTACAGAACTGCAACCGTGAAACTGAGTGAAAATGCATTTCAGTAGCTCTTTCTACCACATTCATCATGTTGGCCTAAACTGCAGGGCAAAATGCCGATTATGTTTTCAGAAAGCCATGTTGACAAGCCTTTTTATGGAACTGCGAACGCGAAACTGAGAAAACGAATTTGAGAAGCTTTTGCTGCCACCTTCAGCATGTTGGCCACTACTATACAGCAAATTGCCTGTATTGTGTTCACAAAGCCGATTTCGGCCGTTTTACAGAACTGCAACCGTGAAACTGAGTGAAAATGCATTTCAGAAGCTCTTTCTATCACATTCATCATGTTGGCCTAAACTGCAGGTCAAAATACCTATAATGTGTTCAGAAAGCCAAGTTGAGCCTTTTTACGGAACTGCGAACGCGAAACTGAGAAAACGCATTTGAGAAGCTTTTGCTGCCATGTTCAGCATGTTGGACACTACTATACAGCAATTTGCCTGTATTGTGTTCACAAAGCCGATTTCGGCCGTTTTACAGAACTGCAACAGTGAAACTGAGTGAAAATTCATTTCAGTAGCTCTTTCTACCACATTCAACATGTTGGCCCAAACTGCACAGCAAAATGCCTGTAATATATTCTGAAAGCCAAGTTGAGCCTTTTTATAGAACTACGAACGCGAAACAGAGAAAACGCATTTGAGAAGCTTTTGCTGCCACCTTCAGCATGTTGGCCCCTACTATACAGCACATTGCCTGTATTGTGTTCACAAAGCCGATTTCGGCCGTTTTACAGAACTGCAACCGTAAAACTGAGTGAAAATTCATTTCAGTAGCGCTTTCTACCACATTCAACATGTTGGCCCAAAATGCACAGCAAAATGCCTGTAATGTATTCTGAAAGCCAAGTTGAGCCTTTTTACGGAACTGCGAACGCGAAACTGAGAAAACGCATTTGAGAAGCTTTTGCTGCCACCTTAAGCATGTTGGCCACTACTATACAGCAAAGTGCCTGTATTGTGTTCACAAAGCCGATTTCGGCCGTTTTACAGAACTGCAACCGTGAAAATGAGATAAAATGCATTTCAGGAGCTCTTTCTACCACATTCAACATGTTGGCCCAAAATGCACAGCAAAATTCCTGTAATATGTTCTGAAAGCCAAGTTGAGCCTTTTTATAGAACTACGAACGCAAAACTGAGAAAATGTATTTGAGAAGCTTTTGCTGCCATGTTCAGCATGTTGGACACTACTAAACACCAAATTGCCTGTATTGTGTTCACAAAGCCGATTTCGGCCGTTTTACAGAACTGCGAGCGTCAAATTATGGGACGATGCATTTCAGTAGCTCTTTCTACAACATTCATCATGTTGGCCCAAACTGCACAAGAAAATGCCTGTAATGTGTTCTGAAAGCCAAGTTGAGCCTTTTTATAGAACTACGAACGCGAAACTGAGAAAATGTATTTGAGAAGCTTTTGCTGCCATGTTCAGCATGTTGGCCCCTACTATACAGCAAATTGTCTGTATTGTGTTCACAAAGCCGATCTCGGCCGTTTTACAGAACTGCAACCATGAAACTGAGTGAAATTGCATTTCAGTAGCTCTTTAAACCACATTCAAAATGTTGGCCCTAAATGCACAGCAAAATGCCTGTAATGTGTTCAGAAAGCCAAGTTGACAAGCCTTTTTATGGAACTGCGAACGCGAAACTGAGAAAACGCATTTGAGAAGCTTTTGCTGCCACCTTCAGCATGTTGGCCCCTACGATACAGCAAATTGCCTGTATTGTGTTCACAAAGCCAATTTCGGCCGTTTTACAGATCTGCAACCGTGAAACTGAGTGAAAATGCATTTCAGAAGCTCTTTCTATCACATTCATCATGCTGGCCTAAACTGCAGGGCAAAATGCGTATAATGTGTTCAGAAAGCCAAGTTGAACCTTTTTATGGAACTGTGAACGCGAACCTGAGAAAACGCTTTTGAGAAGCTTTTGCTGCCATATTCAGCATGTTGGCCACTACTATACAGCAGATTGCCTGTATTGTGTTCACAAAGCCGATTTCGGCCGTTTCACAGAACTGCGAGCGTCAAACTGTGGGAAGATGCATTTCAGAAGCTCTTTCTACCACATTCATCATGTTGGCCCAAACTGCACAGCAAAATGCCTGTAATGTGTTCTGAAACCCAAGTTGAGCCTTTTTGTAGAACTACGAACGCGAAACTGAGAAAATGTATTTGAGAAGCTTTTGCTGCCATGTTCAGCATGTTGGACACTACTATACAGCAAATTGCCTGTATTGTGTTCACAAAGCCGATCTCGGCCGTTTTACAGAACTGACACCGTGAAACTGAGTGAAAATTCATTTCAGAAGCTCTTTCTACCACATTCATCATGTTGGCCTAAACTGCAGGGCAAAATGGCGATAATGTTTTCAGAAAGCCAAGTTGACAAGCCTTTTTATGGAACTGCGAACGCGAAACTGAGAAAACGCATTTGAGAAGCTTTTGCTGCCACCTTCAGCATGTTGGCCCCTACTATACAGCAAATTGCCTGTATTGTGTTCACAAAGCCGATTTCGGCCGTTTTACAGAACTGCAACCGTGAAACTGAGTGAAAATTCATTTCAGTAGCGCTTTCTACCACATTCAACATGTTGGCCCAAAATGCACAGCAAAATGCCTGTAATGTGTTTTGAAAGCCAAGTTGAGCCTTTTTATAGAACTACGAACGCGAAACTGAGAAAATGTATTTGAGAAGCTTTTGCTGCCATGTTCAGCATGTTGGACACTACTATACAGCAAATTGCCTGTATTGTGTTCACAAAGCCGATTTCGGCCGTTTCAGAGAACTGCGAGCGTCAGACTGTGGGACGATGCATTTCAGAATCTCTTTCTACCACATTCATCATGTTGGCCCAAACTGCACAGCAAAATGCCTGTAATGTGTTCTGAAAGCCAAGTTAAGCCTTTTTATAGAACTAGGAACGCGAAACTGAGAAAATGTATTTGAGAAGCTTTTGCTGCCATGTTCAGCATGTTGGACACTACTATACAGCAAATTGCCTGTATTGTGTTCACAAAGCCGATTTCGGTCGTTTTACAGAACTGCGAGCGTCAGACTGTGGGACGATGCATTTCAGAATCTCTTTCTACCACATTCATCATGTTGGCCCAAACTGCACAGCAAAATGCCTGTAATGTGTTCTGAAAGCCAAGTTAAGCCTTTTTATAGAACTACGAACGCGAAACTGAGAAAATGTATTTGAGAAGCTTTTGCTGCCATGTTCAGCATGTTGGACACTACTATACAGCAAATTGCCTGTATTGTGTTCACAAAGCCGATCTCGGCCGTTTTACAGAACTGACACCGTGAAACTGAGTGAAAATTCATTTCAGAAGCTCTTTCTACCACATTCATCATGTTGGCCTAAACTGCAGGGCAAAATGGCGATAATGTTTTCAGAAAGCCAAGTTGACAAGCCTTTTTATGGAACTGCGAACGCGAAACTGAGAAAACGCATTTGAGAAGCTTTTGCTGCCACCTTCAGCATGTTGGCCCCTACTATACAGCAAATTGCCTGTATTGTGTTCACAAAGCCGATTTCGGCCGTTTTACAGAACTGCAACCGTGAAACTGAGTGAAAATTCATTTCAGTAGCGCTTTCTACCACATTCAACATGTTGGCCCAAAATGCACAGCAAAATGCCTGTAATGTGTTTTGAAAGCCAAGTTGAGCCTTTTTATAGAACTACGAACGCGAAACTGAGAAAATGTATTTGAGAAGCTTTTGCTGCCATGTTCAGCATGTTGGACACTACTATACAGCAAATTGCCTGTATTGTGTTCACAAAGCCGATTTCGGCCGTTTCAGAGAACTGCGAGCGTCAGACTGTGGGACGATGCATTTCAGAATCTCTTTCTACCACATTCATCATGTTGGCCCAAACTGCACAGCAAAATGCCTGTAATGTGTTCTGAAAGCCAAGTTAAGCCTTTTTATAGAACTAGGAACGCGAAACTGAGAAAATGTATTTGAGAAGCTTTTGCTGCCATGTTCAGCATGTTGGACACTACTATACAGCAAATTGCCTGTATTGTGTTCACAAAGCCGATTTCGGTCGTTTTACAGAACTGCGAGCGTCAGACTGTGGGACGATGCATTTCAGAATCTCTTTCTACCACATTCATCATGTTGGCCCAAACTGCACAGCAAAATGCCTGTAATGTGTTCTGAAAGCCAAGTTAAGCCTTTTTATAGAACTACGAACGCGAAACTGAGAAAATGTATTTGAGAAGCTTTTGCTGCCATGTTCAGCATGTTGGACACTACTATACAGCAAATTGCCTGTATTGTGTTCACAAAGCCGATTTCGGTCGTTTTACAGAACTGCAACCGTGAAACTGAGTGAAAATGCATTTCAGTAGCTCTTTCTACCACATTCATCATGTTGGCCCAAACTGCAGGGCAAAATGCCTGTAATGTGTTCTGAAAGCCAAGTTGAGCCTATTTATAGAACTACGAACGCGACACTGAGAACACGCATTTGAGAAGCTTTTGCTGCAAGATTCAGCAGTTGGCCCCTACTATACAGCAAATTGCCTGTATGGTGTTCACCAAGCCGATTTCGGCCGTTTCACAGAACTACGAGCGTGAAACTGTAGGAAAATGCATGTCAGAAGCTCTTTCTACCACATGCATCATGTTGGCCACAACTGCACAGCAAAATGCCTGTCATGTGTGTTCCGACAGCCAAGTTGAGCCTTTTTGTAGAACTGCGAACGCGAAACTGAGAAAATGCATTTGAGAAGCTTTTGCTGCCATATTCAGCATGTTGGCCACTACGATACAGCAGATTGCCTGTATTGTGTTCACAAAGCCGATTTCGTCCGTTTCAGAGAACTGCGAGCGTCAAACTGTGGGAAGATGCATTTCAGAAGCTCTTTCAACCACATTCATCATGTTAGCCCAAACTGCACAGCAAAATGCCTGTAATGTGTTCTGAAACCCAAGTTGAGCCTTTTTGTAGAACTGCGAACGCGAAACTGAGAAAATGTATTTGAGAAGCTTTTGCTGCCATGTTCAGCATGTTGGCCCCTACTATACAGCAAGTTGCCGGTATTGTGTTCACAAAGCCGATTTCGGCGGTTTTACAGAACTGCAACCGTGAAACTGAGTGAAAATTCATTTCAGAAGCTCTTTCTACCACATTCATCATGTTGGCCTAAACTGCAGGGAAAAATGCCTATAATGTGTTCAGAAAGCCAAGTTGACAAGCCTTTTTATGGAACTGCGAACGCGAAACTGAGAAAACGCATTTGAGAAGCTTTTGCTGCCACCTTCAGCATGTTGGCCCCTACTATACAGCAAAGTGCCTGTATTGTGTTCACAAAGCCGATTTCGGCTGTTTTACAGAACTGCAACCGTGAAACTGAGTGAAAATTCATTTCAGTAGCTCTTTCTACAACATTCAACATGTTGGCCCAAAATGCACAGCAAAATGCCTATAATGTTTTCAGAAAGCCAAGTTGACAAGCCTTTTTATGGAACTGCGAACGCAAAACTGAGAAAACGCATTTGAGAAGCTTTTGCTGCCACCTTCAGCATGTTGGCCCCTACTATACAGCAAAGTGCCTGTATTGTGTTCACAAAGCCGATTTCGGCCGTTTTACAGAACTGCAACCGTGAAACTGAGTGAAAATTCATTTCAGTAGCTCTTTCTACCACATTCAACATGTTGGCCCAAAATGCACAGCAAAATGCCTGTAATGTATTCTGAAAGCCAAGTTGAGCCTTTTTATAGAACTACGAACGCGAAACTGAGAAAACGCATTTGAGAAGCTTTTTCTGCCATGTTCAGCATGTTGGACACTACTATACAGCAAATTGCCTGTATTGTGTTCACAAAGCCGATTTCGGCCGTTTTACAGAACTGCAACCGTGAAACTGAGTGAAAATTCATTTCAGTAGCTCTTTCTACCACATTCAACATGTTGGCCCAAAATGGACAGCAAAATGCCTGTAATGTATTCTGAAAGCCAAGTTGAGCCTTCTTATAGAACTACGAAAGCGAAACTGAGAAAACGCATTTGAGAAGCTTTTGCTGTCATATTCAGCATGTTGGCCACTACTATACAGCAGATTGCCTGTATTGTGTTCACAAAGCCGATTTCGGCCGTTTCAGAGAACTGCGAGTGTCAGACTGTGGGACGATGCATTTCAGAATCTCTTTCTACCACATTCATCATGTTGGCCCAAACTGCACAGCAAAATGCCTGTAATGTGTTCTGAAAGCCAAGTTAAGCCTTTTTATAGAACTACGAACGCGAAACTGAGAAAATGTATTTGAGAAGCTTTTGCTGCCATGTTCAGCATGTTGGACACTACTATACAGCAAATTGCCTGTATTGTGTTCACAAAGCCGATTTCGGCGGTTTTACAGAACTGCAACCGTGAAACTGAGTGAAAATTCATTTCAGAAGCTCTTTCTACCACATTCATCATGTTGGCCTAAACTGCAGGGAAAAATGCCTATAATGTGTTCAGAAAGCCAAGTTGACAAGCCTTTTTATGGAACTGCAAACGCGAAACTGAGAAAACGCATTTGAGAAGCTTTTGCTGCCACCTTCAGCATGTTGGCCCCTACTATACAGCAAAGTGCCTGTATTGTGTTCACAAAGCCGATTTCGGCTGTTTTACAGAACTGCAACCGTGAAACTGAGTGAAAATTCATTTCAGTAGCTCTTTCTACAACATTCAACATGTTGGCCCAAAATGCACAGCAAAATGCCTATAATGTTTTCAGAAAGCCAAGTTGACAAGCCTTTTTATGGAACTGCGAACGCAAAACTGAGAAAACGCATTTGAGAAGCTTTTGCTGCCACCTTCAGCATGTTGGCCCCTACTATACAGCAAAGTGCCTGTATTGTGTTCACAAAGCCGATTTCGGCCGTTTTACAGAACTGCAACCGTGAAACTGAGTGAAAATTCATTTCAGTAGCTCTTTCTACCACATTCAACATGTTGGCCCAAAATGCACAGCAAAATGCCTGTAATGTATTCTGAAAGCCAAGTTGAGCCTTTTTATAGAACTACGAACGCGAAACTGAGAAAACGCATTTGAGAAGCTTTTTCTGCCATGTTCAGCATGTTGGACACTACTATACAGCAAATTGCCTGTATTGTGTTCACAAAGCCGATTTCGGCCGTTTTACAGAACTGCAACCGTGAAACTGAGTGAAAATTCATTTCAGTAGCTCTTTCTACCACATTCAACATGTTGGCCCAAAATGGACAGCAAAATGCCTGTAATGTATTCTGAAAGCCAAGTTGAGCCTTCTTATAGAACTACGAAAGCGAAACTGAGAAAACGCATTTGAGAAGCTTTTGCTGTCATATTCAGCATGTTGGCCACTACTATACAGCAGATTGCCTGTATTGTGTTCACAAAGCCGATTTCGGCCGTTTCAGAGAACTGCGAGTGTCAGACTGTGGGACGATGCATTTCAGAATCTCTTTCTACCACATTCATCATGTTGGCCCAAACTGCACAGCAAAATGCCTGTAATGTGTTCTGAAAGCCAAGTTAAGCCTTTTTATAGAACTACGAACGCGAAACTGAGAAAATGTATTTGAGAAGCTTTTGCTGCCATGTTCAGCATGTTGGACACTACTATACAGCAAATTGCCTGTATTGTGTTCACAAAGCCGATTTCGGTCGTTTTACAGAACTGCAACCGTGAAACTGAGTGAAAATGCATTTCAGTAGCTCTTTCTACCACATTCATCATGTTGGCCTAAACTGCACGGCAAAATGCCTGTAATGTGTTCTGAACGCCAAGTTGAGCCTATTTATAGAACTACGAACGCGACACTGAGAACACGCATTTGAGAAGCTTTTGCTGCAAGATTCAGCAGTTGGCCCCTACTATACAGCAAATTGCCTGTATGGTGTTCACCAAGCCGATTTCGGCCGTTTCACAGAACTACGAGCGTGAAACTGTAGGAAAATGCATGTCAGAAGCTCTTTCTACCACATGCATCATGTTGGCCACAACTGCACAGCAAAATGCCTGTCATGTGTGTTCCGACAGCCAAGTTGAGCCTTTTTGTAGAACTGCGAACGCGAAACTGAGAAAATGCATTTGAGAAGCTTTTGCTGCCATATTCAGCATGTTGGCCACTACGATACAGCAGATTGCCTGTATTGTGTTCACAAAGCCGATTTCGTCCGTTTCAGAGAACTGCGAGCGTCAAACTGTGGGAAGATGCATTTCAGAAGCTCTTTCAACCACATTCATCATGTTAGCCCAAACTGCACAGCAAAATGCCTGTAATGTGTTCTGAAACCCAAGTTGAGCCTTTTTGTAGAACTGCGAACGCGAAACTGAGAAAATGTATTTGAGAAGCTTTTGCTGCCATGTTCAGCATGTTGGCCCCTACTATACAGCAAGTTGCCGGTATTGTGTTCACAAAGCCGATTTCGGCGGTTTTACAGAACTGCAACCGTGAAACTGAGTGAAAATTCATTTCAGAAGCTCTTTCTACCACATTCATCATGTTGGCCTAAACTGCAGGGAAAAATGCCTATAATGTGTTCAGAAAGCCAAGTTGACAAGCCTTTTTATGGAACTGCGAACGCGAAACTGAGAAAACGCATTTGAGAAGCTTTTGCTGCCACCTTCAGCATGTTGGCCCCTACTATACAGCAAAGTGCCTGTATTGTGTTCACAAAGCCGATTTCGGCTGTTTTACAGAACTGCAACCGTGAAACTGAGTGAAAATTCATTTCAGTAGCTCTTTCTACAACATTCAACATGTTGGCCCAAAATGCACAGCAAAATGCCTATAATGTTTTCAGAAAGCCAAGTTGACAAGCCTTTTTATGGAACTGCGAACGCAAAACTGAGAAAACGCATTTGAGAAGCTTTTGCTGCCACCTTCAGCATGTTGGCCCCTACTATACAGCAAAGTGCCTGTATTGTGTTCACAAAGCCGATTTCGGCCGTTTTACAGAACTGCAACCGTGAAACTGAGTGAAAATTCATTTCAGTAGCTCTTTCTACCACATTCAACATGTTGGCCCAAAATGCACAGCAAAATGCCTGTAATGTATTCTGAAAGCCAAGTTGAGCCTTTTTATAGAACTACGAACGCGAAACTGAGAAAACGCATTTGAGAAGCTTTTTCTGCCATGTTCAGCATGTTGGACACTACTATACAGCAAATTGCCTGTATTGTGTTCACAAAGCCGATTTCGGCCGTTTTACAGAACTGCAACCGTGAAACTGAGTGAAAATGCATTTCAGAAGCTCTTTCTATCACATTCATCATGCTGGCCTAAACTGCAGGGCAAAATGCGTATAATGTGTTCAGAAAGCCAAGTTGAACCTTTTTATGGAACTGTGAACGCGAACCTGAGAAAACGCTTTTGAGAAGCTTTTGCTGCCATATTCAGCATGTTGGACACTACTATACAGCAGATTGCCTGTATTGTGTTCACAAAGCCGATTTCGGCCGTTTCACAGAACTGCGAGCGTCAAACTGTGGGAAGATGCATTTCAGAAGCTCTTTCTACCACATTCATCATGTTGGCCCAAACTGCACAGCAAAATGCCTGTAATGTGTTCTGAAAGCCAAGTTGAGCCTTTTTGTAGAACTAGGAACGCGAAACTGAGAAAATGTATTTGAGAAGCTTTTGCTGCCATGTTCAGCATGTTGGACACTACTATACAGCAAATTGCCTGTATTGTGTTCACAAAGCCGATTTCGGCCGTTTTACAGAACTGACACCGTGAAACTGAGTGAAAATTCATTTCAGAAGCTCTTTCTACCACATTCATCATGTTGGCCTAAACTGCAGGGCAAAATGGCGATAATGTTTTCAGAAAGCCAAGTTGACAAGCCTTTTTATGGAACTGCGAACGCGAAACTGAGAAAACGCATTTGAGAAGCTTTTGCTGCCACCTTCAGCATGTTGGCCCCTACTATACAGCAAATTGCCTGTATTGTGTTCACAAAGCCGATTTCGGCCGTTTTACAGAACTGCAACCGTGAAACTGAGTGAAAATTCATTTCAGTAGCGCTTTCTACCACATTCAACATGTTGGCCCAAAATGCACAGCAAAATGCCTGTAATGTGTTTTGAAAGCCAAGTTGAGCCTTTTTATAGAACAACGAACGCGAAACTGAGAAAATGTATTTGAGAAGCTTTTGCTGCCATGTTCAGCATGTTGGACACTACTATACAGCAAATTGCCTGTATTGTGTTCACAAAGCCGATTTCGGCCGTTTTACAGAACTGCAACCGTGAAACTGAGTGAAAATTCATTTCAGTAGCTCTTTCTACCACATTCAACATGTTGGCCCAAAATGGACAGCAAAATGCCTGTAATGTATTCTGAAAGCCAAGTTGAGCCTTCTTATAGAACTACGAAAGCGAAACTGAGAAAACGCATTTGAGAAGCTTTTGCTGTCATATTCAGCATGTTGGCCACTACTATACAGCAGATTGCCTGTATTGTGTTCACAAAGCCGATTTCGGCCGTTTCAGAGAACTGCGAGTGTCAGACTGTGGGACGATGCATTTCAGAATCTCTTTCTACCACATTCATCATGTTGGCCCAAACTGCACAGCAAAATGCCTGTAATGTGTTCTGAAAGCCAAGTTAAGCCTTTTTATAGAACTACGAACGCGAAACTGAGAAAATGTATTTGAGAAGCTTTTGCTGCCATGTTCAGCATGTTGGACACTACTATACAGCAAATTGCCTGTATTGTGTTCACAAAGCCGATTTCGGTCGTTTTACAGAACTGCAACCGTGAAACTGAGTGAAAATGCATTTCAGTAGCTCTTTCTACCACATTCATCATGTTGGCCTAAACTGCACGGCAAAATGCCTGTAATGTGTTCTGAAAGCCAAGTTGAGCCTATTTATAGAACTACGAACGCGACACTGAGAACACGCATTTGAGAAGCTTTTGCTGCAAGATTCAGCAGTTGGCCCCTACTATACAGCAAATTGCCTGTATGGTGTTCACCAAGCCGATTTCGGCCGTTTCACAGAACTACGAGCGTGAAACTGTAGGAAAATGCATGTCAGAAGCTCTTTCTACCACATGCATCATGTTGGCCACAACTGCACAGCAAAATGCCTGTCATGTGTGTTCCGACAGCCAAGTTGAGCCTTTTTGTAGAACTGCGAACGCGAAACTGAGAAAATGCATTTGAGAAGCTTTTGCTGCCATATTCAGCATGTTGGCCACTACGATACAGCAGATTGCCTGTATTGTGTTCACAAAGCCGATTTCGTCCGTTTCAGAGAACTGCGAGCGTCAAACTGTGGGAAGATGCATTTCGGAAGCTCTTTCTACCACATTCATCATGTTGGCCCAAACTGCACAGCAAAATGCCTGTAATGTGTTCTGAAACCCAAGTTGAGCCTTTTTGTAGAACTGCGAACGCGAAACTGAGAAAATGTATTTGAGAAGCTTTTGCTGCCATGTTCAGCATGTTGGACACTACTATACAGCAAGTTGCCGGTATTGTGTTCACAAAGCCGATTTCGGCCGTTTTACAGAACTGCAACCGTGAAACTGAGTGAAAATTCATTTCAGAAGCTCTTTCTACCACATTCATCATGTTGGCCTAAACTGCAGGGAAAAATGCCTATAATGTGTTCAGAAAGCCAAGTTGACAAGCCTTTTTATGGAACTGCGAACGCGAAACTGAGAAAACGCATTTGAGAAGCTTTTGCTGCCACCTTCAGCATGTTGGCCCCTACTATACAGCAAAGTGCCTGTATTGTGTTCACAAAGCCGATTTCGGCTGTTTTACAGAACTGCAACCGTGAAACTGAGTGAAAATTAATTTCAGTAGCTCTTTCTACAACATTCAACATGTTGGCCCAAAATGCACAGCAAAATGCCTGTAATGCGTTCTGAAAGCCAATTTGAGCCTTTTTATAGAACAACGAACGCGAAACTGAGAAAACGCATTTGAGAAGCTTTTGCTGCCACCTTCAGCATGTTGGCCCCTACTATACAGCAAATTGCCTGTATTGCGTTCACAAAGCTGATTTCGGCCGTTTTACAGAACTGCAACCGTGAAACTGAGTGAAAATTCATTTCAGTAGCGCTTTCTACCACATTCAACATGTTGGCCCAAAATGCACAGCAAAATGCCTGTAATGTGTTTTAAAAGCCAAGTTGAGCCTTTTTATAGAACAACGAACGCGAAACTGAGAAAATGTATTTGAGAAGCTTTTTCTGCCATGTTCAGCATGTTGGACACTACTATACAGCAAATTGCCTGTATTGTGTTCACAAAGCCGATTTCGGCCGTTTTACAGAACTGCAACCGTGAAACTGAGTGAAAATTCATTTCAGTAGCTCTTTCTACCACATTCAACATGTTGGCCCAAAATGCACAGCAAAATGCCTGTAATGTATTCTGAAAGCCAAGTTGAGCCTTTTTATAGAACTACGAACGCGAAACTGAGAAAACGCATTTGAGAAGCTTTTGCTGCCACCTTCAGCATGTTGGCCCCTACTATACAGCAAATTGCCTGTATTGTGTTCACAAAGCCGATTTCGGCCGTTTTACAGAACTGCAACCGTGAAACTGAGTGAAAATTCATTTCAGAAGCTCTTTCTACCACATGCATCATGTTGGCCTAAACTGCAGGGAAAAATGCCTATAATGTGTTCAGAAAGCCAAGTTGACAAGCCTTTTTATGGAACTGCGAACGCGAAACTGAGAAAACGCATTTGAGAAGCTTTTGCTGCCACCTTCAGCATGTTGGCCCCGACTATACAGCAAAGTGCCTGTATTGTGTTCACAAAGCCGATTTCGGCCATTTCACAGAACTGTGAGCGTCAAACTGTGGGAAGATGCATTTCAGAAGCTCTTTCAACCACATTCATCATGTTAGCCCAAACTGCACAGCAAAATGCCTGTAATGTGTTCTGAAACCCAAGTTGAGCCTTTTTGTAGAACTGCGAACGCGAAACTGAGAAAATGTATTTGAGAAGCTTTTGCTGCCATGTTCAGCATGTTGGACACTACTATACAGCAAGTTGCCGGTATTGTGTTCACAAAGCCGATTTCGGCCGTTTTACAGAACTGCAACCGTGAAACTGAGTGAAAATTCATTTCAGAAGCTCTTTCTACCACATTCATCATGTTGGCCTAAACTGCAGGGAAAAATGCCTATAATGTGTTCAGAAAGCCAAGTTGACAAGCCTTTTTATGGAACTGCGAACGCGAAACTGAGAAACCGCATTTGAGAAGCTTTTGCTGCCACCTTCAGCATGTTGGCCCCTACTATACAGCAAAGTGCCTGTATTGTGTTCACAAAGCCGATTTCGGCTGTTTTACAGAACTGCAACCGTGAAACTGACTGAAAATTCATTTCAGTAGCTCTTTCTACAACATTCAACATGTTGGCCCAAAATGCACAGCAAAATGCCTGTAATGCGTTCTGAAAGCCAATTTGAGCCTTTTTATAGAACAACGAACGCGAAACTGAGAAAACGAATTTGAGAAGCTTTTGCTGCCACCTTCAGCATGTTGGCCCCTACTATACAGCAAATTGCCTGTATTGTGTTCACAAAGCTGATTTCGGCCGTTTTACAGAACTGCAACCGTGAAACTGAGTGAAAATTCATTTCAGTAGCGCTTTCTACCACATTCAACATGTTGGCCCAAAATGCACAGCAAAATGCCTGTAATGTGTTTTAAAAGCCAAGTTGAGCCTTTTTATAGAACAACGAACGCGAAACTGAGAAAATGTATTTGAGAAGCTTTTTCTGCCATGTTCAGCATGTTGGACACTACTATACAGCAAATTGCCTGTATTGTGTTCACAAAGCCGATTTCGGCCGTTTTACAGAACTGCAACCGTGAAACTGAGTGAAAATTCATTTCAGTAGCTCTTTCTACCACATTCAACATGTTGGCCCAAAATGCACGGCAAAATGCCTGTAATGTATTCTGAAAGCCAAGTTGAGCCTTTTTATAGAACTACGAACGCGAAACTGAGAAAACGCATTTGAGAAGCTTTTTCTCCCATGTTCAGCATGTTGGACACTACTATACAGCAAATTGCCTGTATTGTGTTCACAAAGCCGATTTCGGCCGTTTTACAGAACTGCAACCGTGAAACTGAGTGAAAATTCATTTCAGTAGCTCTTTCTACCACATTCAACATGTTGGCCCAAAATGCACAGCAAAATGCCTGTAATATATTCTGAAATTCAAGTTGAGCCTTTTTATAGAACTACGAACGCGAAACTGAGAAAACGCATTTGAGAAGCTTTTGCTGCCACCTTCAGCATGTTGGCCCCTACTATACAGCACATTGCCTGTATTGTGTTCACAAAGCCGATTTCGGCCGTTTTACATAACTGCAACCGTAAAACTGAGTGAAAATTCATTTCAGTAGCGCTTTCTACCACATTCAACATGTTGGCCCAAAATGCACAGCAAAATGCCTGTAATGTATTCTGAAAGCCAAGTTGAGCCTTTTTACGGAACTGCGAACGCGAAACTGAGAAAACGCATTTGAGAAGCTTTTGCTGCCACCTTAAGCATGTTGGCCCCTACTATACAGCAAAGTGCCTGTATTGTGTTCACAAAGCCGATTTCGGCCGTTTTACAGAACTGCAACCGTGAAAATGAGATAAAATGCATTTCAGGAGCTCTTTCTACCACATTCAACATGTTGGCCCAAAATGCACAGCAAAATTCCTGTAATATGTTCTGAAAGCCAAGTTGAGCCTTTTTATAGAACTACGAACGCAAAACTGAGAAAATGTATTTGAGAAGCTTTTGCTGCCATGTTCAGCATGTTGGACACTACTAAACACCAAATTGCCTGTATTGTGTTCACAAAGCCGATTTCGGCCGTTTTACAGAACTGCGAGCGTCAAATTATGGGACGATGCATTTCAGTAGCTCTTTCTACCACATTCATCATGTTGGCCCAAACTGCACAAGAAAATGCCTGTAATGTGTTCTGAAAGCCAAGTTGAGCCTTTTTATAGAACTACGAACGCGAAACTGAGAAAATGTATTTGAGAAGCTTTTGCTGCCATGTTCAGCATGTTGGCCCCTACTATACAGCAAATTGTCTGTATTGTGTTCACAAAGCCGATCTCGGCCGTTTTACAGAACTGCAACCATGAAACTGAGTCAAATTGCATTTCAGTAGCTCTTTAAACCACATTCAAAATGTTGGCCCTAAATGCACAGCAAAATGCCTGTAATGTGTTCTGAAAGCCGAGTTGAGCCTTTTTATAGAACTACGAACGCGAAACTGAGAAAACGCACTTGAGAAGCTTTTGCTGCCATATTCAGCATGTTGGCCACTACGATACAGCAAATTGCCTGTATTGTGTTCAAAAAGCCAATTTCGGCCGTTTTACAGAACTGCAACCGTGAAACTGAGTGAAAATGCATTTCAGAAGCTCTTTCTATCACATTCATCATGCTGGCCTAAACTGCAGGGCAAAATGCGTATAATGTGTTCAGAAAGCCAAGTTGAACCTTTTTATGGAACTGTGAACGCGAACCTGAGAAAACGCTTTTGAGAAGCTTTTGCTGCCATATTCAGCATGTTGGCCACTACTATACAGCAGATTGCCTGTATTGTGTTCACAAAGCCGATTTCAGCCGTTTCACAGAACTGCGAGCGTCAAACTGTGGGAAGATGCATTTCAGAAGCTCTTTCTACCACATTCATCATGTTGGCCCAAACTGCACAGCAAAATGCCTGTAATGTGTTCTGAAAGCCAAGTTGAGCCTTTTTGTAGAACTACGAACGCGAAACTGAGAAAATGTATTTGAGAAGCTTTTGCTGCCATGTTCAGCATGTTGGACACTACTATACAGCAAATTGCCTGTATTGTGTTCACAAAGCCGATTTCGGCCGTTTTACAGAACTGACACCGTGAAACTGAGTGAAAATTCATTTCAGAAGCTCTTTCTACCACATTCATCATGTTGGCCTAAACTGCAGGGCAAAATGGCGATAATGTTTTCAGAAAGCCAAGTTGACAAGCCTTTTTATGGAACTGCGAACGCGAAACTGAGAAAACGCATTTGAGAAGCTTTTGCTGCCACCTTCAGCATGTTGGCCCCTACTATACAGCAAATTGCCTGTATTGTGTTCACAAAGCCGATTTCGGCCGTTTTACAGAACTGCAACGTGAAACTGAGTGAAAATTCATTTCAGTAGCGCTTTCTACCACATTCAACATGTTGGCCCAAAATGCACAGCAAAATGCCTGTAATGTGTTTTGAAAGCCAAGTTGAGCCTTTTTATAGAACAACGAACGCGAAACTGAGAAAATGTATTTGAGAAGCTTTTGCTGCCATGTTCAGCATGTTGGACACTACTATACAGCAAATTGCCTGTATTGTGTTCACAAAGCCGATTTCGGCCGTTTTACAGAACTGCAACCGTGAAACTGAGTGAAAATTCATTTCAGTAGCTCTTTCTACCACATTCAACATGTTGGCCCAAAATGGACAGCAAAATGCCTGTAATGTATTCTGAAAGCCAAGTTGAGCCTTCTTATAGAACTACGAAAGCGAAACTGAGAAAACGCATTTGAGAAGCTTTTGCTGTCATATTCAGCATGTTGGCCACTACTATACAGCAGATTGCCTGTATTGTGTTCACAAAGCCGATTTCGGCCGTTTTACAGAACTGCAACCGTGAAACTGAGTGAAAATTCATTTCAGAAGCTCTTTCTACCACATTCATCATGTTGGCCTAATCTGCAGGGCAAAATGCCTATAATGTTTTCAGAAAGCCAAGTTGACAAGCCTTTTTATGGAACTGCGAACGCGAAACTGAGAAAACGAATTTGAGAAGCTTTTGCTGCCATATTCAGCATGTTGGCCACTACGATACAGCAAATTGCCTGTATTGTGTTCAAAAAGCCAATTTCGGCCGTTTTACAGAACTGCAACCGTGAAACTGAGTGAAAATGCATTTCAGAAGCTCTTTCTATCACATTCATCATGCTGGCCTAAACTGCAGGGCAAAATGCGTATAATGTGTTCAGAAAGCCAAGTTGAACCTTTTTATGGAACTGTGAACGCGAACCTGAGAAAACGCTTTTGAGAAGCTTTTGCTGCCATATTCAGCATGTTGGCCACTACTATACAGCAGATTGCCTGTATTGTGTTCACAAAGCCGATTTCGGCCGTTTCACAGAACTGCGAGCGTCAAACTGTGGGAAGATGCATTTCAGAAGCTCTTTCTACCACATTCATCATGTTGGCCCAAACTGCACAGCAAAATGCCTGTAATGCGTTCTGAAAGCCAATTTGAGCCTTTTTATAGAACAACGAACGCGAAACTGAGAAATGCATTTGAGAAGCTTTTGCTGCCACCTTCAGCATGTTGGCCCCTACTATACAGCAAATTGCCTGTATTGCGTTCACAAAGCTGATTTCGGCCGTTTTACAGAACTGCAACCGTGAAACTGAGTGAAAATTCATTTCAGTAGCGCTTTCTACCACATTCAACATGTTGGCCCAAAATGCACAGCAAAATGCCTGTAATGTGTTTTAAAAGCCAAGTTGAGCCTTTTTATAGAACAACGAACGTGAAACTGAGAAAATGTATTTGAGAAGCTTTTTCTGCCATGTTCAGCATGTTGGACACTACTATACAGCAAATTGCCTGTATTGTGTTCACAAAGCCGATTTCGGCTGTTTTACAGAACTGCAACCGTGAAACTGAGTGAAAATTCATTTCAGTAGCTCTTTCTACCACATTCAACATGTTGGCCCAAAATGCACAGCAAAATGCCTGTAATGTATTCTGAAAGCCAAGTTGAGCCTTTTTATAGAACTACGAACGCGAAACTGAGAAAACGCATTTGAGAAGCTTTTGCTGCCACCTTCAGCATGTTGGCCCCTACTATACAGCAAATTGCCTGTATTGTGTTCACAAAGCCGATTTCGGCCGTTTTACAGAACTGCAACCGTGAAACTGAGTGAAAATTCATTTCAGAAGCTCTTTCTACCACATTCATCATGTTGGCCTAAACTGCAGGGAAAAATGCCTATAATGTGTTCAGAAAGCCAAGTTGACAAGCCTTTTTATGGAACTGCGAACGCGAAACTGAGAAAACGCATTTGAGAAGCTTTTGCTGCCACCTTCAGCATGTTGGCCCCTACTATACAGCAAAGTGCCTGTATTGTGTTCACAAAGCCGATTTCGGCTGTTTTACAGAACTGCAACCGTGAAACTGAGTGAAAATTCATTTCAGTAGCTCTTTCTACAACATTCAACATGTTGGCCCAAAATGCACAGCAAAATGCCTGTAATGCGTTCTGAAAGCCAATTTGAGCCTTTTTATAGAACAACGAACGCGAAACTGAGAAAACGAATTTCAGAAGCTTTTGCTGCCACCTTCAGCATGTTGGCCCCTACTATACAGCAAATTGCCTGTATTGTGTTCACAAAGCTGATTTCGGCCGTTTTACAGAACTGCAACCGTGAAACTGAGTGAAAATTCATTTCAGTAGCGCTTTCTACCACATTCAACATGTTGGCCCAAAATGCACAGCAAAATGCCTGTAATGTGTTTTAAAAGCCAAGTTGAGCCTTTTTATAGAACAACGAACGCGAAACTGAGAAAATGCATTTGAGAAGCTTTTTCTGCCATGTTCAGCATGTTGGACACTACTATACAGCAAATTGCCTGTATTGTGTTCACAAAGCCGATTTCGGCCGTTTTACAGAACTGCAACCGTGAAACTGAGTGAAAATTCATTTCAGTAGCTCTTTCTACCACATTCAACATGTTGGCCCAAAATGCACGGCAAAATGCCTGTAATGTATTCTGAAAGCCAAGTTGAGCCTTTTTATAGAACTACGAACGCGAAACTGAGAAAACGCATTTGAGAAGCTTTTTCTGCCATGTTCAGCATGTTGGACACTACTATACAGCAAATTGCCTGTATTGTGTTCACAAAGCCGATTTCGGCCGTTTTACAGAACTGCAACCGTGAAACTGAGTGAAAATTCATTTCAGTAGCTCTTTCTACCACATTCAACATGTTGACCCAAAATGCACAGCAAAATGCCTGTAATATATTCTGAAATTCAAGTTGAGCCTTTTTATAGAACTACGAACGCGAAACTGAGAAAGCGCATTTGAGAAGCTTTTGCTGCCACCTTCAGCATGTTGGCCCCTACTATACAGCACATTGCCTGTATTGTGTTCACAAAGCCGATTTCGGCCGTTTTACAGAACTGCAACCGTAAAACTGAGTGAAAATTCATTTCAGTAGCGCTTTCTACCACATTCAACATGTTGGCCCAAAATGCACAGCAAAATGCCTGTAATGTATTCTGAAAGCCAAGTTGAGCCTTTTTACGGAACTGCGAACGCGAAACTGAGAAAACGCATTTGAGAAGCTTTTGCTGCCACCTTAAGCATGTTGGCCCCTACTATACAGCAAAGTGCCTGTATTGTGTTCACAAAGCCAATTTCGGCCGTTTTACAGAACTGCAACCGTGAAAATGAGATAAAATGCATTTCAGGAGCTCTTTCTACCACATTCAACATGTTGGCCCAAAATGCACAGCAAAATGCCTGTAATATGTTCTGAAAGCCAAGTTGAGCCTTTTTATAGAACTACGAACGCAAAACTGAGAAAATGTATTTGAGAAGCTTTTGCTGCCATGTTCAGCATGTTGGACACTACTAAACACCAAATTGCCTGTATTGTGTTCACAAAGCCGATTTCGGCCGTTTTACAGAACTGCGAGCGTCAAATTATGGGACGATGCATTTCAGTAGCTCTTTCTACCACATTCATCATGTTGGCCCAAACTGCACAAGAAAATGCCTGTAATGTGTTCTGAAAGCCAAGTTGAGCCTTTTTATAGAACTACGAACGCGAAACTGAGAAAATGTATTTGAGAAGCTTTTGCTGCCATGTTCAGCATGTTGGCCCCTACTATACAGCAAATTGTCTGTATTGTGTTCACAAAGCCGATCTCGGCCGTTTTACAGAACTGCAACCATGAAACTGAGTGAAATTGCATTTCAGTAGCTCTTTAAACCACATTCAAAATGTTGGCCCTAAATGCACAGCAAAATGCCTGTAATGTGTTCTGAAAGCCGAGTTGAGCCTTTTTATAGAACTACGAACGCGAAACTGAGAAAACGCACTTGAGAAGCTTTTGCTGCCATATTCAGCATGTTGGCCACTACGATACAGCAAATTGCCTGTATTGTGTTCAAAAAGCCAATTTCGGCCGTTTTACAGAACTGCAACCGTGAAACTGAGTGAAAATGCATTTCAGAAGCTCTTTCTATCACATTCATCATGCTGGCCTAAACTGCAGGGCAAAATGCGTATAATGTGTTCAGAAAGCCAAGTTGAACCTTTTTATGGAACTGTGAACGCGAACCTGAGAAAACGCTTTTGAGAAGCTTTTGCTGCCATATTCAGCATGTTGGCCACTACTATACAGCAGATTGCCTGTATTGTGTTCACAAAGCCGATTTCGGCCGTTTCACAGAACTGCGAGCGTCAAACTGTGGGAAGATGCATTTCAGAAGCTCTTTCTACCACATTCATCATGTTGGCCCAAACTGCACAGCAAAATGCCTGTAATGTGTTCTGAAACCCAAGCTGAGCCTTTTTGTAGAACTATGAACGCGAAACTGAGAAAATGTATTTGAGAAGCTTTTGCTGCCATGTTCAGCATGTTGGACACTACTATACAGCAAATTGCCTGTATTGTGTTCACAAAGCCGATTTCGGCCGTTTTACAGAACTGACGCCGTGAAACTGAGTGAAAATTCATTTCAGAAGCTCTTTCTACCACATTCATCATGTTGGCCTAAACTGCAGGGCAAAATGGCGATAATGTTTTCAGAAAGCCAAGTTGACAAGCCTTTTTATGGAACTGCGAACGCGAAACTGAGAAAACGCATTTGAGAAGCTTTTGCTGCCACCTTCAGCATGTTGGCCCCTACTATATAGCAAAGTGCCTGTATTGTGTTCACAAAGCCGATTTCGGCTGTTTTACAGAACTGCAACCGTGAAACTGAGTGAAAATTCATTTCAGTAGCTCTTTCTACAACATTCAACATGTTGGCCCAAAATGCACAGCAAAATGCCTATAATGTTTTCAGAAAGCCAAGTTGACAAGCCTTTTTATGGAACTGCGAACGCAAAACTGAGAAAACGCATTTGAGAAGCTTTTGCTGCCACCTTCAGCATGTTGGCCCCTACTATACAGCAAAGTGCCTGTATTGTGTTCACAAAGCCGATTTCGGCTGTTTTACAGAACTGCAACCGTGAAACTGAGTGAAAATTCATTTCAGAAGCTCTTTCTACCACATTCATCATGTTGGCCTAAACTGCAGGGAAAAATGCCTATAATGTGTTCAGAAAGCCAAGTTGACAAGCCTTTTTATGGAACTGCGAACGCGAAACTGAGAAAACGCATTTGAGAAGCTTTTGCTGCCACCTTCAGCATGTTGGCCCCTACTATACAGCAAAGTGCCTGTATTGTGTTCACAAAGCCGATTTCGGCTGTTTTACAGAACTGCAACCGTGAAACTGAGTGAAAATTCATTTCAGTAGCTCTTTCTACAACATTCAACATGTTGGCCCAAAATGCACAGCAAAATGCCTGTAATGCGTTCTGAAAGCCAATTTGAGCCTTTTTATAGAACTACGAACGCGAAACTGAGAAAACGCATTTGAGAAGCTTTTGCTGCCACCTTCAGCATGTTGGCCCCTACTATACAGCAAATTGCCTGTATTGTGTTCACAAAGCTGATTTCGGCCGTTTTACAGAACTGCAACCGTGAAACTGAGTGAAAATTCATTTCAGTAGCGCTTTCTACCACATTCAACATGTTGGCCCAAAATGCACAGCAAAATGCCTGTAATGTGTTTTAAAAGCCAAGTTGAGCCTTTTTATAGAACAACGAACGTGAAACTGAGAAAATGTATTTGAGAAGCTTTTTCTGCCATGTTCAGCATGTTGGACACTACTATACAGCAAATTGCCTGTATTGTGTTCACAAAGCCGATTTCGGCCGTTTTACAGAACTGCAACCGTGAAACTGAGTGAAAATTCATTTCAGTAGCTCTTTCTACCACATTCAACATGTTGGCCCAAAATGCACAGCAAAATGCCTGTAATGTATTCTGAAAGCCAAGTTGAGCCTTTTTATAGAACTACGAACGCGAAACTGAGAAAACGCATTTGAGAAGCTTTTGCTGCCACCTTCAGCATGTTGGCCCCTACTATACAGCACATTGCCTGTATTGTGTTCACAAAGCCGATTTCGGCCGTTTTACAGAACTGCAACCGTAAAACTGAGTGAAAATTCATTTCAGTAGCGCTTTCTACCACATTCAACATGTTGGCCCAAAATGCACAGCAAAATGCCTGTAATGTGTTTTGAAAGCCAAGTTGAGCCTTTTTATAGAACAACGAACGTGAAACTGAGAAAATGTATTTGAGAAGCTTTTTCTGCCATGTTCAGCATGTTGGACACTACTATACAGCAAATTGCCTGTATTGTGTTCACAAAGCCGATTTCGGCCGTTTTACAGAACTGCAACCGTGAAACTGAGTGAAAATTCATTTCAGTAGCTCTTTCTACCACATTCAACATGTTGGCCCAAAATGCACAGCAAAATGCCTGTAATGTATTCTGAAAGCCAAGTTGAGCCTTTTTATAGAACTACGAACGCGAAACTGAGAAAACGCATTTGAGAAGCTTTTGCTGCCACCTTCAGCATGTTGGCCCCTACTATACAGCACATTGCCTGTATTGTGTTCACAAAGCCGATTTCGGCCGTTTTACAGAACTGCAACCGTAAAACTGAGTGAAAATTCATTTCAGTAGCGCTTTCTACCACATTCAACATGTTGGCCCAAAATGCACAGCAAAATGCCTGTAATGTGTTTTGAAAGCCAAGTTGAGCCTTTTTATAGAACAACGAACGCGAAACTGAGAAAATGTATTTGAGAAGCTTTTGCTGCCATGTTCAGCATGTGGGACACTACTATACAGCAGATTGCCTGTATTGTGTTCACAAAGCCGATTTCGGCCGTTTTACAGAACTGCAACCGTGAAACTGAGTGAAAATTCATTTCAGAAGCTCTTTCTACCACATGCATCATGTTGGCCTAAACTGCAGGGAAAAATGCCTATAATGTGTTCAGAAAGCCAAGTTGACAAGCCTTTTTATGGAACTGCGAACGCGAAACTGAGAAAACGCATTTGAGAAGCTTTTGCTGCCACCTTCAGCATGTTGGCCCCGACTATACAGCAAAGTGCCTGTATTGTGTTCACAAAGCCGATTTCGGCCATTTCACAGAACTGTGAGCGTCAAACTGTGGGAAGATGCATTTCAGAAGCTCTTTCAACCACATTCATCATGTTGGCCCAAACTGCACAGCAAAATGCCTGTAATGTGTTCTGAAACCCAAGTTGAGCCTTTTTGTAGAACTGCGAACGAAGGTCTACTACAGACCTCATCTCTATAGCGACCGCTTCACCCGAAGCCGCTATCCAGGACACCCGGTCCTGAACGGGAGAGACCGACCCAGGTTCCCGTCATCCCCAGGGGAAACCCAGCCGCCGTATCCTCTCCAGCAGCCCAGCCGGGCACGTCGAACCAGGACCCCCGCGGACAACGCTGCGACACCCGGAGACTGAGCGGACCCCCAATCCAGCCGACGCACACCACATCACGTGGTCACGTTAGAGGCAAAAGTTGGACTCAGTAAACTAACGCAAAGTGCTTAGGAGCCTACACGTTGGAACGTCGATTTTGTCGTTGAATCACGTTATCACGTGTATGAATATACGAGGACGCAGACTGTGACCGTGTCTGAACGTCTCTCTGTTTTATTTACAACCCTTTGTTCCGAGATCGGCCCTCGCGCCGATCACGTGACTCTTCTCGTCGCGCGCACCCCCCACTCGGGAGCACGGGCACGCGCCGACACACGCACGCGTATACACGCATGTTGGCCTAAACTGCACAGCAAAATGCCTGTAATGTGTTCTGAAAGCCAAGTTGAGCCTTTTTTTAGAACTACGAATGCGAAACTGAGAAAATGCATTGAGAAGCTTTTGCTGCAAGATTCAGCATGTTGGTCCCTACTATACAGCAAATTGCCTGTATTGTGTCCACAAAGCCGATTTCGGCCGTGTGTGATAATGTGATAAACATTTGGCTCTATGGAGACAATGCTTTCACCCATCTGGAATATGAGCACACTGTCACGCTGTAGGGGAGAGTCTCCAGAACGCCCTCATGCGATTTGGTGTGTGTACTATGAAAACTGTGGCCACAGTCGCGAGTAGACGTGTAACGTTTAGCTTTGATGGCAGTGGTGGGAAAATGAATGGGCGCTTATGGAGAGAAGAGGCTGCGCTGGGCTGACGATGAGGCTCGCCGCTTAAATTTCACAAGGCGCACGGGTTTATGGCCTGCCCCGCATGAGAGAGCACTAATGTTCTTACAGAACTGGAAAAAAGAATTTGTCTGCTGCTTAGGGTGTGGCTGGAAGCAGCGTGAAAAGAGCGAAACGAGAGCTGATTTTCAGCGATCCCGCATGTCGGCCCCGTCCTATAAAGAGATTGGGATTGCCCAATGCTGAGGGGGCCCTTTCCCACTTTGGGAGTGGCCCAGGGCCTAGGCCATCTTCTGGGGTGCATTGAAGCTGGACGCCTGTCCACTTCGTATGACCATGTCAGAAGAGACTTTGGAGCAGGTACCTGAGCACATGGTCCTCGAGAAGAGCCGCTGCTGAAAACCATACAACCTATCAACGTGCAACTCGCTACACAAAAACACCACAAGTTTCTTGAATTTTTGAAATGAAAATGAAGTTTCTAAGTCACAGTATGGCAACGTAGCGAATGTTTGTATGTGGAGTTCTGTTTTCCCCATTCATTCTTATGGGAAAAAGCCAAATTGGCCAAGTGATAAACATTTGGCTCTACGAGACAACGCTTTCACCTATCTGGAATACGAGCACACAGTGACGCCATAGGGGAGAGTCCCCAGAACGCCCTGACGCAATTTGGTGTGTGTATTATGAAAACTGTGGCCACAGTTGCGGGTAGAAGTGTAATGTTTAACTTTGATGGCAGTGGTGGGAAAATGAATGGGTAGGCCGACGATGAGGCTCGCTCTTTAAATTTTACAAGGTGCATGGGTTTGTGGCCTGCACCACATGAACGAGCACCAATGTTCCTACAAAACTGGAAAAAAGAATTTTTGTACTGCCTACGTCGTGGCTTGGAGCAGCTTGAAAAGAGCAAAATGAGAGCTGATTTTTCAGCAATCCCGAACTCTGACAGTTTTTCTCTCCATTGTTGCTGCTCTGAAAACGCCGAACCCACATGTTTTTGAGAGGGCCTGGATGAACAACGATACAAGGTATCAACTCGCTGTAGGGTATTGGCAGAAACACCTGTTTTTCCTGCCTTTTGATGTTTGAATGAGTTTTCTATGTCAACGTATGGCTTTACAGCCAATGTCTGTTTGAGGGCGATTTTTTGGAATTTTCTGTTTTTTCCCCTTCATATTTTATGGGTTTTATTTTTCTCTTTCTGATGTCGGTATTGGGCCCCAATCACATACATTTGCTTCGACTGCCCAACACTGTGCATGTAAGAAATCATGTCGGCCCTGAGAGATGATATGGTGTACCTTTTGTCAAACTCTGTTTTTACAGATTGACCTTTGGATGACCCCTCCCTGGATGTCCTGAGGAATGTCACATGCGTGCGGTCTGAGGCCCTTGACCTCCCCCAGCCCACTCCCCACCTCCCCTGGTCCCTGGTGGGGAAAGTATATGCGTTTAATTTTAAATTGGAGAGGGGGTTGCGTTCAGAGCTGTTGTCTTGTCTGTGTGTGTGTGTGTGTGTGTGTGTGTGTGTGTGTGTGTGTGTGTGTGTGTGTGTGTGAGAGTGTGTGTGGGTGTGAGCTTGTGTGTGAGTGTGTGTGTGAGTGGTGGTGTGAGTGTGGGTGTGAGTGTGGGTGTGAGTGTGGGTGTGAATCTGAGTGTGGGTGCAGGGCTTGAAGCAGGAAAAAATCCTCTGCCTGACAATTTTTATGATTCTGGTCCTGGCTTGATGGTGGTCATGACCTGCTGCTGCTGGAGGCAGGTTCTGGTCTGATAGTGGCCATGACCTTCTGCTGCTGCTGCTGTAGGCAGGTCCTGGCCTGATGGTGGTCATGACCTTCTGCTGCTGTTGCTGGAGGCAGGTCCTTGCATGATGGTGATCATGACCTTCTGCTGCTGGAAGCAGGTCCTGGCCTAGTGGTGGTCATGACCTTCTGCTGCTGGAAGCAGGTCCTGGCCTAGTGGTGGTCATGACCTTCTGCTGCTGGAGGCTGATCCTGGCCTGGTGTGGTCATGACGTGCTGCTGCTGTTGGAGGCTTGTCCTGGACTGGTGTTGGTCATGACCTGCTGCTGCTGGAGGCAGGTCCTGGTCTGATGGTGGTCATGACCTTCTGCTGCTGCTGCTGGAGGTAGGTCCTGACCTGATGGTGGTCATGACCCGCTGCTGATGGAAGCAGGTCCTGGCCTGATGGTGGTCATGACCTGCTGCTGATGGAAGCAGGTCCTGGCCTGATGGTGGTCATGACCTTCTGCTGCTGCTGGAGGCAGGTCCTGGCCTTGTGGTGGTCATGACCTTCTGCTGCTGCTGTTGCTGCTTTTGCTGCTGCTGCTCGAGGCTGGTCCTGGACTGGTGGTGGTCATGATGTGCTGCTGCTGCTGCTAGAGGCAGGTCCTGGCCTGGTGGTGGTCATAACCTGCTGCTGCTGGAGGCAGGTCCTGGCCTTGTGGTTGTCATGACCTTCTGCTGCTGGAGGTAGGTCCTGACCTGATGGTGGTCATGACCTTCTGCTGCTGCTGGAGGCTGGTCCTGGCCTTGTGGTGGTCATGACCTGCTGCTGCTGGAAGCAGGTCCTGGCCTAGTGGTGGTCATGACCTTCTGCTGCTGCTGCTGCTGCTGCCGGAGGCAGGTCCTGGCCTGATGGTGGTCATTACCTTCTTGTTAGAAGAAATTGTACATATGTATATAGTTATCATGCTCATCTGATGATTCACCACTGATGCCTGCTCACACTGTATATCATGCAACTGTAAATCAACTAATTGTGTAAAGTATTTTTCTCTCTTTGTATGAGAAGAAGCAAGCCTTGTGACTGTCTGCAACAGGATGTTCCAGCACAAACCGATTTCAACTCGTTCCTGCTCATCAAAATGAACACATATGTATCTATTCGCACCCACAGCCTAACACACTCATAATTATATGTGACACTAACACGCCTACAAATGAATATGCATGATTACTGAAGTATAAATAAAGGACCAAGGATCTGCTCATCGCGTCTCTGTGGAGACCTGTCTGAGCAGGGAGCCCTTGTACAAGTACAGTCGTTGTCTTGTCTCATCTGTGCTGTCCCTCATTTTTCAGGTGTCAGTAATCTGTGGCAGATTCCTCTGACATAAAACTTTGTCCTTCGAGCTGGATGTTGAGCAGATTTGAGCGGTAGTGAACAGCCCACACCGAAGCCTGCCGGCAGCCAGAGAGTCGATAGCAGATTCCTGTAAAGCCCCGGGACGTGAATTTGTCCACGGGTCGGTGAAAGTAGCGGGTCCACGGCCATGGGATTCCACTTAGTCATCCAAAGAACAAGAGGGAAAAGCAGTCAGGTGAGATAATACACAAAAAGAGAGGGAATGGTACGAGAGAATAAGAGAAAAGAAGTACTGATCAGAGTAATCAGTAGGAGACTGGGTCTCCGGGAGACTGGGTCTCCAACATATTCCGGAGAGTGTCTCTCCAAGAACAATAGTCTGGGACTAAGGAATATGAGAATTAATCTGAAAAGAGAATGAATGTCAGAAACCAAGTGAAAATTTGAATAACTAGTGTCAGTCTCGGTATCTGAAAATTTTTGTTATTTCGCTGATAATAGACGAAGTACCCGTGATCATCGTGGTCGAAACCACATCCGCAGTGAATTAGTCACTGTAGAAGGTTGGTGTGGTACCTCCCATGTATTGATCTCATGCCAGAGAAGTCTATTTTCAGATGATTTTAGTAGCAACCAAGTGGAACAACTTCCCAGAACATAGACCTTTTCATTTCTTTATAATTGAAGAAAGAAACACAATGCAGTATCTCATTAGAATAGTGCCACATTACCATGAACAAGAGACGAATGACGTCACATTCCCAGTAACACAGGACAGATTTGACGAAATATTGTTCAAACTCCAAGTGGTAACGTTAGAGTACAGAAATATGCGACAAGGAGAAAAATAATTATTAAAGGACTCAAATAAGACTGGTGTTGAAGTACAGGGGTACTATATCGAACCTGGTTCGTACTAGACAGGGACATTATATACCCCAACTATGAATTTTGTATAGCAATCAGCACGAAAGAGTGACAAGGTTCCAACGAACTTTACTAGAAGACCAGGCACTAGGTAGAAACGACCCCCCAATTTGCTGGTTGTGGTGTACCTAGCCAAATGATTAGAGTGAAAGAAACAAGCAAGTAAAGGAAGATTGGAACATTAGAAAGTAAATTAGCAGGAGATGAGAGATTCATGGAACAGTGCCATGAGGGAGCAGAAGAAGTGTCTGCTAAGCACTGGAGATCTAAGCATTGCTTCAGTGGAAAATTAGACTCCGTAGACATAGCAGAGCTACAGGCTGAGCTCGCCCTAGAGGGAGCACGTGCGGGGGGAAAAAAAAGGAACAGATAGAAAAGCAGAAGGCACTAGCAAAGGTATGGCAGGAGCAAAGTGAGAGGAGAGATGAAGCAAGAAAGAAAAGAAAGAAAACACACAGAAGAAGCAAGCCTTACAGGCTGCAGCTTTAGTGAGAGAAACAGAAGAGACAACAGTAAGTTCAAGGACTAAGAGTAGGGCCGCAGCCCAGGCAGTTGCAACTGCGCCTCCCACAGAAGAGATACAGGAAGTATAAAGGAAGGATAGATCCCCCAGAGACCCTCCTGTTACCCCATCCCAGTCCAAAAAGAAAACAGAACCATTGTATCCAATGAAACAGCTGGAAAAGCATGTAAATTATTACCAGGGCAAAGATGCTAATGGACAGGACAGGATCCCCACCCCTGGATGATCAGAAGAAGACAGTGGTGAGAAAGAATCTGATTATGGTCCGCACCCGGACCCCCCACCTAGGGGCCAGTATTCTATGGTACAGGTGGCAAATCCTCATTACACAACAACGTAACCCCTGCATGACTAACCGCAGAAAACAAACAAGAGCAGACAAAACAATGAAAGGTGTAAAGCCCACGGCCCTCCCCCTACACATGGATTTAGAAGTCCTACTTTCAAAAAGTGGCAAGGGAGACAAACCAATGTGAAGGATAGTAATGGAAGGAAAAGAATATGGCTGTCTGTGTGACATAGGAGCATGCACAACAGTTTTTACGACGCCCCCACCCTTCACAGAATACTCAAATACGGTAGTTTGGATAAAGTCCGCTACCGGACACGTGGCACGCAGCAAATTAACAACTGACATGAAAATAAAAAGTGTCGCCACAGGACGCTGGGCCATTGCACCAGTTCTAATTGATCCACAATGTCCAATCAATCTGTTGGGCCGAGATTTGCTGTTGAAATTAAGACTGGGACTGATTCCCACGCCAGGAGGTATGACATATGAGGCGTTAATGAGAACACCACTAGGCCCACCTCACTACTATTGGTCATTGGATCTGATTAATCTGGAAGAAAGGGCAGCGATCATGCAACAAGCACAGGAAGCCACAGCTGAGCATAGGGATCAACAGTGCCAGAGGGAGACCGATCTACACTGCACCCTATGGTACAAGCCAACTCCTGGGCCAGACACAGAATATGACAAGGCAGTGCAAAAAATGAAGGGAAAAAAGCTTGCTCTGAGACACGTGTATGTACAGAAAACAGGGAACACTGTCCTCTCAGTGCACCTTTTGGAGGAGCAAAAGACCAAATATAGAGGGCAGACCCCTCACATATCTCTGGCGAGAACAGAAGCCACAAGATGGCAGGCTATGGGGAGACTCCTGCAACAAGTGGAGATAGGACCATGGTCATCACCCAATGAAGGGGGTTGGCAAATGAACTGAAACGGTGACAAACGCAAACACCTAGGATGGCAGGCTGCAGTTCAGCCCGCAGCACATCTGCAGAGTGATGAATGATTCAGATATATACATTCACGACAGAAGAAGAAAAGATGGTGTCTAATTTGCCATCCCGACTTTGGTCCAAAGAAGCTACTGACGTAGGTACAATTTTATCTGTGCCCCTAATAACAGTCACGTTGACATCAGATCTGAAGCCAAAGATAAAACAATATCTGTTGAAACCAGAAGCCCTACAGGGGATTCAACCTGTTATAGGAGATATGTTACAATCAGGCATACTAAAAGAAATAAACAACCGGGAGTGTTTGACACCCATATTCCCAGTAAAAAAGACTTCTGGGAAGTGGCAAATGGTCCAAGACGAACAAGTGAACGAAATAGTTGAAATAATTTCACCTAAAGTTTCAGACCCCCACACTATACTGCATAGATTGACACCAGCAGACCAGTGGTTCATAGTGATAGATTTATCAAATGTATTTTTCTCTGTGAGAGTCCATCCACGCTCACAAGGGCTATTTGCATTCCGCTATGGAAACAAACCTTACACTTACACTCGGCTGCCACAGGGTTTCACAAATAGTCCCACTCTCAAGCTCTGCAACAGTTACTTCAACTATGCCCTGACTTCCACAATGGTACATTGTTGCAATATGTGGATGACCTATTAATCACCAGTCACACTGAAAAAGACTGTAGGGAAAATACACTCAAGGTGCTCACGTTCCTCTGTCAGGAAGGCCATAAAGTATCAAAGGAAAAGTTACAGCTAGTGAAACAGAAGGTTGTATATTTAGGACATGTATTGTCCCCTGAATGACGAATGCTCCTATCAGATCGAAAGAAAGCCATACAGGAAACTCCTATTCCAGTCACTAAACAGCAGATGATGTCATTTTTAGGTTTGTGTAACTTCTGCATAAACTGAGTACCGGATTACTCAGCATTAGCACAACCATTACAAGACGCAATTTATGGTACCAACTTGGCAATGGCTGGCAAGCTAGATTGGACAGAGAGTCCTACAATAGCTTTTGAAAAGCTCAAGGCCTGTCTACAGACTAACACTGTTTGGCAGGTCCCCCCTCACTATTCAGCCCAAACTGCAGAACTAGTTGCAGTCACGCGAGCATGCATTATGCACAAGGACAAAAATGTCTGCATCTTTATGGACAGCCAATATGTGTACTCATCAGTACACCACTTTGCTAGAACATGGAAAAACAGAGGCATGAGAACCTCATCAGGCAAACCAGTGACACATGCATCACACCTACAAGAACTGTTAGAAGCAGTACAGCTACCAACGCGACTAGCCCTAGTCAAGTGTAGAGCCCATCAGACAGATGACTCTTACATCACTAGAGGCAATGCCAAGGCAGACTCAGCAGTGAAGGCAGCAGCACAAAAGCAAGCCTCCATGTTAATCTGGAAGAGCTAAGTATAGAAGAAGAGGTGCTGAAAGACGCGCAGAAAACAGCACCATACGCAGAACAACAGGCATGGAAGAAAAGAGGGGCACAATGACAAAATGGAATTTTGAAAATTGAACCTACAGTATATTGCTGAGGACCCTACATAAGATTGCAGCACTAGTGAGTCATGGGTTGACCCATGTCTCAACAGGAGGGATGGTACATATAGTGAACCAACACTACTACACTATAAATTTCGAAACTTAAGCAAAAATGCATGTCAGAACATGCATGATTTGTATGAAACACAATTCGCAAGGACAGGTTCTCCGGGAACCATCACCTTATCGTGGTGGAGAGGTTTGCGTGCCCTTAAGACCCCTGAGAGCTATGTTGTCGGGAGTCACGAACTCCTGGTAGGGTCACCCAAGGCAAATTGGTCTCGGACGAGGGGCCAGACTAAGAATGGTTCAAAAAGACCCCAATGGAATCAAGAAAGGAGAGAGACGAGACCCTGCCCGGAGGAAGCCCGGGGCTCACGTCCGGAGCCAGGCCCGGACGGAGGGCCCGACAGCGAGCGCCTGGTGGCCGGGTCTGCCACGGGGCCCGGCCGGGCCCAGCCCGAAGAGGTTACGTGGCGTCTCCATCCTCTCCGCCGCCCTGTGGACCCACCACCTGCAGGGCGAATGACTGGGGTCGGGTGCAAAGCGAACTGGGTAGCAGTCGTGGGCAGGGCCCCCGACGGACCAATCCCAGGGCGACAAATCTGGCTCTAGGTACATGGAACGTTACCTCGCTGGGGGGGAAGGAGCCTGAGCTTGTGAGGGAGGTGGAGCGGTACCGGCTAGAGATAGTCGGGCTCACCTCTACACATAGTATGGGCTCTGGAACCCAAATCCTCGAGAGAGGTTGGACTCTCTACTACTCTGGAGTTACCCACGGTGAAAGGCGGCAAGCTGGTGTGGGCTTGCTTATAGCCCCCCAGCTCAGCCGCCATGTGTTGGAGTTCTCCCCGCTGAACGAGAGGGTCGCATCCCTCCGCCTTCGGGTGGGGGGCCGAACCTTAACTGTTGTTTCGGCTTACGGGCTGAACAGCAGCACAAAATATCCGGGCTTCCTGGAGTCCCTGGGAGGAGTACTGGAAAGTGCTCCAACCGGAGACTCCATCGTCCTGCTGGGAGACTTCAATGCTCACGTCGGTAATGACAGCGAAACCTGGAGGGGCATGATCGGGAGGAACGGCCTCCCCGATCTGAACCCGAGCGGCGTTCTGTTACTGGACTTCTGTGCCAGTAACAGTTTGTCCATAACAAACACCATGTTCAAGCATAGGGGCGTCCATCAGTGCACATGGCACCAGGACACCCTAGGCCGGAGATCAATGATCGACTTTGTAGCCGTATCATCTGACCTCCGGCCGTATGTGTTGGACACTCGGGTAAAGAGAGGGGCTGAGCTATCAACCGACCACCACCTGGTGGTGAGTTGGGTTCGCTGGCCGGGGAGGAAGCTGGACAGACTTGGCAGACCCAAGCGCATCGTGAGGGTCTGCTGGGAACGCCTGGCAGAATCTCCTGTCAGGGAGGTCTTCAACTCCCACATTCGGGAGAGCTTTGACCTGATCCCGAGGGAGGCTGGAGACGTGGAGCACGAGTGGACCATGTTCTCCACCTCCATTGTGGATGCGGCTGTTCAAAGTTGTGGCCGTAAGACCTCCGGTGCCTGTCGCGGCGGCAATCCCAGAACCCGGTGGTGGACACCGGAAGTAAGGGATGCCGTCAAGCTGAAGAAGGAGTCCTACCGAGCCTGGTTGGCTCGGGGGACTCCTGAGACAGCTGACGGGTACCGACGGGCCAAGCGGATGGCAGCGCGAGCAGTTGCAGAAGCAAAAACCCGGGCCTGGGAAAAGTTCGGGGAGGCCATGGAGAAGGACTATCGGTCGGCCTCGAAGAAGTTCTGGCAAACCGTCTGGCGCCTCAGGAGGGGGAAGCAGTGCCCCACCAATACTGTTTACAGTGGAAGTGGGGAGCTCTTGACCTCGACTGGGGACATCATTGGCCGGTGGAAGGAATACTTGAGGATCTCCTCAATCCCACCGTCACGCCTTCTCTAGAAGAAGCAGAGGCTGAGGACCCAGAGGTTGACTCATTCATCACCCAAGCCGAAGTCACTGAGGTAGTTCGCAAGCTGCCCAGTGGCAAGGCTCCTGGGGTGGATGAGATCCGCCCTGAGTATCTCAAGTCACTGGATGTTGTAGGGCTGTCCTGGCTGACACGCCTCTGCAACATCGCGTGGCAGTCGGGAACAGTGCCCCTGGAGTGGCAAACTGGAGTGGTGGTCCCTCTTTTTAAAAAGGGGGACCGGAGGGTGTGTTCCCACTACCGGGGGATCACACTCCTCAGCCTCCCGGGGAAAGTCTATTCCAGGGTGCTAGAGAGGAGAGTTCGGCCAATAGTCGAACCTCGGATCCAGGAGGAACAATGCGGTTTTCGTCCCGGCCGTGGAACACTGGACCAGCTCTATACTCTCCACAGGGTGCTCGAGGGTTCATGGGAGTTTGCCCATCCAGTCCACATGTGTTTTGTGGACTTGGAGAAGGCTTTCGACCGTGTCCCTCGTGGTGTCCTGTGGGGGGTACTCCGGGAGTACGGGGTCCAGGGCTCTCTACTGAGGGCCGTGCGGTCACTGTATGACCGGTGCAGTAGCTCGGTTCGCATGGCCGGCAGTAAGTCAGGCCTGTTCCCGGTGCATGTAGGCCTCCGACAGGGCTGCCCTTTGTCACCGGTTCTGTTCATCACCTTTATGGACAGAATTTCTAGGCGCAGCAGGGGGCCAGAGATGGTCCGGTTCGGGAGTCATGGGATCTCATCTCTGCTCTTTGCAGATGATGTTGTCTTATTGGCTCCCTCGAGCCAGGACCTCCAGCATGCACTGGGGCGGTTTGCAGCCGAGTGTGAAGCAGCTGGGATGAGAATCAGCACCTCCAAGTCCGAGGCCATGGTTCTCGACCGGAGAAAGGTGGAATGCCCTCTTCAGGTCGGTGGAGAGCCCCTGCCTCAGGTGGAGGAGTTCAAGTATCTCGGGGTCTTGTTCACGAGTGAGGGAAGGATGGAGCGAGAGGTCGACAGGCGGATCGGTGCAGCGGCTGCAGTAATGCGGTCACTGTATCGGTCCGTCGTGGTGAAGAAGGAGCTGAGCCAAAAGGCGAAGGCTCTCGATTTACCGGTCGATCTACGTTCCTACCCTCACCTATGGTCATGAACTCTGGGTCATGACCGAAATAATGAGATCCCGGATAGAAGCGGCTGAAATGGGTTTCCTCCGCAGAGTGGCGGGGCGCTCCCTTAGAGATAGGGTGAGGAGCTCTGTCACCCGGGAGGAGCTCGGAGTAGAGCCGCTGCTCCTCCACATCGAGAGGAGCCAGCTGAGGTGGCTCGGGCATCTGAATCGGATGCCCCCTGGACGCCTCCCTAGGGAGGTGTTCCGGGCATGTCCATCCGGGAGGAGACCCAGGGGAAGACCCAGGGCACGCTGGAGTGACTATGTCACCCGGCTGGCCTGGGAACGCCTCGGGATCCTCCCGGAAGAGCTGGAGGAAGTGTCCAGGGAGAGGGAGGTCTGGGCGTCCCTGCTTAGACTGCTCCCCCCGCGACCCGGCCCCGGATAAGCGGAAGAAGATGGATGGATGGATGGATACTTTACCACATACGGGATACCCAGAATTATCAGATCAGACAACGGGACGCACTTTGTAAATGAAACAATTACACTGGCAAGCCAACAGCTAGGATTTCAACTAAAAAAACACTGTGCATATCACCCTCAGAGCGCAGGACTGGTGGAAAGGACTAATGGAACAATAAAACAGAGACTCAGGAAAACAATGGAAGAGACAGGGTGACCATGGACTGAGTGTGTGTCAGTGAAAATGTGGATGAGAATAACAGCCACCCAAAACGGACTCACACCGTTTGAAATAGTTCATCCCCTACCCAGTTTTAAAGGGGATATAGAGAAGTCTCAGGCAGAAACAACCCTGACCGAATGGATGATGAAATTATTTCAGAATAAGGAAGTGCGTGAATCTAATGTGAACCCCGCAGGGTCTGATGTCATTTACAGGGCAAAACCAGGCGATTGGGTCTTCATTAAAGTCCTCCAGACAGGTGGAACCAACCCAGGTGGGAGGGCCCCTACCAGGTTTTACTCACCACTCCAATAGCTGTAAAAATAGCTGAGAGGCCTTCGTGGATACATCTCAGTCATTGCAAATTGGTGAGAGCGGCGGATATGGTCTCTTTCATTGAAAGACTAGAATATCCCACAGGACAGCTTACTCTTCCGTAGAGGCCACAAGGGCCCTACAAGGGGGGCAACAAGGTTGGGCCTCGGCACTGTGGGCTAGTGAAGAAACCATCGTTCATTATAGAGCATAAACCCACCCTGCGGAGACCCGTAGGTATCTGACAGCTCCACCAAAGCAAGGCTGATAATTCCGGTGTGCTGTCTCTCCCAGCTGTAAGTGAAGCCAGGATGAGGCCCCTATTGCTCGCATTACTTACTCGAGGAGGAGCATGGCTCCTGTTCCAGCAGAGCTCATTAATTACCGTATGGAAAAGATGGCTGCCTGAGGTAGAACATTTCTCCATAGATCTAAATGTTACCTATTTGCAGATGACAAACACCTGATATCAATATGCCACCCTGGTGACTAGGGTTTCCAGAACAGGATGGTATTAGATTTAGTGACAGCATCCACTGGGGGAGTTTGTGTAATGTTGACTACTATTTGCTGTACCTATTCCCCTGATGCATCTGACGGACATGATGTCGCTGTCGCCTTGAAAAGCCTACAAGATGCCATGAACAAAGATGATAGATCAAGTAGCGCTGACTGGTCTCCGTGGTTCACTGGCTCTTGGACAGGCTTTCTCTTTAAAGTTCTCACCCCAGTTGTCATTCTGTTGATACGCCTGTGTATACTTACCATGTGTGTACTTCCATGTATTAGATCTTGTATGACTAAAATGATAGCTGTACGAATCGAACAAGCCTATGTAGCTCTGTCCACTTGCGACATAGAATCCAATGATAAGGGAAGTAGCTCAGATAGCAACAGTGATGATGAATATGACAATGACATGTAAACTGCCACTTCATGGAACACAAAAGAGCTCACCGTGGACGTTAATGAAGGTGTTATCAGTTAATGAAGGTGTTATCAGAATGATTACACTCCTAACGGATTATTCTGATATCCATCCATGGATGAGCATCATGGGAGGGAATGTTAGAAGAAATTGTACATATGTATATGGTTATCACGCTCATCTGATGATTCACTACTGATGCCTGCTCACACTGTATATCACTGTAAATACACTGTAAATCAACTAATTGTGTATATCATGCAACTGTAAATCAACTAATTGTGAAAAGTATTTTTCTCTCTTTGTATGAGAAGAAGCAAGCCTTGTGACTGTCTGGAACAGGATGTTCCAGCACAAACCGATTCCACGTTCCTGCTTATCACAATGAACACATATGTATCTATTCGCACCCACCGCCTAACACACTCAAAATTATATGTGACACGAACACGCCTACAAATGAATATGTATGACTACTGAAGTATAGATAAAGGACCAAGGATCTGCTTGGCGCGTCTCTGTGCAGACCTGTCTGAGCAGGGAGCCCTTGTACAAGTATAATCATTGTCTTGTCTCATCTGTGCTGTCCCTCATTTTTCAGGTGTCAGTAATCTGTGGCAGATTCCTCTGACACTTCTGCTGCTGGTAGCAGATCCTGGCCTGATGGTGGTCATGACCTTCTGCTGCTGCTGCTGCTGCTGGAGGCAGGTCCTGGCCTGGTGGTGGTCATGACCTTCTGCTGCTGCTGCTGCTGCTGCTGCTGCTGCTGCTGATGCTGCTGCTGCTGATGCTGCTGGAGGCTGGTCCTGGCCTGATGGTGGTCATGACCTTCTGCTGCTGCTGCTGCAGCTGCTGGAGTCAGGTCCTGGCCTGATGGTGGTAATGACCTGCTGCTGCTGGAGGCTGGTCCTGGCCTGATGGTGGTCATGACCTTCTGCTGCTGGAAGCAGATCCTGGCCTGATGGTGGTCTCGACCTTCTGCTGCTGCTGCTGTTCCTGCTGGAGGCTGGTCCTGGCCTGGTGGTGGTCAAGGCCTGCAGCTGCTGGAGGCTGGCCCTGGTCTGATGGTGGTCATGACCTTCTGCTGCTGCTGCTGCTGGAGGCTGGTCCTGGCCTGATGGTGGTCATGACCTGCAGCTGCTGGAGGCAGGTCCTGGTCTGATGGTGGTCATGACCTTCTGCTGCTGCTGCTGGAGGCTGGTCCTGGCCTGATGGTGGTCATGACCTGCTGCTGCTGGAGGCAGGTCCTGGCCTGATGGTGGTCATGACCTTCTGCTGCTGGAGGCAGGTCCTGGCCTGATGGTGGTCATGACCTTCTGCTGCTGCTGCTGTTTATGCTGCTGCTGCTGGCAGCTGGTCCTGGTCTGGTGGTGGTCATGATCTTCTGCTGCTGCTGCTGGAGGCTGGTCCTGGTCTGATGGTGGTCATGACCTGCTGCTTATGCTGCTGCTGCTGGAGGCAGGTCCTGGTCTGGTGTGGTCATGACGTGCTGCTGCTGCTGCTGGAGACAGGTCCTGGCCTGGTGGTGGTCATGACCTGCTGCTGCTGGAGGCAGGTCCTGGCCTTGTGGTGGTCATGACTTGCTGTTGCTGGAGGCAGGTCCAGGTCTGATGGTGGTCATGACCTTCTGCTGCTGCTGCTGGAGGCAGGTCCCGGCCTGATGGTGGTCATGACCTGCTGCTTATGCTGCTGCTGCTGGAGGCAGGTCCTGGCATGATGGCGGTCATGACCTTCTGCTGCTGGAAGCAGGTCCTGGCCTGGTGGTGGTCATGACCTTCTGCTGCTGGAAGCAGGTCCTGGCCAGTCACATTGTGTGCGTACTGTTTTTCGTGCACTTGAAAGTTGTCTTTAACATACACAGCAACTCCACCACCACCTCTGTTGGCCATTTCAGGAAGACTGGAGTAAGACAGGTGGTTGTTGTGTTTGAAAATTTTGTAGCCATCTAGATGGAGCAGCAAATGAGCCTTGAAGGTTGGTTTCTGTGAGACACAAAACATCCGTGAGGCACAGTTCGTGATGACTCCTGATGACTGAGGCTGACATGAGACGGCAACCCCTCCATGTTATGGTGCACGACAGTCAGATTGTCGGTTCGGTTCCAAGTTTGTTTGATGTGCAGAAGTGGCATGATGTGGTCAAAGTTTAGCATGATGCGAACACCTTCGGCAACACGCAGTGTTTCTAGTAATTCATTTTTGCCTCCTTTAAGTGGTTGGCCTTGTTGTTCCATTTTTCCAGAGCACAGATCCTCGGGACTGCGTGGGACTGTTGGTGATGTCATAATGGAACTGTGTCAGCAGAGTTGTGTGAGTCCACTTGTTTGTTTGTGGCAAAAATGTCCAGGACATCATTGGGACAACCTGCCGGTTCAGTCACAGCCTGTGACAGCAAAGCTCTGTCAGCTCCAGACAGTGTCGCGGACTTCTCTTTCAAATGGATGCGGTTCAGCATCTCTGCAAAGGCAACGTCATCCTTCTGACGCATGATCTCAGTCGGAGTAACCATCTGAAAGTGTTGCTGCCACAGGTCAATCTCACACGGGTCATACACGCAGAGGGCCTTGGACTGTCGCACCGGTGACAGTAATTCCTACCGCAATTACCGACATTCCTCCAAATGGTCTGCGACTGCCTTTGATCTGATTGAGTCTGACATCCATGTAGGTAAAAAGGGGCTTCGATACCATGGACACTTCGTCAATGATGATGATTTCAGTGTGTAGAAGTTCTGACCTGATTTCATCAAGTTGGTTACCAAGTACCTGGAACGGAGGTTTCAGACTTCTCGGCAGCTTGAGGAGAGAGTGGAGCGTGTACTCTGGAACGTTGTCTTGTTTGCGTGCATTGTGTGGTTCTCTTGCCTAGAGTTCTTCGATGCACTCCAACCTCACCACTTCAGATTTGGGCGCCAGGTTACACCATTCGTCAATCAGGCATCTGTTCTGTTCAAATTCCTCCACTGCTTTTTCAATTTCATGTCTCTGACGAGCTCAGGATGCTGGGAACCGGGTAGTTTGGGTAGCCATGTAGAAGGACTTGTTCGTGAGCAGCAACTCTCTTCTCAGCTTGTGGTCTGATCGGTACAGGAGGTACAGTTTCAGCAAGGAGCCATAAAACTGCTTGGGATACTTGTCCTGCGACCGGTGATGATATCTGATGATTGCAGGCTTATCGTTTCTTCTCAACTGAACAAATCCCAAGTCATTCAGCAGGGGCAAAACATGTTCGCCTTTAGCCTGTTGGCCATGGACAATCCTGCACGTAGAGGCAAAATCAGCTGTTGTGGGAAAAAAATCCTTAATTTGTCCGTGGAGAGTCAAAAATACAAGACTGGAGCAAGGCCTTAGTGTTTATTCTCTACAGAGAAGGAAACAGCACAATCTGACAGCAAGTATACAGATAAAATGTGTCCCCCTGACCATGAGGTCTCAGCCAACTTTTATACCCTAGAGAGTCCTTTGTTTCTTTGATCTTTGGGTTGAACAAATGGAGGGACATTTGGTTACAGTGAGACAGACAGGGACCGAGAAAGGTTTTACAACTGGTTTCCAGAGAGAGCAGGACCCTTTGATAAAGATAAGGTGACAGGGGAGGTGTAAAGGATCTCAGGAAGGATCTCCACACAGTTCCCACACTTTAATCACTGAGGCTGATACATCTTTATACAGGAAGAGGACATAGCCTAAAGATTAGTTAAAAATAAACACATCTAATGAAAATTTCCACCACACAGCCATGTACATCGCCTCAAACTCTGGTGTTTCAGGTCTGGCTTTGTACTTGTCTGTCAGAGGCGTCATCCACACGTTTGCACTCTCAGGTGCTGTGTTCTCTAGGTACGACAGGGGACGACTCATTTACACCGGGTTGTCATCCGTTGGTATGAATACGACACCGTGCAAGCACTTCTTCATGTTGATGCCACATGCTCGAGTTACACACTCCCGAGCCCTGACCTCTCTCTTTTTGGAATATGCCTGCATGATTTCCCTCATTTCATCACACTCGTTGACGTATTCTGTGTTGGAGTTTTGGATGAGTGTTTTCAGGTAGTCGCTTACTGAGTTCTCACTTTTGCAAATATACGTGCAGATGTAATGTATGAAACAGTAATAATAATTGCCTTTGCTGCTTCCAGTACCTTTGAATCAATATCGTCCCCGGGCATTGATATCATCGTCTGTCTGCAGGGAGGTTTAGGAAATCCAAAACGACATCCAGAGGTCACACTTTTGAAACATGCCCGTGAGTCGTTTTTGCTGTGTATCTGCACTTTGGTAACCTTCTTGTACAGATCAGGTTGTTTATGCAGGTCAGGTGGCCAAGCAGTGATGTACCTGTCCACAAAATTGCACACTCAGCTGATCAGCTGATCTTGAAGACCTGTCAAAAAAAAACAGCCTGCATAACATGCAGTGCAATTATTCATCAGCTCAGTGTACATACACAATGCATCATCACGACAACATAACTGCTGAAAATAGGTTGCAGCTGAGCTCACAGCTCAGAAAATTCTTAACCGTCGGTTATGAGTTTCTGACTAATGGGTAGAAAATTGTGACCCTTCTTCACAATAAACCCCGATATTAACACAAAACACCAAAACATCACAAAAAAACATATCTCGGCACCTCTCACATTAATTTGCTATTCTGACTGTGTTTTTGTACAATCTAGTTTGATTTTGCCAAGCTAACTCACCAGAACAGTGAAAGGAAAAGAAAAAAAAACATCAATGAAGCACTCAGTCGACGGCGAGCTCGTGTAGGCTTGCTTATAGCCCCCCAGCTCAGCCGCCACGTGTTGGAGTTCTCCCTGCAGAACGAGAGGGTCGCATCCTTCCACCTTCGGATGGGGGGCAGATCCTTAACTGTTGTTTCGGCTTACGGCCGAATGGCAGCGCAGAGTACCCAGACTTCTTGGAGTCCCTGGGAGGAGTACTGGAAAGTGCTCCAACCAGAGACTCCATCGTTTTGCTGGAAGACTACCGGGGGATCACAATCCTCAGTCTCCTGGGGAAAGTCTATTCAAGGGTACTGGAGAGGCGAGTTCAGCCATTAGTCGAACTTCGGATCCAGGGGGAACAATGCGTTTTTCGTCCCGGCCATGGAACACTGAACCAGCTCTACACCCTCTACAGAGTGCTCGAGGGTACATGGGAGTTTGCCCAACCAGTCCACATGTGTTTTGTGGACTTGGAGAAAGCTTTCGACCGTGTCTCTCATGGTGTTCTGAGCGGGGTGCTCCGGGAGTACGGGGTCTAGGACCCTCTATTGAGTGCCGTGCAGTCACTGTATGACCAGTGCAGGAGCTTGGTTCGCATTGCCAGCAGTAAGTCAGCCCTGTTCCCGGTGCATGTAGGCATCTGACAGGGCTGCCCTTTGTCACCACTTCTGTTCATTATCTGTATGGATAGAATTTCTAGACGCAGCAGGGACGAGTCCAGTTCCGGGGTCATGGGATTTCATCTCTGCTCTTTGCAGATGACGTTGTCTTATTGGCTCCCACGAGCCAGGACCTCCAGCATGCACTGGGGCGTGCTGAGCCAAAAGGCGAAGTTCTTGATTTAGCAGATCTACACTCACCAGCCACTTTATTAGGTACACCATGCTAGTAACGGGTTGGACCCCCTTTTGCCTTCAGAACTGCCTCAATTCTTCGTGGCATTGATTCAACAAGGTGCTGGAAGCATTCCTCAGAGAGTTTGGTCCATTTTGACATGATGGCATCACACAGTTGGCGTAGATTTGTCGGCTGCACATCCATGATGCTAATCTCCCGTTCCACCACATCCCAAAGATGCTCTATTGGATTGAGATCTGGTGACTGTGGAGGCCATTTGAGTACAGTGAACTCATTGTCATGTTCAAGAAACCAGTCTGAGATGATTCCAGCTTTATGACATGGCGCATTATCCTGCTGAAAGTAGCCATCAGCAGTTGGGTACATTGTGGTCATAAAGGGATGGACATGGTACACAATACTCAGGTAGGCTGTGGCATTGCAACAATGCTCAATTGGTACCAAGGGGCCCAAAGAGTGCCAAGAAAATATTCCCCACACCATTACACCACCACCACCAGCCTGAACCGTTGATACAAGGCAGGATGGATCCATGTTGTCGGCGCCAAATTCTGACCCTACCATCCGAATGTCGCAGCAGAAATCGAGACTCATCAGACCAGGCAACGTTTTTCCAATCTTCTATTGTGAATTTCGATGAGCTTGTGCAAATTGTAGCCTCAGTTTCCTGTTCTTAGCTGAAAGGAGTGGCACCCGGTGTGGTCTTCTGCTGCTGTAGCCCATCTGCCTCAAAGTCCGACGTGCTGTGCGTTCAGAGATGCTCTTCTGCCTACCTTGGTTGAAACAGGTGGTTATTTGAGTCACTGTTGCCTTTCTATGAGCTCGAACCAGTCTGGCCATTCTCCTCTGACCTCTGGCATCAACAAGGCATTTCCGCCCACAGAAGTCCCGCTCACTGTAAACCCTAGAGATGGTTGTGCGTGAAAATCCCAGTAGATCAGCAGTTTCTGAAATACTCAGACCAGCCCTTCTGGCACCAACAACCATGCCACGTTCAAAGTCACTCAAATCACCTTTCTTCCCCATAGTGATGCTCGGTTTGAACTGCAGGAGATTGTCTTGACCATGTCTACATGCCAAAATGCACTGAGTTGCTGCCATGTGATTGGCTGATTAGAAATTAAGTGTTAACTAGCAGTTGGACAGGTGTACCTAACAAAGTGGCCGGTGAGTGTACGTTCCTACCCTCACCTATGGTCATGAACTTTAGGTCATGACCGAAAGAACAAGATCCCGCATGCATGCAGCTGAAATGGGTTTTCTCTGCAGGGTGGCGGGGCGCTCCCTTAGAGATAGGGTGTGGAGCTCTGCCATCTGGGAGGAGCTCAGAGTAGAGCCACTGCTCCTCCACATCAAGAGGAGCCATGGATGACTCCTGGATGCCTCCCTAGGGAGGTGTTCCGGGCATGTCCCACCGGAAGGAGACCAAGAGGAAGACCCAGGACACGCTGGACTGACTATGTCACCCGGCTGGCCTGAGAACGACTCAGGATCCTCCAGGAAGAGCTGGAGGACATGTCCAGGGAGAGGGAGGTCTGGACGTCCCTGCGAAGACTGCTGCCCCCGCTGTCACTCCCCTTCTATCACACACATCAGAGCTGCAGGTGCTACATTCAAGTAAGCTCGGAACACACGAATTCAGAATTTTAATGCTGGAAAAATAACCAGGATTATAACATATACACACACACCCAGCACTGATAGTGGCACACCTCCCAGGTGCAACTACGCGCACCTTCGCTGGATTTAGGGTTTAAAAGTGCTTCCAACTAGATCACAGCAAGCGCAGGCGATGCAGGCATTGCTTGCTGCTCAGCGTTGAGAAATGTTTAACTGTGCTGTGACGTCATCGCAGCGCGTCCAATAGGAGAGAGGTTTTAGGGTAATGAGTTCCAGAGGACTTCAGAACTGTCATGGAGGAGCAGCTTTTCAAGTTTCCCGATCTCTGGGACACTGGGCAGGTGGTCAAACTGTTCCCTGCTGAGCCTGAAGTAGATCTCAAAATGGTCGTTATGGAAGTATGGCTCCCGGACCAGTCCCCCCCCCAGTTCCTGCCTTCCCATTAGAATTGGATGGACCTACATCCTCCTTTTCTGTGCTGCTCATCTCCTCCTCCTCCATTAGCACTAAAGCCAGGACCTAATACACCAGGGGTGGCCAACCTGTTCCACAAAGAGCCGCTGCGGCTGCAGGTTTTTGTTCCAACCTGTCCATATCACACAGATTGACCAATCAACTGTCTGAAGACAGACGCAGTACAGCGCCGTTCTGCGCCATGCTTCCAGCGGTCTATGTGGAAGCACCTTAACAGTTAACCTTACCCCGAAATTCCACTGGATGCATGAGCGGAACTGTACAGCAGTGGCATGGTAACCACCGCAATTAGCTTCTATTAAAACCAGTGGAGACCTATTCCACAGAGAGCAGCTCAACAACATCCCAGGAGCGCTCAGCCGCTCCCAAGCACTTCAGATAGGCAGCTCTTCTATTTCAGTGGCTGCCACTCAAATTTAAAACGATCAGATCGCACCAAACCAGAAATTATTGTTACAGTATCAAAATAAACTTGTGTCAAAATTCAACATAAAACAGAAAGCTCACATAGATTAGCTTGATCAGACATCTCGGTTAAAAGTCTCCCCGAACATGTCCCCGATTTTAACAGGAGAGGGAAAAAGTTGCGCTGAGCGCATAGATAGATAGATAGATAGATAGATAGATAGATAGATAGATAGATAGATAGATAGATAGATAGATAGATAGATAGATAGATAGATAGATAGATAGATAGATAGATAGATAGATAGATAGATAGATAGATAGATGATAGTACCCAATCTGTGCTCCGTGTGCGCGCATTCGCAGTTTGTGTATTCTAGTCCGAGTGTTCACGACAATGCCCAATTCATCCCTTGCGGCTTATTTACATTCTATTACCTCAGGGTGGTGCGAAAGAGACTTAGAGCAGTGCCTTTCAGCTAGGAAGCCATTTTACTGACAAAACTTTATAACATTTTTCTGTAGTTTTAGTGTTTTATTCATTATAGAATTACTTTTGAATTTTATAAAGCACAGCGGGAATATATACTTCCACTGGAGAAAGATCTACTGTGGTGGCTGTGAAGAAGCTGAGATGGGTGAGAGACAATTTTATAGTAAATAAATAATTTAAAAAGCTAGCAACTGCCGTAACTCAACAGGTACGAATCGGGCAAGCAAACTGTCCTTCTTCCTTACATGTCATGTCCTGTTTCCTGAAACGCGATCATAGATAGATAGATAGATATACTTTATTCATCCCAGAGGGAAATTCAATTGTTCCAGTGGCCCTATAGACACACATACACATTCCCATATGCATACAGTACATGAGAAAAACAAACATGATGATGCCGGACAGACCAACATGATTACACCCACAGCACATACAGTAGCCAGAGGAAGTTGTCAATGGCATAATGACCATACAAGTCTGAGAAAAATAGAACATATGAATATACATCATAAAAACAACAACACCCGACCTAATAAGGTAAGCTAACGTGCATTAGTGTCAAGGCTAAAAACACACATGGTTGTACTTAAAATATTAATCTCTCTCTGCTCAGAGGGGAGTCATTATAAAGTGGTATTGCTGCGGGTAGGAAAGTCTTTCTGTATCTGTCCTTACTACAGCCGAGTTGCCGAAGTCTCCAACTGAAGACACTTTGTTGCTTAACCAGTGTTCTGTGTAGGGTGTGCGATGTGTTGTCCATAATTTGTAGCAGTTTCTGCAACATCCACCTCTCCACCACTACTTCCAAGGGTTCCAGAGTAGTTCCCAGCACAGAACCAGCCTTCCTAATCACTTTGTTCTGTTACAATCGCTGGCCCTAATACTGCTAAACCTCCAACATCTTGGTACACACATTAAAAGACCTGAGCCTTCTCAAGAAATAGAGCCTGCTCTGATCCTTCTTGTAGACAACCTCAGTGTTGTGTTTCCAGTCCAGTTTATTGTCTATGTGAACCCCCAGATACTTATAGCTTTCCAACACCTCCACCTCCTCTCCCAGGATGGGGATTGTGTTAAGCTTAGCTCCTGGTCCTTCTGAAGTCCAGCACCATCTCCTTTGTCTTGGCAACATTTAAGAGCAGGTGGTTGTTACTACACCACTCCACAAAGTTTCCTCCCCGTCCCTGACACATCCCACCACAGCAGTCATCAGAGAACTTCTGCAGGTGGCAAGACTCAGAGTTGTACTGAAAGTCAGCGGTGTAGAGTGTGAAGAGGAATGGAGATAGAACAATCCCCTGAGGTGCTCCTGTACTACTGATCACCTGCTCAGACACACAGCCTCCAAGCCGCACAAATTGTGGCCTATCTGTGATCCATAATCCAGGAGGTAATGGTTGTGTCCACCCGCATCCTCTGAAGCTTTCCACACAGCAGTGCAGGCTGGATTGCGTTAAAAGCACTGGAGAAATCAAAAAACATGATTCTCACAGTGTTGCCTGCTCTGTCCAGGTGTGAGTGAGCCCTCTGCAGGTAGATGATAGCATCCTCCACCCCCACTTTGTGGCAGTAGGCAAACTGCAAGGGGTCCAGGGAGGATGTGACCTGCAGTTGTAGATGGGCCAGGACCAGTCTCTCCAGCACTTCCAGCAATGTCAAGGCAACTGGTCTGTAGTCGTTGAAAGCCGATGGAGAGGGCTTCTTTGGGACTGGACCAAGGCAGGATGTTTTCCACAGCACCGGCACCCTCCCCTGCTCAAGGCTGAGGTTGAACAGGTGCTGTAGGATCCCACATAGCTGGTCCGCACAGGACCTCAAGACCCTGTGGCTGATGCCATCCGGACCTGCGGCCTTGTTCAGGTGGAGTTTACCCAGCTGCCTCTTCACCTGGTTGCTGGTGACTGACAGGGTGATTGAAGGGGTGCGACCTGGGTGGCTGAGGTGGCATGTGGGGCAAGCCCCTGTGTGGAGGTGTGCAGAGTGTGGTCTATGGAGTTGGGAGAGGTGGGGGAGGTAGAGAGAGGCCCCGAGCTGAACCTATTTAAAAACACATTCAGCTCATTGGCCCTGCTGAGGCCACCCGCAGCCTGACCTCCCTTCACCTTAAACCCAGCATGTTATTCTGCTGGAGCTTGCTCTCCAGCTTCCTCCTGTATGCCTCCTTACCCTCTCTCAGATGCACCTTAAAATCCTTCTGAACAGTCCTGAGTGTCTCTCGGTCACCCTCCCTGAAAGCTCTTTTTTTCTTGTTCAGCAGTCCTTTTAGCTCACCAGTGACCCAGGGCTTATTGTTTGCAAAGCACCTTACCGTCTTTGCAGGTACTGTGCTCTCAACACAGAAGGTGATGTACTCTGTGATACAGTCAGTCATGGAGTTCATGTCATTTCCATGGGGCTCACAGAGCACATCCCAGTATGTGACCTCAAAGCACCCCTGCAGATGGTCCATGGCCTCAGGTGTCCAATGCCTCACTGTCTTTGTGGTCACTGGGTGCCGCTGCACAAGCAGTGTATAGGTGGGAGTGAGCAAAACCAGGTTGTGGTTGGATCTGCCCAGGGGGGGAAGGGGGGTCGAACTGTAAGCATCCTTCACATTTCCGTATAATAATATACTTATGATGCGGTTTTATTTTATGTTTTATTTTCTCTGGTGAGACATTCCACATATTGTTCAAAAGTTGGCAGTGTAGTGGAGAGAGAATCATGATGACGTCACACGCTACGTCGGCATCAGCTGACGGCGAGCTATAAACAATTACCGCCATCACACAGCTGATCTCACGGGGCAAGTGTAGCCGGAACAGTCTGCAGACCCCGACTACACTGCGTTGTGTTCAGGTGCATGACAGAATACTGGATTCAGAAGTAGTCGTCTTTTTATTCTAGGCGGACTGCCGAGAGACAGACCTGACGCTGTACATGTCACTTTCAGTGAATTTCAAAATAAAATTACGAGGGAAATAAAGACAACAGTACATAATAATAACAATAATAATAATAAATAATAAGAAACCAAAACATTATGTGGGGGATTTTGGTGAAATTTTTTTACAGATTCAAATAAAATGCAAAGTTACCAACCCTCTTTCTGCTCACATCTGTTACAATATCATGACTTACATATTTATTACTTTCACCCCTCCTTAATTTCACAAAAATCCTGAACATATGGAGGTAGCAGTTATCAGAAGATTAGGCAATAACAAAAGCTACAATGTTCACATTCACTCGAACCAAGCTGACTCCTAGACTCTGAGTCCCCAACACAGCATATGAAGCTACTTATGAAATAAGTTCAGAGAAGAAGAGCTGATCAGGCTAATGTCTCTCCTAGTTAATATGATGCCTCATACACCACACTAAATTTTGGCACACAATTCTACTAATGCGAACATTTAGCACACAAAATAAAACAAAATACATCCACAAAAATATATATACTGCAAAATATCCATGGATGCACCTTTGCACTCTAAAACAGGGTCTCCAAAGACTGAGATCTTCTTCTAAACCCACCCACAATACCCCTTGGAAGTGGTTTCTGTACCATGTTTTCTATCAGGCGATTAACTGCCTTAACAACTCTGCCAGCACGTGTACTGACAACATGTGTCAGACCCTGAAGTTTGTGCTGGTAGTTGATTATCATCCACTGCCTCAAGCAAGGTGTCATCAAATTCTGCCCCACTTGTTTTACTAACACTGGCTCGAGAGCTACTGTGATCATCAGTTGTAAATGATCTGGAAATCACTTTGGGTTCAGGTGAGTCTCCCAGAGGTAATTCCTCCTCCCTCTGACCCATGTTTCCACTGCCTGCAGAGTCAGTCTGTAGACCCACATGACATTTGATCAGTTTGAGGATTGTGACATCTCATCCCCCCTCTTCCAACTCTTCACCATCCCCCAATGACTCGCAGTTCCCCTCTGATGACATGCACACCCATGAGCTGGTCCGGTTCTCTGAAATATCCTCCGGCAGACCACTCAAGGCATCCGAAGGCCGAGTCTGGGACTCACTGATTTCATTTGGTGTGGGTGGATCAGGTTTTACACTGGTCTGCTCAGGTATTGGCACAAAGCTTACATCCAATATCAAGTTCCGATGCACCGCCTTGGTCTTCCCACTCTCATCCTTGATTTTGCAGACATGAGTCTGTGGATTGCAATCTTTAACTGTATAGATTGTAGGTTCCCACTTATCTCCCAACTTTCTCTTTCCTTTCTCTGCTTTGTTGGCAAGCAAAACCCTGTCTCCCACATTCAGATTGGTGCCCCGGACCTGTTTGTTATAGCCATCGGCCTGATGCTGCTGCTCTTTTCTTGCATGCTGTTGAGCAATGCCGGCAGCTTCATGAAGGCTCGTCATCAGTTTGCTCGCATTGGTCTTGTAGTCGACCACATTAGTGTCTTTGAGGACTTGTTGGAAGATCACATCAACTGGAAGTCTAGGGACCCGACCAAACATTAAATAGAATTGAGCGTATCCAGTCGTTTCATGCACGGTTGCATTGTAAGCAAAAGTCAGAGTTTGTATCTGCTGTGCCCAGTGTTGTTTTGCTGCCAGCGGTAAGGAAGCAAACATACTGCCAAGCGTCCTATTGAATCTTTCGGTCTGTCCATTTCCCATAGAATGGTATGCCGTTGTGTGTGACTTTGCCAACCCTGCAAGACTCATGAGTTTGATATGAGCTTGCTCTCAAAATTGGCTTCCTGATCAGAATGTATCCGCTCCGGAAAGCCATATATGCAAAACACATTATCCCACAACTTCTTTGCAACTTGTTTTGCTGTCTGGTTTACACAGGGAAAAGCATGAGCCAGTTTTATAAAGTGGTCTGTTACGACCAAGACATCCACCAACCTCTGTTTGCTATCTTCTGCGCTCTAGAAATCTATACACACCAGCTCCATAGGTGTTGAAGTGCGGATGCTCTCCAAGGGAGCCCAAGCAGCTGGTTCAGGGGTTTTTGCAAGGATACATCATTGGCAGCATTTCACATAATCCTTAATGTCTCTTTCCATCTGTGGCCAGAAAAAGCGCTGTCTGGCAAGGTGTAAGGTTCTGGCTTGACCTTGGTACTCTGCGGGATCATGCACATGCAAGACAAACTGATACCTTGTGTGTCTAGTCAATGGGTCTTTGGTTGTCCTACAGAGGACTCCGTCTTGGACTTTTAGTCGATGCCACTGTTTACACAGTGCACGTGCTCAATGAGATAAGCTGCTTCTCTCCCTCCTAGATGGCGGTTCTCCCTGTTCCACAAGCAACAGGACCCCCTGGATGTCTGGATCTGACTCCTGACTCCGGCGAAACTCCTCAATTGACAGAGCTGAAAGTGCATCCTGTTCTGAAGGTGCCATCTGAGGTAGAACCTTCAAAAATTGCACTGCTCGTGACTCTGCAGCCTTTTCCCATTCAATGTGAGCTTCACAGATGGATTTAACATCAGAGGAACACTGACTTCCAACTGGATTGCCACAAGGGACTGTCACAGTTGTACAGACTGAGTTAGATGCATGAGAGCATTGAACCCTGCACCAAAAAACATCTTGTACTCCTTCCTCCTTGGTAGCCTCAGCTTCAGCCAAAAGATCCTCATGTGACTCGCTAATCAGCCTTTGACTCACTGACCTGGAAAAGGGGTCTCGACTCAAAGCGTCCGCCACAACATTCTTCGTTCCAGGGATGTGCTTGATACTGAATGTGTATGGAGACAACTTGGCCACCCACTGTTGTTCACAGGCGTCAAGTTTGAGTTTCGTCATTAAGTCAACAGATTGTTGTCGGTCCACACTGTGAAAGTGTGTCATTTCAACCAATGACTGAACTTTTCACAAACACTCCAATTGAGTGCCAGGAATTCCAAGCGATGGGCGGGATACCTCTTCTGAGAGCCAGTCATACTTGCAAAGGCAATTGGACGAGCCTTTGTCGCCCCAAGACTATCGAGAGAAGCGTTGATGGACAGGATCAGCGGTTTGGAGAGGTCTGGATGGGTGAGGACCACGCAGTTCAAAAGCTTCTCCTTGAGGCTCAGGAAGGCGAGTCACAATCATTAGTCCAGTCTGCAGGTTTTAGCATTCTGAAGGCCCCTGGCCTCTGGTTTAATTTCCCAGTCCTCTCTCTCCGCTTTTGACCAGCTGTGAGGGCAAAGAGAGGCTTTGCAATTGAGGAGCAATTGGGGATGAAATGTTGGTAATAGAATATCATTCCAAGGAATGACTTCACTCTCCGAACTGAAGGTGTGTAGCCATCATCCTCCATCAAATCCTTCTTTGTCATCCTGACAATGACCTCCACTTTACCTGGGTCAACTGTCACTCCATCCCCATCAATAATGTGACCAAGGAATTTTACAGACTGTCACAGCAGTTGGACTCAACTTCAGGTTGTGCTCTCTCAGCCTCTGAAAAACAACTTCAAATCTGATGAGGGCCTCTTGCTCTGACGGGCAAAAACCAAAAGGTCATTCAACTCAACTCAACTTTATTTGTTATAAGTGTCATATCAAAACAGCTGTTATCTCCGGGCACTTTACAAGGAGAGCAACAATGTGTACATAGTGAAAAAACCCCTGTCCTTAGACCCTCGCAAAGGCTGAGGAACAACTCCCAAGAAAAACCCATACAGGGAAAAAAAAGGGGAGAAACCTCAGGGTGAGAGACAGAGGAGGGGATCCTCACCCAGGGCGGACAGGCGGGCACAAGCAACAGTAGTACTGATGGCTAACAGTTCAGGATATAAATAAATCAATGAATTGACTCTGTCCAGAGTAGAAGGCAGGCGGAACCACAGTGAGAAGAGCCGGGTAGAGGGACGGGGTGCTAGATCCAGCTCAGCGTTGATGGAACCCGGGAGAGAAAAAATAAAATAAAATAAAATAAAATGAAATATAAAAAATTGAAAATTGAAAATCTATAATTCAAAAATAATAATAAAAATAAAACAAGAATAAAACATAAAAAATAAATAAAAATTGAAAAATAAAACAGAGAGGAAGGAGTGGTGGAGGAGGAGAGGAAGGAAGAGGAGGAGATGGAAAACAGACAGGGAGAGGCTAAGAGGAGAGAGAGAAACTAGAGGGAATGTGAACCTGATTCACACCCACAGAGAAGGCAGAGAAGGAAGAGCTCAAAGTGCTGGGTACCCCCAGCAGACTCAACCTATAGCAGCTTACCTTGGATTTATCTGTAGGCTCTGTCAAAAAGGAGGATTTTTAACCCACTCTTAAAGGTTGAGAGGGTGTCTGCCTCCTGGACCGAAACTGGTAGATAGTTCCAGAATAGAGGGCCTTGGTAGCTGAAGGCTCTGGCTCCAAATCTAGACTTAGAGATTCGTGGAACCACAAGTAGGCCTGTATTCAGAGAACGAAGTGTCCTAGTGGGGCAATAGGGTTTTATCAGGTCTGAGATATAAGAGGGTGCCAGACCATGAAGACCTTTATAGACAAGGAGAAGGATTTTTAACTGGATCCTGAAAGGTACAGGAAGCCAGTGCAAGGAGGCCAGACCTGGAGAGATATGATCTCTTTTTCTAGTTTTAGTCAGGACACGAGCTGCCACATTCTGAATGAGCTGCAGAGTTCTCAGCAACCTATTGGAGCTTCCAGCCAGTAAAGAGTTGCAGTAGTCCAGCCTGGAAGTAACAAAGGCATGGACCAGCAGTTCCGAGTAGGTGTCTTATTTTTGCAATATTGCGGAGGTGGAAGTAGGCAGTCCATGAGATACATTTTATGTGGGAGCTAAAGGACAGGTATTGATCAACACTAACACCTAGGTTCTTTACAGTGGTGGCAGAAGGAGTCGCAAAACTACTTTGTAGTGATATGGCATCAGATATGGAGTCACGCAGGTGTTTTGGACCTATGAGCAGTAACACTGTTTTTTCAGAGTTTAGAAGGAGGAAATTATTAGTCATCCAGGCCTTAATGTCATCGAGGCAGGACTGAAGCTGCTGAAGATGGTTGTGCTCGCCCGGCTTGATAGATAGATATAATTGAGTGTCATCAGCGTAACAGTGGAAGTCTACAGAGTGACTCCTGATGATATCACCTAGAGGGAGCCACATACCACTCTGCCTTGAGATCCCATCCCAGGAAGTTCAACTGCTCATCAACATCACAGCAGTTAACACCCTCTGGACCCTGTGATCATGAGGACCCATTCAACCCCAATCTTTCACACATTGACACTAGTTGATGAAGTGGAAGAGCCATTAACACATTAATGGCCCCATCTCATCACTTGATGAGGGGGTGTGGCTCACCGCCACAGGTGTCAATGGCCCATCATGTGACCATTCACCGCCACAGGTATTAATGTGCTAATGCTCACTCATGTGACCCCTTTGTCACATAACGAGGGGAATGGCCCACATCCACAGTCCCACCCACATCCAGAGAGTTTTAAATCCTGGCTTTCCCCAAACCAACCAGAACTGAAGAAGCCCTTCGGATGAAGGACGAAACGTCTTCAAACCCCAGAAGAAGTCCAGTTGCTTGACTAAACTGAACATTGGATACCATGACCTGGATGAATGAGAATCTCCACAGACACCTAGAGGGAGCATATATAAAGAGAAGAGAACTGGACCAAGCACAGATCCTTGTGGAACTTTAGTACGTGGAGATACAAACAAACACACACACGTGACACAAACAAACTGATAACGGTCTGAAAGATAGGACCGGAACCAGTCTAGGGCAGTGCCTCTGATTCCAAGCTGATATTCCAGTCTCCTTAGTAAGATCTGGTGGTCAACTGTATCAAAAGCAGCACTGAGATTTAACAAGACAAGCACTGAAACAAGACCATGGTCAGTTGCCATTAAGAGGTCATTGGTGACTTTAACCAGTGCAGTCTCAGTGCTATGATTCATTCTAAAACCAGACTGGAAGGATTCAAATAAACTATTGTTATTAAGGTGTTCACAGAGCTGGTTGGCAATGATTTTCTCAAGGATTTTTGAGATGAAGATAAGATTAGAGATCGGTCTGTAAGTTGCTAAAGTTCCTGGATCAAGGGACGGTTTCTTAAGGAGGGTTTTGATTATTCCAACTTTGAACGTAAGAGGAACGTAACCTGTTGTTATGGACAGGTTGATGAGGTCAAGTAAGGAGGTGGCGATTAAAGGCAGCACTTCCTTTAACAACTTGGTCGGAATTGGGTCAAGGAGGCAGGTCAAAGATTTAGAGGAGATGATAGTGGTCAGCTGATGCAGGTCAATGGGGTCAAATGAAGATAGTGACCTCGTTATTTCCCCATCTGTTATCTGAAAAGCTGCAACAGGGGGTAGATTAATCGCCATGCATGCTGAGTGGGTTGTAATTGTTTGTCTAATATTTGTAATTTTGTTGTTAAAGTAGTCCATAAATTCACCACTGCTGAGATGTGTAGGGACACACTGCTCAGTGGAGTTATGACTCTGAGTCAGCCTGGCAATAGTGCTGAACAGAAACCTAGGGTTATGCTAGACTGCTATCTTTCCAGGTAAGAAAAATACTAGTGTTTTTGGTTGAACGCCATTTCCTCTCTAACTTACGTGCTAGCTGCTTTAGGTGGGGAGTTTCTGGAGTAAACCAGGGGGCGGATCTTGGTCTAGAGAAAGTCTTTTTTGTTAGGGGTGCAGCCGAGTCAAGAGTCTTGCGAAGGGAGGTAACAAAGCTGTCAGTAAGGTGATCGATGAGGGAGGGACTCAAGCTTTCATAGCAGAGAGGGGATGCAGTACCAAGGGACAGGGGGATAGCTTCTTTAAAGTTTGATAAGACACTGTCAGTTAAGTGTCGTGTATATATTCTCTTCTTTTGCACACAGCCGGCTAGAAGGAAGTTGAAAGTAATTAAATATGGTCGGAAATAAGTGGGTTAGGGGGGGAAATGGTCAGGTGATAGAACCATAAGATAGAACAAGGTCCAGGGTGTGATTAAAGCAGTGAGTGGGTTCATGCACATGCTGGCAGAAGCCAATGGACTCGACTATAGAGTTGAATGCTGTACTGCAGCTATCAGTGACCACATCTAAATGAATACTGAAGTCACCGATGATAATGATTTTGTCAGTTTTGAGAACTAGGTTTGAAAGAAATTCTGGAAATTCAGCCAGAAAATCTGAATAGGGGCCTGGGGCCTGATACACTACGACAAGTAGGAGGGGCTGTGTCTTCCAGCTTTGGTGACACAAGTTGATGGTAAGGCTTTCAAATGAATTATAATCAATGTTAGGTTTAGGAGTAATTAACACTACGACTACGATCAAAGACGGCTGCCACCCCACCTCCACGGCCAGAACATCGAGGGACATGATAGTTAATATGGCTGGGAGGAGAAGCCTCATTTAGGCTAACATAGTCACCCTCACAAAGCCAAGTTTCAGTGAGACACAACATGTCAATGTTGTTGTCAGAGATTAATTCATTTACAAGAATGGCTTTGGAAGACAGTGAGCGGATATTTAGTAATCCACATTTAATGCTCCTGTCCTGAGAAGTGACTGAGGAACTCCTGATTTTTATAAGATTGTTAAGGGTCGCTCCTCTGCTGCTAAATCTGGACAGTCGGGGGACAGACACAGTCTCTATGGGGATCTGTGTGGGTGACTGAATAGAGGGAAGCACAGAGGAGTGTGTTAGACTGCTCCTCTGCCTTCTGGTCTCAACTCTGAGTCAGGGTGGGGGAGGACTAATGCTCTTGGCCAGGTTACTAGAGAGTTGGGCTGCTCCTTCCAACGTGGGGTGGATGAAGTCCCTCCTAGTGAGACCAGGTCTACCCCAGAAAGTTTGCCAATTATTTACAAAGCCCACGTCATTTGCGGGACACCACCTAGATAACCAGCGGTTAGATGATGATGTACGACTAAACATGTCATCACTTGCCAGGTTGGGGAGGGGGCCGGAGAAAACTACGGTGTTCGACATTGATTTAGCCATTGAACACACGAATCCACATTCATTTTTGTGACCTCCGATTGACGTAAACGCAGGTCATTAGCGCCGCCGTGGATAACGATACTACTATATTTGTGTTTAGCCTTAGTCAGCAGCTTTAATTTGGACTCAATGTCGCCTGCTCTGGCCTCCGGGATGCAGTCTATGGCCACTGGACTCGCTAGCTTCACATTCCGTAAGATAAGATTTAACTCTGAATGATTCTCACCCATGTTTACACTAGATGTGGGAGCACTTCTGTTATTCAGATTACCTGCAGTCCTCTGTATCTGACTTGCAATGCTCTCACCAATTTGATGCGCTAACTGGGTGATGAGGTTTCCTATGTCTGAAGAATTGCTGTCTTCACCAGACGTTGGTTGCACAGGAGAGAATGTGTTGTGCATGTGAGTGGAAAACGATGTACGAGGACGTACTACATTTGCACCTCTCCCTACGCCTGCAATGCCAGTGACTGGATAAGGTGCTTGCTGTTGTGGGCTACTAAAGTCATGGTGCATGTGCGTGAAAGATAAAACTGGGTGACCTACTGCACTAACACTCTTAACTGGAGTGGAATCACCCAAAAACCTGCCCTGCCCAAGAGTCATTACCACAGCAGCTTCATCATGACTTAACAGCCCCTTTACATCCCGACCATCTGCCATTTCAACCAAGTAGTTTGACATCCAAACGAAAATATCAAAAGGTAAATGAAACTTAGCACATAAACAATCAAGGAAGAAAACCTTACCAAAATCAAGTTACAGAGGTAAAAACGTCAATAGTCTTAAATGTGACCAAAAATCTTTCCCCCTTTTTTTTGAAAGGTCCTAAATGTCCTTAGTGATTCCAACAACCACTGGTGATCACTCAGACGATGATCCGTGGCCAAATGATGCGGGTCACAGCACCAATGTAGCCGTAACAGTCTGCAGACCCCAACTAGCACGACAGAGTACTGGATTCAGAAGTAGTAGTTTCTTTTTATTCCTGTATTGTGACAAAGTGAAAATGAGGCGTTATATTTTCCACACTCTCCACGATGCCTCTCGCAGCCATGAACTAGGCGGACTGCCGAGAGCAGTCAATGACAAATGATAGTTTTAACATACACAATGCAACACAAATACTATGAAAAGTAAAACACATATCAAAGAAAAGTCACTTATCACACAAACACTTGCACATAAATTAACATTAACTTTTAAATTAAGTTTTAAATGAAACACAGTCACAAAACACAAACATCTGCACACATACCTGTATTGTGACAAAGTGAAAATGAGGCGTTATATTTTCCATGCTCTCCACGATGCCTACAGCAACAACAAATTCAGGAGACACGATTAGCATGTGCGCATAACCGCACCCCTCCGCACTCACGCTCACATACACACACATACAGGCAGAACACGTGGAAAATTAATGCATTAATGCTACGTGACGAAAGAAAAAAATATATATATATACATATATATATATATATATATACACACATATATATATATATATATATATATATATATATATATATATATATATATATATATATATATATATATATATATATATATATATGAATATATTGAAACGGTGGCTCTGATGCAATTTTAGGAAGGATTCAGTTGGGCGCCAGGTAGTAGTACTACCACATCAGAGTTGGCACCCCTGTCACCAGAGTTGTTCTTGTTTAACACAAAAGACGCCAGACAAACAGTGGATATGTTTGATTTCCCTTGTATTGATTATTCACAGCAGTGTAGTCCCACTCACCCGGAAAAAAACCAAGTAATTCGTAGAAGTTACACCCAGAATCGAACCCATGGATGTATAATAAAAACTGGATACCGGATCAAATATGGCAGCCAATTCATTCCTATGCGACCCTGCTCGCTGGCGCACACGACTTGTTTCCGCATCAAGGAAAGAATAGAGCTTGTGCAGTAGAGTCACTCCCGTCAGGCAACATGGGACCATGAACCAATCCGCGTTCAGGAGAAACACGGGGAGAAAGTGCGGCGAACACGCATGCGCTTTGAGAGTGCATGTGAACTGCTGTGACGTCACACTGTGCTGTGAAACTTTTTAGTGACTTTTCTGTCATTACATTTTTTTTTGATGAATGAAAAGTCCATGAATTAAAAATATATACACAAAGGTCAGTAATTAGCTATGTCTGCAGCTGAGGACGTCCTGTCAACAGTTTTACAGCTGTCTCTTTTACTATTGCCGTCTATGGGGAAAATGCTTTTTGGGCCCAATGGAATTTCTGTTGCAATACCAGGGTTGGCCACTGGGAAAATCGGCTGACCGGCAGAGGGGTGGCGCCCTATCCAGTTCTTATTATACATCCATGATCAAACCCCAATCTTGCTTATTGCGAGCACTAGCTGGAGCTCAATTGTCAGTCTGGAGACGGCCAATCGGTGCTCAAACATCGGATTCGTCGGCCAAGTCCCCCAAGGCTATGAACAACAGGGTGGCTGTTGCACCTCAGAAGGTTTGCCAGAGCTGGGGTCTGGGCTGTTGGTGAGGGCAAAAGGTCAGCTCCCAGGCAAAAGCAGTGGAAATAGCTGTATCAAAAGGTATGTGTATGTAAATAGCACCATGAATCAAAAAGAAATGATAATTTCTTCTTATTATTATTTGTTATCACAAATGCATTATATTGGCAGTGCCAGCTCACAGGAGCAGGGCTGCACAGGAGGACACGTCAGGTTCTGGATGTGGACACAATTTACAGTATTTGGTGGCAGAGACCTGCACCAAATATAAATCCAGATACTCTTGTACAGTTCAACAAAACTCAATATTACAGTGATAATTCTATCATATTTATTATTTACTCATTATATATTTTTGTAAAAATACTGAGAATTATTTTTGTTTGTCCTGGTATAGCTTGAACTAAGGCTACCGAATATAATTTAAATTTACGTTAGAATTAAGTTTACGTTTTCTCTTCTCTATTCTCTTCACCTGCTGTGCTCCATCTGATCCCTGCTTTGTTTTAAGTATTTTGTTGCTGTTTGCTGCATTTTGTTGCTGTTTGCTTGTTGCTGTTTACTTGGTCCTGCTCCTTGCTCCTTTTTTTGTCTTATCGGCTCCCTCGAGCCAGGACCTCCAGCATGCACTGGGGTGGTTTGCAGCCGAGTGTGAAGCAGCTGGGATGAGAATCTGCACCTCCAAGTCCGAAGCCATGTTTCTTGACTGGAGAAAGGTGGGCAACCCTCTTCAGGTCGGTGGAGAGTCCCTGCCTCAGGTGGAGGAGTTCAAGTATCTCGGGGTCTTGTTCACCAGTGAGGGAAGGATGGAGCGAGAGATCAACAGGCGGATTGGTGCAGTGGCTGCAGTAAAGCGGTCACTGTATCGGTCCATCGTGGTCATTTTAGTCGAGGTGTCAATTTGTTGTGTTAATCTTTAGAATCTTCATTATTTTATTGCAAGTCTGAAACAAGATGAGAGTGTGTAGAGGCATTTCCCCTCCCAATTTATTATCCAGGCTTTGTTCTAGTCACTTATGGTTGTCACTGTTTTGTTCTGTAACCCTGTCTTTGTATTTATATCTATATATCATCTATATTGCCCCCACGACCTGGACCCAGATAAACGGAAGAAGATGGATGAATGGATATTTATCTCTTTCCCTCTATATATTCATGTTTATAGATCTATCTTTATATACATATATGAATGTATTCATATATTGCTTAATATTTAAACTCATTAAACATGCTGAATCGTACTTTTATGGCCACTATCTGCTTCTACATTGTATGTTTTGAGAAATACATCCCATATATCAGAATATTCTATTACTGTTAAGCCCACTTTGAATGTCAATATAAGTCAAACAAAGTGTCCTGTGTCATAACTACATATATGACGTTTGCATAAAATAAACTCGTGAAAATCTGTGGAGTATTCAGCGAGTTATGATTGATTAATTGCGCTGACATGTCACTGCGCCTGTCTAAGAGATTACACCGAGTGGACCCAGAGACCATCCCAAGATGGCAGTCCCGAGGCTCGTCAGCGCCAATAGGCAGTAGCGGCCGTTGCGGCGTCTACTCTTTATTATGTCTATGGCAATAGCAACCAGTACACGCTGAGTTGATCTTAGCAACCGGCAGGGCGGATGAGCTGTCGTCGCGTGGAGGAGCAGATGATCAAGAGGAGTTACGGTAATCAAAATAAAAATGAAAGATGTCAGTTATATAAATGATAACACCATGAGAGTAACATATTTTGTATTGCACATCTAGGTGTATTGCACATATTACATTGGATCATTGTGTGTAGAAGCTGTTTCTTTAACATATTCTGGTTCCTTCCAACTGCATTAGGCGCTCCAAAGCAGCGAATGAGGCTATGGAGAGCGTCAGAGAGTACTCTGCAAAACTTCGACCCTCATCTTCCGAGATAGAGGGTCCAAGGATGAGCTTGGTCTCCCAGCTGCAGGGTGGGGTGGGTGCTGCTTTCCTAGACTTCTTCACAATGAACACAATGCTGAATATTTGTCAGAACTGTTACCACTTTTGATGTGTCGTTCGTTAGCGATTCGTTCAATATGAACGAATCTTTCAAATGATTCGGGTGTAATGAGTCCTCCCAGTTAGCGATTCGTTCATTTTCGTGCAATTCCTTCTCTCGCCAACTGATAAGAACTGGATACCGGACCAAACATGGCGGCCCATTCATTCCTATGTAACCCTGCTCGCTGGCGCACACGACTTGTTTCCGCATCAAGGAACGAATAGAGCTTGCGCAGTAAAGTCACTCCCATCAGGCAAGACGGGACCATGAACCAATCCGCGTTCGAAACACCGCGTTGAGAGTACATGTGAACTGCTGTGACGTCACACTATGCTGTGAAACTTTTTAGTGACTTTTCTGTCGTTAAAAAATGTTTTGATAAATGAAAAGTCCATGAATTAAAAATATGCAGTACAAAGATTAGTAATTAGCTATGTCTGTAGTTGAGGACGTCCTGTCAACATTTTTACAGCCGTCTCTTTTACTGTTGCTGTCTATGGGGAAAATGCTTTTTGGGCCCAATGGGATTTCTGTTACAATATCAGGGTTGGCCACTGGGTGAAATCGGATCGCCGGTAGAGGGGTTGCGCCCTATCCATGTTTTATAATACATCCATGAGGCAGCTGCATAAACCCAGGCAGCATAACCGGAAACAGAAAAAAATCGTGCCGTACTCAGCAGTGTGTCTCCAGGTCGTTGTTCTTTTGTCACGTGACAGCTGTAGTTTAGCTACAGGTTGCGGGCTGAGACGAATAAGGAAACTAGTGATGTCTGCTATCTGTCATTCATTCGTAACGTGACACGCGACATAAATTATTTTTTCAGTCATAATTAATAAGTGGATTTCAGTTCTTGTAGATGTATACCTATAGTGTATTGTGCAAAGTGTGTAAATAAATACTTCTGAAAATAATAATAATAATAATAATCCCACATTTTGGACACAGAGGATGCACCATGAAAACATTTTAGGGAACTTATTAAATGTTACTTTTTGTTTTAATAGTCTCAATAATTGTCAAAATGACTTTTACATTTACTCTACCAGCTGTCACCTGACAGGCAGCTCGGACTGAATGAGTCTTTTTCATGCTTGTTCATCGGATCATTCACATTTAACAGACAGCTCGGGCTGTACAGATCCGTTCTTGTTCATCTGATCTGTTCATTTGTCTGGTTCGCAGATCTTGCTCTCGCACACCCGACCCGTTCATTTCTCCCGACCCGTTCATTTGTTATGATCCGTTCATTTATAACCCATTCATTTTCCTCTGCAGTACGTCCGTTCTCGGATGTTCTCACTGTCGCGCTGTTAAACAATGGCCAAGGTTCGTACAATTTACTTGAAGATCCGAGTTAGTAAAAAGAGTCGGTCTTTCCAACACTTGTCACCGCGATTAATACTGGCACTTGCTTACTATGGCCAAAAAGAGATGTGAGATTTGCACTTTCTTTGACTTTGCTCCTGGTCACAAAATTTGATGAAGGATTCAAAAGACAAACAGAAATAGACAAAAGAAAATAGTTTTACGTTGGTAGAAAGAAATGTATTGCTGCATTTTGTTAAATGTTTGTCTGGGTGATAGTGGTATGAGCCAGTGGGTCATACTTACTCCCAGGACAGACAACCTCTGGACTATGCTCCTACAGCCCTGTCTTTATTCTAAAGCACTTTTAAAAACAGATGTTGGGCAAAGTGCTCAAATTCACAACATTACTCAAATTCAAAGAAAACAAGACAGACAAGAATTCTCAGGATGCTGAATTAAAAGCCAAAGAGAAGAGGAAAGTTTCTGGAGGGGGAAGATCTGACTGTTTGTGGGAAAGTCTATTTTGTGGGGGAGTCTGTAATTTGGGACCAGTAACTGAAAAAGCTCCGTCACCTTTTGTTTTTACCTTGGGTGTGAAGAAGAGCAGTGACTTGTTGGTGGATCTGAGCTGACAAGAGAAGGAGTAAAGGTTGAGGAGTTCTAAATTGGAGTCTGATGCTAATTCTTGCTTTAAAAACAAAGTTTTCCTGCTGCATTTTGGATGAACTGTAAATGGAAAAGGGCTGATTGGGTGATTCCAGAATTGAGAGAATTACAATGGTCTAGTTGAGAGGAAATCACAACATGAACTTAAGTTTCTGAATCTGACATTAATTGTTTGGATTTTGCAATCAGATCTAAAATGGAAAAAAGCTTGATTACTGAGTTGATCTGTTTTTGTCAAATTTGAATTACGAATCAAAGATAACACCAAGTTTTTTGCCTGTGTTTTTGTTTATGAGGACAAGGGACCAAGTGCAGAGAGATGTGTCAGTGGGGATAAAAACTGGGATCTCAGTTTTGTTGCGATTGTGATGGAGGAAGCTTCGAGTCTTCCAAGATTTAATGAAATTTGTACATAATAGCAAAGCATCAAGTCAGAATTTTTTAGAGGGAGTTATAACTGAATCTTTTCTTAAGATCGACAAGTGATGTTTTAATGTTCTTCCATTTCATGGGGGAAAAGAGAAAGAATGGCCCTTTTGATATTATTTTCTAGACACTATCCATAACATTACTGGATGGGCTGACTGAGCTGAACAGGACAGAGAAAAGAAAAGGACAATGACACGTATGATAACAGGAAGAACAGGAAGAACAAAATCCATATATATATATATATATATCTATCAACAGCAATAACAGCAGATAGGGGCCACCAAAGGAATGTGATGAGCAGCAGCAATCTCACCTGTAGTATATGATAATATGATCAACACACCACAGCTCCAATGATGTACTTGGGAGGTGAGGGAGATGTAGAGTGTGTATGTGTATCTGTGTTCGAGTGAACTCCTGCATGTGTCATGCATGGGTGCTGCCAGTGAGGGGAGTTACTGACTTGGAGTAACTTCATAGTTGAATAGGTTTTGGAGGTTGACAAGGAAATGGTGGAATTAGACAATGATGACCACAGAGATGAGTATGTTCTGTGACAGAATGGGTGACGACTGAAAGACTCAATTAAATGCAGGAAATGACAGGTATGTGCATTGGAAGGACAGCAGACATGGATGTTAAAATCGTAGAATTAATGAGTACCGATGAGCACTGAAGAGGGAAAAATCAAAATTAAATTAATTGTTAAATTTAGGGTGCCTGTTTAGGGGACTGCACATAGAACTGAATTGATCTTTTAATCTTTCACAGCATAAGTTCAAAGTTTGTGTTAGTTGAACATTTACAGTTGAAATAATCCTTAAAAACCACAATCATCCACTATGGACACTGGAATGCAGTGAGTTAAGAAATTTGAAGTTTAGAGGACACAGTCAGAAAAAGAGCTGACATCACCATGCTTTTGTCAGGTTTTGGTAAGAAATAAGGCAAGAAATACGACATACGTCGCTTAGAATGACGCTTGACATATGCCATATGACATATGGGCTTGGATGAGCAACTCAATACTGATCACGCTGTGTGTGTGTGTGTGTGTACTTTTTCAGGGTCACACACCACATCAGTCCCAGGTGCTGACTTTTGAGCAAAAACATTTTGTCATGAAGACAGAAATCAAAGAGAGAAAAAAAGAGAAAGAGCCATATGACAGAACCGAGTACTACAAGGTCAGTGAACATACTTATAGGATACAGAAGAAAAGCTAAATTATAGCACAGTCACACTGATAGCACAGTCTGTCTCTCTAGGCTGGTGTGGAAGAAGCCACACTACGTCTCACAGACATCAGGAAATCTAAGAGGGAATTTGAGTGCAGACTGTCCAAAATTCTGGAGGACAAAAGGCTGGAAATGCAAGAGCCTGACAAAGTGCTCCAGTGGATCGTAGACGACTCACAGGTAAAGGTTAGGGTCCAGAGAATCACATCAATCTTACCAGAATATGCTTTAAATGGATCTATTAAATGGATTTATTGCCATTATCAAAAAGAGGGTTATACAAAGAAAACGGGTGCGTTTTTCTTTTACTTTTACTTTTGGTCTCTTAACACATTACAATGCAGCAATGTTCTGTAGCTTTCTAGCAGCACTGATACAACACTATTAATGGTAAAACTATAATGTGAAGTTTTAATCCAATCTAAAATGACATAATAATCACATTTGTATACTGTCCTTTATCACTGGTGTCATCTTTTGCTCTGCTATCAACACACTCAAACTCAACCAGCTCACTCAGTTGGAGAGGTTCAAACGGCAGAACCAGGAACTGGCACTTCAAGAGAAGAAGCTCGAGCAGCAGCTTAAGCAGAAAAGAGAAAAAAGAAGGATGGGGGAGCTTAAGAAAATGGTAAGTGTGGCTGGATGTTAAGAACAATGTAAACAATCTATTTCTTCTCTATAGGGCTTTTCTGTGGGAGAATAGTGACTCATGGACTATTATGTTCAGCTAGTTGGTAATTATGAAATAAAGTATGTGGTTTTTAGGTACCTTGTAAGAGGGACGGTGAGCAGAAAATTGTGACAACCCCGGATAAACTTCAAGCCGACAATTTGAAAGCACACCGTCTCCTTTGTTCTGACCAGGTGACTCATTAGAAAAGTATTTGTCTTGATATCTTGCTCAAAGACTCTTGGAGCAGTAGTCTGCAGGGAAAAGGTATTAACACAAAAACCTTCTAATTAACAGATGACCTCTCAGCCTCCTGAGGTGCAGACTTTGATATGTGTTTCTGTGTTGACAGGAAAAGCTCAAAATTTGGATGCAGCAGTCCATAGAAATGAACAAAGACATGAGCAACAGGAAGCAGATGTTGGAGAAAATTGAGGAGGAAATCCAGCATGCTGAGCAGGTGTGTCATTGGTCCAAGCTTAGTGTGACCCTGGAAATGTAATTACTTACACATTGTTGGTTATCAAAAAGTTGCAGAGTCATTTGTGTCCTTTTCTTCTTGAAACAATACTCATAGTCTCTCTCTCCCTCCCCCAGGAGATTTTGAAAGAAATGGCTCTGAATCGGTGTCTGCACCGCCATTTGTCCGATTACTATGCTCCTTATATCACTGAGTATATGCATGTGAAGATTAAAAACAAGAAGCTGCAGCAGGGCATTCACACATGGAAGTGGAAAGCTAAGATTGCCCAGGTAACACAACTGTCCTCGTCCCCTGAACAATCTTGTAGTGGAGAGAAACTGTGACAATGTCCAAATACAATGACCTCTCTAAACATTCAACGTTGTAGCATGATTATGGGAATTCTTTCTTTCTCTCCCCTGCAGATGGCCTCCAAGACCCACGCTCCCAGACATAGCAGAGCACAGCTCATGACGAAATAAATAAGAGGAAAAAAACAAATGAGTTATTGAAATGAACTAGATTAACGTGGACAAAAGCAAACTGAGCTGATGAAATTTGAGCAAAAAAGGTTGAAGGTGCGTAGACATATCCACTTTAGAGTCAACAAACTATTTCCTTTATTAAAAAGAAATCCTTGGAGGTATAAGCCCTCATAGAATTTGAAAGGTTATATTGTTACATGCCATATATACAGTTTTATACATAAAAATGCAATGTCACAATGAGTAAGCTGTTAATTATCAACTGTCATATAACTAGAAGATGGTATCATTAGTTCTCCAAGTGTCGTCTTTCTGCACTGCATTTCCCCATGAAGCTCTAACATGAAGATGCCACAGTACAGAATGTCTGGAGTACATTGGAAACATTTTAAAAGGCACTTTCACAAGAACATCCTGTGGACATACATAAAACCACAGATGCTGACATGGTGACAAGAGCACATTATACTGTCGGTGGGACACTTACATCTCTGAATAGTCCATCTACTCAATTTGTTCTAAGTCATCACTACCCAGAAAGAAATGAAAATGGTCAAAGTGATTACAAAAAAATCACAAGTTAGTAAGTCAGAAATAATTATTATACACACATTAACTGTCAAGTCAAAAAGTGTAAACCTAATGTTAGAGGATTGCTTATTCTTTGCAAGTAATATGAGGAATGTCTACATTACATCATGTATGCAGGGTTAACAACTATGCTTTCACTGGCATAATCATATTTTTGGGTAGATCGAACCAAGCTTATCATAAAAGAAGCTGAGGCAGGTGGTACGCACGCACACACGCACGCACGTATAGTGGGTAGGAGATTACTTATCATCTAAATTCTTCACACTGCTCTCAATAGGTTTTACAAATTGGTGGAAGTTAACAGGCACATTTTATCTCCCACAATGTGAGCAAAATGAGAACAGTTAGAAAATCAAGTTTTTTGAGTAAGTCCAGCACAGACGTGATTTTGCACTTGGCAGGGTACAGAGCTCACATGCAAGTGGAGGAGAAAAAATAGCTTCTATGAATACTCTCAGCTATTAATGGAGTACCATTAGTTGTTGGGGACTATTCAGGCCCAGTATCAGTCCAGCCTTTAAACACTGTCCTCCAGGCAGTTCCAGCACCTTCAGTGAATTTAATAGTTGAAAGTCAGTAAGGCCTTGGAACCAGTACACAACACCTTTGTGCTACCCTCCCAGGTGAGGGAGAACCTCATCCCACTCATCACACTGCAGCTTCAGTGGTAAACAAAGAAACACTATTCAGAAATATCTAAACTAAACTAAATACATGAGGGGCATGTCAGGGGCCGGCAACCTTGGGCACCCGTGCCAAAGTTGGCACAACACAGCATAAACATTGGCACCACAAAGTGCCTAGAAATGGAACCAGTCCCCTTTCTGCCCATGTTAACAGATTGTTAGTCACACAAGCAGCACCACGGCACGTATCTCAGTTCGGAGCTTGTGCCCTGTAGTGATCATTTCAGTGTCTGCTCTATTTTTTCATTGATCGCATCAATTGCGTCAAACAAAAAACTGCAATAATAAAATAAAACATATTAAAACTATTTCCAATATTGTATTTGTGTACTTTTATGTATTTGTGAATATCTAGACAGAGCGCAAGACAGATGAACAAACACGCACACTCTCACACACACACACACACACACACACACACACACACACACACACACACACACACACACACACACACACACACACACACACTCCCCAAACATGGCATACTCACTGGCACTTTATGTCAAAAAGGTTGCTGACCCCTGGTATATGTGATAACCCATTGGAGGAAGCCTTTTTCATTTGAATTAATTCTTTGTCTTTGATAAAGAAAATGATGCCTGTTAGGTAACATGAGTCTAAGTTTATTAACACACACCTGTGCATGCGGTACTAACACATATGATTTGTCCTGTTTATACTGCAACCCCTTCATCAGACTCTTGTCGTTATGTTAACCACAGAAACCCATCAGTTCAGTCCATGACATCCAATAAGTCTCCATGTGTGCAGCCGGGCTTCTTTCCTGTATTTCTTGTCCTGTGGCTCACATGGTACAGGACTTATCAAGTGAATCCTGAAGGGCAGGGGGCTGGGAGGCCTGACCAGATCTGGGCAGGACTATAGGCTTGGGCCTGAGGGCAGGAGGTTTGAGCTGCACACCCATGCGAGGTGCCACGGTGGGCTTGAAGGTGCTCATGGCGTCGCTGGAGGAGCTAGTGCTGCGGCGGATGGGTGCCTCAGTGCCGGCAGCCGAAGGCAGTGTCACGCTGTGGACTTGGCTGAGGGACTCACTAGAGCTGGCTGCAGTGAGGCCCCCACCACTACTACCCCCTGAACTCTGCCGCTGCTCCAGGGTGTCCAACACCACATCAGGAGCATGCTTGGCCGAACTCTGCCGCTCCAGCTCTCGCAGCTCATTCAGAGCTGTATTCATTGTTTCCTCTATGTCCTGTGGAACACAGATAGAGTGTGTATGTGAGAGAGGGAAAGGGATGTGGATGGACGCATGGAAACACTGATGAGTTTGCAGCAGAAACAGGAAGGTGGGATTAAAAATAGAGTAAACCAAAAGATTAGGAAGGGAGACAAATGAAGTGAAAGGGAGAAATGTAGCCACAGACACGAGAGGGGAGACAGCAAGGAGTTCAGTGTTAGGGAATATTGTGTTTTAAACACCAGACATGCAGAGTCAGTGAAGTGACACCTCTCCCTCTGCATGCTAGTGAATGAGGATTGCAAGAGAGAAGCAGAAATGACAGGATCTATTCTTCTCATCATGCTCCCAGGAGGCACACAGACAGCAGTGCAGCCTGACATCTGGTCTCTGACTGACGACCATCACTGATATCAGGCATGGCTTTACCAATGAGAGATATAAAATATAGTCAATGTAAATCCACCATCCTCTATCTGACAAAGGATGCTGGATCTGCTTGGGGACTGATTATTTCTAGCTGGGCATGGTTTTACTCTAAAATTATCCCTGTGTTTTGCTAACCCTCCTGTCTGGTGCGTGTTTTTTGTGAGTATTGTGGCACACAGACACAGGAAGCAGAATACAGGAATTGACTGATAGTGGAGAAAGCAGTGCTTGGGTGCCCCGTTAGTCCTGCGCTGACCTGTGCAATGGTCTCTGGGTCCAAGGGCTTTCCGCTGGCATGATGGTGATGGTGCACATCACCAAAGCCTGTGTACTGTCCTGAGGAGGTGGAGTGGCGGATTGGGGGACTCTCCAGCTCCTTTGTAGACTCATGGCGACTGATGCTGGTCAGGCTGCTTGGGCCAGCATGCCGGCGCCGCTCGGGGCTGTTGATGGACAGGTGGTTGCGGCTGCACCGCATGTCCCGAGGGCTGAAGTGGCAAAGCACCGGGGAGCCAAGCTCAGGGCTGCCACTCTGCCCAGCGTGAGCGTGCTGCAAGGGGTGCACCATACAGTGCACCTCGCTAGGACAGGCGGGTGGCCGCCGGGAGGGAGGCTCCGATCTTTTCCTGTGCCTGCTGGGGGGACGAAGAAAAGGGGACAGCGAGAGAAACAGAACAAAAGAGAGAGACAGATTAATGCGAAACAGGAGACTTGCAAGTTATTAATGCCCAAATTTTGCTAGTTAGCTATAAAAATGCAAACTACTGCAGTCAGAGTTAATGCCATTAACACCAAATTTTAGACCCTTGCTTGGCATCTTACTCTGAGGCTATGAGCTTTAATTTGGCATATGTCGCCCTTTAGGGGGCACAACAAATATTGGCTCTTTTGGTTGGCATGTAGCATCACTCCTGAGAACATATGTAGAAGTTGATCAATGTGGGTGTGGCTTATTACAAATAAGTAATTAACACGTATTTGTTCACCTTTTGAAGGCTTTAACAAACTTGTATCTCCATGAAATTTGATGCACAGTTCAAGAAGGCCAGCTTTTACATCTGACAGTGGCATTGCTTTTTGGTAGGGCAAAGTGGCTCAATAGCGCCATCTTGCAATATAAAAAAAACCCTCCCCATATTTATTTATTTATTTGAATGAGAAAAATGAAAATGGGTGCCCATGTTTAAGCTATCAAGATCCAGAAAAAAGTCTGTCGCACCGACAGTCAGAACTGAAGAGGAAGTCAGCCATTCAATGGTTCAAGTTTTGCTGATTTCTTGGCGCCACATTTCAACAAACTCCACCTCAGAATTTAATCCTATCGACTTCAGTTTGTATGACCGCCTTCTCAATTGTTTTTTGCTAAAAATTTTGTGTAAAGCCTTTCATATGTTGAAGGTGGTTGTGATTGGTCAATGTGGGCATGGGTCTGAGTCAGATGGGGAGGCTTGGCCAAAAATTGTTTGTTTTTAACAAAAGAATCAATAATAACACAACAACCTTCCACACATGTAAGACAGACACACTAATGTGAGCTCCCCAGACTTGACCATTCAGTCCCACTTTTCTCCCACCTGACCTATAGACCCTTTTACTGTTTGTATACAATGATGTATGCGTGCGCATTGTGGTAACGGAAGTACCGCTGTTCCCCATTCATTCTTAATGAGAAAGACAAAAACATTGAGAAAGAAGTTGAGATAGCAAAATATTCCCAGCATGAAAATGTCTGGCTGTTGATTTTACAGTTGCAGAATCGACATTCTATCGATAGAATAAAGTTTTACATGATTCCAAGAGAATCCTGGACATTTCAGAGCAACCGACAGCGGCTGTGACCGGGTCCATGAGAGGTGCTGTGATTCTTGTGGGTTATCTCTGTTCCTGAGACCAGGTCTAATGGTCAAAAATGTGCATCTCTGATCTCGGCGAGTGGCCAACAAACAATCGCCCGACATTTATACTCATTTCATTCAGAAACCGAAAGTTTCTGAATGAAACTTTCTTTTTCTGAATGAAATGAGCCTGTAAGGTACTGGATGCGTACAAATACTTTGCCTGTCATCATGTAAAGAACATCAGGTACCATGACATAGATTCCGCATTCTGTCTTTAAAGTTCTCCCTTCTCAAAAGTTGTTGTGAAAAGATGAATTATGCTTGTTTCACTCAGTGGTGAAGTGGAGCTGGGAAACAGCGCAGTGAGGGGGGTGTGACAGTCAGAGACTGCAAAGACTCGGAGCCGGGGACACAGAGAGACTCTGGACTAGGGGTGGGCCACAAATGGGACTAAAATGTGACTGAAGGGCCGGACCAGGAGCGGGTGGATTTAGTGTCTTGGTAATCCACCTCATAAGAGCAAAAAATAACATGGGATATGTAGAAAACATGTCCTTTATTTCAAATAAGAAAATAACAAAAGCATTACAAGCATTACAAGCATTACAAGCATACAATAAATGTCCATATTTCAAGTCCCACAGTATTTAGCTATTTATTGAAATGACTCTTAAATATAGAAAACAGTTATATACAAAGCACTAAAAGTTCTGTTATCCTTCAGGTTTTTATCATCACCACATTCCTGACCATCTTTTTTCCAAAAAGAGAAAGAGAAAAAGCATACAACAAATGTCAGTATTTAGCTTGAAATGACTCTTAAAACATAGAAAACATTTATACAATTGTAAAGCACTAAAAGTTATGTTCCCCTCGGGTTTTTCATCATCCACTCTCCACTCAAACCACTCTGCTCAACTCAACAATGGGCACAAGGATGAAACAGTGACCACCAGTATGCGCAGCACATTATATATGATCTGGTGCGTTTTTTTTTAGAACGTACTTGCACCTGTGCACCACTTATGTGCACCCCTTAACAGAAAATAAAAAGAAATGTAACTAAGGCTTACTGAAGTTTTTAAATGCATATGCACAAAACACAACAGGGCAACTTAACGTTTAATTTCAGTGAGAACAGTGTTGTTGGTCTCCATTTTTAGCCAGTGCATCAGTCTGGAGTCAGTTTAGTTGTGGCGATTCTCAGGATGGCTCTGAGGTGTTGATCAGTTCACTTGGACCTGTGGCTGGCTTTGTTGACGTCCATGATGCTGAACATGGGTTCACACACGTAGATCGAGCCGAACAACACCAGCATCTTCTGCACCATCCTCCGGAGGTTTGGAAACACCGCTTCACTGAGTGAAGCATAAAAATGATGTGGTTTTGCAGATTTGAACTTCTCCTTTGAAGTGGGATCCGAGTGAAGGTGGATCAGCTCCAGCTGCAGCTTGTCTGGTGTTGTTTCACGGTCTTGTGACAGGGGAGAGGCCACCAACTGAAGTGACTTGTGAATCTTTTCAAAATCAGAAAAGTGACGGCAGAACTCTCCATGCAGCGCATCCAGCGACTCGCTGTATTTCTTCACGTTTGCGCCAGCGTCTTTTAGTGCGGCTAATGTGGGGAAATGAGTGAATGTCTTGGTTGACATTTGACTGGAGAATAGAGCCAGCTTGGTTTAGAAGGCTTTCACATTTGTGTACATGTCATGCACAAACTGCTCCTTCCCCTGTAGCTTCAAGTTCAGTTCATTCATGTGCATGAAATATAGCCACAGCAAATGCAAAGTCACAGAGCCAGTTCTTGTTGCTCAGCTCGGGGAATTCGTCTGCCTTTCCCTGTAACTCCAAAAATGCACCGATCTCCTCTTTCAGCTCCCACACTCGTTGAAAAACCTTCCCCAAGCTTAACCAGCGGACACAGGAGTGATTAAGTAGGTCCTGATGATCTGCATCAGTCTCCTCCAGGAACGCGATGAACTGATGGTGCTGAAGTCCCCTTGCGCATATGGAGTTGACAAGTCTTACGACAGTATTCACAACATGATTCACCCGTAATACCGATTTACACAGATTCCTGGTGGATAATGCAGTGAAGGCAAATGACATCCTGATCAGGATTTCATCTTTCACTCTGTCCTGGATTCTCCTCAGCAGGCCATAATTTTTCCCCGTTAAATTTGGAGATCCATCGGTGACGTTGATACGTTTATTCCAAGGGAGCTTTGCATTTTCGATGATAGCAGACACCCGGTCATACAAGTCCTCTCCCTGTGTTTTACCTTTCAGACTCCATTGTCAAAAATCCCTCTGTTATTTCAAAAGCATTGTCAATTCCTCAGATAAAAATGAGTAGCTGAGCAGTGTCTTTTACATCGTTGCTCTCATCCAGCGCTAATGAGTAAAATATGAATGACTCCGCCTTTTTATTTAAGTCACTGGTTATATTTTCATCTATCAGTTCCACAAGGCGAGTGACTGTCCTGCGCGATAAATTTGAAATGATTTTCAAATTTGAAAATGATTTGCTTTGATGACTTTGCTCTCCGGGCACAAGACACCTGCTGTCTCCACCATACATTCTTTTAAAAACTCGCCTTCAGAGGTTTGCTGGCATTTGCCTGTTTGAAAGAAAGCATAAAACTTGCCTTGGTACTTGACTCTAGAATTGCAGTTTGATGATGAAAAAAGTTTTGTTGAGCGTGTAAATTAGCTGCCAACCTCTGAGCCGGAGCCTCCCGTTCTTTCCTTGATAGCTTGCTGGCATAGTTAGCATGTTTTGTGGTGATGTTATATTCTTTAAACACTGCTACAGTCTCTTGGCATATCAGACATACAGCAGTTGATGCGTATTCAGTGAAAAAATATTTACTTGTCCACTCCTTAATAAACACTCGACATTCTCTGTCCACTTTTCTTTTCTTGGCTCCGCTCATCTTTATGGGAAGGGTGATGGGGCAAAAAGAGAAGTGCGGACCTCAACGAAGGTCAATGTATGTCGTGCCCCACCTATTGGAAAATGGTGGAATTGCAGGGAAACCAAAACATTGAAACAGGTGACTTCATTTTTCGGCGGGCCGGATTAAAGAGCTTCAACGGGCCGCATACAGCCCCCGGGTCATAGTTTGCCCATGCCTGCTCTGGACCATGGACACAGAGAAACTCTGAACCATGGAATAATGGATTATTCCACACAATAATGGATTACCTTAACGCAGACCTGGGCATTGTACGGCCCCCGGGCCGCATACGGCCCTTTGGTTGCCTCTGACCGGCCCGCGTAAGGTTAATTGGGAATTACAAATTACAAAATTACAAAATAAACACATTTTCTAATTTTACCTCATGCATGAACTAAAACTGCATTGCTTTTATTTTGAAGTTGGTTCTCATTCACGTACGTAATGACGCAATACGTATATCAAGACTGCACATGATTGGATCATTGATACGAGCAGCGGGACGAGGTCTGAGGATCAGAACATCAGACAACTTTAAGGCTCAAAAATGTCCGCTGCTAAAAAAAGAAAGGTAGATGCCGAATGCAGGATTTTCCACAAAAAATGGACTGCTAAGTATTTATACCTCTGAAGTCAGAGGTAAAGCCATGTGCTTGGTTTGAGGGGAGCAGATCGCCGTGTTTAAGGACGACTACAACTTGAGCCGGCATTACGAGACGAAACACGTGGAAAAATACAAAAACTTGACTGAAGCCGAAAAGACGCGGACATTGGAAGCTTTGCTAGCTAAACTGCAAAAGCAGCGAGGCTTTTCTACCAAGCTTCAAACATCCAGGGATGCAGCAACCAAGACCAGTTTTGTTGTATCCCACAAAATCGCTAAAAACAGCAAGCCATTCTCGGAGGGTGAGTTTGTCAAAGAGTGCTCGGTGGACTCTGCAGCACTAATATGTCCTGAAAAAAAAGAAGCTTTTGAGCAAGTCCCGCTTTCCAGGCGAACCGTGACTAGAGGGACTGAGGACATTGCGCAAAACCTGGAGCTTCAGCTGCAACGTGATGTGGCAAGTTTTGACTTTTTCTCCTTGGCTTTGGACGAGAGTTGTGATGTCCGCGGCACAGCCCAGTTACTCGTATTTGTCCGCGGGATAACGCAGGACTTCAAGATCACGGAAGAGCTGGCAGCAGTGCAGTCGATGAAAGGGACGACGACGGGGAGCGACCTGTTCACGGAGGTAAATGCGTGCATGGACAGACTGGGACTGAAATGGGACAGACTGGGACTGAAATGGGACAGGCTGGGACTGAAATGGGTCAGACTGGCAGGTGTCACAACTGACGGCTGTCCAAATCTTACAGGGAAAAATGTTGGAATTTTGAAACGTATGCAGGGCAAAGTGACTGAAATCGATGCAGATCAGAAATTGGTATTTCTGCATTGTATTATACACCAACATGTGTTGCGCAAGTCAGTGCTAAAAATTAACCATGTTATTGATGTTGTTACTAAAATAGTAAACTTCAATCGGTCACGTGCACTGAATCACAGACAGTTTGTCGCACTTTTGGAGGAGCATGAGACTGAGCATAGGGACATCCGCTACCACACATCTGTCAGATGGCTCAGCCTGGGCAAAGTGCTAAAAAGAGTTTGGGACCTGAAAGCAGAGATTTGAGAGTTTTGTGAGAAGAAAGGCAAAGACATCCCAGAGCTGTCAGATGAGGACTGGGCGGCAGATTTTGCATTTGCTGTTGATGTGACTGCACTGATTAATGAACTGAACACCAAACTGCAAGGCAAGGGCCTTTTTGTTCATGAAATGCACAGCCTGGTGAAGGCTTTCGTGAGAAAGATGCAGTTTCTTTCAAGCCAACTCGAGAGCAACACTCTGACTCGCATGCAAACCCTGAAAGAAGTCACACCATCAGCTAATCGACTCAGCAGGTACTCCTCCATGTTAGGAGAATTGCATGGTGAGTTTTCAAGGAGATTCGAAGATCTCAGATCAATCGAGGATGAAATGCAGATGATTGCCTCTCCCTTCACCTGCAGTGTGGATAATGCCGCCAGCTGGAACTCATTGACCTGCAGTCTGATGCAGGACTGGCAGAGAAATTCAAGTCTGTATCTCTGCTGGATTTTTACTCTTCTCTCAAGGAGAAGAACTTTCCAAACATGAGGAGACATGCTCAGAAGATGTTGGTTCTCTTTGGCTCTACCTATATATGTGAACAAACATTTTCAATGATGAAGTTCACAAAATCCACAAATGTAGACATGTAAGGCACCGACTAGCAGTGAACTGGGACACTTTCTTTGCATTTTTCTCAAAATCACAGTTCAGTGATGTTCAGAGACAGTTCAATATGATGTATCTTTCTTAATGAGCACAAAAACAATATTGTGATGTTTTTAGGATGCTAAGAACCTTCACACAACTTTTCAACAGTATATTAAACTCAAAATGTGTTTTAGAGTGAATGTGAATATATTGTGTATCTACCAAATGTATTAATATGTGTATTAGTGTGTATCAAGTGTTCATTAATATATTGTGTTCTACCAAATGTTCATTAATATGTGTATTAGAGTGTATCAAGTGTTCATTAATATATTGTGTATCTATCAAGTGTTCATTAATATGCACACAAATGGTAAAACGTTAACATTTATTTTACCATTGTTTTGAGAAATTTAATTGAATAAATGACATTTTTTGTAATCTCAATTTTTCATTGCTTAATTATAACATATACTCTTACAAGTTGTTTAAACAACGCTATTTACTGCCTTTTTATAAAGAAATACAATTTATATTTGAGAATTGAGTTCAACCTTTTGGACCGGCCCTCCAAAATATGTTCCGTGTCTCATGTGGCCCCATGGAGAAAATAGTTGCCCACCCCTGCCTTAACGGATACAAAGTGGGCGCTACAGACGTGAGCATTTCCGATTACATCCTGATTCCAGTCAACACGTTTAATCGCCTGCAGCAACAGACGCCTTTGGAACGGCCGTGATCCCCTTAGAATCCTACAAAACTTTACTCTGCCGGTAGAATATTGGTTCTGACACCTGTAGACACAGCAACCAGACATTTTAATGGAGGAAACGGTTTGGTATCTCAACTTTTCCCTGAATGTTTTGGTCTCTCTCATTCAAAATGAATGGGGAACATCGACACTTCCGTTGGCCCTATGCACGCGCAGCTTTTTGATGACGTCGGTTGTAAAAGGGTCTATTGCAGGGGTCTCAGACTCGCGGCCCCCGGGCCAACTGCGGCCCCCAGGACGATAATTCGCGGCCCGTCTTAATATGAAAGTTATTAATGTTAGTGCGGCCCGCAAAATTGATATGAATGACACTTGTTGTGTGCGGAGCTGAATGAACCAATCACGGTTAGGTATATGGGTCTGGTGGGCGGGACATCGGTCAAACTGAAATTTAACAGTAAAGCCGGGTATACACTGTGCGATTTTTTTCAGTCGCGGCAAACGCTACAGCTCACACTGTACGAGTGAATCGCTCAGAAAATGCGTGGTTAATAATAAACGGAGCGGGCTTTCATGTCTTGTTCTCTGTGTTTGAACATGAGCATGAGAGCTCATGCTGTCACAGCTCCTGCTGTCGCCACACACACCACACTTGGTGTATATTAGTGTATATTACGACGGCTGAGGTAAATCGGCTCGTGCGCAGCGTAACTGCACATCTTGCTGAGGCGCATGCGCAAAGTTAAACCCTCGAATTTAAACCCGAGACTGACTGCGGTTGAAGTGGAATCACATATTACAGAGCCCCAAACATGTCTTTTTCAAAGCCTGCAGTGAAGAGAAAGGTCGGTGATGAGCACAGACAATTTCAGGAAAAGTGGGAAGTGCAATATTTCTTTGTTGAGCACAGGGGCGCCCCAACATGTCTTATTTGCACTGAAAAAGTTGCCGTGCACAAGGAATACAATTTGAGACGTCATTATACAACTAGACATGCTGAGGAGTACGAAAAATACCAGGGAGATGAGAGAGTCAACCAGGCTGCCAGTCTTAAAACATGTTTAATGAGGCAACAAAATTTCTTTAAGAAAGCAACCAAAGAGAATGATGCAGCAGTCGAAGCTAGCTATGTCGTTAGTGAGATGATTGCTAGAGCAGGAAAGCCATTCACAGAAGGTGAATTTATCAAAAAGTGCTTAATACAGGCTGCACATATTGTCTGTCCAGAAAAGAAAGGGCAGTTTAAAAACATCAGCCTTTCTGCCAACACCGTGGCAGAGCGCATTTCTGACCTGTCAAGTGACATTTATGATCAACTGCATGAGAAAGCAAAATGTTTCAGTGTATATTCAGTGGCTCTTGATGAGACCACAGACATCACAGACACTGCCCAGCTCGCAATATATGTCCGTGGTGTTGATGACAATTTTGAAGTGATAGAGGAGTTGCTCACAGTAATTCCAATGCATGGCCAGACCACCGCTCAAGAAATATTTCACCAGCTATGTCATGCTATTGAGAATGCCGGTTTGCCATGGAAGAGTTTTGTGGGAATAACAACCGATGGAGCCCCATCAATGACAGGGAGGAAGAATGGACTGGTAGCACTTGTTAAAAAAAAACTGGAAGAGGAGGGTGTGGAGGAGGCCATAGCTCTGCACTGCATTATCCATCAGCAGGCCCTTTGTAGCAGATGCCTCAAGTTTGACAATGTGATGCCTGTTGTAGTGAAATGCATCAACCAAATCAGATCCAGGGGCTTAAAGCACAGAATGTTCCGTGCTTTTTTAGAGGAGATGGAGTCAGAATATGGGGATGTGCTCTACTTCACCGAGGTACGTTGGCTCAGCAGGGGAAACGTACTGAAGAGATTTTTTGAGTTGAGAGCAGAAGTGAAAGACTTCATGAAGAAGGAAGGGGTGGCTGTTCCTGTGCTAAGTGATCCCAAATGGCTCATGGACTTAGCTTTTCTTGTTGATATCACACATGAGCTTAATGTACTGAACAAGAAGCTACAAGGCCAGGGGCAACTTGTCAGTGCTGCCTATGACAATGTGAGAGCATTCTGCACAAAACTTGTGTTGTGGAAAGCCCAGCTCTCTCAGACAAACCTTTGCCATTTCCCAGCATGCAAGGCACTCGTGGATGCAGGCACATTATTCAGTGGTGAGAAGTATGTTGGGGCCATTTTGAAGCTACAGGAGGAATTTGATCACAGATTTGCGGACTTCAAGACGCACAGAGCCATATTTCAAATTTTTGCGGACCCATTCTCCTTTGATGTGCAAGATGCCCCTCCTGTGCTTCAAATAGAGCTCATTGACTTGCAGAGCAACTCTGCACTCAAAGCTAGGTTCAGGGAGGTGAGTGGAGAAGCAGACAAGCTTGGGCAATTTTTGAGAGAGTTGACACCCAGCTTCCCTGAACTTTCCCGAGTGTTCAAGCGAACCATGTGCCTTTTTGGAAGCACATACTTGTGTGAGAAGCTCTTCTCCACCTTGAACTTCAATAAGTCCAAGTACAGGTCCAGACTTACTGACGAGCACCTTCAAGCCCTACTGAGGGTCTCCACTGCTTCCTCCCTCAAGCCAAATGTGGCTCGGCTATGTGAGAAGAAGCGCTGCCAGGTCTCTAGCAGCAAGAAGTAGGCAAGAGAAGCCTTATTTAGAACAGTTCAGGTTTAATGTTATATTCTTGTTCAGAAAGTTTAAGGTTAAATAATCGTCTGTATCTGCTGTATGATCATTTTCATTTATTTATTTAATTCATTATTTTGTGTTAAAAATAAAGGTATTTGAGAACATTGGAATGTTTTATCAGCGCTTTTCTTGTGGAAATCCTGATGCGGCCCAGCCTCATCCAGGATCTGCCTCCAGCGGCCCCCAGGTCAATTGAGTTTGAGACCCCTGGTCTATTGTGAAGGAAAAATAACCTATCCACCTGAAGGGGGCGCCATGCTAAGTATTTTCACCTATAACGCCTGTCTTCAGGAAATGAATCCTTGTATATATGGACCCAACTCCTGAATATGTGGACCAAATTCGAGTGACATCATCATGGCACCACCTCCATCTTCTGCTTAACAGCGGATTTTAGACCGCAAAAGTGTGCAAAAGACGGGTGCTGTGACAGCTGTCCAAACTATAAAAAGTCCAAACACATACAGGAGAACAAAAGCTTTTATAGGGCGAAAACTGCTGCTTTGCAGAGCCTCGAAGATGAAAGCGCGTCAGTAACATACATGAAAAAACACATCTTTTTTTTTCATATATTTGATGAAAATGAAGCATAATGTAGCGTAGCAATGTAACTCCGCCTACGACCAGGAGAGGCAAATCCTGATGGGGGGACCAACCTCGGCACAACACCGGCTCTGACTAGTGTTGCCCCCTGTCCCCGTTTTCTCTGACTGTCCCGGTTTGTCACGGATTGACCCAGGAAAAAAATTCTCCCGGGACACTGAATGTCCCGGTTTTTCTATATGATGCGTAAAATTTGTGTATTTGTTTGCAACGCTACAGCAGCGCCGCTGTTAGTCCGGAGAAGGTGCGCGCGGATACGCCGCCAGATCCAGCAAAGGTTCACGCTGTCAATGGGGGGTGTTGTGTGGGGGGGTTGCGCTTCTGTATGCACCAACAAACAATTGGCTGGTGCATACCACACTTCCTCAGGACAATGAGAGCACAAATGAATGACAGAGTCATACCGGCTCAGATGTTGCCAAGAAAATATTCCCCACACCATTACACCACCACCACCAGCCTGAACCGTTGATACAAGGCAGGATGGATCCATGCTTTCATGTTGTTGACGCCAAATTCTGACCCTACCATCCGAATGTCGCAGCAGAAATCGAGACTCATCAGACCAGGCAACGTTTTTCCAGTCTTCTATTATCCAATTTCGATGAGCTTGTGCAAATTGTAGCCTCAGTTTCCTGTTCTTAGCTGAAAGGAGTGGCACCCGGCGTGGTCTTCTGCTGCTGTAGCCCATCTGCCTCAAAGTTCGACGTACTGTGCGTTCAGAGATGCTCTTCTGCCTACCTTGGTTGTAATGGGTGGTTATTTGAGTCACTGTTGCCTTTCTATCAGCTCGAACCAGTGTAGTGTCTGAAGGATGTGTGTCTGTGACCATATGTTTGTGTTAGTTACTAGCTCCATTCAAATGGAAAGGCAAGTTTATGAGGGGGTCACATACATACTATCTGATGCATGTTTTATTAGGGGTCGTATTGGAAGTAGGGCTGGTAAGGAAGAAGACTGCCGGCACCCGATCACAGCAGGGGTCCTGGGGGCCTGGATCAAAAGACTCACCAAAGATCAGATGGGTGATAAGGGTATAAGAAGTGTGAGCTTGGAGACAATAGTCAGAGGACATTTGGCTGTTCCACTCCAAGCAGACCGGTTGCTTGTTTGATACTGCTCTTCTTTGCAATAAACCTCCTATTTGCAACTAAGACAGTGTCAGCGGACCTTCCTTCATCATCTTCAGCATTATCTTCAGCAACATCACCTCTCAAGAAACCACACCAGTCTGGCCATTCTCCTCTGACCTCTGGCATCAACAAGGCATTTCCGCCCACAGAACTGCCGCTCACTGGATATTTTCTCTTTTTCATACCATTCTCTGTAAACCCTAGAGATGGTGTGCTTGAAGTGTTAACGAGCAGTTGGACAGGTGTACCTAATAAAGTGGCCGGTGAGTGTATATTCACATACATACATATACACACACACACACACACACACACACACACACACACACACTGTGGCTGCAGGTTTTAGTTCTAACCTATCAGAAGCACACAGATTGAACAATCAGTTGTTTGACGACTCCGATCGGTTGCTTGAATAAGCCAAATCAGGTGTACTGCATTGGAACCACCTCTGCTTGCTGCCACCACACTGACAACTTCCCCATTGTTAGTTGTGGTCTGCTAATAAGCATGCAAATCACAACACATTCCATGAGCCTCTGTCTGAGAAGAGACAATGGATCAACTGTAAAGCTCAGTGCTAACTCAGCGTTCAGCGTGCTATCTTCAATAAATGTCTGGCTAGAGCAAGTTTACTGTAGTTGTGCTGGCACACACAGGTGGGGGAACTTGTTGGCTGAGAACACCAGGAGAGGAGAATATCGAACTTAAGACCAGTATATAGATGATTCAACACGTATGTGTACTGTCTGAATGGAGGGACTGAAAAGTGAGTAGGCAGGCGATGAAAAGAGTGGAGAAAGAGGGGAACACCTGGGAAGTGGAGACAGCTACACAGTGTTGTAGATGCAGGGCTAAAGATGTAGCTATGAGGGACTTTATTTAGGCTGATGTGAGAAAGATGATTAATTTAGATATATTCTCCAGTTGCATACAAATACCCACAGTTGGTTGAATCATCAAGATGCAGTGGAAATAGCAATGTTCATGTGTTTGGAAAGAAGCAGCCATAGATATTTCAAGGTCATTCTCACCACCAGCAGCAAAATCCAGTGCAGCAGTAAGAAACTGAGGAGACAAATACTGGCGAGCAACCACCAGATGCAGCCAGAGAGAGAGGTGCAGTTCTGTGCCTTCTGTCTGTGCATATGCATCTTCTTCCAATGTATGTGTGATAATACACCAAAGTAAAATGTACATTGAAAACCTGTACTTCAGAACAGGAACTGGAATAAAAACAAAACACGGGTATAAAAAAGCAGAGAATTTCCATACAAGTTTCTAGAGCTTGTGTACAGATGTGTCAGTGTGGTGGAAATTTTACAGGCATCTAGGAACATTTGATTAATGTCAGTATTCATTCAGTTGTAGCCTAAACTCTGTGTGCTGCAGTCATCAAAGACTCAAGAACTTCACTGTAAAATCATTCCCTGCTGTTAACACCTTCATTGTTATGCCTGTGAGAGTGTCCTGCTCACAGGACACCAGTTGTAAAGACTTGCTCAGCTTCTGACAATTTGTTTATTGTGACCAAATGGTTTTCACACTTAGGGGTGTGCTCCTGGAGGTCAGGATTAAATGCATTGTGACCTGTCCTTCAGGGAAGCAGTCCTCTGATCCACTGGCTGTGGTCAGAGGTGCTGTTCTCCTTCTCTGCAGAGAATAAATGCTTGGTACCTGTTCCAGTCTTGCCTTTTGATTTTCCCAGACATATGAAGAATTTTTCCACAACATCAGTATTAATACCTAAAGCTATTTTCAATGCTAAACTGATGGAACAGTGCAGTTGATGCAGACAGTGCTGCTGCTTTATTGGCCGTCAATGATGGTTGGCCAGTTCACATTAGATGAAGTTGTATTGTGTCTTTTGGTGACTCCTCAGCACAGTGGGATGCTTGTCGATGACCTTAAAAATGTGTTCACTGAGCATTGACAATGAAGGTATCTATAATAGAATGAATCAATAATTAAAATTAATAATTAATTATTATTAATTAATTAATAATAATTAAGTAAAATACAAAAATATCCTTGAACATTTTAGCCCAGCAAATAGAAAAATCCCACCCCATTATATTGCATTTACTTCATTAGTTAATCCGCTTGCAACTTATATCCCCGTCCTTGACTGGACTGTTGAGCAACTGTTCAGACTTCTGTAAAATTCTGTTTTTAAATATGAAGAACCATATTATCATTACTATTAAAAAACGGAACTAATCAGACTTCCTATGGCACCAACCTTGTGATGAAGGACTCAGAGATGCGTGTGTCAGTGGGTGAGCCCATGTCTTTCCCTGAGCATTTATCCTCCCCTGCATGGCTGCTGGCCTCGCTGTCAGCCTTGTGACTCAGAGTGTCAGAGAAGTTTTCATCTCTGCCATGAACATGCAGAATGACATTTCACATTACTTCCCATCTGCACAGTCCCCCCCAAAACCACCCCCCCCACTCCTGCCATTGATGAAGGGTATTAACTGTTAAACACAGATACTTATTCAGTTTGCTCTGTGGAGACAGAGCAAGGACAAGAGCATTTCCCAAGCAGAAGAGACAGCCAACAAATAGTACAAAATGACAGCAGGGTATTGAGAGAGAGGCACTGAGAGAGGCGTCTCAGATGTCCCACTGGTGTGTGTTACTCAGGGAGAAGAAGGCATTCGAAATGGGTGTTGTGTCAGTCAGTTGCTAAGTAATTAGAATTAATAGAAAGTTCCTTTCCAGATGAGACTCTGACTCCAGTCCCTGAGACAGCAGCCAGATGAAATGGGAATGAATCATGACGGTGATTACAATTCACACATTTTTTGTCTTTCGTAACAACTTACAACTTGTATTTTTCTTTCAGTGTACATATAATATGTTTTACATGTTCTCTCTTACATAAATATGTCAATTGATGTTTCATGACAAGGCCTCACTTATACTCTCATCATCTTATTGTTTCATCATTTTATTGAAACACTCACATGTCTTGCACCACAATGTACTGGTGTGGCACCAGGCCATCGATGCCATTGTGCCGTCCTTCCCACCAGTCTTTTGATGCCCGCTGGTACAGCAACAGGGAGGCACCCTTCTTGAAGGACAGTTCTCTGGAAGAGCGCCCAACATAGTCGAACTTGGCAATGGCTTCAATGGGCTCACCCTCTGTCAAAGAAGAGAGGATTACACAGGTCAGGAATGTCAGACAAAACTGTGAGGTAAGGACAGCTGTTACAACTTGGACAACTTATGGTATTGAAATTAAACACCTGACCGTTTCTTCCCCTAACCCACCATTCTTTCATCACTTTTGAATTCCTTCTGGCTGATGATGTGAAAAAGAAAAACAGTATATACACAAGACACTTAACTGACAGTGTCAAGCTATTCCCTTGTCTCTTGGTGCTATATCACCCCCTCTGCTATGAAAGCCTGAGTTCCTCCTCCATTCATCACCTTGTTGTAGCTTTGTTAGCTCCCTTCATAAGACCCTTTGCTAGGTGCACACCTAACAAAAAAGATTGTATCTAGAACAAGATTGGAACTCCATTGAGCAGTGTATTCCCACACATCTCGGCAGTGGTGACTTTATGAATTTCTTTAATAATAAAATGATAAAGATCAGACAAGCAATTAAGAACCACATAGCATCTACTGCAATTAATCTACCGCCTATTGCAGCTATTCATGATACAGCTGGGGATACAGACAGGTCACTATCTTTATTTGACCCCATTGACCTGCATCAGCTGACTACTATCATTTCCTCCTCTAAATCATCAACCTAGACCCACTTCCCACTACACTGTTTAATGAAGTGTTGCCTTAAATTGCCACTTCTTGACTTGACCTCATCAACCTGTCCCTAACAACAGGTTACGTCCCTCTTAAGTTTAAAGTTGCAAAAATATAACCGCTCCTTGAGAAACCATCCCTTGATCCGGGTGACCTACAGGCCGATCTCTAATCTTATCAACATCTGAAAAATCCTTGAGAAAATCATTGCCAAGCAGCTCTGTGAACACCTTAATACGAATTGTTTATTTGAGTCTTTCAGTCTGGTTTTAGAATGAATACTAGCACCGACACTGCACTGGTTAAAGTCACTAATGACCTCTTAACGGCATCTGACCATGGTCTTGTTTCAGTGCTTGTCTTGTTAGATCTCAGTGCTGCTTTTGATATGGTTGACCACCAGATCTTACTAAGGAGACTGGAATATCAGCTTGGAATCAGAGGCAATGCTTTAGACTGGTTCCGGTCCTATCTTTCAGACCGATATCAGTTTGTTTGCATCAATGATAATCAATCTTCACGCACTTAAGTCAGCCACTGGGTTCCACAAAGATCTGCGCTTGGCCCAATTATTTCCTCTTTATCCCTCTAGGTGATATTATTGGGAGTCATTCTATAGATCTCCACTGCAACGCTGATGACACTCAATTATTGAGTATCTTGATATCTATCAAGCCAGGTGAGAACAATCGTCTACAGCAGCTTCAATCCTGCCTTGATGACATTCAGGCCTGGATGACTAATAATTTCCTCCTTCTGAATTCTGAAAAAAAAGAGTTACCGCTCATAGCTCCAAAACACTTAGGTGACTACACTCACCGGCTACTTTGTTAGGTACATCATGCTAGTAACGGGTTGCACCCCCTTTTGCCTTCAGAACTGCCTCAATTCTTCGTGGCATAGATTCAACAAGGTGCTGGAAGCATTCCTCAGAGAGTTTGGTCCATATTGACATGATGGCATCACACAGTTGGCGCAGATTTGTCGGCTGCACATCCATGATGCGAATCTCATGTTCCACCACATCCCAAAGATGCTCTATTGGATTGAGATCTGGTGACTGTGGAGGCCATTTGAGTACGGTGAACTCATTGTCATGTTCAAGAAACCAGTCTGAGATGATTCCAGCTTTATGACATGGTGCATTATCCTGCTGAAAGTAGCCATCAGAAGTTGGGTACATTGTGGTCATAAAGGGATGGACATGGTCAGCAACAATACTCAGGTAGGCTGTGGCGTTGCAACGATGCTCAATTGGTACCAAGGGGCCCAAAGAGTGCCAAGAAAATATTTTAATAATTTTTCCAATATTCTATTGTCCAATTTCGATGAGCTTGTGCAAATTGTAGCCTCAGTTTCCTGTTCTTAGCTGAAAGGAGTGGCACCCGGCGTGGTCTTCTGCTGCTGTAGTGGTCTTCTGCTGCTGTAGCCCATCTGCCTCAAAGTTCGACGTACTGTCGTTCTGCCTACCTTGGTTGTAACAGGTGGTTATTTGAGTCACTGTTGCCTTTCTATCAGCTCGAACCAGCCATTGTCCTCTGACCTCTGGCATCAACAAGGCATTTCCGCCCACAGAACTGCCGCTCACTGGATATTTGTTCTTGTTCGGACCATTCTCTGTAAACCCTAGAGATGGTTGTGCGTGAAAATCCCAGTAGATCAGCAGTTTCTGAAAAACTCAGACCAGCCCTTCTGGCACCAACAACCATGCCACGTTCAAAGTCACTCAAATCCCCATACTGATGCTCAGTTTGAACTGCAGGAGATGTCTTGACCATGTCTACATGCCTAAATGCACTGAGTTGCCACCATGTGATTGGCTGATTAGAAATTAAGTGTTTTGGATGGATGGATGGATGGATGGATGGATGGATGGATGGATGGAAATTAAGTGTTAATGAGCAGTTGGACAGGTCTACCTAATAAAGTGGCCGGTGAGTATATATCGGATGTCATAGCACTACAAAGTAGAACCAAGCTGTTCCTAGGTGACCTGTCTTTTAGTTCCCACACAAAATTTGTGTCACTGACTGCCTAATTCCACCTCCGCGATATCACAAAAATTAGGCACCTACTCCCTCTCCGTGCAGTTGAGCAGCTGGTCCATGCCTTTGTTACTTCCAGGCTGAACTACTGCAACTCTTTACTAGCTGGAAGCTCCAGTAGGTCGCTGAGATCTATGCAGCTCATTCAGAATGTGGCAGCTTGTGTCCTGACTAAAACTAGAAAGAGAGATCATATCTCTCCTGTTCTGGCCTCCTTGCATTGGCTTCCTGTACCATTCAGGATTCAGTTAAAAATCCTTCTCCTTGTCTATAAAGGTCTTCATGGTCTGGCACCCTCTTATATTTCAGACCTGATAAAACCCTACTGCCCCAGAGGACACTCCGTTCTCTGAATGCAGGCCTACTTGTGGTTCCAAGAATCTCTCAGTCTAGATTTGGAACCAGAGCCTGGCTACCAAGGCCTTGTCCTGTTGAACCATCTACCAGTCTCTGTTCGGGAGGCAGACACCCTCTCTGCCTTCAAGAGTAGGTCAAAAACCCTCCTTTTTGACAGACCCTACATATATACCTTAAATCCTAGATAAGCTGCTATAGGTCGAGTCTGCCGAGGGTCCCTGGCACATTGAGCTCTATCTTCTCCGCTCTCTCTGTGGGGCGGATCAGGTTCACGTTCCCTCTAGCTTCTCACTCTCCTCTTGGTCTCTCCCTGTCTGTTCTCCACCACCACCACCTCCTCCTCCTCCTCCACTTCTTCCTCTCTGTTCCTATTCCGTGACTATACAGGACTAACATATGGACCGGGGACTGCACATCCCTGGACTGTCTGTGCCTTTTTTCCCTCCCAGATTCCACAGATGCTGAGCTGGATCCAGGACTCCGTCCCTCAACACAGCTCTTCCCGCTGCATCTCCTCCCACTTTCCACTGTGGGCTGATTTAACTTCAGATATATCTATATTCTAAACTGTTGGCCATCAGTACTGTTTTGCTTGTGCCTGCCTGTCCATCCAGGGTGAGTATCCCCTGCTCTGCCTCTCTCCCTGAGGTTTCTCCCCTTTTTTTCCCCTGTCTGTTTTTTTTTTTCTTGGGAGTTGTTCCTCAGCCTTTGGGAAGGTCTAAGGACAGGGGTCTTTTAATATGTACATATTGTTGCTCTCTTTGTAAAGTACCTTGAGATAACAGCTGTTATGAAATGGCACTTAAAACAAATGATGTCGAAAGTTGAAGTTGTGTAAATGTTACTCAGACATCTTATGTACCTACAGATACAAAGCCCTGATGAGAGACATGTCTGATACTGGTTGTATGTTTGTGCACATGGATGCATGTGTGACGGTTTGCACATGGAGTTCAAGTGTGCTAAGCCAGTTGATTATTTTGGCTGTAGTCAATAGTAACCGAGCTCTACAATGGTGGCTGAGGCCACAACAGGCCCTGAGGAGCTTTAGGAGGATAATTATAGTAGCGAGTGAAAGGAGATCTATATGACTCAGAGCCCTGTCAGTCACTGCATTCATCATTACACTGGGCTTATACCTGCTCAATAACTGTACAAGGATTATAAGGGTGGCATCAGTGAACACAAGAGATGCCAAGAAAAAAAAACAGAAAACAAAAAAACAAAAGCCAGGGAAAACAAAGTGTCAGACCACGGGATACTGTGTTTTATTTTAATCTATTTTCAGGACTGCTCTCCTTTAGTCCATGATTGTCTTCGATCATTTGTAAAAACTGAATTAAACATGTGTATCTCACAATCAGCATCACTTAAAGCCAGAGGGATGTCCTTGGATAGACACAGCCTCACTTTCACAGAGGCTCTCTATAGAAATCACTAAAGCTGGTATCGACTGTGAAAAGTCATCAAAATATGTCTTTCACAGGAGTCGAAGAGGAATCCTGCATGAGCAGAGAGACCAAGTGAGACAGCAAATACTGCTGGAAGCCATAGCTGAGCTCTACTCAAGCTAATTTATTTCTATTATATTCATTCCCAACGTTAAAGTTGCTTCCACCCTGGTTTGGCTGTCTTGTCAAGGCATACACAGTGGATGTGACGTGACTCAAGAACTGAAAAGTAGGACTTTACTGCTTGAAGGTCAGCACTGCAGTGGATGGGGTTATAAATTAAGGTTGACAGAGCCGTTATCGGAATGGTGCTTTTCTCCTTCTCTCCATTTTCTCCACCCCTTTCTCTCACTTTCACCTATCCATCTATCTGTCCACCTGCCAACTGTTCATCCAAGGCACAAACTGGCACATGCACACACATCCCACCAGTGCAGTGACCTGGCTGTGGCCATAAACTTCAGTTTTAGTGCAGTCCTCTTTGACATGTGCAAAAAGGCTGAGAATTGCTTCATAACCAACACCACCAACACAAGTACATACATGTGTGAATACACTCCCTCAGTCTCAGAGTGCAACTGATGTTACAGAAATGTTGAGCTGTTAGAGCCGGTTCTGTTTAATACAGGGATACAACACAAATTTTCTCTCTTTTTTTCTCTTTTGCCTTTTCTCAGAAGACTGACGATAAATACATGTGACCCCTGTAGTACAGAAACTAAGCTACCCTTTAAACTGCGCAATCCAATATACTATAGGCCTTCTCGAATACTTGACAACAAGGGAATGTGAAATATAATCAATTTGCCAGTTTGCCAGGCTTTGACCTCGTTGTGAATTTACCAACAGATAATGTCAGTGTATTGACTGTGTATGAGAAGTGGCACGTTGAAACAGACAGTTCATCTCCAGATGTGACAGCTTTGAACCATCAGTGCATCACAGATGTCAGCCCTGAGCGAACATGCTGAGGGAGAGAACAATGTAATTTTTGCAAAATGACATCAGAGTACTACAATGATCATTATAGCAGATGTAATGCTCAATATCTTATGCCTCTAACCATGCTACAACTTAGGCGATACGAAGTAAAAATCTGAGGTTGATGGGAATAACAATAGTCTGGAAAATGTGTTTGAATCAGCAGAATTCTTAAATCCAGGTAATTACGTAAATGCTGTACTTGCTGTAAGATCCAGAAGATGTTAATTTTGGGTACTGTAATATTACTATTCATGTCCCTCATTTAAATGTTTGAAAGAGCAAAGAGAAGACATGTAACCGAGGTGGAAGTACTTGTAGCTGAGAGTTGATTTACAGAGCAAAGTTTTATTTGTTGGTCACAGTGTGTGCATCGGAGGTGGCAGGAAGAAGGAAATGAGGGCTCAGAGGACTGGACCATGGCTATGACTGAGAACTGCTCCGACATTAAAAACAATGATAATAATACCTTTCACATTATGAAGGGCCAAATTTGCCAAAGAGATATATATTAGAATCTCTCTGTGTAGAGTACACACACATACACTTTGCGATACATCGACACTTCTGCTTCTAAAAACCAGGCAATAAAGAATCGTTGTGCAAAATTGTTGTATATGTCCAGACATTTCAGTTCTGATGTCCCCCAGCTCCTGTTCCAGGAGACAACATGGAAATGACAATGTTTCGAAAACAGGCCCACAGTTCGATATGTATTGCAGTTCTGTAAGACATGTCAATGATAATGATGTAGAAAACTCCACAATATTATACTCAGTCGATTTCTCAAGTACTGAAGAAGAAATAGACATGGAAAAAAACTTTTATCAACATTTAAGTTGCTATTTATTAACTCCATTTATTAAATAAATGGCAAGTTAAATGTTGATTATGTGCCCAAAGAACTGTAGGAGCTCTGTGGAGCGTGAAGCCTGATACTTTAATTGTGTATGGTACCATATTAAAACAGCAGTCATGTTCCTCCTTATCAGATCCGGAGACAAGGATATTGTCCTTCACAGAGACAGATCCCTCCAGGCACAACCACGATAGAAAATCCTGGGCACTGATGTAATCCTGAATGGCAAACGTTTAAAACAAAATCTGCCAACGGGGATTATGAATGTAGTTAATTTCTGGCAGAGGGCTCCAGTTTGATCTGCCAGAAGCCACTGGATGCAACCAAGTTGGAGAAAACGTTGACTTTGACCAGCTTTGGTATTATGTCATCCAGTGTGGGCAGTATGTAGCGTTCCCACTTTATTCCTGATTTAAATCCACACACTCTGACCTCATCTTTGTTGCACTTCGGAGCAGGCCCCATTGGTGTACACCAGCTCGTAGGTTCGGTGACCTCTTCAATCACTCCGAGGCTGAGCATCCACTTTAACTCTTTTTCTACTTTTGGAATGAGTGTAAAGGGGACTCTGCGTGGCATATTTATGTGGCATGACACTGCATCTGTCAGTTATATTTTAACTGGCTCACAAATTAGCAGACCTATGTTGTCTCTTTCTGTCAACCAGTCCCATTTGCTTTGCCACAGATTTGCCCAGTAAGTTGCTTCTGTACTGCCCTTTGTAACCGTGATCCAGTAGTGGCATTTATGCTACTACGTGGTAGTGGCAAGGAATTTCCCCCCCACATGAAACTTCTTTCTGGGCTGTACACTGTTGGTCTGGAACAGGTCAGTCTGGGCTTCTGCTGTAACCCACTAAATGCCCACTGTCAGCCATGACAGTCGTGTCAGCCCCAGTATCAGTTTTAAAGTTAACTGGGCTGCCACTCATGATCAGCTCGACATCCCAATCTGTGTCCAAGTCTGGTTCTTCTATGGCGGTGGGTTTTGACTGAGTTACATGTCCAAGGAAAAGTCCACCTATGAAAAATGAATCATCCTCTGAATCTGCCACAGCCTCTGCCCTCACTTCTTATAACTTTGTGCTTTTACATAAAATTTCAAAATGGCTCACTTTGTTGCAATTTCTGTGTCTCTTTTGTGGCCAGAAGAGCTCCCTATCTATCATGCAATCAGCTATCATGCATTGTTGCATCTTTGGCAGTTCTGTTCAGCATCACTGTGTTTCTGTCCCTGTGGCTAACATTGTTTATCATAGCTCCATACCATGTTGCCATGCTGTTTTCATCTCATCTCATTCACTTCAGTTTCAACCTGCACTCTGTTTCATCTTCTTGCTCTGGCGCGGCAGTCCAGCTGCTCTGTTCATCCTTACTGTTGCTGAATTCACAGTGCTGTGCAAGCTGATACAGTACAGGCTATGCAGGAACACCCTCATGGTCTCACCAGCCCGTTAAATCCTCTTGTGAAAACAGGCATGATCTTGGATTACATTTAGGTTTCAAGTGTTCATCAAACTTTTCCACCACCATTTTAAAGTCAAATTCAGGGTCTGGAATAGCCTCTGTGGCAGAGGGAAACATAAATAAGCTTTAGATAGGCTTGTCACATCTTACAATTGTGTATGGGAGAAAATTGATTTGCACCTCCCTCTGCCCCCTCTCCAGCTTTGATGCAACTTGGAATTGGGAAAACCACCGCCTCCACACCAGCCGCTCTGCCAGGTGAGCAAAACTGAACGGCTTGGTGCACCCAAACTTCACCATCTCATATCCGGCATTAACGTGTCACTTCTGACACCACGTTATGTAATGAGGGAAGACTTGAGTTTCTCAAGTTTATTTCACAAACTCGCATCACAAGGGTAACAGTCGACTCACGGCATGGATAGTCACAGGTTGGAACTACACTTCCTGCTCTATGTCACATCATCATGAAAGGCCCTCCAGCTGGCATTGGAGCCTCATATGAACAATATATTATCTCACAACACTGGATATGATATAAATGAAATGAATAATGACTGCAGACCTTGAACTTCCACACAAACTTGTGTGTCATTAAACTTGTTTTTGAATGTATTTTCTTAGTAAAACTGAATACTGTTAAGATTATTTGACTTGTTTCTGAGCATCTTTTTTCTTAAACACCCCACATTGGGGAGTGAGTTGTGATATCGTTTAGACTGTAAGTACAATTTTACTTGTTTCAAGAGAATAAGACAAGCCATATCAACCTGTTTTAAGAGCTGTGTATGAAGGGCAATGGAAGAAAGTTTGTCCACTTCTAATCTCGAAGGTCCACTCATTGCCCCATAGCATACCCTGCTATGCCCCTTAAGTCATTTTCAGCATTCCGTTTGTCATTTGCAGCATTTTGTTGAGATAACAAAATACAAACTCAGATCTGAAGTTCTTGTCAAGTCCGTTTTTCCCCTACATTCACCACACTCAAACAAGAAATGTATTCTAGATAAGAATATAAGTATGCTATCTAAACAAAAACAAACTTTATTTTAGCCTTTAAGTAAGCTGGACTCAAGCACATTTGCCTTGTTTTTAAGACTTGTGAATGCCTATTTTGAGCAATATTTGCTCAATTAGTTTTCAAGTAATAATTACTGAAAATAAGAAAAAATGGCTTAGAATAAGATAAAAAAATTTAACGAGTAAAATAAAAACTAGCTTTTTATGCTTGATTTGAGATTTTTTTTGTGCACTTACCACTGGCTCATTTTTTTTTGTTTTAAGAAAACTTACCAAGTCCCATTTTCATGCTGTGCAGGCAGATTATTTTGATTAAAATAAGATGTTTCTCCCCTAAAATACTATACATTTTTCTTATTTTTTTGTGGTGTGCCCTGTCCAGTAGTACTTGTTCCCCTTCGCCTTTGCGGTGAAAAACAGCCATTCCAGTCTGTATGACGAGCATATGTGTAACAGTGCAGTGGAACAGGGGACACAGCTTCAGCAGAGCTGCACAGCAGGGGGCATGGCAGTCACCTGCTTGAGGACAGCATGGGCTTGGCATTGATTGTGGCTGTAGCTGTGACCCCTGTTTCAATCCACCTCCAATCAGATGGTTATGTCGATTCTAATGTGACTTAACATGGTGCAGGCTGAGCACATTACACTCGACAAAAACCTGGCAACAGACCAAATTATTTTTTTGTTATTGCAACTATGTTTTTAAGACAGAGGATGATGATAGAAACACTCATTTTACACAATCCACCTTTAAATATGTGAAGGTGCAGCCAGAGTCATGTTCTAGTAGTAAAGCTAGTTTTGACTTAGTACTTGAGATCCATAAAATTCCATTGAATTCCATTGGATCATAGGAATGCAAACATAGGAACCTAAAAAAAACAATGATAATAGCTTGACCACACAGAGCCTCCACAGGGAGGTGACTTGAATAAGTGGGGATGTTCCCTTTTTTCAACAAGTACGTGGTGGTACAGTATTTCTGAAAAAAAACACTTTCATCAATTATCCAAAGAGTTGATGGCCTCCATCTGTGTTTTACAGTGGGAATCCTTGCTGTTGTGTGCACGTTATGATTCATTGTGCACATTTTGAGTAAAGATGACATTGTTTTAAAACACTATGCAAGAGTCCAGTCAATGATTGATCCTGTTTAAAATACTACTTGCCTGGAAACCATGAAAAAACATGACGTGATGCATGTAATTTTTGTCACTCACCGTCCTCGCTCGTGTGCGTCTCCGTCCCTCCTTCATTCTCCACCTCTTCCAGGGCTCCGTGCTCACTGTAGGGGCTGTCACTAAGGACAAAAACACATAAAGGGGGTCAGGAATTACAGCTTCATGAACACATTGTTTTCCCTTCTCACCCTTTTTCTTTTAGGAAGTACAAACATTTCAAGGCACTTTTTGCCTTCTTTGGTTTGCTAATTAGGTCTAGCAGTGGGTAAAACCCTGTCAGTCTGTAGTGCAAGAGAAAGGGCCTCAAATTTATTATATCTCACTATATGTGTAAAATGCAGCTTGTTCAGGTGACCTTTCTTGCTCCTCCTGTTCAACATTGCTAATAAAAGTGATTTTTTAGAGTCTTTCTCCCACAGAAAAGATGCCACAGAGCACAATTTTTTTAACCACAGACATCTAACAGTTACTGAACTGACTCTACAACTGTCACCGCTGAAGCGTTTAAAGCACATGCATACCTGCACATTGAGAGAGTTCTCAAGGAAGGATCTTTGGCTGCGTCCCTTTGTTCATACCAAAAATGAGTACAAATAATAAAACCAAAACAGTAATAAATCCATCCAACAAAGAGATTGCAGTGTAAATCACAGCAGCATGAAGAGACCTGTAGAACCTGCATCCTGACCTCAGTCTCCTTTCATCCAAAGATTAAACGTTGAAACACAATTTACAATTTTGTAATGACAACTGAGGTTTGACCTGAGAGATGACTAAATGTTTGGATAATATCACCCAAATGCAGCCTTCCTCACCAATAGTCTCCTCCAGTCATACACTTCTCATATATGGGCCCGTCCAGTTCTTTGGTGTCGGGAAAGATGGTCTCATGGTGGATGATGATGGTCTTGATGATCTCGTTGACGTGGGCCTGGCAGGAGACTTGGTCCTGACTGTCGGGGGTGGGCATGAGCGTGGGGCCAAAGCATATGGCCAGGTTGTATGGGTCCATCATGTTCTCATCACTGTACTGGGACAGACTGCAGAAAGCAATGTATGGAAGGGATGAGTTGGCAAAAACATAGGATGACTGAGATGAGGATAAGTCATTGAGGACAGCACACCCTCAAGTGAGCAACCTTCAGGGGCTGCACTGCAGCTGTAAACGTACTGATTGAGGAAGGCAAAAAGGTAGCGCATGACGATGAGGACTGATCGGGGAATGGTGAGGAGGATCTTACGGATGTACAGTGCCCTCTCGTACAGACTTTCTATTCCTAAAGCAGCAACAAAAAAACAGAAGATTTGCTGTTAATGGGGTAAAAAGATGCAGTGAAACAAGAACAAATGTAACTGAACGGCTCAAGGCCGTTCCGTTTTCAGCGCTTCACCTCACATCACATGTGACAGATCATGTTGTCAAAATGAAGTTTCATATTTGTCTCTCTAATGACATTGACTTATTGATTATTACCACAACTTATCCCAGGACACATACCGAAAAACATGTTGATGCCAAGCTTATAACTTACTTGAAAAACAGCACAGCACTGGAATATGTCTAATACATTTGATGTATCAAAATATATAGTGAGTCTGAGAAAATATACAGCAAAATCTAAAAAGGGATGTGTTCCTGCCTGCTAAATATCGTCTTGTCACCGTCCAGCCTCTTTTTACCATCTGGGGTCAGGTCTCAGGGGACAATTGTGATGCATTTCTAAGCTCAACCAGAATCCTGTGAAACTCCTCTCATGTTTTGAAGCAACTATCATTCAGCCCACACCGCAATCACTTGAAACCGTTTTGCTGGGGAGTGTAAACAGAGAATCCCCATCACTCATCCTGCACAAATGTGTAAGAGCACACCAAGGGAATACACAGACACACCTAACCAAACCTGCGAGCACATTAAAACGCATGCAGAGTTGCACACATGCACGGTCTTTGTGCTTTAACGTTTAAAATATTTTTGACAGAAAAATAATGGATGTGCATATTTTCAAGCAGCAAAATGACAAAGTGCTGAGCTGAAAAAATGAACTGAAAAAAATGCATGCACGTAAGGAACACATAAGCAAGGATTCCCAGCTCCCAATCATACTTATCCGCCAGCAAGAGTCGGCACGGCATAACGTTGTTCCTGAACAGAAGCATGCACTGCTCCCAAAGTTATAGATTTACAGGTTGTACTCATGGGCATTCATGGGCATATGTTTAAGTCTGCCTATTAAAGCTTTTCTTTGAGTTTATTTTCGCAAATACTTTCCACACTTAATAACTGAGCATCCAACTGATGAGCATACAAAAGCAACAAAAGAAGTCTACCAGTCTGAGGAAAAATGAACTGCATAACGGAGTAAAATCACAGATTAAAAAGTACTGGCATGAGATTCATCAAGCGTGTGAATGAAAAAAAGAAGTGAAAAAATTACATGAGGAAAAAACACTGAGCCAAGATGCACACAACATAAATGCCTCGAGTGAAATCGGTGTGTAGTCTCACTGATGCAGGCCAGCAGCTCATTGAACCTCTCTTTGGGGAAAAGAGGGTTCTCCAGACCACGGAAGTAAAGTTTGAGAACGCCGGCCACAGAATTGATATCGTGGTTATTTTCATCATCCATCAGAGGGTCGTTCCCTTGGAAATGGACAAGCGAGTAGGTCAACTAAATGTCTTGATTTACCATGCATGTGATTTTACAGACCGAGGTCAAAATTGTGCATTTTGATAGTTCACATTTAAACATGATAAAAGAGGCAAAACAGATAATTCACCATGAAGATCTGGGTGATGATGCATACATTGATGGATGACATGTACCTCTTTCAAATGAGTTCTTGATGTCATTGACTTCTAGCTGAGAGCCAGATACGCGGAATATTCCTTGATGCTGGAGGCCTGCAAAGGGAAAGAAGGTAAGGAAGGAGGACAAACACAAGGTAATCAAGAATATAGATAAATGGATAGATAGACAGAGATACTTAATTAATCCTACAGGAAATTGAGGACACAATTCTCACAGATTTTACTGTGATGGTGGTGGACACAAGCCCATCCTCTGAAGTCCATTCACTTTTTCGAATGAAGGATAATTAATTAGTTGGGGAGGCTACAATCATCCTTCACAGAATTGTCTTCAAATGAGATTACGATTTAGTAAGGATAGAGGCCAAAGGTCAGAAGGATGCATTACTTTGCCGTTTCTCTCTGCTGAAGGTTATCAGAGGAGCAGTGGACAGGTGTGCACATACAGTATCACAAAAACTTACTATGACTTGTTCAATGTTTGTTCAAAGAGCTGATATTCATGAAAAACATTCTATTCAAATGCCTAAAAAGCAACTCATCCATTTTCCATGACAGCAGCTGTAGTGAAACACACACTGTATGAATAATGAAAAGTGATGTACATGTCCAGACAATTAGCTAATTTGACAGTTATTTGACAGGGGTATGACTGGAGTGACAATTTGTATACACACCTCTATCTCAAGAGACTCACCATACAAATTGATGTAGCGAATGCAGCTTTCAACCACACAGGGGATAGCTTGTCCAGAGTCCTTGGGGAGCAAATAAACAACACATAGGTCACATTGTGTATCATGCCCTTTTTTTGCAAAAACCTAGTGACTGTCGATGATGAAAGTTAGTATGTGTGTTCAAACATGCGCACATAATGCCAGATGAGAGCAGTAAGCTCATATACAAAGCGAAGGTTACTTTTTGTGACAGACTGAGTTCACGTCGCCTTTGACTGCTCACTTCCAGTCTCATTAAGAAAAGAAAAAAAAGACTAATCAGCCAGAACACACTCTTAAGGCTGGCACAAGCTTGCTGCCGCGCGGCCCGTTTTGCGCCGCTCAAAAGTTGAGACCTCGCGGCTTTGGTAGGACAGGCCTGTGTATAGATTGGTACGCCCCCCTTGTGGTGGCCAAGAACATTACAGAGCTCAGAAGAATGGTCGCACAAGTATGGTCGAAGCAGGGCGAGCCGCGAGCCACGAGCCGCGTGGTCGGAGAAGCTTGTGCCGGCCTTTACGCCCTCAGTTGGCTTTCATTCTAAATATACTTCATCTCTAGCTATGCTGGCCACCACATGCATCAGGTGTTTTAAACAAACAGGGATTTATCTGAAAAGTCATGCTGATGCAGAGCCGATGGCAGAGAAGATAGGATGAGTGGGGCACATGAGCTGCCAATTTGGTACCGGACAGGGTACATGCTTTACAAATACAGTGGATTTGTTTACAGCCCTCAGGTTCACACCGTCCAAACATGACTACCATGCTAAAATCACCTATCAATCGCTGGAGCCGAGCTATGAGGGTTATGGCTTTGGTCTGCTGCAGCATGATTACATAATATTAAAATGTGAGACTGGGATGACTTCGTTGGATCACATATTATGGAGTCAACAACTATTATGAAGTTAAACATAAAAATGCAATTTGAAATATGTTTGCATTAAGAGACAAGCTTTAACTCAGTCTGTCCCATTTGATACCATGAAGTCAATAAGTGAGTACAAGTAACAAATACAATGTGTCGATAAGGCAGGACAGGGGAAGAAAAAGAGTGCAGTCAAGCAGCATGCCCCCCCCACCCCCCACCCCCACCCAACATGGTTCAAAGAGTCTACCTGATGTCGAGTATGTGAATTCCGTCGTCCGCGGCTACAGACAAGTGTCACAAGAGCCACAGTTGGACACACAGAGACAGAGAGAGAGAGGGAGAGAGAGAGGAAGGGAAAGACTTAGGTTAGGATAATGCAACCAAAGATTTAACTCAGCGCAGCACCAGTCCACTCTGCACAAGCAGAGGCTATCCTTTTTCAAAAAAAACAAAAAACAAAAACAAGACAGAGGTTAACAATAGGAAGGCAGCGGGAGCTTATCAGTCCAGCCTTGGCTCCCTGACTGCCTAACTTCACAGTGATGCCGGCTCAACAGTGACTCAGGGGAACTGACAGAGACAGACTTTTACCCCTATGACTGCTGCTTTTCTTCTCCTGCAGCCCTGCATATCTTTCAATAGCATCTATGTCAGACACACAGCACCAGGGCTGACTGACTCGAGAGGAGGGTTTCCAGAATCCATCATGTGGCCAGAAAGCCACAGCAAGATAGAAAATAGACAGCAGGGGGACCAACAGTATAACTTAAGTGGTTTATTTATTCTCCAGCATGCCATAGTCAGGCCCAGTCATAATAATGGGATTTGTGATTTAGATAAAGCTGAATCCTGTGAATGAACTTATTCCTTAAATATCCTATCTTGCTTTCTTCATAGGGTATCACAGGCCAGTGAAACATCAGAGCAACCCGGAGAAGCTGGGGTGTCAGCATATCCCTCATGACAGCCCCTGCGGAGGACGACATCACTCAGTATGGCCTCTGTCTGTGTTAATGCATTTTGGCTTCTTGGAGCTTGAAGGAGTGAACAAAATCAGGACTCTGTTGTTGTCTAAAAGCCAACAAAGACAGCAAAGCACTGACTTTGTCCTGAACATGACTGCTTTGAATATGTATGCTGGATATGAAGAAACACAAATTGCAAAAAGCAGCTTCTTCGTATACATATTCTCATATGGTTTGTGCCTGATATATATATATATATATATATATATATATGTATGTATGAATGTGTGTGTGTGTGTGTGTGTATATATATATATATATATATATATATATATATATATATATACATATATTCAATGCAAATTACTCTGTTTATAGTAAGTCATAGAAAAGTCAGAAAGTTGTAAATGTAATTTACAACATTCGCTACATTTTCCCATGGCTCAATTATTCTCAGATAGCCAGTATGGATAGTTGGTATGTTTAGGACGACAGAGGTGAAAAGTTACTTTTGTTACTCACTCCTCCCCACCTCCACCCTGTCATCTTAATGAGGTTTCTGCTGGCTCTCCAGAGTCAAGATGGCAGTGTCATGTGAGCCAGACACCTGGTTTCCAAAAATGGCCCTTCACAAACCAGTGGGTGACATCATGGTGTGTTGGTACTCTGGACAGGTTTGTGTTTGTGTGAATTACAATATCAGAGAACACCGCGCAACCCAAAAATGAAGCTTTCCAGCTCTCTGGAATCAGACTGCTCCAACTGAAATCGTCAAAAAGTTGACTACTCTGGCTCAGCCTAGACCAAACCATTATTTCACTTTTTACGACCAGATCCTTCATCGGCATGTCAGCGGGGAAGGTGGGATTCATCGATATTTTGTCAATATTGACATAAATCATAGTATCCAATCCTACACATATATACAACACATATACAGTATATATATAATTTTAAAACTTGATATATCGCCCAACCTTACTTGAAGGTACACTTGTCCTGAAGAGTGAGATGTGTATTTTACCTTGTGGTCATGTAGTCTGGTCTGTGGCCTGTGAGCAGAGAAAAAAAGAGAGGCAATGTGAGAGTTTGGGGGGTAGGATGTGTGGACATGCCAGGACCTGTCAATGAGGTCCCTGCAGGGAGTTTGGAGTTTTGCATGCATCTAGTGAAGCATCTGAAGTCCGCCTTCTGTCTGCTGCTTCCTTGAGCGGCACAAACATAAAAAAACATGTTTATGTTTTGCACCATATGCTTACACATGCACACTAACATTTAAGTGACATCACAATTACAGTAGAACCACCCATTGATTGAGTTGCACAGCAGAAGTAGGCAAACAGACACTGATCATTACATTAATAGACAGAGCTGCAGGTTTGGACAAGAAATGTTAAAGATCAAGTCTCCAGATGGCTTTGAGAACTGGAACAGCTTTAAATATGTATCCATGTGTTCATTTTACAGGATCTAACCTGTTTCCATGTCTGAGTGGGTCACAGTGCCAACAATATGATTAAAGAGCATGTGTGTTAAGCTGGAGGCTTTGCAGTTCCACTTTAGCACACAGCTACATGACTCATTACGCTTGACTGAGACCACCAGGACTGCTTTTTACAGCCAGGCTTGACAGTCGTTTTTTGAGCTGACAGCAGATAAGCCTCAAAGAGAACCCTCTAATCCCTCCATCAAAGAGCATATTGACCAGCATCCCTTGAGTGCGGTACGGTAGTGCCACATACGGTCCAAGAACACGGTATGTCGTTTGTCAATAATTTCTGTACTGAATCACTTCCATGACCTAATTTGCTCATTGAACAAATCACAAATGTATTAATGGCATGGTGCTGACACATGAGGTGCATTCAAATTCTATCGGAAACTTGACAATTTCACAATTATGGAAGTTTTTGAGCAACAAATGATCATTTGTCATGCACTTGCACCAAGTTGAGCTTCTCTCACTTTCCTAGTAGCTCAAGTTGCTCGCATCACGCCACTAGTCACAGCTGTCGCCCCAAATGTCCCTAGTCTCCAGCATACTTTGAAAATGAATTGCAGTTCATCTCTTAGGTTGCCTCTATCACTTGCAGTATGAGTGCATGGCAAGGCAGATAATGCAACTTTACAATACTCCTCAGTTCTGGCTTGCCAGGATGAAACCCAGATTACCAACTAGAACAAGGTTGGTAACCTTTATGATGCCAGCTTGAAATTCTCTTGTCAATGAGCGTGGCATGTGGGAGTGGGATTGTGAAGTGAAACACAGGGTGCTTGCGGCTGCAGGGCTGTGTGGGAATCTGCGTGCATATGTGTGTGTGTGTGTCTGTAAATCTTGTGCTCTGTTTAGATACTGACAAATAGATTAACGCACACTAATGTAATATTGGAAATTGTTTTAATATGACATTACGTGATGTATCTTTCTGCTATCCTTTAGCGAGGGTGATATGTGTAAGCACTGTTGATTTTTGGTCAGGTTGGAGGCCAGGCTTAGTGATCTGGAAGCCCGGCTCTGCACAGTGGAAACCAAACCAACAGCCATAGTTAGCCAGCGCCAATTAGCCACCGCGGAGCCACTTAGCTTAGCTCCCCTCCAGCTTCTCCCGAGCAGCCGGGAACACAGGGATGCTGGGTGACTGACAGAGGGAAGCGTAGTTCTCGACCAAAGTCCACCGAGACCCACCTACCGCTTCCCACTTCCAACAGGTTCTCCCCGCTTGGCGACACACCCACCAAGGATAAACCTTATGGGATGTGAAGTTAGTGAGTCCAATGGCCATGGACTGCATCCCGGGGGCCAGAGCGGGTGACGTTGAGTCTGAATTGAAGCTGCTGGCTAAGGCTAAGCAGAGATATAGCAAAATCCTTATCCACGTCGGCGCTAATGACCTGCGGTTACGCCAAACGGAGGTCACTAAAAGTCTGAGTCGGTGTGTTCAATGGCTAAAACAATGTCAGACACCGTAGTTTTCTCCAGCCCCCTCCCCAATCTGGCAAGTGGTGACATGTTTAGCCGTACATCATCATTTCACTGCTGGTTATCAAGGTGGTGTCCTGCAAATGGTGTGGGCTTTGTAGATAATTGGCAAACTTTTTGGGGTAGACCTGGTCTCATGAGGAGGGACTGCATCCACCCCACGTTGGAAGGAGCAGCCCAACTCTCTAGCAATCTGGCCAACTGCATTAGTCCTCTCCCACCCTGGTTCAGAGTTGAGACCAGGAGGCAGTGAAGCAGTGTAGCACACTTCTCTACACTTCCCTCTTCTCAGTCACCCACACAGAACTCCATAGAGGCCGTGTGTGTCCCCCGACTGTCCAAATTTAACAGCAGAGGAGCGACCTTTAACAATCAGGAGTCCCACAGTCACTTCTCAGGACAGGATCATATCCGCTCCCTGTCTTCCAAAGCCATTCTTGTTAATGAATTAACCTCTGACAACAACATTGATGCGTTGTGTCTCACTGAAACTTGGTTTTGTGAGGGTAACTATGTTAGCCTAAATGAGGCCTCTCCTCCCAGCCATATTAACTACCATGTCCCTCGATGTTCTGGCCGTGGAGGTGGGGTGGCAGCCATCTTTGATCGTAGTCTTTTAATTACCCCTAAACCTAATATTGTTTATAATTCATTTGAAAGCCTTATCATGAGTTTCTCTCACCAAAGCTGGAAGACACTCCCTTCATGAAACTCTCGACTCGGTTGCACCCCTAACAGAAAAGATTATATCTAGACCAAGATCGGCCCCCTGGTATACACCAGACACTTGCCACCGAAAGCAGCGAGCACGTAAGTTAGAGAGGAAATGGCGCTTGACTAAAAACGATATAAACAATATTTTTCGGACCTGGAAAGATAGCCTGAAAACATACAGGCTCTGTGTAATGCCAGAGCCAGATACTACTCCTCTCTGAGCATAACCCCAGGTTTCTTTTCAGCACTGTAGCCAGGCTGACTCAGAGTCATAACTCCACTGAGCAGTGTGTTCCCACATATCTCAGCAGTGGTGACTTCATGAATTTCTTCAATAACAAAATTATAAAGATCAGACAAGCAATTAGCATCTACCTCAATTAATCTACCCCCTGTTGCTGCTATTCAGGATACAGCTAGGGATACAGACAGGTCACTGTCATCATTTGACCCCATTGACCTGCATCAGCTGACTACTATCATCTCCTACTCTAAATCGTCGGTCTGCCTCCTAGACCCAATTCCCACTAAGCTGTTTAAGGAAGTGTTGCCTTTAATCACCACTTCTTTACTTGACCTCATCAACTTGTCCCTAACAAAAGGTTACGTTCCTCTTAAGTTTAAAGTTGCAATAATCAAACTCCTCCTTAAGAAACCGTCCCTTGATCCAGGAACTTTAGCAAACTGCAGGCCTATCTCCAATCTTATCTTCATCTCAAAAATCCTAGAGAAAATCATTGCCAACCAGCTCTGTGAACATCTTAATAACAATAGTTTATTTGAGTCCTTCCAATCTGGTTTTAGAATGAATCATAGCACTGAGACTGCACTGGATAAAGTCACTAATGACCTCTTAATGGCAACTGACCATGGTCTTGTTTCAGTGCTTGTCTTGTTCGATCTCAGTGCTGCTTGTGATACAGTTGACCACCAGATCTTACTAAGGAGACTGGAACATCAACTTGAAATCAGAGGCATTGCTTTAGACTGGTTCCGGTCCTATCTTTCAGACCGATACCATTTTGTATGTGTCAACGATAACCGATCTCCACGTACTGAAGTTAGCCATGGGGTTCCACAAGGATCTGTGCTTGGTCCAGTTCTCTTTGTATATATGCTCCCTCTAGGTGATATCATCAGGAGTCATTCTATAGATTTCCATTGTTACGGTGATGACACTCAATTATATCTATCTATCAAGTCGGGTGAGCTCAATCGTCTACAGTAACTTCAAATCTGCTTTGCATTTCCTCCTTCTAACCTCTGCAAAAATAGAGTTACTGCTCATAGGTCCAAAACACCTATGTGACATTATATCTGACGCCATAGCTCTACAAAATAGATTTGCTACTCACTCTGTTACCACCATAACCAGTTCCCCTTAACCTGATATGTGGGTCTCTGGGAATATGGGTGATAGGACAGTGGCTGCAGTGCTGTGAGGAATGTGGGTTGGAGATTTTGCTGTCATTCAAACAGAAGAAATCAGCCAAAGGCCATCGTTATTGAAGAGTTTGAATAACAACGAGAGGTGCCGGTATGCCAAATGTTATGCTGTGGTTTGCCAACCAAGTGCTGACCCTTGATCTAGAAGCATTGTCTGGTGGAAAGAGGCAAACAATGGTAAGTGTGCCATAAACAAGGCTTGGTAGAAAAATCCACCAAGTAAATAACTAGTAAATAAATAACAAGTAAATAACTAAATAACTAAATAATCATTAGTTAAGTTGAATATTTGGACAAAAAAGTGTCTTTGCTTGGACTGGAGGAATACAGGGAGTGATGGAATAAAAACTAAGAGCACATGCTGTTACAGGGTAACAGAGATTGTAGTAGCAACGTAGGAAGTTAGGAATAGTAACGGGATGACCATACCTTCACCAAGCATCCTCTTCAGCAAGTCATGTTTGGCCTGCAGTTTAGAGATGAGATTGCTGCCCTCAAGATACTCTCGGAATTTCTGTGGAAAATTGAGCATAATTACAGTACATGCCAGCTGTGAGTGCCAGCCCAAGCACCCACTCTTAGAGCAGCAATCTACAATAAGAAAGCCCAGGGCAATGGACACACTGAAAGTTAGGGTTGGGGTTAGGGTTAGGGTAACCCTAACCCTAAGCCTAGAAAACAATGTTAATGTTAAACCTCTACAACATGGACATATTTGGGGAGAGTTGCCCATTTGAAAATTATAAAAGACATTTATGCCCCGTTTCCACTACATGGTACTGGCTCGGCTCTACTTGACTCGACTCAACTTGGCCTGGCTTATTTCCATTACAAAGCCGTGCTGACTTGAGAGTACATCGCTGACCGGTGGTTAAAAGTAGGGGGAAGAAAAACAACAACACGACACGCACACAATGGACGCAACCGAGGGAATGACCGTTTTGATCCTGGCTACATGGCTGTTTGCCACAACAAGGAGAAAAGTTGTTTTAGAAGAGGCTGTAGACAGCGAAACAGAAAACTGAGGAAATACAAAGGGCGGTTTGGGAAATTCTGATGAAATGAGTCACAGCGACAGTATGTGCTGTTCTGTATCCAGTCCAACTTATGGGAGGAGAGTTTATTTGTTTGTTTTTTATAACTCGCCCTGATGCTTTAATAGGCCGCTGCGTAATTGCGTAATCCAGTGCCACCCCTGCCCAGCACTACTTGGCCTGGCTTGGCCCGGCAGGCATGTAGGTACTTGAGAAATAGTACCAGGGTCACATTCCAGGTAATGGAAACGCACACCGAGCTGAGCCGAGTTAAGTAGAACTGAGCCGGTGCGGTGCTGTGGAAACAGGGCATAATATGGCATGGTGCGGAACTAAGTTTAGATAAAAGCCTTGGGTTGAAATCCTATGTATCATCTTAAAATTTTCTGAAGGAGTATATATAATGTAATGTCATGTAATACACAGTAAATATGACATGTAAAAAGCTACTCCAGACATTATTCTCCAAAACACCTTTGTTTTCCCACAGAAATGAGAGATGGCTCTAAAGCCGTTTGTATTGGCTGAGTCATATGCATCAGCAGTCTCATTTATGAAGATAGTATTTTTCAATCTTCCCTCACCATGAAGTAGAACTGCTCCGTTTCCTGCTGGTTGGCTCTCCTCTTTGCAATGCTGGGTTTGCTGAGGTATGTCTCTGACACTGCAGACTTGACCGATTCGGTGGAGCGACTGTGGTGGAAACACTCAGACACGTCATAGTCTTCTATGGTCACCATGTCCTGGATTGTGGTCAGGGTGGCTTCAGAGGTCTTTTTGATCTGGAGAAACAGTATAAAAGGGAGCCAGGAAATTATTTTCAGGACATCACAATCAGATTTGTACTATCACACCCAGCACACAGCCCATTTCATCACTCTCTGTAAAATCTTGCACATCACATTACACTAATATCAGGTGCTTTCTGAGAATATGCATATTCCTTAAACCCACAGTCCCTTGAACTTGACTCACAGCTCATTTTAAATGCACCTAGATTGGTGTTAGATACATATGACAAGAGACAAAAAGAAGAACTTTTGCAAAAAAAAGTTTGTAATTTATCACTTTAATGTTTTCGTGTCTATATGCAGGTAGGACTCGGGGTAAGGGGAGCCTAGCATGTCTTCAACTCAGGCAAGGGGGGGGGGGGGTGAGAAAAAAAGGTTAAGAACCACTGGTCTAGACATCCACCCAAAAATAGTGACTTTGTGGTTCTGCACACTGTGCTCATGAAAGACACTTGTCCAGTATCATTCAAGGTCTTGAAATGAATAACTAAAAACATGAATACAAAGATTAAAACCATAAAGGCAGCATTTCACACAGTGGAAGTAGTAACAGTGCCATTCATTTCATCAGTATTTAAAAACATATTGCAGGTTCGAACATGGCTAATAGGAAATAAAAGGAAACTGGGTATTCTGTCATCATAAAACTTCACACTGTCATCTGACACTACTATGAACAAAGTGATTAATCACTCTACAGGAAAACAAGAAAATCAAACATCATCAGTCTACATGAGTGCACTCAAGGTTCTTCCACAGCAGGTCCCTCCCAATAAAAGGTCATTATTTGTGTGTGTGCATGGCAGCCTCATTTGTTGTGACCCCTGTGGAGGTAATAGGTCCAGTTGTCAGAAGATTATACCCATGCATGTGAGTAAATCATTTGAAAAAAAAAAAACAACAAACAAGCATCAGCATAGAATGTTCGAGTCTTTATTGGTGGGCAAACCAGCAAAATCAGCAAGGGTCAAATACTTTTTACTCTCACTGTAGGCCTGCGTGAGATCCAGATCTACAGAGGCAAATAACATCCATAACAGCCATATAATTACGGCTGCAAAAGAGATGAGCATCACTAAATGACTGAAATGAACCATGTCTTTTTTCTAACCACAAATCAAATTCAATTTCAACTTCTGCAGCAAGGCACCCAGCAGGGCTGCATTATCCTCTGTGCTGAGTGAGAATGAGATCCTGAGCATCTTCCAAAATTGCAGCCCTCCACCACTGATACAGAGTAAATTATTCAGCAGTTGTGCACCATTTTGTAGGAGTCAAAGAGGTCTGAGGAAACAGCTGTGTTTCTATTGGACATTACTGCAACCGTTTCTGGCTGGATGAGACACACTGCCTTCTCTACTGTGCACATTTGATGGCAGCACTTGGTTGTGTTTTGAAAGTCAACTTTTCAGAGATGTTCCTGGCACACTTAGTATGGGCAAAGAGGCCATTTGTTGATCGTAACACAAAGCATCCTCCAATTCTGACCCACAAACATCCCCTTCAGCAGGGTAAGCAGAAAAGGGCATGGAGTCACCAGGTCCTGCAATGACCTTGCTGATTAACCACAATAGTTGTGCTCACAATAGAGTACATGTGTTCTCAGGTACTACAGACGGTGTGCTGCACACAAAGTATGACTGTGGTTGATATAGTATATAAACATAGTTTTAACATACTTTTATTTACCAAATGGTCAGACTATTTTTGCTATTAATGGAATATCTTTAATCTGAGTTAAAACACTGAGTTAAGATTCGAGATGAATAGAGAGGGAGGTGTGTGTGTGTGCAAATCAAATTGACAGAGAGAGAAATTGACAGAAAGAGAAAGAAAAAGGTTTGCACTGATGTAAATTGGAACATGGAATTAAGAATAATATGCTCTGTATCAGTGATGGATGGGTAGCAATGTTGGAAGATGGTCTGGATCTTGCTCTCACTCAACACAGAAGACAATACAGCCCCCCTGCTGGGTGCCTTGCTGCAGAAGTTGAAATTGAATTTGCTTCGTGGTTAGAAAAAAGATCTGCTCTCTGAGGACATGGTTCATTTCAGTCATTCAGTGACACTTACTGCGATACTTACTTCAGTGCACTCTTGATTGGTGGCTACCGAAAACTTATATTTACTCATGACTTCGTTTTGGTAGCAATCTTGCTGTATACGCTATGCAGTTAGAGCATTCACCGAAGTGCGATCACTTAAGTGCGATTTCTGTCTCTCCACGGGTGCACACTGAATGCATCGCATCACTGACATGACTTACTGTAGGTCCTACTCGCACATATGATTAATATAATATAGACATAGAGAAAGGCCTGCACTTCATGCAAATGGGAAAAATCTCATAGTTGGATGGTGATGGAAAATGTAATACCTCATTAATATGATGTTTATTCCTTTTTAATGGCCTATTTTTTTTTTTCTAATTTAATTTAATACCTTGTAATACCAAACCTGTGGACACCCTGAAAAGGAGGATGCATGCAGAAGAAACAGGTGCACTCTGCTAATCTATGGCAGTCATGGTATTTCTCCACTTGTTGACTTTAGTTTCATAGAAAATATCAAGTTAACCAACATGATGCAAACAGGGTGAAATAATACAGCCTGAGAGAGGTTCAGAGATGAAAATAAATAAAAGTAATTTCCACCAGTAAGAGCAAAAATAAAGTCTTCACAGAGAACCATTGTGTGCATTTTTAACAAAACTGAGCATCATGCAGCCAACATAAAGTTGCAGAGCTAAACTCAGTTTTGACACGCATTATAAGCAACTGCATACAGAGCTGAACTTATTTGCTTCTATTTACCTCCTCATTCTCTATCTTCAAAGTTGCCAGGCGAGACTGGAGCTGCTGGAACCTTAAAATGAGCTCTCCATTCACCGGGGGTTGTACTGAAATCTGACACACCTGGGGAAAAAACATTGTCAGTGATCAACGTACTGAAATTACAACCTATTTCAATTGCGTTGAAGTCATATTCTTCAATCGCAGAGAAAACCATAGTGGCTATGGTCAACTGAATGCAAACAGCCACACAACAGCAGCTAATAAACAGACATGATATCAGCGCTGGTGTCAGCGAAACAACAAATCTCACAGAGGCTACATGGCTACACATGGCTACATGGGTATGATTACAAATGACTTGTCAAATTCAGTGCTCCATACAACCAGATCATGCAGCTAAGACGCAGTAAAACACAGCACATAAGCTGCTTGAAAAACAGGATACAATGCTGTTTCGATGACTGAATCATCTTTTGATTGCACTTTTTCCTCCATACAAGGCTTTTGTAAAATCACCAAGCAACAAATGCACAAATATGTCATATTTCTATTTACCTCGTCTCCCATGTGAGCCTGGAACTCAAACTTTGGCGGTGGGCAGAAGGCAGTGGGATACATCTCCATGAACCTCTGACGATCACTTCGCAGGTCCAAACTGTCTACAGCATTCTCAATGATGTCCAAGCCTTCGTGGCGTGATGTCTCCAGGTTGTATTCAGCTGACAGGTAGGTCCGCAGGGCCCGGTTCAGACTGGTGTGGTACCCCAAGTCACAACACTGGGGCCCAGTAGGAAGAAAGCAGGTTAACACTAGGGAAATGAGTCAAAGAAAGAAACAAATTTCTCCGAAAAGATCACAACTGTTACTATAATTCGGCTCTCCACAGTCATGATTCTCTTGTTGTGTCTGTAAAATTCAATTCAAAAGCTTACATGGTCTAATTAACAGAACAGTGATGCCATGTGTAAGTTGTTCTGTAAACAGTAGGAAAAACAAGCCAATCATGGGTTAACAATTAACAAATCAACTCAAACCTAAACCAAATATAAGTTAAAACTCATTTGAAAGCCGTCTTATTAGTCTGTCCCACCAAAGCTGGAAAACTGAACTTCCAGTTCTATTTGTCGTAGTGTCCTCGCCGTTATTCAGATTTCCAGAGTTTCTCTCCAGCTTTGGCCTGAAAACTGATAAAATTATCATTGTTGGGGACTATAGCTCAGGTATAATAGCTGCAGTATTGCATTTATCTCAATACTAGAATCTATTGGCTTCTCTCAGTACAAACATGAAAGCACACAGTTTCAGCCAAACCTTGGACCTTGCTCTGGCACATGGTGTTGAAATTGAGCACCTGACTGTCTCTCCCCAGAAACAGTCTTGTTTAACCATCAGTTTATCACTTTTGACATATCTTCTAGCTGGGTATGTAAAAGAGAAGAGAGGGACATATGCAAGACGTCTGAAGGCCGGCACAAGCTTCCGCGACCAGCCGCGTGCCCTGCTTCGACAATACTTCTGCGACCATTCTTCCGAGCTCTGTAATGTTCTTGGCCACCACAAGGGGGAGTAGCAATCTATACACAGGCCTGTCCTGCCCCCGGAGTACATGAAGGAGAACGAGATGTGAACAACTCTGATCCTAGTGTTGTGTTGTCACCTGTCCCGGTTTTCACGGACTGTCCCGGGAAAAAAGAACCGTCCCTGAATGTTTGTATTTCTGTGTATTTGTCTGTATACTATGTACGCAGATATGCCGCTAAATTCAGCGCGCAAATGCCACCACTCGGTGGGTGCGCGCGGATGAACCACAATGTCAATGTGTGTGTGTGACAACAACTCTATCAGCGAAACAAACGCTCCTCCCACCCTAGCGTCTGTGCTATCTCTCGCCGTGAGTTTGCACAGTGGAAACCGTCTTTGTCCTGGGGGCTGTATTATAGAGGCGGGTGAAGCGGCAGACTTCCTTAACAAGTCTTTCGTCTGAAGGCTCTTCCTGGTTGTCGACGGGGCTTTAACCCTCAGACTCCGCCTACTAGTGTGGCGAGTTCGACAGGGCGCATGCGCGACCGACGCGACTAACGCCGCGAGGTCTCAACTTTTGAGCTACGCACGGCAGCACTTTGGCCCGTTTTTGCGAGCCGCGTGGCCAAAGCCACGGGAGCTTGTGCCAGCCTTGACTGATAGTGCCAAAGTGAGCTTCAAGGAAGTCATTCCACTAGCTCTCAGTACAATGTCGGCTCTCCGTTAGGAGACACTTGTGAAAACCCTAGTCCCTCCTGCATTGATCATCTTGCTGATAGCATCACAATACACTTAATTCCATTGCACCCTGGACAAAAAAGGTGGAAAAAAAAAAGAAGATGGCTTCTTGGTACGCACCAGAAACAACCATCTTTTTCTGATCTGGAAAGATAATCTGAAAACATGAAAGGGGGGCTCTGTGTAATGCCAGAGCCAAACTGGATACGTCACTAATTGAGGAAAATAAGAACAACCTATTTCAGAACTGTAGCCAGGCTGACTCAGCGTCACAACTCCACTGGGCAGAGTATCCCCATACTATGTGACTTCATGAAATTGACAAAAAAATGGCTAAATTTAACAATCAGACAAGCATAACCACCTGGTATCACCAACTACAAATCTGTCCTCAGATGTAGCTATGCCAGATGCATGTGGTAAACCAGACATGTCACTAATTTAATTTGTTCCCAGTGACCTACATCAGCTGACCTCTATTATTTCCTTCCCTAAATCATCAACCTGCCTCCTAGATCCTATTCCAACCACGTTGTTTGAGGAGGTGTGCCCTTTAATCAGCACCTCTTTATTGGACATGATTAATCTGTCTTTATCAGTAACCAACGTTCCAATAAACCTTAACATTTAAACTTGTTGTTGTAATTAAGTCTCTTCTTAAAACAACCCTTGCTCAATCCAAGAATTTCACAAATTGTAGGCCCATCTCCAATTTTTTCTTTATCTGAAAATCCTGGAGAGTCATTGCCAAGCAGCTTTGTGACTTCCTCAAGAAGAGTCTATTTGAGATCTTCCAGGTCAGGTTTTAGAGTTCATCATAGCACTTTCAAATGACCTCTTAATGGCATCAGACAGGTCTTTAGACTTTAGACTTTTGTTTTATTTATCCCTTTGGAATGGCTCCCTCAGGGAAATTTACATTTGCAGCAGCATTGAATTGCACAATAGAACAATATGAAACAATAGGATAATAAAGATAGTATATAAAACAATAGGATCATTGAAACATGCATTAGAAAATTTTGATAAGCTTATAAACAAGGTAATAAACAGTAAGTAGTAAGGTAATAGTAAAGTAATATATAGTGATTAACGTATGTATTAAATTACATTTCCCGTAGGATAAAAGATTATATAAACTATACATGAGAGCAAACAATACACAATAAATTAATGATAAACAGACAAATATAAAATATAAGTATATACAAGAATCAAAACAGTGTAAGATAATAATAATAAACTATAGGTAACAGTAATAATAAAATAAACAGTAGATAAACTATTATCTACTATTTATTTTATTATTACTATTACCTATAGTAATAATAGATAATAATAATAGATCTTGTAATAAATGGTAATAATGAACAGCAATATCTAGTTTTAATTTAAATGCACTGTAGCTTATTATTGCACATTTCAGACCATGCACATTCCACACTTTGGCTAGCACTCCTTTCCCTCTGTCCCCTCTTTTTCCTCCTCCCCCCAAGTGAGGAGTTTTAGAGCATGATGGTAGAATGGACAAAGGTGCTTGTGCTAAACATTAGTGCTGCTTTTGATACAGCTGATCACCAGATCTGAGACAGAGACTGGAAAATCTACCTGGAATCAAAGAGACTGCTTAGGATTGGTTCCAGTCCTATCTATCTGACTGACCAGTTTGTTCATGTCAATAATAATCAGTTTCCCCACATTTTTATCGTCCCGGCCGTGGAACACTAGACCAGCTCTATACCCTCCACAGGGTGCAGGGTGAATTTGCCCAACCAGTCCACATGTGTTTTATGGACTTGGAGAAAGCTTTTGACCGTGTCCCTCGCAGTGGTCTGTGGGGGGTACTCCGGGAGTACAGGGTCAAGGGCCGTCTACAGAGGGCCCCGCGGTCACTGTGTGACCAGTGCAGGAGCTTGGTTCGCATTGCCGGCAAGAAGTCAGACCTGTTCGTTGTGCATGTAGGCCTCCGACAGGGTTGTCACCGGTTCTGTTCATTATCTTTATGGACAGAATTTCTACGCGCTGCAGGGGGTTCGGTTCTAGAGTCATGGGATATCATTTCTACTCTTTGCAGATGATGTTGTCTTATTGGCTCCCTCGAGCCAGAGAATCAGCACCTCCAAGTCCGAGGCCATGGTTCTCGACCGGAGAAAGGTGGCTTACTCCCTTTAGGTTGGTGGAGAGTCCCTGCCTCAGGTGGGGGTATCTTGGGGGTCTTGTTCACGAGTGAGGGAAAGATGGAGCGCAAGATTGACAGGCAGATCGGTGCAGCTGCGGCTGCAGTAATGCGGTCGCTGTATCGGTCCGTCATGGTGAAGAGAGAGCTGAGCCGAAAGGTGAAGCTCTCGATTTACCAGTCAATCTACGTTCCTACACTCACCTATGGTCATGACCGAAAGAACGAGATCCCGGATACAAGCGGCTGAAATGAGTTTTCTCCGCAGGTTGGCGGGGCGGTCCCTTAGAGATAGGGTGTGGAGCTCTGCCACCTGGGAGGTGCTCGAAGTAGAGCCGCTGCTCCTCCACATCGAGAGGAGCCAGCTGAAGTGGCTCGGGCATCTGTATCGGATGCCTCCTGGACGCCTCCCTAGGGAGGTGTTCCGGGCATGTCCCACCGGGAGGAAACCCAGAGGAAGACCCAGGACACGCTGGAGTGACTATGTCACCCGGCTGGCCTGGGAATGCCGAAGGATCTTCCTGGAAGAAAAGTGTCCAGGGAGTGGGATCTCTGGATGTCCCCTGCTGCCCCCACGACCCAGCCCCGGATAAGCGGAAGAAGATGGAGATGGAGACACACACAGCAAAGTCAGTCATAGGTTCCCACAAAAATTTGTGCTTGGTCCAATTCTGTTTACCCTATACACTCACCGGCCACTATATTAGGTACACCTGTCCAACTGCTCGTTAACACTTAATTTCTAATCAGCCAATCACATGGCGGCAACTCAGTGCATTTAGGCATGTAGACACGGTCAAGACAATCTCCTGCAGTTCAAACCGAGCATCAGTATGGGGAAGACAGGTGATTTGAGTGACTTTGAACGTGGCATGGTTGTTGGTGCCAGAAGGGCTGGTCTGAGTATTTCAGAAACTGCTGATCTACTGGGATTTTCACTCACAACCATCTCTAGGGTTTACAGAGAATGGTCCGAAAAAGAACAAATATCCAGTGAGCGACAGTTCTGTGGGCGGAAATGCCTTGTTGATGCCAGAGGAGGTCAGAGGAGAATGGCCAGACTGGTTCGAGCTCATAGAAAGGCAACAGTGACTCAAATAACCACCCGTTACAACCAAGGTAGGCAGAAGAGCATCTCTGAACGCACAGTACGCCGAACTTTGAGGCAGATGGGCTACAGCAGCAGAAGACCACGCCGGGTGCCACTCCTTTCAGCTAAGAACAGGAAACTGAGGCTACAATTTGCACAAGTTCATCGAAATTAGACAATAGAAGATTGGAAAAACGTTGCCTGGTCTGATGAGTCTCGATTTCTGCTGCGACATTCAGATGGTAGGGTCAGAATTTGGCGTCAACAACATGAAAGCATGGATCCATCCTGCCTTGTATCAACGGTTCAGGCTGGTGGTGGTGGTGTAATGGTGTGGGGAATATTTTGAGCATCGTTGCAACGCCACAGCCTACCTGAGTATTGTTGCTGACCATGTCCATCCCTTTATGACCACAATGTACCCAACTTCTGATGGCTACTTTCAGCAGGATAATGCGCCATGTCATAAAGCTGGAATCATCTCAGACTGGTTTCTTGAACATGACAATGAGTTCACTGTACTCAAATGGCCTCCACAGTCACCAGATCTCAATCCAATAGAGCATCTTTGGGGTGTGGTGGAACGGGAGATTCGCATCATGGATGTGCAGCCGACAAATCTGCGCCAACTGTGTGATGTCATCATGTCAATATGGACCAAACTCTCAGAGGAATGCTTCCAGCACCTTGTTGAATCTATGCCACAAAGAATTGAGGCAGTTCTGAAGGCAAAAGGGGGTCCAACCCGTTACTAGCATGGTGTCATCAGGAAGCACTCCATGGATTTTCACCATTACATTGACAACACTCAATTATATTTATAAATCAATCACAACCAACTACAGCAGCTTCAATCTTGCCATGATTATATTAAGACCTGGATGACTCATAACTTTCTTATCTTGAATTCTGAAAAAAATTTGTTATTATTCCTAAATCCATAAGGCTTAAGATAATTGTCATAGCATTACAAAATAGTTTTGCTACTGCTTCTGGCACCTCTACAAAGAATCAAGGTGTTAGTTTTGGTCAAGACTTCTCATTTAGTTCCCACTTCAAACACATCTCAAGGACTGCCAACTTTCACCTTTGCAATATTGCAAAAGCAAGGCATTGTACCCTTGACACAGCAGAGAAGCTAGTCCATGTCTTTGTTTCCCTTTCTGTTGCCCTGCTCGTCCTCAGTCTCCCTTCTCTTCCTTTTTTACCTCTCTTGTCTCTCCTCATCAATCCATCTCTTTCTCCCACTCTATTTTGCAGCATGAACATATTGGACCACGGACCCCTGAGTTTGTCTTTAGAGTCGTTCCTCACATGGGTCAGGGGGTCAGTCAGGGGGTGTTTACTGTTAATTGTACTTTGTAAATGGTGCTTGCTTGCTCTTGTCGTAAAGTGCCTTGAGATAACTTTTGTTATAAACTGGTATTCTAAAAGAATAAAAGTTGAAGTTGACGTTCAAATAAAACATGTTTCTAAATGAATGAAGTAAAACGCACAAACTCATGCACACACAAGGCCTAAGTGAGAGGCCATTTCCAGGCACTACTACTTTGGTTTTGACTATAAAAAGTGTCCATTAATAAACAAATGTGTCATATTTTTTTTAAATTGTATTTCAGGTCTGTCGAATTCCTCAGAAACACGACAAACCCCCACCTTCCCACTCTTCCTCAGGCATACGAAGAAGTGTTATATTTCTAACTAAATAATATTAACCCAGGTTATACCACAAGACAAGACAAGATAGATAGGTAGATAGGTAGATAGATAGATAGATAGATAGATAGATAGATAGATAGATAGATAGATAGATAGATAGATAGATAGATAGATAGATAGATAGATAGATAGATAGATAGATAGATAGATAGATAGATAGATAGATAGATAGATAGATAGATAGATAGATAGATAGATTGATAGATTGATAGATAGATAGATTAGATAGATATACAGATAGACAGATAGACAGATAGACAGATAGATAGATACTACCACTCCCTTGAGATTGTCTTTGGAATCAACAAAATTGTGACAAATCCAAGGAATGCAGCAGAACTCAGGATGATATATGGCCTTTAACAAGATAATGAAAGGTTTAATATCAAAAGTTAATAAGCTGCTTTATATGTGCTCTGCACAGTGACTGCCATGCTACATGTACACCCTCTCCTGGCTGCTAAAGTCTTCTGATCATTACTTCAAATGGGGTTTCTGTGTGAGGAGCACAAAGAAACACAATAACATGTACCATGGCTCACAGAGGTACTGCATACAGCCTGTGTGTTTTTAAAACTAAAACGTTTCAGATAAACATTTGCAGATAAGAGCAATAAAGAGTATGTAGTGTTACTGTTCTGTACTTACATCAATTAGATCCGACAAGTCATGGATGTAGTATTTGAAAATGGAAGAGTTTGAGGCCTCCAGAGTCAGTAGGTACTCATTCCGTGCTTTGATTGACTTCAGCTTGTTCTCAGAGTACTTGGCTTGACGCTGATGAGAAAATTAGAGACGAGAACAAGAGATTTAATTATTTGGCGGTTGCATTTTTGACAAGTGATTGTGCTTTTGTGTCTGTGAATGCACTCAGGGCTCAGATAGGGATCATGGCAAAGAGACAGCTTCAGTAACAAAAACAGGGAAAATAATCTGAACTTCGTTATAAATAGAAAAAGGGAACAAAAAAGAAAGAAGAAAAACCTAAACTAAAAACAGCCCTTGTCCTTCACTTCAACTTCGGGACCTCAGTCAGAGTCTTTGTGCTGCTCGTCCTCTCTACCACACAAATACAATCTGTAGGTAGATGCCATCCATTGGTGAATAGGTCTGACTCACATTTTAGCATTTTCCATATGATCCATATCAATGCTTTCCATAAAGAGTCATGTTGAAAATGACCTTTTATTAAATCCTACAAAAATGTAATAGGAAACAGCAGCATTTCATGTGTCAGATTGTTGGCTTCAAAGGGCTAGAAGAAATGCCCAGTTGAAAAGTGAATACTGTGATAATGATGACGGTTTCAAGGTTACCACCACTAATTAGATTAAAACTGATTAAGATTGTGAACCCCTTGCACTTAACCTTCTCTTTCATCTTCTCAATCTTCTTCACAGAGCTGCGCCTCTGGTATTTGTCCTCCATGCGGATGCTGAAGACTGGATCTCCCCTGCCTATCTGTTTCTCCTCCTGCTTCTCAGCCTCCTTCAGCTTGCTCTCTGCACTGATGCTCTCCGAGTGGTACATGTGGTAGGTCTTCATCACCTGTGGGCGAGGAAAAGCATTAACAAGCCTGAAAGAAATTAATTATCAAGGCCAGTTTGTCATTATTTCCCTATGTTGAGAGTGACAAAGGGACACATCCTGAAAGTGTTCCTGTAGTGCTAATTAAAAATAATGAGTTTCAAGTTAGCAACTGTGAGGTCTCAAGGCAGAACAATCCATCTCTCATAGTCAAGATCGGCAAGATCAGCCACTAAAGCTCCTATCCTCATTAATTACAAGTTGTCTCCTAGCTGGCGGTTTGTTTCGCCCTAAACCACAAACCAGAGACAGATTCTCTTTAGCCTTTTTAGACGAGTCTTAAATGACCACAACCACTAGCTAAATCAAACATGTGGCCTTTATTTCTCTGCGTTTGAAAAGGAGAGAAGGACTTATAGGAACTGGGACGTTCAATTTTTTGTGACTTCTGCTTCTTGAAAAAAGTAATCTCAATAGATTTTTTAAGAGAGATTGAACGGCAAATAATTTGAACCCTTTCACCCATTGTTCGTTCAGTACAATGCAGATGGATTGCTTTGATCTTTGAGGACTGATTAAAATGACACCCTGAAGCTTTGGTCATCAGCAACTGCAGAGATTGAAGGGTTACCAACAGCTCCTTTTAGCAATGACTCAGTTCTTAACAAGTACATTAACAATGAAACACAAGCACAGAAATCTTTAAAGCGGCACAGAGACTATAAAATTCTTATTCGTGATGGCTCAGTAGGAGCACACACAGCTGCTCTAGGGAAAGTACCATGGGTTCTGAGGAACTACCATGACATGGTGACATGACAACTCACAGTCATAAAATGACAATCATGGACACTAGAATTTACATTATAGTATTTCATTCCTACAGTACATTATTTCTATTGAAGTGACTGACATAGTCCATCTTAGCTCTAACTTCAGCAACACTTTTATTGACACACATAAAAATGTTGATCTATACAGTAGTTGTCACACATTATGCAAGTATGGAAAGACAATAACCAAACATATCTTTCTATTAAAATATTTATTTTTTCCACAGATTTTCAAAAATCTTTTTTGAATTTCTTCCCTTTGACACCCCTAGCACCAATGTCTTCGACTTTGAATATGACTTTGTAAATTGCAATAATAGCTACATAAACTATTCAACAGATTAAATTAAAATTAAAGCTGCAAGCAGCTGTACGCAGGTCCAAGCAATTCCCCCCTTTGGGGTATGGGAAACTGTGGGGTAATGCAGAGGCCATACCAATACTAATCTGTTTTAGTACACTCTGAAGAGGACTCTGTTGTAGACTGGGCAGCGTCCCTGTGATTCAGGGATAACGAACCATTTCTCTTTTGCACAACCGCCCTCCACCTCTTCTCAAACTAAAACGGCCGAGGCAGAGGCATTCATGACCATTGTTAGTTTGTCAGAAAATACACTGGCAAAATACATTTTGAAACATGAAAATGTATTATTATCATTATTATTGAGTCATTGTGGAGTTTCATCTGCCTGTCAGATGACATAGACAGACAGACAGATAGATAGATATTGGGCCTGAACGATTAACTGCGTTAGCGAAAACATCACGATATGATGAAATGTGATTTTATGATCACAAAGGCTGTGATCTGACTGGTCGCGTAATCTGGTGACGTGACATGCGAGTGAGCCGAGCACCTGGCTGAGAAGAGCTGTATTCATGAGCTCAGCAGAGGAAGCATCGCGAGTTTCCACTCGCATAGCGATGGAGGTAAACACACTCGTTGCGTGTTGCCACGTTAAGTTCTTGTTCTCATCAGTGATGACAGACAGACGTGTCTGCACCTCCTCTAACGACCAAGGTGTCGCTTTGCAGGTCATCATCATTCCCAAAACGGGTGGAAAAGAAGCGAGAATTGAAGAGGAGGCTTTTTTTTTTCAAACATGGCTGCGGTCTGCACAACGATGACGTAAGACGATGTGACCAATCAAATGCCTCATTTCTTTGCATTTTTCATCTGTATGTCAGTTCAGACTCAGTGTTTAAGAAGTGCATAAGTTAGATATGTTGAAGAGATTTGTTTACTTTATTATTTGTGCTTTACATAAATCTGTTGTTTTTTATGAAACAGACTGATTTATTGCTTGAGTTTGTTGAAAAATACAAGAGGAGACCCTTGAAAAAATAATTGCACATTAAATCGCAATCACAATACTGAGAAAAGAAAGATTATTTTCCAAAATTTCATCAGCCCTAATAGATAGGTAGACAGAAAGACAGTCAGACCGACAGAAAGACAGACAGACACTGCACATTTTAACAATGTCAGGCAGTTGAAGTTTCAGAAATGGTCAGAGATGAGCTCTTACATCTTATTCAACACAACAATCCTAATTATGAAAGCAACATTAAATGTCATCTTTTTCTTAGTTTTGTGAGTGATTAAGTAGAAAGTGGCTCAATTTAGCAGATGTCACCCGAGACGGACACAGACAGACACACAGAAAATGTGTTTCCAATGTGGGGCCACAGACGTAAGCATATATGACACTCTGGTGAATTTTGATGCCGTTGCAGGCTTAACGATTGATCGACAGATCAATAGATAGATAGATAGATAGATAGATAGATAGATAGATAGATAGATAGATAGATAGATAGATAGATAGATAGATAGATAGATAGATAGATAGATAGATAGATAGATAGATAGATAGATAGATAGATAGATAGATAGATAGATAGATAGATAACACAGGCATGATTTGACGGTACTCACAAAACTCCCGGTTTTGTAAATCAAGTGAATGATGACAAAGATGCCAGTCTGGCAATGGAAAGCACAAGCAGCAAAATCACCAATTTAGAAAAATTTAGAAGAAAAAAAACAGCAGGGCCGTCCAATGGAAAAAGTCCTCTCAATCCCTCTCTCCTTCTCCAACGTCCGCTTCCCTAAATACATATTATCATACATTCAGGCTTGAAATCAAGCGCTATTTTGGGTGGAATTAATTTTACCCTCAGACATATTTACCTTTTCCAGGTAACATAGGAGCAAAAGGACCACGAGTAGTCAAACTCTAAACCTCTGCTCTCCACATCGCACCTCTTCCTTGCTCATGGACTCTGTCTCCATCTGAACTCCCACTAACTTGACACTGGTCAGGCCTCTTACACGGATAATCTACTCTGATTGGCTTGTGAGTTTGACCAAAGGAAAAACAGAATTGAAGTGACTGACAGCAGACAATGTCTTGGCAGACAAGATAACATCTTGGTATAGCAGTCGAGCTAGCTAGCTTCTCCAAACAGGACAGAAGTGAGGAAAATCACGGGAAACTCACAAAGCATAAATCCATGACGTGACAGCCTGTCAATGTTTGTACATGGTGCGCACATAAATACACTCGGCAGTTTTGCTGAAGACTAACAGCAATCACTCCCTAAAAAGACAAACTGCTAGCCAGCTATGCTAAAGCTAATATATGCTTACAATCCACTCTGTGCATGCGCAAGAATGGAATGGCAATGCAGGAACTAAAAGTTGGAGTCCTGCTTTTACTTTAACCATTAGTGTCAAAATAACTGAATTCCTGTTAGGTTCAGACCATTGGTGCAAGAGACTTTTTATGCATCTAGATTGCCTACAAATTTTCATCTTTCTACTCCACAAAAACCATTATTGGGGAGGGGTTTCAAAGAATTTCCAGATACAGAGACATTTAGCTACGCCCAATGACAAGGTCATTACCTGGTTGTTCAGGCATGCAATGCAATTATGTGCACCAATTTTGAGGCTTCTATGACGTAAGTACGTGCCTGCCCACAAGAGCATTTTGAAACCAAAATTTGTCATGCACTAGTGGCCATGACCGAGTTAAAAAAAATTCTGTGCGTAAAAGTTTCTTTACTTGGTCCATAGATTATCTGTAGCAAATTTGAAGCCAATTGGGTTAACCCCCTCGGAGGAGATATTTTTAAAATTCAAAAATTCAAATCAAAATGGCTGACTTCCTGTTGGGTTATGGTCATCATGTCAAGAGACTGTTTTGTAAATCTCTTTAGGAAGCATTTGCATACCAATTTTTATTTGGCTACGACTGTGTAAAAAAAATCCTTATGGGGAATGGTCATAATTTCTAGGGGGCACTGCTTTTGTACTTTGGCTCCACATGGGCTATGCCCCTATCAAACGTTAGAGCTCTCTGTCCTCAATCAGTGTATCAATTTTCATGTTGATAGGAGTTCCTTGAACCCATCATAAAACCACCTAAAATACATGGCAAGGGATCACCGAAGTTTTAAGATGCCATGATCAAACATGAGCGTGTGAGAGCTATTCAAAGTGAAAGAGCATGAAAAAAAAAGAAATCACCAAATCTCTTAAAGAGGACTTCTGCAATTCTGTCCTGTTCATTTTCAGTGATATTTGTACATGTAAATTTTTGCCCGTCTCTATGTGCATGCTGAAAATGGTGAATGTTTAAGCATGTTCAGGCCTCATAAAACGCAATTTACTTTAGGAAGGAAAAATAATAATAAAAGCTGCTGTGAGTGGGTCAGAGCTGTTGCGCCTGTCGGGGTACGGGCAACTGCAAGGTAAATACATGTCCTAAAGGTAAGAAAACTAGTTCAACCTGACACAACATTAGCATACATGTTCATTGTTAATTTGCCAGCAAACAGACTGTCAGAATACGTTTTGAAACATGAAACTGTATTTTTGCAGTTGCGATTAGTATAACACTGCCATGAAAATTAAACATATGTGTGGTTTTGGAAAAGTCAATTATTGAGTCACTGTGGATTGTCATCTGTTTGTCACATGGTCACTAAATGGGTAGAATGGTAGATCTGCTGTAGACCAGGTTAAGAGGTAGACAGACAGACAGACAGACAGACAGACAGACAGACAGATAGATAGATATTATAATTAATAATATTAATATTAATAATTATCTAGATAGATAGATAATATAAATTATACTGCATTATTAGTAATAATGCAGTATTAACTGTTGCTCCTAGTTTTGTGAGTGTTTAACCGATATAGAGAGAACAAAGGTGGAATAGAGACAGGTTCATGCAGAATCAAGTCAACAAACTCCCCCATTTAATTGTCTCAGATTTAATGGAAGATTTCAGGAGGTTCACACACTTCCCAATATAAAAGTCTTACATTTCATTTACCAACTTTACCAACAATAGTTTTGTGAAAAGAAAAACAAAAAACCAAAAATTCTCAATTCTCAATTACCCTCAATTACCTCCTCTTCAAAACTTTTCAGCATATTTGAAGGACTGTGGAAAGTGCATTTGCAAAGACTGATGTTTGATGTCAAATAACACCTTTTCATACATGTGGTGTATTTAAAAAGTGGCTTTGAGAAATATGAGAAATGATCTAGATGTTTATGGTTAAAAATATGAAGAAAACTAATGTGGTTCCATCTTTGTCAGTCTATTCCAAAAAAAATGAGAACAGCCACCAACATAAAAATGGACTGTTTTAGCAAGATTGGATGTTTGTTTTTAACATACCCACAAATTGTGATGATGTTCTGCCTTATTTTTGCAAAATGAATTGTTGATTATGTGGCGTTCGAATACATCCATCATGGATTACAAAGGCACTTCGGGGGCTCTGTCTCTGTCTCTCCTTGTGTGTGCGAGTAGCAGGACCACACACAGGAAATGAAAGTTATAACGTAGTAATCATAATCATAATTAAATGTGTACATGTCTGGGCAAAAGTGGACGTTTCGTCCCAGTATTTAAACACGGACGCATAGCACTTTGTTGTTTGAAATGTACAAGGAGTACAGCTGAAGCAGCTGCGACTAATGCATCCATGACAACCAACAACAAAGTGCTTCTGAAATATCTTTAGATAGGTTTAGACCCTATCACGTCTGAAAGTGGGGCTTATGCTGTCATGAATAGTCCCACACACTCTGTTGTAGAATAGTCTAGCATAGTCTGTAGCAGTCTAATCTACAGCCTGACAATTATTGCCTTTATCTTCATATCACTAATGATGGCATAGTGATTATCTTACCATGCTTCTGTTTCTGATGTTTCTGACTCGTGTGTCCTCACAATTTTTGTTATTTAGAGGGTTGCCTCCGGTGTCCTGTGCAGAGTTTCATCCAGCTCCACTCCCATGCTAATGGCGCTGCTAACTTTCCGTCTGCTTGATGGTTGAAAAATACACCTTCCGGTCGATCGAACAGTAAACATCTTCTGACACCATGTGGAAGCCTGTGCATGTCTGTCATACATCAACGCGGCAATTTTTCTTAAAACTGCCAGAAACAACACTCAAAACCCCTCCGCTATTGGCCACCCAGCTCCAGCTGTGGAGCTACAAGAGTCATGTGATGTCATCACTATGGTGCCTTCAAAAAAATTGGAAAAAACGCCTTTTTTTTGTTTAGTTTTGACCATTGGTGCAAGAGTCTTTTTTGTGCGTCTTGACAAAGTCTATATAAAGACAAAGTTTCATCATTTTACTCCATAAAAACCCTAATGTGGAGGGTCATTTGAAAATTTCAAAATTTTGATGAAATTTTGATTTTGATCACAAATAGCAAAACTTTGTCATGCGCTAGTGGCCAAGCCATTTGAGAAAATCAAATTCCGTACATAAAATTTTTTCAGTTTCATTTAGGCCGCATTTACATACTCCTTTTTGTTTTCCTACGACAAAGTTTAAAAAAAAAATCCTCATTGACCAGATTTCAAGGTGGCACTATAGCGCAATTTTGCCCCTTGCACTTTGAACTTCAAAATATAAAATTTTTCACCAATCCCACTTTGTTGCTCGGACCCTAATAATAATAAAAAACAAACATAGCAGTTTCAATAGGTTCCTTGCAACTTCGTTGCTTGGACCCTAATTAAAGCTCCAAGCAGCTGTGAGCTGGTCCTCGCCTGTGCACCTGAAATGTAGCTCCAAGGCCATCCCAAGAATCCTCGTTTTTTAGCAAATTTTGAAGAGGAATCTCTTCTGGGCAGAGCAGCATCCCTGTGATTCTGTGATAATAAACCATCTCTCTACTATGGCTGCCATACGGCTACACCGCTTGACGTAGAGAAAAGCTGTGCCGACTTTTAGATCACAATGTCATTTAGGTGATGCTTACACAATATGAAGTTGACGCCATAAAATCTGTAGGCGGACTCGGGTGACAAGTCATGTGCGACTGTTCTATAGTGTTCTATAAACCCAACAAGTTTCATGCATTTAGGCAAAAGACAGAAGTGGGGCTTGGCGTTTGAAATTTTCTATGTGCTGCTATTGAGCAATTTTGGCCCATGCATTTTGAACAAGTATAAAATATAAATTTTTTTGCCTGTCTCAATGTGCAGGCCAAAAATGTTGCGTTTTCTGCTTATTCCTAAGAATCATTATAAAAAGAAACAGGACAGATTTAAGAGGGTTCTCGCAACTTCCTTGCTCAGACCCTAAAGAAGTGTTGCAGCACCAACTCAAACAAATTACAGTGACACAATTGTCTAAACCTCAACTTCAGTATATACGAAGACTCAACCATGTCAGAATCTCAACATCTTTCCCCAAAACATAGTGAAGTCGGTATGAGGGGAACAAGACCGCAAAGTCTGGTTTGTCTAGAGACCTCTGCTTTTGGTGGGGTTTGCCCTAACTGGAACCAGTTCAGAGATAGCTGACTGGCCTTGGGTCCTGCACTCCCCACTTACTGGTGGGAGTCTGCCACTGCTGTGTTTACTTTGGTGTTTCTCTCGGGTGGACAGATTTAGAGACAGGGCAGGCCAGTCATTTCATTGCATTGAGGTCAACATCAGGGCTTTGGCTATCTGATGCACTAGGTACAGTACGCTGTGTGTTTATATCTGTCTGTATGAGAGACAAGGGGGTGGTTGGTTGGTTGGCGCATGGGGAGGGGTGGGGGTTGGCTCAACCAGGTCAAATCTGGAGTCTAGACCATGGTGATAGTGGTGACAAGGCTTGTTTGGTATACTCGTACAGTACTAGGTATCTCAGTCCTTTTTTAAAATGAGAATATACTGCATTTAGAAAAAAAAACAACTGTACTTTCAATTTTTGAAACTGTTGGCAGCAGTGATCTGTGATGTTACCATGTTGTCATTTGAGCCAAGGCGTAGTTGCACAGAGCAGCAAACTGGGGTAAACGGGTTGATGACAGAGAGAGAAATGAGAGAGAGATAGAGAGAGAGATACGGGGAGAGAATGGCAGCTGCAGTGATTTTCACTCTGCTGCAACTTGTGGATAAATCGGATGCACAACATGCTATCTGGGTACAGTTTGGCTTCAAAACAGAGGAGCACATTGATGCTACACTGACGCACCAGTGTGTAAACAGTGCTTCAAAACAGCTCGGCAAGGATGGAAATACTTCCAACTTGTCACAAAATTTGAAAGACAAGCACCAAGACCAAGAAGTTTCTCTGGTTCTACTAGTTATAGCTGTGTTTTAATAAAATAATAAAATTAACATTTTTGTTTCATTGCAAACTACTGGCAGCATTTCTCCCAAAAATGACAAATGGTCAAAAGAACAAAAAAGACAAGTTTAATTATGTTTAAACAGCAAAATATTAACTAAGGGAGAGTTCATTAATCAATTTTCATGGACATTTCAATTACAAAGCAGCAGCAGCAGCATTTTCTTTTTTTTTTCATCTCTTCTTGCCTTACATGTTGATTAACAATAAACTGAGGAAACCCTGGCATGTTATTTAGTGTTCTTTTGTTATGTAGTGTAATTTTCTTTCAGAATAAACTTTTTGTGTAAATTCTGTGTCCTATCGAAAGGTATCAAAACACATGGTACCGAGATTGATACCAAAATGTTGGTATTGGGGCAACACAGTCGTGACTCACATTGGGTTTGGAATAATGTGTGCTTGCAGCAGTGGGGACCTTTGCTGCACGTTTCTTTTGCTCGCGAAGGTTTTGCCAAAAATAATTCAAGAAAAAGAAAATGCAAGACACTAATCCCTGTTGTGTCTTGCATGAATTTCGGTCCCTCCAGTTTTCCGTGTTTTTGCGGTCGTGTGATTCACCACAAAATCAGCAACACGCCACATATTCTTCCTATGTCGCGAAATCATTGCAAAATAACCAAACATGCCGCCTGTTCCCCACAACATGTTTTCCACCATAGATCAAATAAACAGCCTTGCCAATAGATGTGTGAAAGGGGGTGTGTAAAAATATATGTCTTGTGTCTGTGTGTGTGTGTGCATGTGTGTGTGTTTGTGTGTGTCAAACTTGTTGTGTCAGGTTTAGAAGAAAAGGGGCTCAGCATTTAATTAACAGTGAGAGGCACGGCGGGGAGACAACACATAGCCGTCCCGTTAGCTCCCAAGCTCACTTAACTACACTGCGTGGGAGCAGCAGCTCCCGTAGCTCGGGTCATGCCTGCAGTGAGCGGGCAACCCGGGGAAGGAGTGACCGGCTCTCGGTGGTGACGCTAGCATAGCTAGGGAGATGTGCCACAGAATGGAGCCTCCTGCTAGCCGTCCTGCTGCATCCTTACCAGGGATGAGAGCACAGGGCCTTGGTGTCTGGTGGTAGCAGTGAAGCGTCCTGGTCGGGACTGTTTAAAGGATTTTCATTTCAACTTAACCTAATTTGCTTGAAGTGGCCTTGCTCGTCTAATTTCATTGTACAGGCAACTGTTTAATCACAATAAAAATATTGAACTTTGAATTTATCCAAAATTCAAATTGAGTTTTGATACGCACCAGGTGTCATCAATTAGATTCCTGTGAGATCTTGTTGATTAAAACTTAATCGGATAGTTCAAATTGATTGGGTCAACACAAAAATTCATCATCCTCTTGGCATTATTAGACAGAAAGCCATTTCGGTGAAACTAATTGCCTCCTCACTCTCTATTAAAGTGTAATTTACCCGTCTACTATAATGTTGTCTAGGCCAGTACTAATCCTACATTACATAGAACTGTTAGTCAGCAACGCTTTGTCAGGTTAGCAACAGATTCATACCTCGAGTCCCTTTGTTTCAGAAACGTATATTTCTTAGCATTTATAATAAATTCATAACTCCACTGGTCAGTGTATTCCCAGGCACCGCAGTAGCAGTGACTTCATTAGATTCTGGACTCTTCATTAGATTCACCACTGGATATTGTTCCTCTCTGTCCTCCTCCCTCCCATCTTGGATGCTGTGCTGGAGCTGCTTAGATGATGTGGTCGCCTCAGACCATTTTGCATGGACCTGACCGACTCGGAAGCAGATGACTGCCCTCTCTGAGCCTGGTTTTCTCACTGTTGAAGGGAGTTTTTTTTTTATATATATCTAAGTTTCTTGAGATAACAACTATGCACTGTCATTTTAAATAAAGTTGAAATTAAAGTTGAATCTTTGCTGTACTTTCTTTGATCTCAGACACCTAGTTCAAGAACAGTTATCATTGTTACTTACTGTGTACAGCTCATTTAAGACCTTCATTAAGTCTTCCTGTAGCTGAAAGGCAATGTCTTTGCTCTGCAAGATAAACAAAGACAGAAAACAAAGTGAGAACATTACAGAAAAACAGTAGTTCTACACAATAAAATGCATAAAATTAAACAACAACTAGATAGAACAAAAGCCAACTCAGACTGAGCATCAAATCAAAACATAAACACATAAACACTAACTCGGCTCCTCCTACTGAACTGCCACCTGACAAGTGTGACAGTCAAATGTCAAATGTGTCTTATTGTGTCTTGTGTGTGTATTGTTGTAATATTGGTTGTATTGGGTGTGTTACTGATTTCACCACATGCTTTGGCTTCCAGAACAGAAATACTATCTTATACACAGACACATTAGAGTATACAGTCATGGGATAGACTAGAAACAGTGATGGAATAAAGGGAGCTTTCATTATCAATTTCACTGTGACGCTCCTGGAGTTCTTTTACACAGACATATACACTGCATCACATGTTTATGAGACTATGAGTCATGACAATGAGCCATGCTTCTTCTACTATAGCTGACACTACGACCTGCTGCCTGGTTGATGTTACAGGCTTCGCTTGCACTCCGGGTCCTTCTTAATCTTATTATTCCCAGACAAATCTCATTCTGGGAGCTGCTCGCCACATAAGACTGCAAGAGGATGCCATGAAAGCACGTCCTGCAATAGGACAGAGGGGTTCACCTTCAACCAAGGATGAACCAAGGGGTAATCTTAATCTTAAACAAAATCAAAGTTTGAGTGACGTCTAGAAACCTAGAAAATCTCAAATGGCGACACCCACTTCTGAGTTTCGCCTACATGCATGAAACTGGGTGGAGTTATAGAACATGCTGAGGTGCACAAAAATCCTCTTGAAGCCACGCCCTCAACATTTTGGAAGGGCGATTGATAAAAAGAAAGATTTGCAATAAAATAGGGTTCTCACAACTTTGTTGCTCGGTCCCTGCTTAAGATCTCGCTTCAAAGTATAAGTCCCGAGGAGCCTATCACAATTTCTGGAAAAGTTGACCATGTGTATGAGAGTATATGTGCGTGCCTGTGAGGATGTGTACATTTTGTGTGTGTGTGTCATGAACATAAGGGTATAAATGACCATGCCTCTGTCTGGAGCTTTGGAATTGTTGGTGGAATTATTAGTGAAATTAGAGGTTGTCACTTTTGTTGATACATCTGTGATCAATAAATTCCCCACAGCAGCTGACATGTGTCCTAGCTGACTTCATTTGTAGACTTCTCTTTCTGCAATAGCGTCACAGCAGCAACTTCAGCACAAAAAGCCCACAAACCAATTTAAAATAAAGCAACACACCACACTCAGCCTGGCTGGGGGACAAGTAAGCGCTGAATGCCTTTTTCATTGCAGACATTTTATGGTATCGCCACACTGGACTTTCTGTTTCCAGATACTCAGACTGTTACTGACAGCATTAATGAAGACTTTTAGTTCTATTCATTTGCTTAAGTTAAGGATGACAGTGTGAAAGGTTTTTCATTATACTGAATTTAATACACGATGATAAACAGTGTTGGGCACAAGCAATGCCTGTCGAATGGCTGTGGTTCAAATTGCCTCACACTTTGGGAAATTCACTCCGTCACTGCAGCTACAGAGCATGACTTCCATAAATAAAACAGGCCAGAGTAAAACAAAGTGCTGGTTAGAAAAAATAATACAAAATTAAATACACGTAGTAATAATCATAATAATAATTGGGTTTTTTTTAGGTGCCAAGGTTGTAATCCGAGGCAAGTGCAGAGTGGCTAAAAGCAGAGTGGCTAAAAGCTCTTCCCCTTATGGGGGTGAGACTGATGGAGGGAACAGTCAAGTGGATGGAGGAGGAGAATGATCTGAGGGAGCAAGAAGGAGTAGTGACCTGGAGAAGATTAGACATATATGGTGGAGCAAGGTTCTTCCCTTGAATATGAGGTTCAAGGATTCAAGGAGGATGAGGATTTTGTAATTGATGCAGGACTTGACTGGGAGTCAGTGGAGCTCTTGCAGGATGGGAATGATGTGGTGGATGGAGGGGATTCTGTGTGGTAAGATCTGTGCAACTACGGTATAAGGCAGAGACAGGGACCCCTCTCTTATGCTAAAGCAGCATAAGCTTAACAGCCAAATGGAGGATGTTGACCAAGACAGCATGGCTACTTTGGTCACGTCGTCTGCTATTACTGCACACAGAATGAGACCTGAACATACAGGAAAACAAAAAACAAAGGTCTTTGACGTGCTGGAGAGATGACAACACTGTAGCTGTCCCCCCGGAGCTGCCAGGGACCATAAAGAACACAGGTAACTCTGTGTTGTATGTGCCTCTATCCCGAGGCTCTGTCGAGATCAAAGGCTCAGGGAAGCTGTAATTAAGCGTGACTGGTGTCTCAGGTCTCCTGTGACCCAGGACCTCCCAGCATCCTGCTGTTTGTCTGCATACTTGATCCACTGAACAAATACAATCTTTATAGGGATCAGAGGGCGCCAACCCTGTGCCAGTGATTTGATTTTTCCCTTTGGCCACCTGTAGTACTGCAATAAAAAAAAATCCCCCTGTGGTCCAAAAGCATTTTTCCCATGGACAGCAAAAGTAAAAGTGACGGTTGTAAACGCAGCTAATTACTAATCTTTGCATAGCACATTTTTAAGTAACAGACTTAAGGACAGAAAAACCACTGAAAAGATGCATGTTGACTTTGCCCACAGGCATGGCTAGGAGGAGCAAACTTTATGAGCCCCATAATGTGGCCCATAGATTGTATGCCAGGCAAGCGAATGCCATAGGAATTAATGGGCCGCCATCTTTGATATCCAGTTCTTAAAATACATGCAGACTGAGGGAGGTACATATCCGGCATGCATTTCGCAGTAGAAATGTCAGAAAAGAGGTCACACAGTTCTAAGTTACACGTTTAGAAATGATTATGGCATAGAAAATGATGTCACCAAGTGTGTACTTGTTTCAAAAGCAGAAAAAACCATCTCCCCATTTTAGTTCATTCCTTGAAGCTGTTTATGGTCTAGCATAGGGTGACCAGATGTCCCCAGACAGTCCCCAATTTGGCCGCCCTGTTCCCGGCTTAAGTTGTCCCTGAAAATGTCCCTGATTTTGAATGGGAGAGGACCCCCCAGGTCGTACGCTCGACTGCCCCCTCCGTTCCGACGATCAACCCAGTGGTATTTTTTTATTGCTTTTTGTGTGATTGACCGATTCATTTTTAGAAAAAGTTGTAGTCGGGTACGCATAGCATATTTTGAAACTTGACCACTGATTTTTGACAATTTCAAATTGTCTCATTTAAAGAATATTGTGTATTCTCTTATTGTTCTAGTTGTACTTACTGTCATATTTAGAGAAAGGCCTACACAGAAAGGCCTTCAATTTACAATGTAAAGTAACAGCCTTTGCATGAATGAACATATGCCTTTGTTATATTAAGCAACAGAGACTACTTGTGTCTGTTTGAACTTCCCATGCCTCCAATTTTTCATTGTATAAAATTGTTGTATTTGGTAGCAGCATTTGAAAGGTTTACCAAAATACCAACAGAATGGTCTTTAAGTTGACAATAGCACTACTGCCTTTGTCCTTTTTTCAGTACTGGTTAACGTACTGTAAATAGCAGCAGAAATGCATTTACATTTACAATAACATTATTGTAATTTGCTTATTTTCAAACTTTTATTTGTTTTTGATATAAGGTACATGGGGAAAAACATTACTACAAACTTTGGGTTTCCTCGAAGTTATATGTTGCATATTTGTATGTTTTGAGTTGAGAAACATATTGTTGTCCTTGATATTCACGCAGGTAGACTCAAGAAGAACTCAAGAAGAACTCAAGAAGAACTCAAGATGAACATTGAAGAACATACAGTCCAAGTTAAAAAAGGTTAAAACTGACACAAAGGCACTCCTCTGCGGAAAGGCTACTTTGTAATTTAGGCCTGTGGTGAGTTCATGTCTCCTGCAGCAAAAGAACTCACAATCTTCGAGGGAGTTGTCGCATTTGCGGTGGGACAGGCAGGAAAGACCTTCCTTTATTCTGATTTACTGTGGCTAAACCACAGGACGCTACAGAGCAACAGAGACAGTTTCATACCACTATAAGCAAAGTTTGAGATATACTGCACGTCTGTACCCTGCATATTGTACAACTCAATATATCTAATTGTATATAGTGGGATTGAAAGTGTTACATGAGTTACTAGGAACTCTGCTGCGAGAATCTGAGCACCATAAAAAAATCTGGATTGCATTTATGATGACTTCAAACGTCCTCAAACATCTCCACCTCCAACCTCTTCTTGCAGAGGTCAATATCAGTACAATAGAAAAAGCTTAGCAGAACCCCATGAAACCATTTGGGTATAAAGCAGGTTAAGGAAATGAATCAGTGTATGAATAAAAAAAAGAGAAAAGGAGACAATGAGATTGAGAAGGCTAACAAATGATTTTTTCTTAAATACATTCACTAGAAATTACAGTGTTATTATTATCAGAATGACTGTAACCCTTTTACCATTGGCTTGTGGACTGAGAAACTTACTTTATGGGGTCGAATGAAGCCTTCACACTTCTTCAATATTTCATGGTAAAAGGGACATTTCAAATAATGACTGCTTAGGGTAATGTATGAGTCTCACTCTTATTAATAAGCTTAGAGACTATGGGACTACGGGGACTTTGACCTGTTACCACTCGTATAATGCAGAATTACATGTCATAAGACACAATAATAATACCAGTTAAAACAGCAAGCAGCTGTGAGCGGGTCTTCACCTGTGCACCTGTCTGGGTACTGGCAACCGCTGGGTCAATTTAGTTCCTAGGCCATCCCAAGAATCCTTTTTATAGCACATTTTGAAGAGGAATCTCTTCTGGGCTGAGCAGTATCTCTGTGATTCAAATAATGAACGGTCTCTCTACTTTGGCCACCATATGGCTACACACTTTCAATGGGAAAATTTTTTTACAAAATGTTGAATATTTTAAAAAGTTAAAATTGTTGAAGAAATGTTAAAGGATAGCAATAATGTGCTAAATGAGCTGAACATTTGAGTTGTTGAATGGTTTTAATAGCTGAACGTATGCTGAAGATACGGATGACCGAAATATTGACGGAATAAGAATAATAATAATAATAATAATAATAAATCATAAAGAACAGGATAACAATAGTGTGAATGCCTCAGCATTCACACTAATAATAAAAAGAAACAAGGCAGATTCAAGAGGGTTCTCGCAACTTTGTTGCTCAGACCCTAATGAATACAAAAGAAACAGTACAGATAGAATAGATTCCTTGCAACTTCATTGCTCGGACCCTAACAAAGCATCTCAATCTTTGAAAATTGATTAAAATATGCAGGAGAAAACATGTTCAAACATTTTATAGAAAACACCCAGACCGCGAGCAGACGGCAGCCAACTCCGCGGGGAGTCTGCCGACAGGATCACAGATCCTGAGAGGAGAAAAGAGTCAAAACGCCCGTGTCAAGAGAGCACCAAGGAGCTGAGACTCCTAACCTCACTGCACCAACCGATCCGTACCCGGAGAGGTGAGGCACGCCCGTGCAAGAAGAGCACCCAGGGTCTGAGTGCCTCATCCTCCTCCAACTCCGAAACCCACGCTGCAGCGGAGGCAGCGAGAGGGCCGAGTCTGCATTGTCACAGGGACACGCAGCATCAAGGAGCTACACTGAGCTGGACCACAGGACAGAATCGGGACCGCAACACGTGGGACACGTAAGGGCTCGATTCGGGCAGAGACTGTGACGCAGTAGCACCTCTCAAGTACAGAAGCCTACATGAACTCTATGTTAATGTATGACAGTGTAGGACGGCTGAGTGAATCCATCTCTGACCGGCTCCTATTACTTTTCCCCTTTGTTTCTCGTGCGTCTGAGCGGACCACGTGATCACCTATGCACGGACACACCCGTGCGCGCGCACGCACACACACACACACACACACACACACACACACACACACACACACACACACACACACACAGATGCATGCTTCTTTATTCTTTATTTATTGTTTATTGTTTGTTCAGTCTGTTTAGTCATGAATGCATGTTCTTTCGTTAGAGTAGAAAATGGTCAATGATAACCTTAATGCACCAATTGTAAAATCAATGTGCCATTAAAGTGTGATTGTTGTACTAAGAAGTGTGTAGTTATTGAACCTGCACAACAGTTGCTAAATCCAGGTCAGTGCTCGGATCTTGCCTCCTTCAGAGAGACTAGAGGTAATTTGTAATTTGACTGATGTGATTTACTAGGCTAATTGGTTAACCAGATTATTGGTCCCTGTTTTACAGGGTGGTGCCCCGATTCATAATTAATAATAATAAGCTAATAATCTAGGTTTACCTCCACTAGGTCCCAGTAGTTGGCACCCCGAGTGAGCTGCATTACAGCTGTCTCATCCAACTTAAAGGGGACCCTATTTTGAGTCGGTCCTAGCTTGACGACTGGATAGTCCAAATACTTTACTATAGCTTAACAACATTTAAGGTGTTAGTTTATTCACAATCTCCATTCATTCAGCAGTTCATTCATTCATTCATTCATTCATTCATTCATTTGGGATTCATTCACTCACTTGCTTGAGATATTATTCTACGGAATGCATTTAATATTTAGCCTCTATTAAATCTGCATTTAGTGCCAAGTGCTGTCTGTGCATGTTTCGCCCGAACAAACTTAAAATCACTGAGAGTTCGAGACTCATACTATTTCCTTTAAAAGCAGGTGTTGCCTCCAAAAAAAGTGTAAGATTTGACATGGTAAGGGTTGCTTCCCCTACAGTATTAACCTTTGTGCATCATTACAAAGCAGCTGCACTACTTGATAACCAGCACACTATCAGTATTCTAAAGGACTCTGAAATGTTTGCATGCTAGGGTAACATGATGAAGTTGTCTGATGAAGGTGGTATGACAGAGGTGGCGTGATCATGAAAGTATAAAACTGTGGGTGCTCTCCACCCTCACCTTCTTCAGAAGCCGTGTGGAGTCTTCGCTGATCTGCATGAACCTCATGATGACATTGTTGAGGTAGATGTCACTCAGTGTGGCGTGGTCCTTACTCTCCCTCCTCACCTGGTTCAGCAAGAGGTACCAACAGTTGACTGGGGACAGCAGGTTCTGGTCTTTCCTATAGAAAACAGGGAGACCAGCAGGTGTTGGATCAGTTGGTAGATATCTCTGTGAGAAGTGAACATTATCCTGCTTTATTGCATTCTCTCCATGGTAAGGTTTGCCCCCCTTTTAATATGTTGTCAGCATTGTCTGTGTTTGCCTGGAGCTTGCTAAGAACATTTCAACTTTCTTCTGTGTGTCTGAGTTCATGTCATTTTCTGGGCAAATTTTTTTTTAACATAAGAAGCAAAATTATGGCAGAGCTTTCACAAGGAGGATGTCTATAAACACCGAAAGTGCTTTGGGCCTGTTATATGAAAAGAAGATGTGTCATAGCCCTCCCTTGGTGTGAAATGCACGTACCTCTAGTTCTGAGTCTGAAAAGTTCTCCCTGTGTAATCCCAATTTGCAATTAGGCTGGAAATACCTTGTCTCAGAGACATGTCTGGCACAGAGTCCTTGCTATATTCCTGGCAACCACAGACTTTAAATAAACTTTGTGTAATGCTGATGGCAAAGCCCTGGATGTATTTTAAGTGAAGTTTAAAGTAGAATTGCATATGAACTATGACAGCAGACTGCAACAAAAGAGGGGGGAAGAGTGGAAAAAAATAAATGAAAAGGAAAGTAACAGAGCCTGAGAGCTGTTTCCTGTGCCATGTGCTGGCTTTGTCCAGGCGAATTGTAGGAGGCAGGCCAGAGCTCGCTGAGGCCCTTTGTAAGAACTAGGCTGTCTTCCTCTGGATTAATCATTGCTGTTAAGAGCAGCATGGCATATGAAAGTTTGTGTCTGTGTGTTTGGGAGAGGCCATGTGTTTGGGAGAGGCTTTCCGGTTGGATCAAACCCTACCTCTCTGTGACAACACAAAATCTTTTGTGATGGGCCGTTTTTGAAGCCCTACCTCTGTGTCACTTGTCAATCACTCTTGGTCGGCTATATCAATCAAGTAGACAATTTTTTAAGCTCTAATATCTAATTAATCGTGGGATTGTTTTGAAATTGACCACCAGATCACACTGGCATGAGAAACTTTAGCCGCTGAAAAAAAGTATCGAGTAGTATTTTATGATTGAAATTGACATTCCTTGACTCAGCGTGTATTGGAGCAAGTTGCTTGGAGTCAGGTCTTGTGGATCTCAGTGCTAATGCAAGTGAAATCACCCCCGTGTTGGCATCACTTTTCAGACCAGAAGACTGCGTCTATCTTTTATCCACAGTCTGTGGTTTGGATCTGGGGTCAGGTCTCGCAGGAACCATATGGAGACTCGCCTCTCCTGTCTCCTCACAAAGGTAGTTTGCCTAGTCAGGCAGCTCTTGCCAACACAACAAGTGAATGCCTGTACTCAACAAGTGACCCAGCCCTGAACTAACCTTGAGCTCAGCCCATTTGTGAAAATGACACATAAAGCGTTCCTCAAAACAAATAACTGACACGAGCATTCTATCTGAACAGTTGCCGGAGAAAACCGGAAGCAAACTACATTTGATGAAGGCTGCGCATGAGAGAGCATTGGCCACAAGAGCCGTGAATAAAAAAAAGATTTGCAAAAGATGAGAGGTGTGCTGCTGCCTCGTACCCAGACTGTAGGAGACATGCAATAGAAAGAAAATGCTTAAAAAAAAGACAAAATAAATGCAAAGCTGCACCACTGATGGACAACATCACACACAGCAACTATCATTAATTCATTATGTATCAGCAGAGTGCAATATGTCCATTCTATGGCACTGAATCTCGATACAGTATGTTGAGACGTGTGTGCACATGTAAGATTGCCGATTCGGTGTTTTGCTTTGGCTCATTGTCTTTCTCTCCATCTAAGACTATTTTGTGATGTTTGAGGAAAAAATGCCACCTAATCTGACATGCTTCATCTCATTTTTCAAACCACGACAGGAGACCTACTGTGAAAAGTTTGACTTTAATCGGCATCAGTCACTGAACTCACACCACACACAGTCAACAGAAGCAGCAGCGTCTTCCACATAGGGGTCGATTTTCTTGATTATTAAAGATTCCACAAAACAGAAATAAACCAAGGAATAAAAGGAGTACACTGACATGGAGATGGAAAAACTACAGAACGAATAATTGTAATTCTCAAAAACGCATCAATAGTTCCTCAAGCACCTCATACTGTAGATTCATTTAATGGTGTGACCTACTTCATAAAATTGAGGGCCTGCAGCGAGAAAACAAGGGGAAAGCTAACACAGTCCTAGATGAAAAAACAACCTCTGGGTATTGCTCATAAAGCAGTAAAGTCTCTCAATGTCATAATTGTCTTGAGCAGGAACAGACTCAGACAGATAGACGGACTCCTGAGGGGCTGAAACACAGGTATCCGCAAGATGCAGAACAGAGATGAGTGTCTGTGAGTGTGCTGTGTACATTCGCGTGGCCTGAATCTAGGAGCCACAGAGTTGATGTCAACATGCCTGCACTCTCAGAGTAGACAGCTGCTCATCGAAATTCAGACGAGTCATATACCGTTCTGCATCAGAGCCATGTTATCAATGAAAGTTATATTTGGCCTGATCATCAAGCTTGCATACATAAACTTTAAAAGCATGCTATAGGATGCCACAGCATAATAATCTAATAGAGTTAAGGTATTTTGTACAGACTGACAGTATTATACAGCATGTCTAACATCTCCTTTTTATCCGAGGAGACCAAGAGAGAAAATTCCTGGACCAGAAACTAATGCCAAATAAAAGTTGCCTTCTTAAAAAGATCTGAGCTGTCGTTTTGACATAAATGATTCAATGATCCCTTCACTCACCATCATTATGTCCCTCTTGGGGAAAACTTTGCATAATACAGTATTTGGTTCTTGCATGTGTGTGGAAGCGTGTGAGAGACAGAAGAGAGGCCGACACTGAGAAATAAATGCACTGGGTATACCAGACTCAACAGCTCTACCACATTTTTTGACCAACCCAATGCATCAAGTCCAACAGCTTGTGAGCTGTGGCCTTCTACCTCAATTTTATAGTATATGACCATACCCAACTTAATTCTTTGAGTCTTTGTATGACTGTAGGCCATATTTATTTTTGGTAGAAGTGAAGAAAGGAAAATCACACAGTAACAGATGTGTTAAGCATTGTTTTCAGACAAACCTGGCAAGGCAAAATGAAACCCACTCATATCATCTTGAACCATCTTTCCACCGCTTTGTCATCTAGTCTTGCTAGTGATTACCTACACGGAATTCTCTGTCTCTATCAAAAATTCATTCATTCATTCACTTTCGCTGTGTGTTTTGGGTCTTGGTATTGCGGCGCTCTGCTTGAGACAATCTCAAATAGTGCTTAAGACAGGACACGCACCCTGGACAGGCTGCCAGTCCGTCACAGGGCATTGTCAGAAGTCATTCAAAGCTGGACACTCAAAAGCAGGAGGCAATGAGCAGCACCTAAACACACACAAAATGGTTAATGGCCTGGTTCTTATATAGCATTTTTAGAGTCTTTTATGTACACTTTGGGGTTCAATATCTTTCCCAAGGATACTTCCACATATTTGGGGCTGAGATCAATGGCAACTATGGCACCCCTCAGCCACAGTCAGTACTAACAGTTACAGTAGCTACCTGTCTTGTTCTGTAAAACAACTTTTCTGACAGCCACAGCAGTGGACCTCTTTTGAAAAATGTTATGCAGGATTTTGCAGTTTTGCAACTCTGCTAAGCTAACTTGCCACAAAATAGTGGCTGAAGGCTACAGACAGAAAAAAAAAACACTGTACACAACAACACGTCTGTCTAATGAAAACAACAGAGAATATGGAGAGCACAGAAGCCTCACTGTATGTGCGATTTATGTGAACACAAAATATAGTCCACCTATTTTCAAAACCCATGGGAATGTTGTTAATGTTATTCTGAAGTCTTGTATTTATTTAGGAAATATTCCTATATGTATGAAGTGATCATACTGTACTGCACACTACATGATGCAAACCATGCCTCCACCATCTCCACACATGGGTGCAGTCGGCTGCTAGAGCTGCACCACAGATTCAGGCAAAGAGCAGTGGATATTTGTGGTCAGCGAGGACAAACAGCTCTTATTTTTGTACCCACAAGTTCAAACAATATGCTGATGCATGATTTTTCCATGAGCAGTACTCCTAAAGTGTTATAAGGCCAGGCATTACAGCACACTTAACTCTTGAGAGATCACCAAAGTTCAAACAGTGATGCACCATGAAAATGGAAAGAGAAAACCCTAACTGATACAACAAAATTAAACAAATTAAACAATAAAACCTCCCACTCCTACTCACTACATTATGGTAAAGAATGTTTCTGAAGCAGCTCGGTCAATATAGTAAAACATGGACCCTTTGAGTGGACCCAACTAACTAGTGATTGTTGCTGCTTCTCTGCTACATGCCTCCTCTCATGCTTTCTTAACAAGCAAATGTTTCCACTGTCTGCAAAGACAGAATGGCTAGAATGGCTAGAGAAACAGTTCTTTATACCCAAATGCTGTTTTTATATACTGTCTGTTTGAGGAAGTGTGTTTGTTTGCATTTTAAATATCTGACAGATATTATTATTAGGTCCCATATCACCTCCACTAATAAGTCAGTGTTTTAAGATAATGTTTGTTTTTAATTTGCACACACACACACACACACAAACAAACACACACATACAGACAGCCTCCACCTGGCTGAACTCTGTAATATTCCTGTTTTCTTCTGTCGATGCAGAGGAAAAGTGCAACTCTGGTTGCCAGGTGAGCTCATGAGCATCGACAGGGACAGGCTCTAAAACTTGTGGAGTGGGGAAGTGACATTTGTGTGTGGGAAAACCTGACCCTGACCAAACGATGCTACCAACATTACTTTTGGACATCAAAGAACCATGTCAAAGAATCAGAAATGAGTATATGATGTCTCCATTAATTCACGACAGTGGCCTTGATATTCATTGTACAGCCAACAAATCAAATTTGTGTGTTTCTGAGGCTCCATAGCAGTGTGCTTGTTTTTCATCAGTCCCTTTTTTAAGACCCTGTGGTTTCATGTGTGTATGTGCGTACACATGCACACACGCACACACACGCAGAAGCGGATGCGGATATAAGTATGACATGAAATTCAACTTCAATTGAGAGCAGAAATCACAAGAACAAAAACTGAAGGCGGACAGAATTCATACATATAGAAGTCCCATAACTAAGCCTGAGCTCGCTTTTTTTCTTAACTTGTCAAGCAGCTTAGACATATCGTACTGGATCCCTTGTAGTGCCAAACTACGAGATTTTATTTTACGAGAGATCGCATTTGATACTTTTCCCCCATTTCACTGGGGAGTTTAGCTATCCACAATATCCCTGGATGGGTTGGCTGCGCTGGAGCGGACCAGGGGACAGAAAGCAGACAGAGAGAAGAGAGAGAGGAACACAAAAACAGCAATGACAAGAAACAAAACAACCATTCCGAAAGATTCATTGAAGGGAGAGATACAAAAACACTAACAATTAAAGCTGAAGGCAGCTGTGAGCTGGTGCTCGCACTCTGTGCCCATCATGGTACTGGCAACCATGCAGGTCGTTTGCCACCCCATGCCTCTTTTGCAGTACACTTTGGATTCTGTTCTGGGCAGAGCATCTTCCATGTGATACAGTGATCATGATAATACAGTAGATGTATGTACTGTATGTACTGTATGTGTTGTGGTAAGAATGACCATGCCATAAAATAAACTGTTTGCACGATGCTGTCTGTTTCTGAGGGATCGAGGGGAGTAATGAATTAAGAAGTGAATCATAATGTTACATTTGTCCATAAGGTGAAACTAAATATTGACATGTTTATTGATAAACACTATTGACAAATGAATGGCAGCAACGGAGAGACCCGTGGAGTTTCAGTCATTTTCAGTGGATGTGTCAATAAATACAAAAATGTCAAAATACATTTTGAAGGATAAATCTTTAATATTGCAGTCATAATTAGTATAATTCTACAATAAAAGTGAAACCCTATGCCTTGCTTTGCAAGAATAATTTCCACAGTATGTACAAAACAATAAATGCTGACACAGAATGGAGCCTTCTCCGTCACATCCACCGGGGGTGCCGCAGATGGATTTGTGCAGGGAAAATTTTGAGACCTTGCACCAACCAACCAACCTTGCTGGTCGCACATGCGCCCTACTGAACTCGCCACACCAGTAGGTGGAGTCGAGGGCTCAAAACCCTGCTGACAACGTGGGAGAGCTCATTTTTTCCTCAAGAAGGAGAAGTTTGTTGTCGGTTATCACGGGTGCATTGGACGAGAGACATTAACCAATATGGACACTGACTTCATTTGTACTGCTTGTACATTTGAAGAAACAGACTGCTACACATCCGTGTTTTTCAATACGGTGCTAAAACGTCCACTTTTGCCTGGACATATCCTCTTTTAATGACGCTTAAATTCATTAAAATGTCCGTTACTCAATTGACTGCACAGGCTGTCTTGTGTGTGTGTGTGTGTGTGTGTGTGGCCCTGTGAGAGAGAGAGACTGTAGTAGACGTAGCCCACCCCAAATAATCAATTCAGAATATAGTCACCAAACAATATTATGTGTATATATATATATATATATATATATATATACATATATACACACACACATACATAAATACATATATAGATATACATACACACACACACACACATATATATATATATATATCAATAATTATTGTGTTATTATGTTTAAGATTGTCAGCCTATTTTAAGACAGTGCTCTTCTTTGTTCAGGGGCAGAGACTTGCACCGCCCCCCGTGTGGTCGGGCAGAACATTACAGAGGTGGTGCAGAACCACGCTGGAGGCTCGGTCTGCGCCACGCGGCAGGTGCAGAAGTCGGCACAGAAGCATACTGGGGCATTTCGTCTGTGAGATGCAGGGATCCAGATGTGGGCAGGTGCGTTCAGGGACAGACCTTTATCACACGTGAGGTTTAAAGCAAGTGGGACTTGCGTGATGGACTTACAAGGACCCCATGGCAAGGGATTGAAAGTTTCTGCCACCATGGGCAGATTCCATGGCAATCTCCACAGTGACAGAATGTGACACACAAGTGTCACTGTGCAGATTCATCGACCTGTGACATTGCCACAAAATGGAGTTCAAGGGGGCGCTACAGAGGCATTTTGTTCTGGCCATGGGCCAGGCATTGCTCAGTCCCTAACCATGTGCCATGGTAATGCAGCATTATGCACCACAATGCACGATTAACTGCGTTTCCACTGCAAGGATTTGGGGGTAATTTCACGGGGCTGGCTCCGTCGGTGCATGTCTCCACTGCAGTAACTTCCCCTATACTAATTCCCCCTAACGTCCCACTATAATCGAGGCCCTTCTTAGGGTTAGGTGCTAAGATTGGTCCTGTCAAACCTAGACCTGCATGTAACACCTTCAAAAATCAGCCTTGTTAGCCTAGCATGCACCACTGAAAACAACAAGAGCGTCTTTGTGACGCCGCCTCTTGGTCATAGCATAAACAAAAAAGCACACACCAGAAATACTGCAACCGCCTCAGCACCTTCCATATTAACCTCCTTCCCTCTTTGTTGTTTTTGTTGTTATGGAAACAAAATTTCGATCAACATCACACATACATAAGCACAGCAGCACACAACATACTAAAGTGCGAAATGAATCCAGAAAGATTCTTCTCAGAAGTTCACAGATTTTTAGCAAGGAAAACCAGCATGTCAGCGGCTCTACACGACTCAGCTCGGCATTTCCATCACCTGAAATGTGGCACCTGGTACTATTTTTCTAGTACCTGCTCGCCTGCCGGGCCAAGCCAGGCCAAGCAGAGCCGAGAAGGGGCGGGTTTGGTTTTGTCAGACCGGCAGGGGTGACGCAGTGAGAACCAGGGTTGGAAACGCAGTATTTGATTGGTCATCGTTGCGCAGACCACCACCACGTTTAAAAAACAAATGCCAGCTCTTCAATTCTCCCTTGTTTTCCACCCGTTTTGGGTATAATGATGACCCACCAAGCGACACCTTGGTCGGCAGAGGAGCTCCGCTCAGCCAAGCGCTAAGCTGACTCGCATGTCATGCCACCAGATCACATGACCAGTCAAATTGCAGCCTTTGCAATTACAAAATCGGGTTTGATCATATCTTGATACTTTCAAAAATGCAATTAATTATTGATACATAACCGTCCCCTCTTGTCTCACTTGTTTCACATGTCTTCCATGTTGGCTGCCAGTAAAATTGCCCTGGAGTTCCAGCATGGAAACGTCGCTTTTGACACTGCTAAGATCAAGTATGTAGCAAGAGAGCATTTCGAAATTATGTCGGTGAATTGCCAAAATTTGTTATGCCCTAGCAGCCATGCCCTTTCATCCACAGAAATTCTTAACAAAATGTTGTCAGTTTGGTTCCGAGGGTTATTTGGGTGACCTGGGAGATTTCAAAATTAAAAAATGTAAATCAAAATGGCTACCTGTAAGTTGGTGTTAAGTTAAGCGTTGGTGTATAGCAGCCAAAAAATTGACAAAGATTGACGAAAAAATGCGGGAGCTTGAACTTTCTAAATTTGGTGAGGGTCGACTCCAACAAATCAAGCAAACTTCGAGTAAACCAACTTAAACATAACAAAGAAAAAACACCCATCAGCGGCATCAGAAACTCAGCGGGAATAACAACTCACTCCCCTGAAGAAATTTCTTCGAAGAACTTATACTCCTCTCAAATAGACCAACCAACCGCTGAAGACTTTCTAGATACCGTAGACCTTCCCCCACTCAAGAAAGAACTGATCTCCACTGCCCATATCGCTGCAGGAACTCTATGAAGCTCTTTGTCAGATGCCAAATAATAAAGCACCATGACCTTTCCCAGCAGAATTCTACAAAGAGTTATGGCCAATTCTCGCACCTACCTTCTTTAGGACCGTACTAGACATAAAAGAAAAAGGCGCATTCTTAAAACCTTAAAACCAAATAAGTTCCAGACCGCCCTTAAAACCAAGTGGTACGTGTTGAGGGATGGCTTCAGCACTAGAGCTGTAAAACTCGGATCCTTTTAAGGATTCGGATCCCTCTGAGTCACTCACTGAACTGATCCAGATCTGCGAGTCACTTGAGTCACTTGAGTCAGTACTACTAAATAGAAAGTAAAGTGCCTTGTGATCGGAATTAATCACTTTTAAATAAAACTACAAGCGAGGGGTGATGACATAGCGAGGGGTGTCCCATTTCTTAGGGGTACGGCCTACCCCTCACTCTCTTGCTCAAAATCGAGGGTTGAGACAAAGACGAAGACTAAGGGCTAAGGGGAAGGGGTAAGGGGAAGAATTGGGACGCAGCCCAAATCTGCAGTTCATACAATATAAAATCCTCCATAGAACACATTACACGGGACGAAGGATGTTCAAAATGGGACTTGTGTGATCCGACACCTGCGCACATTGTGAAGACACAATGCACACCAGATCACTACCTGCATGCCATATGGCAATGCACACCAGTTTACCAGTTCTGGCAGAGGGACCTATCTGTGCGCCTCTGTGCCCCTCACCATCACTCTCTGTGCTAGGGGACCTTAACAACACTGATCTGGAATCCTACCAAACCCAGGCCAGGCACCCAGGGAGGGCGACCCCGCCACCGGATCCCCCCGTCAGGTGCAGCCCACCTGGTTCTCACTTGGTCTCCTTTCTTCCCCCTCTTTCCTGCGCACCCCTTCACCGTCTCACATGGACAAACATTAATAAAATTTACTAGACTTAATTAACAAAACAAGAAAACAAATAGCTCTGGTAATGATTTGAATCAAGACATGTTTGTGAAAGTGGACACACAATCCATGCAACCACCTGTCTTAAACCAACGATGAATCAGAGCGGAAATAGACTGAAACTTTCTACAAAGTGCTTTGAGTCAATTATTTTCCTTTCAAATTTGTTCAGTTTTGTTTAATTAAAAACGGGGTTGGTGATTGGTGATTCTATGAAGATCAATAGATGAAGAGAGACTTGTTGAAGGTGTGCGCATTATTTTTTAAGTATTTGCTCAACATATTTGAAAAAATATTAACCTCATAATATGCAGCAGCCTGGCAACACATTCCACTGGTATGTCAAAATTTCTCCACAGGAATTTTCTAGTTGATCATTTATTTTTTTAATTACTTATATATAGTATATTATATATTATTAACAACATTAATTTATTGCGGAACAAACTAACAGTAAGTATATGAATTTATCTAAACAGCATCACTGCTGGAACAAGGATGTCACCATTATGACGGTCTGTCTTAATTTGACAATGAAATGGAGACTGATCAGACTAATGAATACAGTAGAGCTGACACTCACAAATTAACCTTGAAGACAAGACAAGTAAATTCAGTTAAGCAAATTGCTGGGAAATCTCCTCACTTGTACTGCTGGTGATCCTTGGTACTGCGGGTCTTTGCCATGAAGCGTTCAGCCAGTTTCTCCAGGTTTCTGGAGTATTCCATTTCAATCTCTGCCTTCTTCCTGAAGAAGTCCTGGAGATCCTGCAGCAACTGCACCCTCATCTCTGTCTGTTGGTCTAGACATTTCTGCTGCTCCACCAGCTGGGCTCGGATCTCTGCAGATAGCCAGTAAAAGGAAGTATAGATTATGATACAGCCAGAACCTGAAGCCTAAAATTCACATCATCTTGAAAAAAAGAGTATTAAAGTTGGAAAAAGTCAAGGCTAGGAAACAGTTTTTTAATCACCCAAGACACAAGCACACAGTCAAGTGTTCTATTTTATTCTTTTACTTTTTTACATCAGTGTAGGAAACTGTCCCAGAGGAATAAATACGACTCTTAGACCAACAATCAGCGCAACTGATTGAGACCCGTGAGGACCTAATGCGGAGCAAGATCTGCCTGAGACCGCCACCTGCAGAACCAGCACAGTGGAGCATCCACTGTCGCACTCCCTGTCTGGATTAACCCCCTGGTTAAGGATAACCTGCGGGTAGACCAACTGCTTCCCAAGCGGACAGTCCCCAGAACATAACCCAACAGCCACATCTCTGTTCCTGCAGCTGGTGGCTCCAAAGGAAGGCATACGTCGCTGCATACCTAGCTGCTGCATCATGGTCAGAGTTTGAAGTCGCTTATTCCAGTCCAAATTTAGAATCAGTAGTTTCAAATTGTTGCATCTTGTTTCATCTCTTTCCTTGAAATTACCATACTCTCTCACTATCTTCAGAATGAACCCATAACTTTTCAGGTATTAGTCCGTTGACTCTCTCCATCCATCCTGTTGTTTGTTCATTACTTTATTTACTTCATTGGATGTAATGATTAATCTACCTCATGTATTCATCATTTAATCTTTATTAAACTCTCATTTAATGTTTAAATTTTGTCTGTGCATATTTCTACTTGCAAATCCAAAATCACTGACGGAGCGGTCCTTAGAATTTGAATTTGTTTAATAATCATGTTTCCTTCAACAGAGGGTGGTGCCCCAAACAATGACTGTATAGAATCATATGACATAGGCTTGAATGTCCTACACGTTGTTTACACTGATGCTTCATAGTATGAATCAGTATGAATCCCCCTGCTGCTGACATCAGCCACCTGCTCTCTTACAAAACCACCACAACCAGTAGTCAGGTGCTTGCACATGTGTGAGGTGAGGGGGCACCTGTGCACACTGTTGAGACATTACAATACAGGATAGAGAAAAAACAGTAGTGTGGGACCAGAAGGATAATCAGTGCCTATCACTCCATCTCCCTCTCCGAATCCATCTACAAACAAACTCAGCAGGCTGCTTTAACCATATTCATGTGCATATTGACATAATTAGGAGAGTAGCTTCTGTCAGCAATACTTCCAGTTGACTAAAGGACATCCAGCTCGTGGGGTCTTTGTGGCAATCAGTTTGGACCAAAGTCCCTTTGTTTGGATCCTGGATGTTATCCAAGTGCTTTTTTGAATGTCACATCACATACTTCCTATAATGCCATTCACAGTGTTGAAAGTAGCAGTTCAGAATGGCTTCTGGTTTTCCAGATAGGCCTGCTCTATTGTCAAGAAAACTGCCTTCTAAGCAGAATTGGTTACTGACCCACCCTGTACTCCACACAGAGAAACTGGGCCTCAGTAAATAATCCCAATGACCTTGAAATAAATTTGTCACTGTAAAAAAACATGTTTGTTTTCTGAGTGAAGTGGTATATAAAGATTATTAACTCTTAGAGAGACTCAGCTGTTTCTCCAAATAGCCGCCAGCAGCTATCTGGGACATGTAATGCCAGTTAAGTCCCTGGTCTGCAGTTACATGCGAAGAGTGGCTCATCAGCAATACCTGAAATAACTGCAGATGCCTGGGGAACGCCAGTGCAGGAGGGCACCAGGCCCGTGCATTGGGGGGATTGGGGGAGTTGGAAGCTGGACAGAACATGGGATAAATACCACAGCAGGTAATGACAAAGAAACTGATTAGTTTTAAAGGGGCACGAGTATTCAATTTTACAGCTGAAGAGGGATCCCATGCCAGTTTTGGTGATGCAGCAAGGCTTTACTGCCACACTGCATTACAGCAGGGGTCTCATTCATCTTGCATCTTTGATGATAGCATACCATATGGCAGGAATTATAAAAAAACAGTTTAAGCAAAGCTGTTAGACTTAAAGATGCCCCTTCTCTGTTGTTTCCTCCTACTCATCAGGAAGTGCATATTTTTAATTTTGAATGTTCTTCTAACATCTAAAGGCATATAAAGGCGATCAAGTGAAATATTACTAATCATATCCTAATGTGCATTGTTATTTACAACAATTCATTCATTCTCTGAATATTTTTGAGTGGCTGAGACTAGGGGTGCAATAGTAATGACAGACAGTCTGTACCTCAGTTTTTGGGCCACAGTTTTGTTTTGGTGTCACTAAGTGTTTTGTGTGTCAAAAGAACCACCTTTTTTCCCAAAAAATTAGCTCTTTAACACACACATTGCCATAATAGTAGAAGTTTCCAGTGGTACCTGAAAACACTTCTCATCTACCTGGAAAGGCACACGTGCACACACACACACACATGCTTGTGTAGGCATGGCTTATTACAAACAAGTAAGAAACATTGGCCCACCCAGGGATTTAATCCTATCGACAAAAAGATGTCAAAATCTTTTCGTAAGTTGAAGGTAAATGGTTAACGTGGGCATGAGTCCCAGTCACATGGGGAGGTTTGGCCTGTCATAACCGTTTGCAGTTATAGTTTTAATTAGGGTCTGAGCAATAAATATTTATTTATTTATTATTTATTGTATTTTTAATTGTTTCTTTTATTATTATTATCAGTAGTAGTAATAGTAGTAGTAGTAATATTATTATCATTATTATTATTATTATGAACAGTTAATTGCTTTTTTGGGAGCCTGGACATGCTCGAAAACTTACCATTTTCACCACTGTAAAATAGTGTATTTTTAAGTCGTTGAAAATGCACAGGGCAAAATTGCGCAATAGCGCCACCTAAATAATTTCCAGCGGCAAGCCCAAGCCCCAAACCTTTGTGACATCACCCCTAGAGGACCCTGAATGAAGCCAGGAGTTTGAGTTGCAGGTGGCTGCCATTCTTCTCTTCAACACACCCACTGATCCATACGATCCATACTGGATCGGGGAATAACACAGTCTATTTGTCCAATTAATGTGACTTACACTCTTGCTTCTGTGACGCTCCCCTGTCAGCCAAATGGATGCGCCCATATTCATTCATTTCTTTAAGTTCTGATATCTTATTAATCATGGAATTATTTGCTGATCACTAGTTTACATGCTGGCACGGGAAACCTAAGCTGTTGAAGCCAGTGTGAAAGAAATATATTGAATGAGTATTTTATGATTGAAAATGGCTTTTCTGACTGGGTGTGTATTGGAGAAAGTGTTTTTTGGATTCAGGCCTAACAGATCTCCGTGGTAATGCAAGAAAAGTCACTTCCACGCTGGCTTCATTTTTCGTACCGGAAGACTACGTCCATCTTTGATATACAGTCTATGGGAAAGCCCCATTTCTAAAGGTGCTTCCACATAGACCGCGGCAAGCGCAGGCGGCGGGCGGCAAACCCATTCATTGTGTATGTGGTTGCGTGGCGCAAGAGCGCAGGGTCGGTGCCGAGTTGAGAAATGTTCAACTCGGGCGCTGCGCGCTGTGACGTCATCGCGGCGCGTCCAATAAGAGAGAGGTTGTTGGGTCACGAGTTCCAGAGGACTCCAGAACTATGGAAGGGCAGCTAATAAAGTTTTCCGATCTCTGGGACACAAGGTTTACCGGGCAGGCGGTTAAACTGCTCCCTGCTAAGCCTAAGTAGGCCTCAAAACAGGCGTTATGGAGCTGTAGCTCCCGGACCCAGTCTATATTCCCCCGGTTCCTGCCTTCCCATCAGAACTGGGTGGACCCACATCCTCCTTTACTGTGCTGCTCGTCTCCTCGTCTCCTTATTAGCACTATAGCCAGGACTTAATACACCTTCTCACAAGATCGCGCTCAAACCAACTGCTAAATGTTGTTACTGTTAGCTTAGACGGCCCGGCGCTGTGCGGTGCTGCGGTCTATGTGGAAGCACCTTTACTATTTCTGTTCGACAGTGCATTTGTCACTCCACATGTGTGTGTTGTGTCTGTGTCTGTGTGTGTGTGTGTGTGTGTGTGTGTGTGTGTGTGTGTGTGTGTGTGTGTGTGTGTGTGCGAGTGTGTGTGTGTGTGTGTGTGTGTGTGTGTGTGTGTGTGTGTGTGTGTGTGTGTGTGTGTGTGTGTGTGTCTGTGTGTGTGTGTGTGTGAATGAAAGAGAGACAGACAGACAGAGAAAGAGAGAGTGTGTTATCTTGCTTTCTGAGTCTGCCCTAATCAATTTAAGGCCCCAGTATGCTTCCATACGTCTGCGCCGTTTTGGGGAGTGGTACAGACAGTTGGACGGGCATGCGCCTGACTGAACTCGCCACACCAGTAGGTGGAGTAGAGTGCTCATGAACCCTGCTGACAACGTGACAGAGCTATATTTTTTCAACACGAAGAAGAAGTTTGTTGCTGGTTGTCAGACGACAGTCATCGACCAATATGGATGCAGCTTAAGCTGTACTCCTTGTTGTACATTTGAAAGTGCTATGGATCCATGTTTAATACAGTGACAAAATATCCTCTTTTGCCCGGACATGTCCGCTTTTAATGACACTTAAATGTATTAAAATGTCCGTTCGTCAATTGACTGGCGCTTTGCAGGCTATCCTGTGTGTGTTCCTGCGACTCGCACACACAGGGAGAGAGAGAGAGAGAGAGAGAGAGACAGGAGGAGAGAGATCGTAGTAGACATCGCTTTTGACCCAGTAGCACCCCAACCCAAATAATCATTCATATAGTCATATATATATACAATTTATTATTATTATACAATTGTCAGCCTATTCTAAGGTCCGGGGGGGCAGAGACTTGTCCCCCTCCCTGTAGTTGGGCGGAACATTACAGAGGTGGCGCAGAACCATGCTGGAGACTCGGTCTGTGCCTCGCAAGGAGGCACAGACGCTGGCGCGGAGGCATACTGGGGCCTTTACAAAGAACACAAACACAGCTCTTTTCACACATTCAGCATGTGGCCTGTCATTTGATGGCTTGGATGTGTTTACCTCTGGCAAAACAGAGTTATAGGTCAATATTGGTAAGATGGAATCCTGTGACAGAGGCTCTTAGAAGTGTCTAAATAAAAAATAAATAAAACAAACAGACCACGTATTGGAGACATAGAAGATAAAATAGCAAGAAGCAAGCACAATGTAGCCCAATGTAACAGAGTAAGAGCTCCACTTCTTTTTCACAAATATAGTCAAGTAAAAGTATGCTGCAATTACTCTTACAAGTACAATTTATCTTAAAGTTACTCAAGTAAATTCAACAGCTTTAATGTAGGGCTTTATCATCCATCTCTGTCAGCCTCTGTTAGCTGAGTATTCTTGTTGCAAACTAGCGAACTAATTGCTGTGTTATCATCACCACAAAACACTGCGCAATGAGTCTCATCTTTTGTTAAATGAAGATCAAGATGAAGATTTCTCTTCATATGTTCTCGCATCATTGTGGTGGTCCTGGACCATGCAAGATTGACGTTACATAATTTGCAGCCAACACGCTTCAAAAGTTCTGTAAAGGCTCCATGACACAACGAGCTCCAACGCTGCAAGACAAACGGCTCTGCAAGCCAAGTTAATCGCTACCCAACCAATCGATAATCAATAATAATCAATAATCAAATTCTTTGCCAACTAATTCAATAATCGATTTTTATCGATTTTATCAATTAGTTGTTACACCCCTATACCAGACACTATACGTCATTAATCAAGGAAAATGAAACAACCAGAGAGCTTCAACGCAGGTTTTGGAGTAAATCATAGCACTGAGACTGTAGTGGTTAAAATTACTAATGACATGTTAACAGCTTTAGATCAAGGTCTTGTCTCAATACTTTTCTCATTAGACCCGCTTTTGATACAGCCAACCACCAGATTCTGTTTCCAAGACTGGAAAATCTACTTGGACCCAAAGACAGTGCACTACACTAGTTCAAGTTCAGATCGCATTGATAACAGTTTGTGCATTTAATGTCTCCCCCACACCAAAGTTAGTCTTGGAGTTCCACAGGTATCAGTGCTCAGTCCAATCCTATTTACTTTCTCTATGTTCTCCCTCTAAATAATATCATGAGGAAACAATACATACTATCAAGCACTACTACTCAATTATATTTTTCAATTAAAGGTGGGGTATTTCTTTCTATAACACTTTTTTACTGATTTCCTAAAAACCTGTTTAATACCCTGATTGCAATTGAGTATATAAAAGCGTTTCAACAAAAGTTAAGCAAATCAGTCATATCGGGAATAAGTAATCCTGGAAAAACACCTTTCAGTGTTGAACATCACATTACATACAATTGGCCACTTGGCTTCAGCAAGAAGTTTGTGGAACGGGGCTGTAGACCTACTTTCACTTTAATGACATGACAAAAATATAGCATATTCGCCCTCAAGATGCAGCAGAGAGGTTCATGCCTTTGTTACTTACTCTCCAGTTCTGACCTCTCTGCGTTGGCTTCCTGTACCATAGCATACACGTCAAAATTATTCTCCTCACATACAAAGCCCTTCATGGTCTGGCATCTTCTTTTATCTCAGATTGCATTGATATCAGTTTGTGCATTTAATGTCTCCCCATACCAAATCTTGGAGTTCCACAAGTATCAGTGCTATTAGTATTTGGTCACTATAAACAAATTGAGAGAGCAAGATTTTTAAACTGGTGTTCTGTGAGCACGACACTTCCATAGGCATAACAATGGACATGTTAAGGAGCAGGGAGTCCTCTGCAGCAAACAGAGTTCAGGCCACAACTTAAGAATGGTAAGATTAATCAAATGTTCCTAGATGCATGTAAAATTTCCAACACACAAACATACTACACATACTTGTTCCAAGAATTGCGAAATATAGACTTAGAGCCAGAGCCAAGCCCCTCTCCTGTGGAACCATTTACCAGTTTCAGTTCGGGAGGCAGACACCCTCTCATTACATTCTAGAGTAGGTTTAAAACTCTCTTTTTTGAAAACGCTTGTATTTGGCTTATGGGTAGATCTCAGCCCGTAGATATGCTGCCATAGGATGAGATTGCAGGGGGAAACCCCTTCTACACTGAATTGTCTCCTTCTCACTGGTCCTCATTGCATGAAACTCTACTGGGTGTTGTTTCTGGAGCTGCTTGGATGATATGGTGGACCTGAGACCTTTTGCATGGGCCTGACCAATTCATATTGGTACTGCTTCAGTTCTACATATACACACTGGTATTGCAAAAAAACTGGTAGTCGCAGATGACTGCCCTCTCTGAGCCTGGGCCTGCAGTTTTATGACCATTTAAAGGCCAGGGTATACTTCCATGAAACACATTGCACATTTTTGCAAATATTTTGGACAAAATTTTTAGACCTTGCAAAAAGCGATGAGACATTGCAAACTCACCACACCAGTAGGTTGAGAAAAGTTCATAATCCTGTTGAGAATGAGGAACAACTTTTTTAGGAGGGAGAAGAAGAGCTTGCTTACATCCAGTGTACTATTAGCAGCTACTATTGGATGTTATTGATGAGTTGCTCACTGCAGAAGTCCACAGTTAACACATCCATCCAGGTGTATTTAGGTGTGCCAAGGGAATAGCACATGTGCTGGGAAAGGAGGAACACAGTGCTGGAAGAATAATAAAGTCATATTTATGTTCCAATCAAAGTTTGTGTCTGTAGAGTGCCGGTGTATAGTGTTTGTGCTACGTCACTACGAGTCACTACGATTGATTTTGATGGTGGGCCGACTCCATTTCATTACACTGCAGTCACTGCTCTCACACTCGGCAATCATACCGTGCCCCCTAAAGTCCAGATTCTATGGCTCATGTGAGTGCAATTGTCCTGTGCTTGGGCACACTTCCCTACTTTCCTTGCATGGCACAGTTGAAAGAGGTGTGCTTTGGCATGGTACACTTGGTAACACATGTGCACAAGCATGGTTACAGATGGGATACATGAAATGTAACCATGACAACAACAACAACAACGGCAGTGGCAAAGGGTTCATATTGGTCAAAGGAAGTGGTGGAGTGTTTAACAGAAATTTGGTTGACTACTTATGCTGCATTTCCACTACATGGTACTGGCTCGACTCAACATTTGTGGAGTGCATTTCCATAATAGGATAGTACCCTTTAGAGTCCCTTGTTGTCAAAGTGACGGTGCATGTAATGTCATCTACAGCACAACACCACGTACCACAGGTAAAACAAAAGGGGGCCAGGTTAGCTATAATGCTGTTTAACAGCACGTAAACAGTCACTTTACAATGACATTGTGGCATGCTGCAGAGACTCCTTGACACCTCTGCAGCAAGAACAAAAGGTATATCTGTCAACAGAAAGGAGAGATGGCTTCCTGGAAGACTGGTTTTAGGATGTCTCTGTTTAGATTTGCATATAGGGGGTTGATGATGAGTTCAAATCTAATTAAATGGATTAGATCAAGGGAAGGTAAAACATTTTCTTCTACAACTGTTATGAAATGTCACTTAAAACAAATAAAGTTATAAAGAGTTGAGTTGAGTTGATTACGCTGAGTTGATATTTGTGCACAGATTTCATGCAGAATTTCTCAGGGAGCTTACTGATGCTTTCAGATGCGCTGTAGATCACATGCAGTAGGGAAGGAATGGAAAGATGAATAATGACCACACGGACCAACACTGTCTCCTGCGCTGACTTCCATTGTTACCATATTTGTTTTAAAGCAAAGCTGTAATGTACTCTGTCTTCAGTGCTGACTCCCATTGGATGAATTGGTCAACTACCATACAAATACAAAGAACCTACGGGAGTATTAGCGCTCTATGCAAGTCCAGGTTTGTACATAGACTCTACATTCGTACAGCATAAATAAGCCTTGAGTCAATAGTCAAGTTCAATTCCTGCCTGTGGTTCTTTGCTCCCCAAATGACCCACCCCCTTCTATCTTCCAGTTCTCCCCCAGGTGCATGATCATCAAAGGTAAGCATGTCCAAAAAAATAACTTCAAGTAAAGCAGTGAACGGGTCCTTGCAACTCCGCCTGTCGGGGTACTGGCAACCGCGTAGTTAATACAGGTCGAAAGCCTGTATTAAAGTACTTTTTTATCACAAAGCCATTTAAGTGATGCTTAAACAATATGCAGCAAACTTGGCTGACATTTGAAGTATTGAATTAACGACACTTGACCATTCAAACCAAAATGGCTGACCTCCTGTCCTGGTCTGACCATTGGTGCAGGAGATTTTTATGTGCATCAGGAGGAACTGAATAAGCATACAAATATTTGTCTTTCTACTCCAAATGGAGTAAATATTTAGGGAAATGACCACATCTGCCTAGTGTTTGGAGTATCAACACAACAAAAATAGCATTATGGATATGTTGTTCTAGTCATTCCTGCAGACATGGATCATTAATTAATGACATCTTCACATGACTAGCGCCACATGTGTGCCAGAAAGTCAGCCATCTCTACAATCACAGACTTCAGTCACTCAGCACTACAGTGTCTCATGTCTCCACCACTTGCTGCACCCCTCTGCAAGCCCCACCACAAAAAACACCATACCGCAGGGTGTGTGGTTTGTAGATCTTTGATGGGGTAATGTAGCAGGTCTGCTGGAGGGATGATGAGAAAAAATCCTGCTATTCAGGGACATGAATGTCAATACAAAGACGCGAGATCAGCCCACTGGTGAGCAATAAGAGACAAAGATAATGTTCAGTCAGGACAGTGTTAAGGAAGGTGGATAGGAATAGAGGGTCCCCGAAAAGGGAATGTAACTTTTCAGTTTCAAGCTGTTGAAACACTCCATCGTTATCTGTACATAACAGTAAAGATAATGCAAATTAACAAATCCATTATGTTAAATATGTTTTCAAAGGGCGGTACCAACCTTTTTACCTTTTACTATGCAACATACCCTTTGTCACGTTTCCAAATGCTTACGTCTCTTTTTAGGTAATTATGAATCTGAGGGCGGCTTGCTATTTTCTTTTTTTCTCTGGCAAAAAAATCTGCTGATTTTCAAAAGTTTCAGTAATGGTTTCACAAATTAAATTATAGTCAAACATTTTCTCATTCAAAAAACAAAACACTATGGGTGGGTTAACGACACTTTCATCAACACTTCACTACAGTGAGTGAGTGACTTAAAGCTACGTATGCTGCGCAACTTGTGTCTGTTCAGAAATGTCTGTTTCACCAAAGCCACTACTACAGAAGATGACACAATGCTGATTAAGTCAATCAGCTCCTCTAGCATCTTGCAGTATTTTTCCATTTTAGTTATGTTATGCGTGTCGACCGGCAACATTCCCATGCTGGTTCACAGGAAATAACACATTTTACTTCACAACAAGAAGGGAGCGGGAGGAAGCAATAGTACTCCATATACCGAAGAGTTGACACATAAGACCTGCCCTAATATGAAATGGTGTACTCTTCCTGTCTCCTAAATGGGCCCAGAAACCTTTACCCTGCCCACAGTATCTTCACCCTCACCTCGTCTGTAAAACCACTTTCCCACTGAAATTAGCGGGTTGATGCAGTTTTCAAAGGTAGATTGATGCACTTGCAACCGGTGAAGTCTGATCTCCTGCTGGCAATCTGCATGGTCAGTGCTCATCATTATGATGGGAACACATTGATGATGTAATCAGAACAGAAAAAAATGACAATGACAAAACAATAGAGAGCAACATGGAAGCGAGTCAGGTAATGTCCAAAGTGCTTTCTTGTTTAACACTTTTGCCCATCCTCAAAATGGTTGAAAATCATTGGATGAAAGTACAAGTATTTAACACCAGAGGAGATCTGTGCCTCACAAAAGTCTCACAAAAGCATTGTTGAGACAGTGATAGGTCTTAAACAATGTTGGCTTTCTCATGTCTGTCACAAGGTCCAAAAATGACTATTTACTTCAGAGACTTTTCAGTGGCATCTCTGTTCACATTTACTTCTCCCATTGGAATCAATAAATATCAGACTGCCACTAGTCTCCTAAAGGGGTGTGGTCACGGAGAAGCCAAGACATATATACAGGAAGCTGATTTGTCATGGGCTCCTGGATCTCAACTGTCTTTGGAGGATGAGTCTCCAAGAAAGAGGCAGAGCAACATGGCAGAAAACTGAAAGAAGCGGTCGAGATATGGTTTAGAAGTGGCTGTTGGGCCGACTGGACATAGGTCATTTGGTGCTGACAACAAAGAATTCCTCTAAGAGGCAACACGAGTAGTGCACAATAGCAACAAAACACAGCTCTAAATGTTTTTACATTTCCCTGCAACCAGTCAGCCAATTTTGGTCAACTAATGACTTCTTGGTCAAGTAAGGCTAGGCAGACTATTTGGGAACTCAAATATTTGCAAATAATTTGTCATCATCTTTTCATATAGAAATAAAAGTGATATAACTAAAAGAAGTCAGTGTATTGGTTGTATAGCAATATAGATTAACTGTCCTCTAAAAATAATTCAACACACAGCCATTAACATCTTAAGAGCTGGCAAGACGAGTGAGTATAAACAACAGTGAACATCCAGATTGAGTCAATATTTTGTGTGACCACCATTATCTGGCCCTGCCTAAACCCTCTTGGGCATGGAATTCACGAGAGCTGGACAGGTGGCTAGTGGACCTTTTTCCACTCCTTCATGATGACACCAGAGTGTTGGTGGATGTTAGACACCTTGTGCTCCTACAATATTTGCAAAAATGTGAGAGGTGTATTCACTTTTATGAGATAGTGCATCTGTAAAGGAGCAGCTGGATGAGACAAAGCACAGCCAAAAGTTTGCATTGCATAGATAGAGCATGCACAGACATGTACAAAAGTCCATTCAGCTCTGTCTAAAAATAATTTTATGAATCCTAACGTGTCTTCATACAGGCATTATTTATTATGCCTTTAAAAGAGCACACAGAATCCATTGTTGAGCACTGTTTACAATACATTCTACAATACAATGCATAAATGAGCAGGAAAGTGTAATAGCATTAACAAGACAGTCAATGAGACTGTGATCTATGGATGGCTGTCCATCTATCCATTATCTTACCCACACTGTACATTTGCTGTGGGGGTGTGCTGTAGCCTAGCAAAATGAATCCACCTTGTACAGGTCTGTACAAACTGCACAGAGAGAACAAGATCCTTTTTTAATGTTCACATTTTATTGTATAATTTTATCACAGCAGTCTGCAGGGTGAAAAAATAACCAGCAGCCAAAGCAAAGTAAATTGGCTTTTAAGTAAGTTGGCTTTTCAGCTGTAAATAGCTAGCTAGGAAGGCTTTTGAATAGAGATGGGGAAAAATCATAATTCAAAGTTTTAAGTTGAAATTGCCTGTTCTAGGAGAGAAGATATCCAACAGCTTCAGACAGTTTCATCTACTACTTCAAACTGAACTGTTTTGGCTGAAATCTATCAAGAAGCAGAAACCTCCCCCAAACTCTCTTCAGGAAAGGTTAATCTTATCCATCAGAGTTGTCATCTGAAATAATCCACTCGTGAAGACTGCCTTAGCCTCCTATACAGAGGAATGTGGAGTCTAATCTCTGGGAAGGGGGGTAGAACATATTATCTAAAGATTGTACTCTGCCCGGCTGCTAAGGTCTATGATTGTGAACAAAAATGTATCATTTTCATAACAGGAAAATTCTAAAATACAAGTTCATTTTGTATCTCAAGGTTACACTGTATTAAGATAAACCCATGTTTCTTGAGCTGTGACTAACAACTCAAAGCAAACTTTAAACCAGAGGTGAAATTGAGCTATTCTTGGGGATTCAATATTTTTTGCTCGAAGTCTGACACAGCAAGATATGTAAGGCCAAAGTGTTCCTGTTTTATTTTGACAGCCTGACCTTCCTTGTGTCTGCTCACTTGCCCTTCCCTTGTGTCACAGCTGAGTCTCATTCTCCCATAATCACTGGTACACTGGTCCGTGTCTGCCCTTTATCTTGTTGCCAGTGTGTTTTGATTTGGTTAGCTTGTCTGTGTCCTAGCTCTCTCTTGTGCTCTTTGTTCTTCCCAGTGCTATTGGTTCTTTGCATTTTTTTGTTCTGCAGTTTAGTTAACATGTATTCAGTTCCTAGTGTTAAGTGCTCTTTTGTGGTCTTTTTCCCCATGTTCTCCCTTTGGTAAGCTCACATCCTTATATCTAGTGTACTTTTTCATCTTTGATTCTTGTGTTTTTCCACTATGGTAAGTTCACTATGTTTGGCCCCTCTCAGTTAAGTTTTCTGTGTGGTTCCTTTGTCGTTTCTTTAATAAATCCCCCTATCACTCATATAATTTGTGTTTTGAGTCGTGCGTTTGGGTCCTCATTTAATCATGATCTAACTCAGATCTTAACAAGGACATGATACAGAGTCTCTCTCAATCTAGACAGCCCACTGCAATGCCTGGAGGCTGTGGGTTTGAGTTTAGGCTCTTTTCAAGTCTTCACATAGAGCTTCTCACCTAGCAAAAAAAGTCTTAAGAAGAGGGGGCACTCAAACCAAGAGGAAATCATATGCTTCTGTGAGATTTAGGGTGAAACATGGTAGGTACCTGAAAAACTCTGTTTTGACTTACAGCCACGATTTGTTTCATTCAACACAGCAGAATGATGTTAGTATTACTTCTACATCTACGTCTACATCTTAGTTGTGAACTCGGTGAGAGACATGAAGTCTGTCTTGCTTTTTAAAAGCCGGGGGACACATCATGTTTGAGTGAGTTTTGCTACCACCCAGCACCGAGTCACCACCTCAAGGGGTGGGGGGGTACTACTACTGCCTTGATCACGATCTCTGCTGGGGGACATTTCTGCTTCCTCACTCTTCTCTCTCTCCATCTCTCTCACTCTGCGTTCCGCGCATCATTTTTTCTCTCTTATTCAAATCGGGGACATTTTCCATTTTTGGGGACAGTTTTAACTGGGTGGCCCTGAAGGGATGGATCAGAACATGGGTTGAGGATGAAGGAGGTGAAAAGTTATATCCATCACCCTCCTCTCCACCACTGCCCTTTGGTTTCTGCTGGCTCCAACCCAGAAAGAGGCAAACTCCTGGCTTCATAAAGGTTCTCGTCACAGAGTTTTGGAGATGGGTCAGCTTGGCACCTGCGTACCAGTTATGTGCACCCCTGTTTATAAGTTTGTCTGGATGCCACTGTTTCGCCCTCACTATGCACTCTGTCTCTGCTCTTCATCAGCCCAGCCCTTCATCAGACCTCGCCTACAAAAAGAGGATAGGATAAAAGGATAAAACTTATGGGTTGGAAGAATACAAGCTTGTAAAAAGATTTTATATTGCCATTAATGTATAGTTATTTTTTGCTCTAAAATCATTAAAGTTTAACAATAGACAAACTTACCCCCCCCCCAAAAAAAGTTGTTTCATCTTCGACCCTGATGGTGATTATGTGTATTTATTGTGTGCGTGTGGGTTTAAAAACTCAACAACATGTATAAATGTGGCCAGATGATGAACTGCAGCCACGTCCATGATGGCTGTTGAGATAGAAGGCTCCCAACTGGCAGATCAAGGGGCACAGGTGGCAAAAGCAGGCAGGCCAAAATAAAAGCATTGCGGGTTGGCCCGCAGGCTGCAAATTGGCAGCTCTGGTGTAGAACAAAAAGGCCTTAAATTAAACCTACACGCACACTCACCATAATAAACACACACAATAAATACACATAATCACCATCAGGGTCGAAGATGAAACTGCGTTGTCAAGCTTCAAAAAGAAAAAAAAAGTATTCTACAACTTTTTTTTCTTTTGGGGGTAAATTGGTTTGTCTATTGTTAAACTTTAATGATTTTAGAGCAAAAAATAACAACTATACATTAATGGCAATATACAATCTTTTTACATGCTTGTATTCTTCCAACCCATAAGTTTTATCCTTTTATCCTATCCTCTTTTTGTACCAAAGAGAAACTTTATTAGAAAACTGTATTAGAATTGAACTTCATTTTTATACCAAAATATGCATTACACAATGACATCTATTCCTAACATTGAATGCTTTGTTAAAAACTATATAAAATGCTACCATCAGCATTGCTGCTGCTGTAATACTGTGATCATTAAACAATGGTCACAGTCCTGAATAAATAACAGTAGAGGGAATTATTGCCATAATAGATGGAATTTCAATTAACATTAAAAGTAAAAAGTCAAATCAAAAATCATCTAGCAGTTTTTGAGTTGATGAGCCAAAACTTAACTGAGATATGAGGTAACTACAGTGCCCCCCACCTTAAGGTCAAAGACCTCTGTGTCACTTCCTTAAAGCTATGCTGCCAACTGCCAATTGGCTATAACGGCGCATGCGTTGGAATTTAAAAACACTTACAATTTACTTTTATATTAACCACTGTAACAATTTTTGTGAGAATCGCCCAAAATTTGTGACCTGTAAAATGTTTCCTTAGCTTACAATAATATCCGATATGGTGGAAATCAGCATGCCCTAGAGGACAAAGGTAATTATATTATTCTTCCATCTTCAGAATGGGGTAATGATTGTATGCACCAACAATGTTTTCAAAACATGATAAAATGACTGAGCAATAAGCCATTTTCATAAATTATAGCACCTCCCCAAAGGTCACCAAATATTCTGAGTGACCCAACGTTGGGGTCAAAAGTTCATGTACCAAGTTTTAAAGGCCCCCACAAGCTTCTGCGACTACCCCGCTTCACCCATACTTCTGTGACCCTTTTTCCGAGCTCTGTAATGTTCTTGGCCACCACAAGGGGGTCGTACCAATCTATACACAGGCCTGTCCTGCCCCCAAAGTGCACGAAGAAGAACAAGATGTAAACAACTCTGATCCTAGTATTTCGGCGACTCCTGTCACCACCTGTCCCACCTCTGTCTCACCTTTCACGGACTGTCCCGGGAAAGGTGAGACAGGTCATTTCTCCTGGGACACTGAATGTCCGGGAAGAATCGTCCCTGAATGTTTGTATTTCTGTGTATTTGTCTGTATCCTATGTGTGCTAAATACAGCGCGGAGATGCCGTCGCTCGGAGGGTGCGTAAGGATGAACCGCTGTCAATGAGTGTGTATGTGTGTGTGTGTATGTGTGTGTGTGTGTGTGTGTGTGACACAGGTGGCAACTCTATAGGCGACACCTTTTGGCCACCTGACCCGCTTTTGCGAGCCGTGTGTTTTTGCTTATAAAATTAAGTTAAAAGACTGAAATTAATACAAAGTTTTAAAAAAGCGACTTTTCATTTGTTTCAAGTTTATGTGATGGAAGCATCTGGGTATGCAGTTTGCATATTCTTCCAAGGACTATGGCCTCATTGGAAACACAGATGAGGTCATAAAAAACATTTGGATCCAGGTACTAAAAATTACAGGAACTGAAGGTTCCAGGAATTTTTGGTGGAAATGCGCAGTACACAAACAGAGGGCAAGGGAATCAAGGTAGCTTCACAGAGACCTTATTTCCAGATAATGAACCCTGCCCTTGGGCGGTTTTAACTGCTAATCCACTCCCACTTTAAGAAGTAACAGTGGCTGACTCTGAGAGCAGGCTCTAGCTTTTGGGAACTGAGATGACATGGCATCCACTGATGGGTTGGGCAAACTTAACATGGCTGGACAGGTGAAACTAGATGCAAACTCTGCCTGAAGGGTGAGGGGGAACTGCCGCACAGCAGCGGTTTGGGATTAGTGCACTAGCTACTACTCTGGCTGAGTAGGCTAGTATGTGATCAACCTTGGGGCAGCAACTCAGAGCGCATTAACAAGGGGAAAAGAGGTAAGAGGAAGAAAAGGACACACAGATGAGCTTTCACTGGTCTTTGTTGTTCTGCACGAAAGAAAACTAGATAAATTCATTACAATTGGGGGGGTGGAAAGAGACAATATAGCATTACATGAGGGAGGGGGAGGAGAGACAAAATTCCAGACTGTGCTCTTGAGGGGGAGCACAGTGTGGGAGCAAAAAAAAAAACACCTCAGCAACATAAGCACATACAATATAAGAACATGACTTGCAACAATGAGGGAAGGGAAATAGGGGGTATGAAGCTATGAAGCTGCAAAAGCGTGAGGTGGTAAGGAAGGGTGGTGATAGCATATCAGTGTAAGTATAAAATGTCCATGTGTGAGTCCAAGTGTACAGGCATGAGAGTCGTTCTGCTGCTCTGCTGCCCAATCAAGTGCCTCAGTCCACAGAATGCCGATATTGCCGCAGGTAGCCATGGAGACAGCCTTGGTCAGGTCCCAGACAGTCAACAAACCACCAGAGTCTTTGAAAGTGGGGGAAAGGGATGCAAGAGCGTCACTCTGCCATGTTCTCCAGGGAAGTTGTTATTCCATTCCTAGCCTTGCTCAAGGCCAGATGGTGAGGGAGGCCAAAAGCAGATAAGATTAGAAGATGTTTGGGTTTAGGGCGAGTAACCGCATTCCATTTTCACAGCTACCTATCTCCATTCTGGTCTCCGAATTGGTCCAAATTCTTTTGTAGAGTCGTAAGCCTTTCCAAGATGATTTCCATATTCCGAGATTGCATGCTTGTGAGCCTCTCCAAGGCGCTACCAATCTTCTCCGTAAGACAGTTCATGGCTACAGTCTGAGTGCTCACGGCTCTGCCCACTGCCACAATCATTACCGGCAGCTTCACGGGACTGTGGACAGCTGTTGCCAATCCTTTAGTTCCATTTTCACAGCTCTCTATGTCCAATCTGGTCTCCAAGTTGGTCCAAAATCTTTTGTAGAGTTGTGAGCCTTTCCAAGATGTTTTCCATATTTCATCTTCGTGAGCCTGTCCAAGGTGCCTCTCCAAGGTGCCTCTCCAATCTGAGTCCCCACAGCTCTGCCCACTGCCTCAATCATTACTGGCAGCTTCATGCAGCTTTGGACAACTGTTACGGTTACTTCGGATTTCTGAAAAACCAGAGCTGTGCCAAATCCAATCAGCAACAGACCTGTTATGAAGGTTCTGAATAGGTAGGTATCGACATCCTTCAAGGAAAGAGCAGCCAGACAGATGACAATTTTCCCTGCTTGCGTGGTAACTAGAGCTCAGTCAAAGAAATATGGCCTTGACTTGTCTGACTCTTTCATGGCTTTTGAACAGGATCCTGAGATTATGAGAGATGGGTCCAAAGGTCAGGACAAACCTGTTGATGCTGTGCCATTGTCTTCCATTTCAGAAGTTATAAATCTTCCAGCCACCAGAGGGGAATTCATTGCAGCACAACAAGGTGATGAGACACTTTCAAAATGTCACACTTCTGTTCTCAGCCAGGTGGAAGCCAGAGGGAAAAAAGTAGCTTACATCTATGATGATGGCCTGTTGATGTGTCGCTGGGTTAGCAGTGAGTCAGTGTAGGATGTAATGTGGAGTGCCACCTTCCAGGTGGTTGTGCCTCTGGCCTATCGTTTGCAGGTGCTGTCCTTGGCTCATGACCACCCGTGGTCAGGACACATGGGTGTGACTAAAACATACAACAGAGTCCTTAAACTTTTCTTCTGGCCAGGACTAAAATCTGATGTTGTCCAGCACTGTCGTACTTGCCATGTGTGTCAGGTTGCTGGAAAGCCAAACCAGATTATTTTGCCTGCACCCCTCTGTCCCATACCAGTAATGGGACAACCATTTTGGAAAGCCCACTGTGTGGGCCCATTGCCGAAGACTAAGGCTGGAAACCAGTTTCAGTTAACAGTAATGTGTGCATCCACTAGATTCCCTGAAGCTATCCCACTACGGAGAATAACAGCTCCAGTTGTCACCAAGGCTTTAGTTAAGTTTTTCACAGTGTTTGGCTTGCCCAGAGTAGTTCAGTCTGACCAAGGTACTAATTTTAAATCCAAAGTGTTTGCCCAGGTACTTAAAACTTTAGGCATTAACCATGTTGTGTCTAGTCTTTACCATCCTGAAAGCCAGGGGGCGCTTGAGAGGTTTCATCAAACTATGAAATCTATGTTGCGCAAACATTGCCTTGAATCTCAGAAAGATTGGGATGATGGAGTCCCGTTTGTTTTGTTTGCTGCTCGTGAGGCTGTACAGGAATCACTGGGTTTCAGCCCTGCTGAGCTAGTGTTTGGACATGAGGTCAGGGGTCCATTGAAAGTTCTTAAAGAGCATCTAGTTACCCCAGAAAAAAGGACCACAAACATTCCAGATTACATCAGTAAACTCAAGGACCGTCTTCAGCGAGCTTGTTCCTTAGCTAAGGATTCCCTGTCATTTTCCCAGGAGAAGATGAAGAAATATTTTGATCAGAGAGCTGCTTCCGGGTCATTCAAGCCAGGTGACAAAGTTCTGATTCTCTATGCCTGTTCCTAGTTCTACCCTCGCCACAAAATTTTCTGGTCCTTACGCTGTGGAGAAAAAACTATGTGACACAACCTATATTATCAAAACCCCTGACTCCAGGCATCAGTCCAGAGTGTGTCACGTTAACAGGATGAAGCAGTACTGCTCCAGAACAGATCACAATGTACCATCCACAGTTCAGAGGTGCGGACGACTGTCTCTCCCATGGTTCCCATCACAAAAGTTAGCCTTCCTGAAGACAAGGATGATGGGTTAGCTATACGAGGAGCTACATCACAGGGGGCAAGACTGAGTAATACTGACATATTGTCAGATTTGTCCAGTTATTTGTCATGTCTCTCTAGTGAACAGTGTTGTGATGTTGAAAAACTACTTTGTGAATTCCCTGGTTTGTTCAGTGACATCCATCCCAAACTACTGCCATTGTTCATGACATTGTTTTATCTAATCCAGCACCGGTTAAACAGTGTGCATATCAGGTTAACCCTGCTAAGAGGGAAATCATGAGGAAGGAAGTTGATTATCTCCTACAAAATGGGTTCGCAGTTCCAAGTTCTAGCCCATGGAGCTCCCCTTGCCTTCTTGATACGAAGTCTCATGGAAGTTCAAGGCTTTGTACGGACTTCCGGAAGGTGAATGCTGTAACAGTTCCTGATGCACACCCACTGCCTCTTATTGAAGACTGTATTGATGAAATCGGTCCAGCAAAATTTGTCAGCAAACTTGATATGTTAAAGGGATACTGGCAGGTTCCTTTCACTGAGCGTGCCTCTGAAATTTCTGCCTTCGTGACTCCTGACAGTTTCCTCCAGTACACTGTTATGCCTTTTGGTTTGTGCAATGCACATGCTACGTTTCAGAGGCTAGTAAACAAGGTACTGGGAGGTGTTTCAAATTGCTGCGCATACTTGGATGACACTGTTGTCTATTCTGATGACTGGCCTAGTCACGTGAATACCCTGAGGGAAGTTTTTACCCAGTGCATCTCTTACACTCAACCTTGCCAAATGTGAATTTGGAAAAGGCACCGTGACTTATTTTGGTCAGCAGGTTGGTCAAGGACAGGTGCATCCTGTGGATGCAAAGATCTCAGCCATTACCAAGTTTCCCACACCTGCCACAAGGAGGGAAGTGCGGCGTTTCCTTGGGATGGCCGGCTATTATCGTCGATTCTGCAAAAACTTCTCCTCAGTAGCAGCTCCGCTGACTGCCCTGACCAGTCCCTCGAAACCATTCAGTTGGTCCAGTGAGTGTCAACAGTCATTTGAGAATTTAAAAAGTTATGTTATGTTAATTCCAAACTTTGTTTGGTCTAATATGGGTGGGGGTGTTACGTGCCAGGCAGTGTGTTTTGTTTGTGTCCTCTTCCCTGCCTTGTGTTTCAGGCCACCTGAAGGCCCCTCACCTGTGTGGGTGAGGCCAGATTGCTGATTGGTCCTTTCCAGCCCCACTGATGGCCAATCACCAGGGAGGCGGTGTTTAAAAGGAGGACATCACCTGCCTCCAGCCCCTTTTCTTTTGATTGCTCCTGGCTGTAGGTTGCTGCTGCGAACCAATAGTGCTAATAGTCTGAGGTTTTGTAAGGTGTGGGTGAGGAGGTTGATATTAGGTAAGTTGGGGCACCCTTTACATTCTTTGCACTCACATAGCTGATTCCTCTGTTAAAACACTAGGGTTATTGGTTGTGCCACATATGTATGTTTTTTGGTGTCTCTTCTTTAGATAAGATAGGCCTTTTGACTTATATTTTATTTTTAGTTGGGATAGTTTAGCCAGGCCTACTTTTGTTATATTCATTTCATTTTATTTGGCATAACCACATTGTCTCCTCCTCCCCACCTCAGTGTCACCTTTTGTTGAAATAAACAACTCATTGCCACAACAGCCTACGCTCTCTTCAATTGTTCATTTGTCAGGTTACGTTCCATCGGCTGAGTTCAGCTGGTAGTTGTAACAGGTGACAACACTCACTTCCCTTGCTGTGTGATGGACATTATGATCGATGGACCACTAACAATCTGAGTAATCTTCAACACCAAAATGTAAAAAAAGTTGTGAAGAGGTGCCTCTGGTAAGGAGCACAGCCAGGTCTCTGAAAACTAGGTCAGATTTTTGCTGAGCTTCACCACCAGCCAGTCAAAACTCTGGGATGAGAAATGAAATGTCTATAAGAACAATTTCAGTTGCCATAACTCTGCAACTCCTTGGAAAAGGATGACCTGGACGAATTACAGTCTACACAACCATACTGACTGAGACTGCTGTGAATTTAAGAACCACAGCTATCGTTTTGGGCTTGACTTTGTTTGAAGCACTCTGTTAGTAACTTATTTTTTAAGGCAATCTGCATAACCCTGCACCCACACTGAAAATGACAAAATTGCCTGTGGTTGCTCAGGTTGCACACTTTGCGTCACCTCAGGCAGCAGGTGATTTTAACCCAGTCATTTTCCCATACATTCCTTATGGGGGCTGGTTTGCAGCACTTTCTCTGCCTTCAGATTGCTCACAAGACACCATTCTGTGAGTGTGTATGTGTAAAGATGTATCTGTGTGTCTTCTGCAGCTTTGGCCGCGAGCCCTGCAAAGCGGCCAAGTGGTGCGACCAAATGGCTGCTTCAGTTCGCTGCTTTGTTTAGTGCAGCCCAAAATTTGAGACCTTGCTGCTTTGGTCGCTTCGGTTGCGCATGTGCCCTGTTGAAATTGCTACACCAGTAAGTGGGGTCTAGAGTCCGGGATTGCATGTTTGGCAGCATGTTTAAGTCCAGGGTGCAGTGCTGTATGAGTGACTGCACAGGATCTACAGAGGTTTAGTGCTTAGTCCATGGATGGGGGTGTGTGAGAGGGGATGGGGTGATGGATTTCACAGCTCTGAGGAAGAAGCTGTGTCCTAGTCTGTTAGTGTGGCTACAGACTGTAGACAGAATTATACATACTACTTTATGTATAATTCATGACTTAGATTCAATGAAAAGACGCTCATAACCACAGCTATGTGATGTTCATAAGTAGTGAATTTGATTTTGATTTGGTCCTTCAAGCTGCAGTGCAGATGTGCTGACCTACCAGCTGATCAGCTGTCCTCTGGATGAACCAAGAAGCATGCAACTGCCGTCACTTATGTTTTCACAAGTGCTGCGTATAACCCACGACTGATTTCAGAAATATAAGACAAATAAACATTTTTAACTCTTACCACTCTTCAACACAACCACATGACCTTCATATACCTTCTTCTTGGTATGTTCAGAAAAAATTTGTGCAAGTTTATATGGAGGGAAATAGGTATAGGTGTAGGTAGGGGTGTGCGATCTGACAATATTAAATCGTGAAGAATAAGAACAAGCAGACGATCTGCCAAAGTGCAGACATTGTATAGATCGCCTTGGGCGCAATAACTTTTTTTTCAGTCATCAGTGTTGTCTTCACTTTTTTTTACTTACCGTATTTTTCAGGCTATAAGGCCCACCGGATTATAAGGCGCAGTATCAATTAGGATGTGAACTGCTGTCATTGTCCACACGTAAGGCACATCGGGTTATAGGGCCCATCTGATTCTGATATGTTGCACAGTAGACCTGTCTGTCGGCCAGCATATTATTCGGCGAGGCTCCTGACTTGCCGAGTAGTACGTTATTAGCTGCAAAATTACCGACCATTCGTCTGGATTTCGTCCGGACAGTCCGGTTATAGAGCCGTCTGTCCAGACGTCTGTCAAGCATCCTCACTTTTTACATTTTGTCCTCCTTTCAGACCCTCGTCCGCAACCACTGCATCAAGACAGCCTAGCCTAGCCTAAAGGGATTTCTCGTATACAAACTTTCGCACGACGTGCACAGCTGATGGTGCCTCTGCAGCCTCTGATTGTCTGGAAGCTGCTGTCACTGGACTCTTCATGCGTGTCTTCATGTGTGTTTTCTTTTTTTTCCCATGGAAGATCATGATAAAAACTGAAATCAAGATTTTATGTTTAACAAATTGTGACATTTTTGCCATACTGCCCACCCCTAGGTATAGGTGCTGCATGCATAATATTGGTGATTTCCTCCATTTTTCATCTGTTTGCTGTCCACCATGGGAATCCAGATTGGATTTTCTCAACTTTTCTTGTCACCAAGGTCGCTTACGTCACTTGTCGCCACCACCACCCACTGTCGCCCCAAACGCACCTGGTCACCAACATACATTGCAAATGGTAGCCTGTCTCACAGGTTGCCTCTGTCGCTTTCAGTGTGAGTGCAGGGTAAATACTAGAAATCTAGGAGAGTTTTTTCAGCCACATGAAGTTTTCTAAATAAAGGCAACTCAAGTAGGTAGAGACCTGTCGAGACCTTAAAAAGAGCAGGAGACTTTAAATCACTGTGATGACAAGAAACTAACACAACACATATAAGTATTTGCATTCTCCACAAGCAAATTTACAAATTTTGTTATTTGACCATTTGGAAACATAGCCTGAAAAAGCTGCCTTTTGTTGTTACTTGACTTCCAAGAATAGTGAACATTAGCTACCTTTAGTAGAACATTAGCAATTTTAGCACTTTCGCAATTAGTGTTTCATTTCTTGTCACAACACTAGAAATAGTCCCTTGTATCAAAGACAGGGTGATGACACTGCTGAAAGTAGCTGATGTCATAGATGTATCCATTTGGGGTCTGAAAAAGCTTGCAGCCTTGTGCACCCAACACATTTTGCTTTCCCTAGGTCCTGTATCTCCTCCAGCCATGACTCCCAAATGCCCATCCTAGGATACAAACCCTGTACTAAGCTCCCTTTACTAATGTAAATAAAGCTGTGACTATTAGCCAAGAGAAAAATCCAATTAATTTGAAAGATAATTAACAGCACACAATCTCATTGCAACTTCCTGCATTTAATCCTTCTGCATACAAACATGGGTTGACCTCTCTCTTTGGGGATGCAAAGAGGTGAGGCTCCAATTTCAAACAGCAGTGAAGGCAGGCTGAGGGGTGCAGCCTTAGGGTCTTCCTGTTGACCCCCAGGCCAGAAACAGCAAGCCAAGTCTGTCATCAAACCACTGCTTTGCAGAAGAGAAAGCACAGGAGCACTGGTGGCCCTATTCACTGGGGCAGAGAAATCAGGGCACAGAGAATGCCCATGGCTTTCAACAGTCTGCATGAAATTACTTTAAACAAATGAAAATGATAGAAATGAAATGAACAATATGAAATGAAAATAATGGAAATTGTCAGCTGTACCCAAACTTTTGTAAATGAAACTGAAACTAGGAAATGGAAGTAGATCAAACATGGGTCCTGGCTGTTTTCTGAGCTGCTTGCTGTTCTGTTGAGTAATCAATATCTGTTTACCAGAATCCACCTCTGGCTATCACAGCTATACTACAAATGTGATCCAACTCATCAATTTCAACTCTTAACTTGTAAATTTTGTGGCAACAAAATCAAAAGCTGCTCAACTAAAAGCACTCCATTGCTAACTGAGTGCATTATCATAAACTACCAACTCCTTACAGCCTAATGAGTCTGGCAAAACTCAAGACTGCAGAGGGGATCTCAACTATGAAGACCATACCATCACCATATAACTAGAAATTGTTTACAGCAAATGGAATTTGGATTAAAAATGACTGTGAAGGGTAGGTGAAAATCCCATCATTTGCCCCCACCCTCATCAGCAGCCCACTGTTCCTAGAATTTCATCGAGTGACATGAAGGCTAATTTAAACCTGATCACAAGTTATTTGTAATGCAAAGAAAACAACGCTTTGAGCAAATGGCCATGGACTTACTTGCAATGCATCTTATGTGTTACCCTCACAATTGATTTATGCTTCATCAATGAAACAAGTCTTTAACTTTTTTAGGCTGCAGCAAACAATCTAGCAACAGTTTTTCTCAGTAGCAGCACCAACTAGTTATTACTCTGCTGGATTCTGCATGACAATGGGACTCCTCAGCATTTCTTGTTCAGCATCTCTTATGACTATGCATTATTCCCTATTATAGGCAGAAAGCTCTTAATAATCCCTGCACAGGCAAGAAAGAGTGCAGATCGCTCCTTAGAAATCAGTGCTTGTGCCAAACTCGATGCAAACTTGTAATTCCTCAAACAGCACCAGCCCCTTCTCTCGTCCAACACCCCTCACCCACTCTGACCCCTGAACTAACCTCCCCCCTCGTTTATCTGGATCCGAGGTTGGATATAGGGATGAGAAAGGTGGCATTTTAGCCTGAAGAAAGGAGCTGCTTGGATGGGAGCCAAATTTCCATGGTTACCCTGGAGCAACTACTGCTTTTCTCCTGAGCTACTCTGTCTGGGTATAAACTGCCCCAGCGCTGGGACTGGAGGGCACGGGGGGGGGGTGTCAAGAGCTAGATTGGTAGAGTGGTACCTCAACTTTTGATCTTCCCACTTTCAGGTGAATGATCATGCATTAACTCAAGGAAACAGCTGCATACTCAGCCACAGCAGGGGCCAGTTAACGATCACCTCTAATAACAAGATTGTTATTAGAGGTAACATCATGTGTTATCCAGCAAGTAACAGCTACCACCATGAACACCGATCTGGGAGACCTGCGGCACAAAGGGGCTGCACACACAAGCCTGTTAGCAATCTCTTTATTTTGCTAACTCCAAGCTCCTTATAATAATGACTCCGCAAGACTGTGTTGAAAACGTCCACTTTAGACTGGACAGTAAGAGTCACAATGTAGCAACTTCTCTCTGAATTCAACGCAAGCTAGCTTCGGTTCTGATCCAACAGGAATCCTATGCAGTGAAAACATGGCCCTTCCAGCCTTCCTTACCTTTCACTTGACTCTCGTACTCCGCGATTATCTCCTTATCCTTTTTAAACCTCGGAGTGGACATTTTGTCTGCCTGTGTCCTCGGCTCGTTACGAACTTTTGCTGGATCAATGCGTTTGGTCGACGGGTTCACGGCCTGATATTCATCCGCAGAGAGAGGAAGGGAGACGAGGAGAACAGGAGACTTTGATTTGGATCGACAAGAACGGGAAAGCGTCACTTCTTCGTGGCTACTTCCCTGCCAGTAAGACACGACGCAGCCCCTGCACAAGCCCGTTCCCAGGTCCAGCCAGGAAGAGACGACGGGGTAGGGGGGGGCGAGAAAACAAGCGGACAAGTTTGTGGCTCTCCGTCGGCGGAGACTTGTTCTCGGTTCAGCCCCGGCCCTAAGCTCTGAGTCCGCCCCAACACTCACTGTGCGGCTCCTGTCGTGGCGTACAGTCTAGAATCCCTTCGGTCACACACACACACACACACACACACACACACACACACACACACACACACACAATATTCCACTCTCCCCTCCTCTCGGCGGTTTGTTCCCGTAGCTCCCAGCTGGCAGCTCGAGCAGGCAAACAGGGTTTTTGAACACATTCAGCAGCTGGAACGTGAGAGGGAGGAAACAGAGCTCTAAGGCTAAAGTCCTGTGTAACAGATCGAGATGGAAAGTTGGAAAGATTTTTTTTTTCCAATTTGTTTATGAATTGAATTGAACTCGTCTTTTTAAAAATCTGTAACAGGTGAGATGCTCTGGGTCAGACCCCTCCTCAGGTCGTCAGGGACAGGTTGTCTGTGTCCAGATCCAAGCAGGGTGAAGCTGCATTTAGCTTCTCTCTACCCGCCGAACAAAATCCCCGAATACCCGTTCAAGCGTCTTATTGCTTTTTTTTATCATTGTAATTTCACTCTTTAAATTGAAATGCTTAAATCTTTTTCTCTGCCTCTGTGAAGCATTATGGATTGCCTTTTGTGAGAATAGTGCAATACAAATAAACGTGCAGTTTTAGAAATCCGCTGCTCGTATTTCATCAAACGAAGTCAAGTCAATAAACTCGCCGCATCCACAGACAACCGGTAGCCGGCAGCGCCATCTGTAGGGGAAGTAAAAGTACAAGACAACAACCTCGGCTATTCTTTCCCAAACACTGCAGTTTATTCCCCTTTCATGTCAATAAACTCGCCGCATCCACAGACAACCAGCAGCCAGCAGCGCCATCTGTAGGGGAAGTAAAAGCACAAGACAACAACATCCACTGTTCTCTCCCAAACACTGCAGTTTATTTTATTGCACTCACAATAAAAACTGCACCATGCAGCACTGCACTAAGATGAACAGAACTAGAAAAAAAAGGCTTTGATAAAAAAAAAAGAGACATGCCACAGTGATCACTGTTTTCTAGCTGCACACTGTACAAAACAGGTTTCTGTAACACTTTCAGACAAGGTCCTGAATCACATCATCTCATTTAACACTGTGTTTACACTTTATAAAAAGTCACAAAATGAAGTGCATAAAAACAGATACAAAACAGTCAGAAGTAGGGACTTTAAAATGCAGTTTTCTTTTGATCATTTTAATTTAATCTCTACAACACCTCAACATTCCACCACTGTACACATGAAAATAATAAATATACTATAATGTCATATGGCCCTTAACTGACTCGCTTTAACAGTTAACTACACATATAAATGGGTTCTCAATAATCCATACAGACATACTGCACTGAACACAATCAACTTCACTATACCAGTAGTAAGTCACATTTTGCCACAAACCACAAACTGAAATTAACATGGAACATCTATCCCTGTACATCTTTGAAAGGTAATGGTAATGAAGCACCATGGTCAGCCACCTCTGAAGAACGTCTCCTCTATGACTTCAGTGAATCTCTCCTTCATCTGCTGACGGAAGCTGGCATACCACTCCAGCAGCCTCCTCCTTCTATCCACCCTCTGTTCCTGGCTCATTCCCCTCTCCCTCTCCAAGATGGTGGGCAGTTCTTTCCAGTCACTGATGAAGATGAAGGGTGCTCCAGCAGCTTTGAGCAGACGCAGAGGAGAGCTGGGCCCAGCTGCGCAGGTCCCAGGGGTTAGGACATCCTCCACCACAGGTACTGAGCCGTAGGAGCAGGCTTCATAGATCCTGTAGCACTCTGTGTTGACCCCCACTGGGCACAGTGTGAGCTCACTCTGGGCCAGGGCCGTTTGATAGTTCTCCAGACTGTCTGCTGTTTCCTGAGGCAGCCACCTGGGTGAGGAGCCAGGGAAGAACACTGCTTTAAGACTAGTACAACTGAAACAGTGTGGAAATCTTCATTCCTTTCTATTCACAGAGAATATCTCCGTCCATTGTGTTCAGTAAAAATAGCACAAACAGTGTAAAGGCAACATGTAAAATAATCAACTGGCTGCTGTTCTTGCCAACAGCTGGCTATCTGGAGCAATATGTGTTCCTGACCCAGCTACCGCCAGAAACAGTCAGATGAGTGATGCTTGTTTAGGCTTTACTACAAAGCTATGATCTCTGCTCTCTCTTTCTCCATCTGATCAGGAATGCTCTGTCCTGAGCTGTACGTAAACATTCAACAATGACACATCGTTGCAGACAGAACATGTGATACTAGATCAGACAACCAGTTTCATGCTCAGTCCCATACTTAAATGTCACCACACATGACACTGAATATCATTTGAAAGCCCTTGATATATTTCAATATATTTAGGAGGTCCTATGAAACTAATATGGACTATAAATAACATGAATGTGTCAGTTACTGGCCCTTGACATGACAGTATTAATGTAAGTTTTTTAAGTGAAAGTTTTCATGAAAGTTTTTGCTCATGTGAGGCCTAAACTCAGCAGCAGATTAATGACTCACTTCTCCCGGGCAGTGGTGATGCATTCCTTTTCCAGGCCAGATTGTTTCAAGATATGTATGAGAGTTTCTCTAGAGGAATTTTTGTAAACAGTGCCAAGGAAATTGCAGAGGTATGGTCTGTTGGAAGTGATCAGTTGGGCATTTGGCCTGATCATGGGAAACTGCCTATATCTGCACACAGACAGGCAAGACAGAGCAACATGTCAGACAGTTATTCATTCATAAACAGTTAAACAGTTTGATGTACTGATGAATAATAGTAATAGTAGAAGACATACGTGGCCACACCAAGAGGCCACTGGAAGACGTCCCTGTCGTTGACCCATTGGCTGTCGTAGACCAGAAAGAGCAGCTCAACAAAGCCACCATTCCTCTTTAAGTATGGACTAATCCAGTCATTGTTGCAGCCCTCATTGCCCAGCATCACCACAGCCACATGTGACACCATGTGTGACTGTACCATAGCTTGGACATGTTCCAGCCAGCGAGTGGAGTAAGTGACCTTCTGCTGTTCACGACCATTCAGTACCAGGACCAGGCTGTTCATGTCCTGAGGGACATGACCTTGGACCACAGCGGGACCTGTATAGAAACTGAAAATGGAGAGGGAATGATGAGAAGTCATTTTGTCTGATTAAGTGGCTCCCAAACTATTTCACAGACTCCCATAAAGCAGACAACAGCGTTTCAGCTTTTGAAACATTACCTGAAATCAATCTTTCCAGATTGCAGTTGTCCCTCTCTCCATTGCGCAATCTTATCGGTGGGGTTAAGGGGTCCTTCTAAAATATGTTCCCAAAGGTAGAGCCCTAGGGAGAAAAAGCAGTGGCAGTACAATTTGCTGGCAAAGCTTAACTGCTCTTTGAAGAAAGACGGTCTCATTCATTAATGTACCACTGTGAGGATAAATCAGACAGTGTTATGTAGTTTATATATTGCAGTCTCTGACTGTAGAGACAATGTGTAATATTTCCAAAAGTCGATGTCAGCATTTAGAAACAGATTATCACCGATGCATTTTCACATCCATTAATGATCTGACATCCTCATAAATGAAGAATTTTAGATTTATTTATACATGTGACGGATAAGTTCACAGGACAGCGCCATCATAGTCCTGCAATGCAGTGCGGAGATGTTGGAGAAGGTCAGCAAAAGCAGCTTTTTTGACACATGGCAACTACCATTGTTGCAATACATGTTTGAAACAGGAGGGCATTACAGTGCACTATTCGTTTGAATAGAATACAAGATTTCACCATTAGACAGTGATGATTTCCTACATATTATTGCTTTGAAATATATTCAGTGAAAGTTGATGGTGTGTGCGTGTCCTGTGATGGCCTGGATAGCATAACATATTATGCCAAAAGATATGCATAACTGTAAGACATGGACCATAAAGGATGAAGTCAAAATAATTCCTGAAGACCCATTAAAACTATATCGACTGTACTTTTTGACAATATTAATTTATACAAAAGAAAACACAATAAGCACAAGCGACCTTTGTCTCCAGAACATCTACTAACATCTATTACTAATATCATGCAGCTTCTCTATTATATTTTATATATCAATCCAAAATCACTTTGTGAAATGTTACCTGTTGCATTGAGAAAAAATAAAACAAAATGCTGTAAAGAAAAATGTTAAAAAGTATGGAGAAAAAGAAAAGTATGGAGTGTTAGAGAGGGTTAGGTTAGGATCGTCATTAACTGACAGTTGTTTATACGTGGTTAATAAAATGTATTATTATTATTATTATTAAGCAGCACAATAGAGAACAAACCTGACAACACGGCCACTAATAAGTAATCAACCAATTTTCTACTGAACACTTCAACTCCAACTGCCATTGTTGTCATGATAAGGATTCATGTGTCGAACACATAATGTGCGCATGCGTGACCAAGTGTACTGTGCTGAAGCACACCTCTTCCAACCGTGCTGTGCCAGGGATGTGACTCACACAAGCCACAGAATCTGTAATATTGGGGCCAAACATGTTTGAGCATGGTACAATTGCCTAGAGCAGATATGGGCAAACTAAGGCCAACGGGCCATATGTGGCCCATTGGACATTTTAATCCGGCACGCAAACTTGTCCAAATGATTGAAAAAAAAAAAAAAAACAAAAAAAAAAACTTAGGCTTCTGCCTTCCATATGTTTTCAGCACTTGGCTATCATTAAGGAGGAACATTAAATGATGTTATTATTAATTAGGGTCCAAGCAACGAAGTTGCAAGGAACCTATTGTATCTGTACTGTTTCTTTATTAGGGTCCGAGCAACGAAGTTGCAAGGAACCTATTGTATCTGTACTGTTTGTTTTTAGGGTTCAAACAACGAAGATGGGAGAACCCTCCCAAATCTGCTGTGTTTCTTTTTTTATCAGCTGCGTTGCCACACTTTGTCGTAGAGACTTCATTTCAGCTTCAAAAATTGCAGAAACGTGTGGTCTGTGTGTGTTGAAATGTTGATAGGTTGTACAGTTTCTCCACAGCGCCCTCTCAAAGAGGCTGTGAGGCTGTCTTCAAATTCATTCAGCTCTCCAGCAATGTTTCTGCTTTATTTCATACATGTTCTGCCTTTTCAACTATTCACTGCATTTCAACAATATTTAGACTTTACTTCAACTATTTTCAGCATTTTCAGCCATCTTCAAGCTTTCATTCAGCTATTCTTAAGCCCTTTCAACTATTTTCAGCATTTTCAGCCATCTTTAAGCTTTCATTCAGCTATTCTTCAGCCTTTTCAACTATTTTCACCCTTTTCAGCCGTCTTTAAGCTTTCATTCAGCTATTCTTGAGCCTTTTCAACTATTAAGCATATTCAGCCATCTTTAACCTTTCATTCAGCCATTCTTCAGCCCTTTCAACTAATAAGCATGTTCAGCTATCTTTGAGCTTTCATTCAGCTATTCTTCAGCCCTTTCAACTATTAAGCATTTTCAGCCATCTTTAACCTTTCATTTAGCCATTCTTCAGACCTTTCAACTAATAAGCATTTTCAGCTATCTCTGAACTTTCATTCAGCTATTCTTCAGCCTTTTCAACTATTAAGCATTTTCAGCCATCTTTGAGCTTTCATTTAGCTATTCTTCAGCCTTTTCAACTATTAAGCATTTTCAGCTATCTTTGAGCTTTCATTCAGCTATTCTTGAGCCTTTTCAACTATCAAGCATTTTCAGCCATCTCTAAGCTTTCATTCAGCCATTCTTCAGCCCTTTCAACACCACATTATCAAAAATTCATTTAGCAAAAATTAGGCAGAACACCATCACAATTTTTGGATATGTTAAAAACAAACATCTAATCTTTCTAAAACAGTCCATTTAATGTTGGCGGATGCTGTCATTTTTTGGCATAGCGTGCCAAAGATGGTACCACATTAGTTTTTTTCCCATTTTTAATCCTCAATATTTTCAAGACCGGTTATCACAAAGGGCCAGTTTTAACACTCAAAGTACGCAACATGCGTGGGAAGGTATATGTTTAACATCAAAGCTCAGTCTTTGCACTGGCAGAAAAATACTGCTCAGCTCAGAAATTGCACTGGCCACAGTCCTTCAAATATGCTGTCATATTTTGAAGAGTGGAATTAGTCAAATTAAATTAGGAGGTAGAAATAGAAGTAGAACTTTTGAGCAAATTCAAGCCACCACAAATCTGTGATACACCAAAAGCACATGGGTAAAAGTTCATACTTTAAAAGTACATTTGCCTAATTCTATCTAAACCTGTTTCAAATTTTGAAGGACCAAGCTTAAATAGCTTTATAGATACAGCAATCTGAAAATGGCTCCTCACAATACACTACCTGAAAACAGGGGTAATTGACAAAATATGTTTTTTTCTTTTTACAACACTATAAGGAGTTGGTAGCTGAAATTTTGGACCCTTTCTGTTGGAAAGTGTGTGAACCTCCTGAAAATTTTCAAGTAAAATCTGAGTTGGTTGCATGTCACATCACCAGATCACGTGACCAGTCAAATCACAGCCTTTGCGATAATAAAATCACAAACGCTCACAAAATATTTATTCACTGAAGTCCAATCAAAGGCTGTGTGTTTGATATGCAAAGAAAATGTTGCAGTTTTCAAACAATGTCAGCCGTCACTTTGCCACAAAACATGCTAACTACGCCAGCAAGTAGTCAATGCAAGAGCGAGCTGCTACGGCTCACAGGATGGTGGCTAATTTACAGGCTCAGCAACCTCTTTTCCACTGACAAACTGCTATTCAAGAATCATCCACCAAGGCAAGCTCTATCTTTTTTATGTGGAAGTGATTGACAAAGATATAGCCAGCCAAAAAAACAAAAAGGCTGAGTCCTTTAAACTATAATCACTAGCACTGGATGGAAGTAATGATATGAAAGACACAGCTCAGCTCTTAATTTTTAACTCGGGGATTAATGTCAATTTTGAAATAACGGAAGAGTTTTTGGCCATGAAGTCTCTGAAGTGAACAACGTGGGAGAAGATTTGTATAACCAGGTGACTGCTGTCATTGAGAGACATTAGCTATGTTATAAAGGGAGTAAACTTGCCAATTCCACAACAGGCAGATCACAAAATTTGACTGGAAGAGGTGGGGGGCTGCTGAATGGAATCCAGGATAAAGTGAAAGAGGTATACTCAAGGATGTTATCTTCCTTCATTCAATCTTTCAATCAGGAAGTCTATACAACTGTGTAGGTCTATATTGCAGCTCACCAGCATCACCAGTTTATCACATTCCTGGAGGAACTGACAGGGATCGTCAGGACTTGCTGTACCATTTTCGTGTCCGCTGGTTAAGTTTGGGCAAAGTGTTTCAACAAGTGTGGGATCTGAGAGAGGAGATCAGCAATTTTTTGGAGTTAGTGGGGAAATTCAACAGATTTTCTGAGCTGCTTTGCTTTCCTTTTGCTGTGGACATATTTTCATACTTGAATGAGCTGTATGTGAAACTACAGCAAGTCAGTTTGCGCACGTCATGTACAAACATGTACAAGCCTTCAAATCTAAGCTAACTTTGTTCTCCGGACAAATTGCAAACAATTCTTTTGTTCATTTCTCCACACTTGCCACACAGAAAGACGGGACACGAAATGCAAAGAAATGAGGCAAAACAATTGTCAACCTGCGGAAAGAATTTTCTCTGATTTTGAAAGCATTGAAAAGTCACTTCAGCTGGTGTCCTGTTCCCTGTCACAAGAGCCCAAAATGGCACCACCAGAGGTGCAATTGGACCGGAAGATGGCACAGAAGATGCCGACTTTGTTTGGCTCAACATACGGATGTGAGCAGACATTCAGTGTCATGAACATCAATAAATCCCATCACGGATCAAGAAATTGAAACTGAATCTGAGTTTCTCTGCTGTGTTTATTCTGTGAAAATCAAAAGTAGTAAATCAATTTTATACTGTGAGTTTCTGTACTGTGTTTCTTCTGAATCAAATCAATGTGAAATTAGTGCATTAGAAAAACACTGTACAATGACACTTGCTGCATATTCATGATTTGTTACATGTTTTAGGCCAATCCTTCTCACGTAGTGGCTTTTACATGTAATTCATATAATTACACACAAACACTCCATCCATCTTAGAACCCAATGTGGCCCGCCCCTGACCGTGAGTGAGTGCAGTCTCCTCAAAAGGTACATTATGCTCTGAACTTTCCTGTAGAGGACATCAGGATTTTCTGGCCAGTCTAACTGGTCAGAAAATACTGATGTATTTTCCCCTGTTGACCAGTCAACAGCCAGTGTACTTAAAAGGGGTCCACCATCACCAGCTCCTTGTTTTTCCCTGTGTTTAATAGGAGGCAGTTCCACAAAGCCATATGCAGCTCTTCAGCCTCCTTGTTATCGCTCCTTCAAGCCCGGGTATACTTCCACCCGGGGTGGGGGTGTGGCTCCAAATTACATTTCTTTAATGCAAAAGTGGTCAAAACGGCTCTTTTGATGGTTTGGGTTCAACTCAACTCCACTTTTTTTGTTTTAAGTGCCATTTCATAACAGTCATTATCTCAAGGCACTACAAAGAGAGCAACAATACACTCACCGGCCACTTTATTAGGTACACCATGCTAGTAACGGGTTGGACTCCCTTTTGCCTTCAGAACTGCCTCAATTCTTCGTGGCATAGATTCAACAAGGTGCTGGAAGCATTCCTCAGAGAGTTTGGTCCATATTGACATGATAGCATCACACAGTTGGCGCAGATTTGTCGGCTGCACATCCATGATGCGAATCTCCCGTTCCACCACATCCCAAAGATGCCCTATTGGATGGAGATCTGGTGACTGTGGAGGCTATTTGAGTACAGTGAACTCATTGTCATGTTCAAGAAACCAGTCTGAGATGATTCCAGCTTGATGACATGGCGCATTGTCCTGCTGAAAATAGCCATCAGAAGTTGGGTACATTGTGGTCATAAAGGGATGGACATGGTCAGCAACAATACTCAGGTGGCTGTGGCGTTGCAACGATGCTCAATTGGTACCAAGGGGTCCAAAGAGTGCCAAGAAAACATTCCCCACACCATTACACCACCACCACCAGCCTGAACCGTTGATACAAGGCAGGATGGATCCATGCTTTCATGTTGTTGACGCCAAATTCTGACCCTACCATCCGAATGTCGCAGCAGAAATCGAGACTCATCAGACCAGGCAACGTTTTTCCAATCTTCTATTGTCCAATTTCGATGAGCTTGTGCAAACTGTCGCCTCAGTTTCCTGTTCTTAGCAGAAAGGAGTGGCACCCGGCGTGGTCTTCTGCTGCTGTAGCCCATCTGCCTCAAAGTTCGGCGTACTGTGCGTTCAGAGATGCTCTTCTGCCTACCTTGGTTGTAACGGGTGGTTATTTGAGTCACTGTCACCTTTCTATCAGCTCGAACCAGTCTGGCCATTCTCCTCTGACCTCTGGCATCAACAAGGCATTTTCGCCCACAGAACTGCCGCTCACTGGATATTTGTTCTTTTTCGGACCATTCTCTGTAAACCCTAGAGATGGTTGTGCGTGAAAATCCCAGTAGATCAGCAGTTTCTGAAATACTCATTTTTCGTACAAGAACACTACGTCTATCTTATATGTACAGTCTAATCAGGCATGTGTATATGTGCTGGAGTTGCAACTTAATGATGAATTCACTTATAATCAAAAGATAAAAACTAATGCCTATAATAACCATTTGTCCCCAAGAAGACCAAAGTCACGGGTCTGAATGACTACAGACTCGTCGCTCTGACCACGGTGGCCATGAAGGTGATGGAGCGCCTTGTCCTGGCCAATCTGAACTCCTTCACAGAACTTGGCTCTGCATTACGTCTTACAACACATGGACACTGCAGCGAACTACGGAGGCATACTGTTCATGGACTTCAACTCTGCCTTTAATACAATCCTCCCCCACATCCTGTAGTGCGAGCTATCCCTGCTGCAGGTACCGGACTCCACATGCAAGTGGATAACCGACATCCTCACCAATAGGTCCCAACTGGACTGTCTGTATACCATCAGTACTGTCATTATTACTACCTACAATATCTATGTTCTCTTTGCACTGCTGTCCTGTCTTCTATGTCTGTTTTAATGTCTGTTTTGTCAACCACACCCATACCTGTATGGCTGCAAAGAATTTCTATTGTGCTTTTACACTATATGGCAATAAATCTAACTTTTCACCTTGAACTTTGTTTTTTCCCACCAGCTTCTTATACGTTGTTATTTTTGGTTTCTTCAGTTGTGTTTGACAAAACGAAGAGTTTTTAAGAGTGTATGAAACAGGATATTTGCAGACAATTTGAGGACTTTTGGCCTTTGTGAAGCACATTTTCTGAACATTTTCAGAGAGCAGTTTGCTCAAACCGAGGATACGGCATGGAGGTACTAGTGTTACTTTATTATTTGCAAAGGTTTTTTTACATCTGCAAGTGTGTGTCTTGATTTGCAAATGTGTAATTCGTAGATTATAGAGAAACAAACGGATTTATCAAATACAACAAGTAACCATCAGTTGGAGCGCTGATACAGATGAAGAATGACTGTCTAGACATAGCAAGTGATTAAATTAAGCTTTCAGTTTTTTTGCTTCACTCAGCGGCTATTATCTCTCAAAATATATATATATATATACAAATAAAACACATATTTTAATACAAATTAATACATATTTGATCAAACTTACTTTTTTTAAATTAATCTATCAATAATGGACCTATCTATGAATCTTTACAGTTCCATCTATGAATCTATCTATGAATCTATGCTGATTTTCACGTTCAATTAAATTCTTGTTTTGCACAGTGTGGTCTGTTCCACAATGCTTCACTGCTAGTGTTTTGCACACATGCATGTAATAAATAATAAAAACGAATCTTGAAATCAATGTTGTAATTTCACGCTAAAATTACTACACAGGCAATCCCTGAAGCCTCTGACTGAATAGTTTGACCATGACTTACCAATGGCAGCTTTCCCCCATATTTGGACCTTGTACCTTTTGGGTTTGTTCTTGTCTATTTGGCTGAGGTGCAGTTTAAAGGCCTCTCTCTTCTTGTTCAGAGCAGAGTTGTAGTCCACTTGTTCATCCTCCCATGGGTTCCAGTCCTCTGCTAGGAAAGGAGCAGCACCGCCATCTCTGGCCCCACCTGTATAGATAACACATTATTTACATTCACAATACCCTGCACTGTACAGCGACAGTGATCGGTGAAAGCTGTGGATATAACATTATATATTATATAAGATGTCATAGTACGAGTAGGTCTGTCTCATTACCGGCGGCTCCTCCGGAGTCTTTCTTCACCACCCTGTGAACTCGAGATATCACCTTGCTGCTGAAGAACACACTGTATGCAGCGTAGAGCGAAAACGCCACATAAGCGAAAATAATAAGCAAGAAAAGCTTTCTTTTTGATATTTTCATCTTGTTGTGTGGTTCTCACTTCTCTCAAGTTACCATCCTGTACATAGCCCCCATCTTTTGTCACAGGACCCTTGTTTACAAACAAAAAGCCCCGGATGTAGGTGCCTTTGAGAAATGCCTGAACGCCTGCCTTCTATCCACTATGAAACTTAATATGTGCCCGATCTGTGATGCTGCTTTGGCTGCCATGGACATAGACTAGGGTGATCAGATCCCCCCCCCCGCGATTCGGCCGCCCTGTCCCCGGCTACAGCTGTCTCCGAAAGTGTCCCCGATTTTGAATAGGAGAGAAAAACGTTGCGCGGAGCGCAGAAAGAGGGCGAGAGCGCAAGCAAGCGAGCAGCTCAGAAAGAGAACGGGTGTATGCAGGAGCAATTGCACACGTCATTGCACGCGCCAATTGCACACTGCCGCCCTCTGGACACAGGTGGTAGAACGTGGTCTGTAAGCGCAAAATGTTTCTCATATCCAACCGGGAGAATCGTGCCAAAAATCAAGTGCGAAGGATGACGCAACGGAGCAAGCAAATAGGAAGCTGCACATGCAAATCTTGCTGTGCAGGTTTGCAGATCTGTACTTGCAAGTACGAATTTGCAGATGCAGATTTGCAGATCTGAAGTATCACAACTTGAGAAATACAGATTTTCCAAGCGTAACTAATGCTCTTCTTTGCATTTATGGCACTGCTCATACAACTAGGTGTAGAAGACAACTAAGTGTAGAAGTAATACTGCTGTCATTGTGCTGTGTTGTTAAATCATTCACATTGTTCAGCTCCATAATCCTCTTTTAATATTACATTCAACCAGTCGGGGTCAATCAACTGTTCATCTGAAATTCTTGTTCTCCTTTCATAGGTGCTTTTCTGAAATAGTCAAATAAAAACAGTTGAATTGCTTCATATATACACATTTAATAACACATTTTAATTCAAAAATTACAGTACACATTTCTTAACAATCACAACTTATTAATCCATTTCAAACAACAAACAAAACTTGTCTATTGGTCTTTCTAACACATTGGTTTTAGTTTTCACAAAGGCACGTCTGACAAGTCCCTTTGCATCAGGAACTGTCCTTTCTACCCTCCCCATTAACCATGAACCTCTTGGTGCACTTTCATCAACTATAAGCACAACATATCCTACTTTCAGATTTCTCCTAATCTCTGTCCACTTCTGCCTCTCCTGCAGAAGCGGCAGGTATTCCCTTGTCCAACGTTTCCAAAATATGTCTGCCAAATACTGCACTTGTCTCCACCTCCTTCTACTGTACAAATCCTCCTTCCTGAATGTTCCAGGAGGTAGCACTGGTTGCCTTTTCAAAAGAAGCAAATGATTAGGAGTGAGAGCCTCAGTATCATGTGGCTCACTTGACACTCTTTTTATAGGCCTGCCATTTACAATAGCCTCAACTTCACAAAACAAAGTATGAAGGCGTTCATCATCAAGAGTCTGTTGTTTCAGAATTTGATTAAGAAGTCTCCTCACAGAGCGAATCTGCCTCTCCCAAATGCCTCCAAAATGTGACCCTGCTGGCGGGTAGAAAATTCAAGTAATTCCTTTATGCGTGAGCATGTCTGAAATTTTTGACTGATCCCAGTCTCTGATTGCTTCACGCATTTCCCTTTCTGCTCCCACCAAATTCGTCCCATTGTCTGACCTCATTTTTGACACTTGGCCTCTTCTTGCAATGAACCTTCTAAAGGCGTTAATACATGAATCTGTTTCACGCGTATATTCCGTTCCACAGTCATGCCTCTAGACGCATAATCGGCAGGGTTCAGCTCAGAGTTCACATACATCCATTGACTTGGCTTAGTGTTAGAAGAGACACTCTGTTTGCCACAAACGTTTTAAATCTATCATTCTCACTGGCTATGTACCTTAACACAGTGGTGCTGTCAGACCAAAACATGGACACGTCCAGTTCCATTCTCAGCTCCTTTCTCATGAGTCTGTCCATTTTGACAGCAACTGGAGCCGCAGTCAACTCCAATCTTGGAATTGTTGTCTGTTTTAATGGTGACACTCTGGACTTCGCTATCAAGAAGGAACAGTGCACTGACCCTTCTTTATTCCTTATGCGAAGATAGGAAACAACTCCATATCCCTTTTCACTTGCATCTGCAAAATGGTGCATTTGTGCTGATGTAAGTTTCCTTAACCCAACTGGTTTGAGACATCTAGCCACACCAAACACATTCAATCCTGCAAGACCAGATATCCATTTTTGTGACCTTTGCAGCAGTTCAGGTGGTATTTCCTCATCCCAGGACACTTTCTTGCCACATAGCTCCTGCAAAATCATTTTTGCTGGAAGGATGACAGGTGACAAAAATCCTAACGGATCGTACACTGCACTCACAAACGACAAGATACCACATCTCGTCTGTGGTGTAGCCTTTTCATTTATCCTAACCTTGAATACATCTGACTCTGAACACCAGTTCACTCCAAGAACTTTTTCAACAGGTAATGCATCGTGATTGAAGTCCAAATCTTTGACCTCTTTTGCTCTCTCTGATTCTGGAATTGAAGCAAGAACAGTCCTGTCATTGCTCATCCACTTTGTAAGATGGAATCCTCCGCTCTCACACAACGCTGTCAACTCTCTAACCAACTCAACTGCCTGAGTTTCTTCTGAGGTTGACAAAAGGCAATCATCCACATAAAAATTGAGCATAACTGCCTCAACTGCAACAGATGCCATTCTGTCCTTAGCATCCTCAGCTGTCTTCCTTAGTGCAAAGTTGGCACAACTGGGGGAAGACGTCGTCCCAAACAAGTGCACAGTCATTTTGTACTCCTTCAAGGGTTTATTCAAGTTTCCATCAGGCCACCACAGGAACCTCAGAAAATCTTGATCCTCTGGTGGGACTTTAACTTGATGATACATTGCCTCTATGTCTGCCATTAACGCAATGTGGTCATGTCTAAATCTTGTTAAGACTCCTATCAGTGTCTGGTCCCTGCAAAAGTTCTCCATTCAAAGACTTGCCTTGAAATGATGCTGCACAGTCAAAGACCACCCTTAGCTTTCCCTTTTGGGGATGATACACCCCATGATGTGGTATGTACCATAGTCTTCCACTTTCACTCAGAACATTTCTCTTTGTTACTTCTACTGCGTACTCTTTACTGATCAGGTCATACATGAACCTTTGATACTCTTCATGAAAGTCTTTGTTCTTAGCCAGTTTCTTTTTCAGATTTTCTGCTCCCTGAACTACTATACCGTAGTTGTTGGGCATTTTGACAGCTTTGTTTCTAAAGGGAAGAATATGCTATAATGTCCATCAACCTTTGTTACTGTCTCTTTAACATAATCCATAAACTGCATGTCTTCTCGAGACATCTCATGGTTCTCCTCACTGGCCTTCTCAGGAAAGTCATGGTTAAACTGTTCTACAAGCAACTTCTCTACACTAGCAATAGACATTCGATTGACTGAAATGCTTTGACCACTTTCACATGAAATGTTATGACCATCACTCCTGAGGGGACCATTGATGACCCAACCAAGAATTGTCCGTACTGCATATGGACCATCGTCTTCACTGTGGGTGATTTTCCACGGTTCCATTACTTTGTACACATCACAACCTATCAACAGACCTATCTCTGCATCAATTTGTGGCAGCTCGATTTCACGAAGATGTGGCCACCTTTCTAGGTCTTCCTGCACGGGAATGTTCTCTTTGGACACAGGGATGTTTCTATGAGTGTATATTTTGGGTCTACGTACATGTTCTCTTTCAAGCCACAAATTTCTAGCCCTGAAACCTGGTAACTTGACTAATTTTTCCTGACCCATTGTATGAAGTAGTATTAGCGTTTTCTTGCCTTCCACACCAAGTTGCCTCATTAACCTTTCGGTGCAGAAAGTAGCTTGACTTCCATTGTCCATGAACGCCTAGGTTTCTATTACTCTGTCACTTTTCTTTAGCTTGACACAGACAGGCACAATTGCCAAGACGCTACTGTTCCTTCCGGCCCCTGTGACACCACAAGTACCACCTGAGATGTGCGTTACTTCACTATCTTTCATGTTTTTTGTTGTGTCTTTCTGACTGGTCTCAACAGCTTCAGTGCCCTGTTCCTTTGTTTCATGGAGCATGCTTGGATGTCTCCTTGAACAGTGTTCACAGGAAGCTCTCTTTTTACAATCTTTGCTCAAATGACCTTGAGTCAAACATGAGAAACACAATCCTTTTCCTTTAAGAAACTCTAGTCTTTCCTCATAAGGCTGGTCTCTGATCTTAAGACATTCTGCCAAAGAATGGTGTCTTTCACAGTATGTACAGGGCTTGTGAAAGGCATTGACAACTCAACGAGAGGACTGTTTACAGTTCTCAGATGAGCTCTCATTTGCAGCCATTTACACTTGTGATAAATGTACTCCCTTTTGGCCTATGTGCTTTCGTTTTAACTTGGAAACAATAATCCTTAGATTAGTGGGGTTTTCCATTTCTTGCATCTGATCTAAGTCTTGCATTGCGTTGCTGCAACCAACTAAGAACAACGAATAACTTTGACTTTGCATCATCTGGTTTGATCTGTGGCCAACTGAGAGCCTTATCCATATAGGCAGACAAGATTGTCATTTCATTGCCATAATGATAGGTAAGCAATTTTCTTGCCTCATTGTAGCCTTGCTGTGGACTGATATACTGGCAACTCTTGACTAGATCTCTGGCTTCACCTCTGGTAAATTGTTCAAGGTAATATAGCCGATCTCTGTCATTTTCAGTCTTATCATGGATGATGTGGTCAAAAGCCTTCAAAAAAAGACTTAAACTCAAGGGGGTCTCCAGTGAAAATAGGTACATCTCTTTGGGGCAAATGGACATGTTTCTGTTGTTTAACCAACATGTCTGTAATGTTACTTTGTTTCAACATCACTTCACACAAGTTTACTGGAGCCTGACTGAAATCAACATGCTGTTATACATTTTTTATCTGTGACATTTCAAGCTGTTCACCTTATACCAATGGCTTGTTTGGTGAGTTACTGATTGTCCACTGGGTTTGCCTCAAAGTAGTCAGCTGCATACTGTTGGTTCTCATACTCACAGTTTTCCAATACCTTTATTTTGGCTGATGAAGCAGCAATTGCTGCCTCAATCTCAAGCTGTTTTTTCTTTGTCTTTAATTTGCATTCTTCAAGCTCTAGTTTCTGTTTCAGGGATGCTGCCTGTGCAAGCAAAGCCGCATGTTCTGCTTGTTCCTTCTGACACATAGATGATATGCATGATCTGGATGATCTAGATGATCTGGATGATCTGGATCTTGAAGAAAGACCAGTAGCTGTGCTTCTTGCTGGTATATCAACCACAGACACACTATCATTTGGTCTCACATCTTCATGCTGTTGCTGTCTTGATCCAATCTTCAGTGTCACGAACATACTTGTCGAATTGCTCCATTTTTGGTTTGAACCACAAGGTTTGATCTGCATCCTTTTCATCTTCAGGCAACAGTCTTAGAACACCATCATTGGCATCATCAAATTCTCTCAAAAGTTTTGACCATTGGCTCAAATGTTCATCAACGAGGTCTGGACTTTCATTGTTTGTCATTAGACTATCAATCTTCTTAACTTTTGATGTTATCTGTGAAAGTTTCGATCTTCTCGTACTTAGAGATCTGCTGAGTAGCTCTTCAAGCCCCTTTTCAGTGGGTTTGGGTGCCCTCTTGTGGTGTCCCCTGCTACTGCAGCTCAGTGATCTTGGCCTGGATCCAAAGTCGTCGCCCTCCATGTTCAACTTGCGCGACTTCTAATTCAACAAGTGTTCACAAGAAGGTCTATGACGCAAAGCACTGGCTGGCTTTCTTTGTGAGCATCATCTTCTGAAGACCAACATGAACTCTTATTGTCTTGCCTTATCACGCTGTTGCAGCATACCATCTTCCATGCACTCCATTTTGTCCTCACCGTTTTCGCGGTTCCTGGGACATCTCGTCTACCATTCATTCATTCCGTCTTTATTGAAAAGCACACTTTTCAACGTCACTTCCTTTCTTTCGCTAGAACTACGGACACCCAAAAGGTCCAAAACTCACATAAACAAGCAGTTGAACTTTAATGGCGCTTACAGCGGCCCCACGGCTCGTGGGTGCCAATAGGCAGTAGTGGTCGATGCAGCGTTTCTTTGTTAGGTCTGTGGCCATGGATGTATTATAGACCTTTTTACAGCAGACGTCCTCAAAAAGCTGTGCGTGCATCGTGGCAACGGAAGTGTCCATTCATTCTGAATGAGACAAGAAAGTAAGAGAAAAGTTGAGGCAGCAAACATAGACCGTATATAATAGATGGACGTAGAGTTCCAGTACGAAAAATGAAGCCAACGCGGAAGTGACTTTCCTCGCAATACCACAGAGATCCACTAGGTCTGGCTCCAAAAAACACTTTCTTCAATACACACCCAGTCAGAAAAAACTGCCAGTGTGTAACATGGTGATCAATTTGCAAATAATTGAATGATTAAGAAGATATCAGATTTTAAAGATGAATGAATATGGGCGCGGCCATTTGGCTGACAGGGTAACCTCACAGAAGCAAGAGCTCGAGTCACATTAATTGGACGGATAGACTGTGTTGACCTCGATCAGATGGTCGTGTTATTCTCTGATATCCAGTTTGGATCGTATGGATCAGTGGCTGTGTTGAGGAGGACAGAGGTGAATAGTCATGTTCATAGTTGGCCTTTTTATTTTTGAACAAGTTCAAAGTTCAGTTCATTTTATTTTTTAGGAAATATATGAAAATCAGGGTAATCAAGGTATGACAACAATCACTTTGCTGCCTTCTAGCCTAAAATTGTTCACTTTAGGGGCACTTGATGGAATTGCTGCTTTTTCAGTTTGAGGAGGAGCATGTACTAAACTGTAGTAAACTCATCAGTGGTTGGGGCGTCCAGATAGATGTCCACCGATAAGCTTCGATTGAAGATAAAAAAAATGATGAAGTACTGCTTTTCCTCTTAAGGTCATCACAGGTCTGGGCTTGATCAGACTCATTAGCCACATACACAGATTCTGACTCTTGCTTCAACATCAATCGGTACCGCAATCACTGAATCCTCCACCCAGTCGAGCTTGAACACCGGGAGTAGTATAGCTGCCAGTATGTGCTCTTTTTCATTGAACATGCCTTCCAGTCTTTTGGAGATTGACAGCATCATGTTTTGTATGAGGGGACGGCATGCAGTCAGACCTTGTGTAGCCGTAGGCTTCGAACTCTTATCCAGTAGACGATTCAAATTGTTTTTCAGTTGCACAACGGTAGGAACCAGGTACCTAATTAATGTCTTTTTTTCCCCCTGAAGAATGTTCAGCGCAAACGCAAAGGGACGCATCACACCCACAAACTTGTGGATGAAATCGTTTGCTTCTGGGGGGAAATGACGAAGGCCAAACTCGTCACAGATGCAGAGGGTGTCTGTTAAATTCAAGGGAAGGATCCACTGGCACTGACAGATTGCTGGCCTGGGGAGTAAAGGTGGCTATAGGGGCAAAAAAAGTAATTTGAGATTTGTTATTATATTTTTTATTTTTCCTCTCATGGCCAGAGAGCCATCTATTCTATATACAAGTGATGCTACCTGAGAGGGTGTGGCTGCAGCAGGAAGTGATGGTTACTGGTTACTGATAACCAGTTTTATGAAGGATGGTTTTTCAACCTTACTCAGAGGCTGTAAATCTCAAACAACGTAGTCTATTATCAATTAGTCTACCTGTTGCTTGGAGATCATACCTTTGAAGGCTGTAGGCATTGTGACTGGAGTCCTTTGTGGATTATGGCAGGGGGTCTTCTTGCCCTTTCCCTTTTGAACCTCGAGGACCTCGAAATTAGGTCGTTGATGTTCTTTCAGCGCAGGTGGACGAAGCTTGCACAAGAAAGGTTAGGTTCTTAGTGTCTTTGTGTGAAATTGTGTAAAATGGCCGTAAATACTCATCAATGTGCTGGTGCTCAGCTCTAGGTGCTACGACTTTCACTTGCCATTTTCAAATTGCTGCGCAAATTGTTGCTATGAATGCGTGTTGTGGCTTCACACTACATTACTCATGATGCATTGCACACAAAGTGCTCTCTAGTGTAGTGCCAACCATAGATGTATACAGAAAGCTAGATGCCTCACGGCAGAGTCAAGAACGTCCGCACATTGGCCATGGTCTGCTTTCTGGCGGAGTCTGTGGAGCCTGGTGTAAACAGAGGTAAGGTCAGTGATGTGCACAAAAGTTACAACTCTTATCTCGCTGAAATTTTGACGATTTACAAACATTTACAAACACATACAAACAATCTACTACAAACGATACACTATGCAGTATCATAGATACATATTTCATGTTTATGACAAACCAAACCGTTTGAAAATGGAAATTAGAGCAAGTTATGTAAGTACATGTACCAGTACCAACACAATGTAACGGGAGAGCGAGCTGCCCATGGCAAGATGGCCACCATGTGTGGACGCCAACCCACCGTGGCGTCACCCATAAGTTTGTGAAGACCTGTTTATGTGAGGCTTCCATGTCAACCAAATGATAGATAGATAGATAGATAGATAGATAGATAGATAGATAGATAGATAGATAGATAGATAGATAGATTAATAGATAGATAGATTCATTTATAATTTATAATTTATAGATAATTTATTTCGGAGGAAATTAAGATGTCAAAGATGTCATTGCACACATATAACAATAAAAGCAATGATAATGGCATATTAATAATTAATAATCATAATAATACATATAATGGGTAGTAAAAGTTAATATGAATAAGTAATAAAATAAAAGCAATGAAATGAGTAATAATATGTAATAAATATTAAGTAAAACATTGTGTAACCAGTAATGAGTAATTAATGAGTAATAGATACTTAACTGTAAAAGTAATTAAAAGCTAATCCAGTAAGGTAAGTAATAACATCTTGTGTCAATATTGTATTTGATTTGCCCATATAATATATTGCCATATAATATATTGCACATATAAAGTAAAAGAATGAAGAAGTAAAACTGACTAATTAAAAGTATAGAATAATAGTCAAAAGGTACCATACATATAAACACATTGCACACATAAAACAAAAATAACAATAATAACGATGATGATAATAATATAATAAAATACCAACACACATATAATGACTAGTGATGTTAATAACAGTAAGTGATAAAGTAAGTGATGTAAAATGAAATATTGCGGCTTCCTTTATACCTTTTAGCCGCTGAGAGTATGAAGTTGGGTCCTGCAAGTTTGTTTATTTGTGACGCACTAAAGGTTGTTGTAATGATGCGCCGAGAAAAAATGCTCCAAAAATGCTTTTATTAGAAACAGCACCGGTGCAGAAAAATGAATGAATCGAAAAAATGAAAACCAGCAGGTTAAACAAATACAAGGGTGATGAATACCTACCCAAACCTGACCCTCTCCTATGTGCCACAGGTGCGTGCACACATTTATACATACACTTCTGCCTGTGGACCCGCCTCCTCCCATGTAAACCACTGCCTCCAAAACACACACACATAGTGCACACACAAACACATACACACACACAGTGCGCCCCATCTTCTACCTATATGTCTCGTATAAGAAATATGCAATAACCTTAACTAAAGTGCGTAGTGTACAAGTAATACAAGTAACAGATAATTTACTGTACTAAATTATTAGTGCTCCGGGATGGAGCACTATTGTTCTCCACCGTGTTTGTTCTTCTTCTTATAGCAAAATTTCGACGCGGTATATCTCGAAAACCGCTGATCGCAGACACACAAATGATACATCAAAACGTGCGGCTCGGCCCCGGCAACTGTGGTTAGTTTCGACTGACAAAATTACAGTATTTGGCCCGCCAGGGGCCAAAAGCTGGCAAAAACAGTTAACTCCAGTTAAACCTGCCGTCTCTGTACCCGACAGCGTGTTGATACCTTGTATGGTTTTTCATCCAGACCATCTCAAAAACATGTGGGTTTGGCGTTTTCGGAGCAGCTACAGTGGGGAGAGACCAACTGTCAGAGCGTGGGATCGCTGAAAAAACAGCTCTCATTTTGCTCTTTTCATGCTAGCCACACCAGCCACACCATAAAGCAGTAGACAAATTCTTTTTACCAGTTTTGTAGGAAAATTTGTGCTCTCTCATGCAATCCAGGCCATAAACCCGTGTGCCTCGTACAATTTAAACGGCAAATCTCAGAGTCAGCCCAGCGCAGCCTCTTCTCTCCATAAGCCGCCATTCATTTTCCACCCACTGCAATCAAAGTTAAACTTTACACTTCTACTCACAACTGTGGCCTCAGTTTTCATAGTACACCCACCAAATCATGTCAAGATGTTCCTCAGACTCTCCCCTGCGTGACAGTGTGTCATATTCAAGATAGGTGCGGGCGTTGTCTCTGCAGAGCCAAGTGTTAAGCACTTGGGCAATTTCGCTTTTTCCCATAAGAATGAATGGGAAAAACAGGACCCCTCAAACAAAAGTCCACTGTCACCATACTTTGACTTAGAAACTTCATTTTAATTTAAAAAATTCAATAAACTTGTGGTCTGTTTGTGTACCGAATTACATGTTGATAGGTTGTATTGTTTTTCAGCAACACCTTCTCAAAGACCATGGGTTCAAGTCCCTGCTCCTGTGGCCTCTTCTGCTGACAGTGTCCTGTTGCAGCAGGCTGACAGATGACCTCATACAGATACACAAACACTTCATGCACACACAATCACTCAGTCAGTCTCTCTCTCATACATGCATGCACACACGGAATGCTGTCTTGTGAGCAATCCAAACACACCCTGGAGCACACACACTCAGTCTCTCTAGCATACATGCACACAGCCCCGGAATGCTTGAGTGGGACCATCATGATATGCAGGACTACCCTGGGCATGAGCGCTAGGAGGAAGAAGGTGAGGGCAGACAGTGTTGGGCACCATGGGGAAATCATATCATAGTAATATGAAGGAGACAGGCGTCCAGCTTCAATGCACCCCAACAGATGGCCCAGGCCCTGGGAGACTCCCAGAGTGGGAAAGGGCCCCCTCAGGATTGGGCAAGCCCAATCTCTTCTTAGTAAAGGGCCGACATGATTTCTTCAGGGCTATCTACCAGACTGCGGACTACCATGGGCACCAAATTTCAAAAGCCATACTTTCCTATAATACAGCTGATAGGGTTACACCAGGGGTCTCTCTGAGTAGCTGGGACAGCAAATACACAGTGTTGGGCAGTCCAGGCAGAAGTATCTGGTTGGGGCCCGATGCCGCAGCTAGTGACTATAATATATTAATAAAAAATAATTTAAGAAATAAAAGAAGCTCTGATAATGATTTGAATCAAGACATGTTTGTGAAAGTGGACACACAATCTTTGCAATCACCTGTCTTAAACCAACGATGAGTCAGTTAAAAAGAATTTAAAACTTGGCATTATAGCGACACCTTGTGGCGCACCATATACGCTACCTTACAGTTACATGTCTGGGATGGCACCATCGGTTGTTGATGAAAATCAACATAGGACATAGTTTTCTCATTGGTCGATTATAACCTAAATCGCTGTCTTATGTTCTTGGGGAGAGCTTCTGATTTTAGTAGAGAATTCAGAATATATGTCATGGTATCTGATGTTATGTACATGACCTTAGACAACGTATTCATACGCATCCAGTACCTTGTGGGCCTGTAATTTTTGGTTTCTCAATTAAATATGTATAAATATCTGGCAATTGTATATTTGGCCACTTGCCGAGATCAGAGATTCACATTTTTGACCATTAGACCTGTTTTCAGGAGAGATGCTCCACAAGCATCACAACACTCCAAGTCCCCAGTCACAGAGCTGTCAGTTGCCCTGAAATGGTCATGATCCTCTCGGGATCCTGTTAAATTTTACTCTGCCGGTAGAATATTGGTTCTGACGACCATAAACACAACAACCAGCCATTTTGAGGCTGGAAATGTTTCGCTGCCTCAATTTTTCTCTTACTTTCTTGTCTGTCTCATTCAGAATGAATAGGTCGGGCACACGACCGGCCCATTTAAACCCAAATAATAAAGCTAATCACAACATGATTTTACAACATACATATGCCTGCAACAGCGGGGCTTACACACTTTAGCACCACAGAGAGTAACTGTGTCATTTTTACGTCCATCAAACGGATATGAACCAAGAGAACAACAAAACCATAAGGCTACATGGCCCGTAATAATAAAACGACACAAATTCAAACCAGTTCAGCATGAATGCAAAAAAATCAGAGGAGGGGTTTTCTCACCACGGTGTGTCACAGTCATACAACATTTTATTCAATATTTCACACTTACTAGCCTACATCGCTAAAGTGGGTTTTGTCAAGTCTTTAGCAACCATGACTGATCCTGACTGTGACAACCTATAATCCCTCATACATCCAGGTACCTCAATGATGGTCATTAAAGAAATTTATAATATGATCTGAGCTCCTCCGGGCCCAAGCCATTGGAGAGACCCACTTTTCCCAGCACGGAGGTTAGGGAGGGAGAGGCCCCTGGGGGGGCCCGGGCCCGGGCCGGGGCCATGCCACCCCTCCAGCACCCCCTGTAGCCTGATCTGATCTATGGCACTGTTTACCGTTCGCTGGATGTATTCCGTACTCGTGCACTCTGCTGCATCTCGAACATCCACTTTCCTCTGTAGCTTTCATTTCTTCTTTTGCTTGCCCGCTTTTAGCTGTAGGAGGTTGCTTTTTCCTTGTCTGTCTAAATTGCTTCGATTTACGTGTGATTGCACTTCACTCTCGGAGAATCTGGCGGTGAGGCTTTGTGTCTTAACAAGCTCTGACTGTCGTGCAATATTGATAGCTTATTCCAGAGTTAAATCCGGTTCGAGTTATTTTTCATTCACACAGGACTAAGATCAGATGTCCTCCACAATTATTACAAATTATCAGAGGTCCTCAGGAAATACTTATCCCGCAAATAGGGCTTTAGAATAGGTTTTGAGCATTGTGTCTTGGACTCCTCTTCATCTCCTTTTCATCTCAGTTGATTTCTTGGCTTTCTTGATTTCCCAGTCCAATGTAACAAAAACATTTCAGTGTTTTAGGAAATCTGAACACATAATCAATGTATTTCTAGAGTTGGCAAGTGAATTAAAAGACTCAAAAGTCTGGACTAACAATGAAGTAGACAAATTGACAAAATTTCACACAGGCAACAGTAAATGGGAATAAATTAAATAAAAATTCATAATAAATCCAGTGACAGGAAAGTTGTCATTAATCACTATGCAGTGTTCAGACCCAGTGTGTCGATGGATTGCAGTGATTCTCAGTGCTTCAAAAGCAATCAAATTGAGCAAGACCAGTAACTCTGTGAACTTGGAAAAGAGTGGACAGGTACTTTTTAACCTTTTACATCAGACTATCTACTAGACTATCTAGAAATTTCATGACTACACAAAGTAGAATTTTTTATTGAGGTCATTAAAAGCAGTAAATGTGGAGATAATACTACATACTGTACACAGATGCTTCTTAATTCCTACTTGAGGACACATCAGAAGAATTCAAAAGGAACCAATGTTGGGATAAATAAAAAAGATTTTTAAGAAGTGCACTTAATGATTCAATGAATGAAAGATTCTGTAGTGCACCCTCCTCTCATCGGATGAAACCAGAACTGATGGTTTGTAATTTTAGATAGGCCGTTTTCTTTGTTTACTCAATGATCCCTTCTGAGTGTGCAGGTCCCCCAGTTAGGCAATGTCACAAGGATTCATCTACATAGTGTACTTCTGCCTGCAGCTCTTCAGTGATGTACCCAAGCAGGGCGCCTGTCAGCTGCTGCTTCAGGGCAACATTCCCCATCACCAGCGCGCTCAGCTGAGTCAGCTCTGTCCATTGGATGTCCCCCAAGATCGCCCTCAGGTCCCCATAAAGTTTTTGCTGCTGCTGTGGACTGAGCTCCATGATAATCTGAGGGAGAGGTTTGACCTGACCACTTGTCAGCCAGCAGCGAAGCAGACTCCCAACAGCACCACCTACAGGACAAGAAAGGCCCAGATTGTGAAACGTAGAATACCTAGACCAAGATGGATTTGCACCGTAGGATTTGGAAACAGCCACATGGTGAATGAGTGCTCAGCACAATTGACCCACAACAAGAAGGTCCCCAGCGTTATTCCCACATGGATTGAAGAGCTTTTTGTGTGCATGTTCGCAAGTTAGCATGTTCTCACTGTTTGCATGGGTTTTCTCCAGGAACTACAGTTTCCACCACTGTCTAAGAAGAGAGAAAACGAGAGAGAGGGCGTAAGTGTGTATGAGTGTGTGTGTATGTGTGTGACCTGTCAACTGCCATCTTATGCCCTGTATATTCCCGGCCTTCACCCTATGTGTGCTGGGACCCCATGACACACTGTTGAGGTACAAAGCCGGTAAGATAATGGATAGATTTGGAAATCAGGTGACAAAAGTGACACTAGCTGACCATCATTTTTAACATGAATTAATTTCAATATTTTCAGAAATGTATTTCTTTACTGTGTTCTCCACTCACCGACTGCGATTCCAAGAGGACCCCCGACTAGCCCCCCAGCGAAGGCCAGACCCCCAGCTGCAGCAGCAACCCTGGCCGAGCCTCTCACTGTGGTCCGGATCTCTTGGTTGGCAGACAGCTCACAGCACAGCTTCATAACATCGTCAACTTGATGACACATGCTGCAATTTTAGATCCCAACAGGAGGGAGGACAGAAAAGTAGGAAAACAATCAGTTCAAATTGTGCAACAAGAAATCAGCTGTAAAGAAATAGAAGAGAAATGCAAGTTTTAGGACTGTGGGGGGCAGCGGCGCAGATAGGTTTTCTAAACTGGGTGGGACAAATTTGTCAGCAGTTTTTTTTTTTTTGCTAAGGTAAGGGGGGGATCTGTCAGAGGAATCTGCCACAGATTACCGACACCTGAAAAGTGAGGGACAGCACAGATGAGACAATACAACGATTGTACTTGTACAAGGGCTCCCTGCTCAGACAAGTCTGCACAGAGACGCGCTGAGCAGATCCTTGCTCCTCTATTTATACTAGAGTAATCATACATATTCATTTGTAGGCGTGTTAGTGTCGCATATAATTATGAGTGTGTTAGGCTGTGAGTGCGAATAGATACATATGTGCTCATTGTGATAAGCAGGAATGAGTTGAAATCGGTTTGTGCTGGAACAGCCTGTTCCAGACAGTCACGAGGTGTGCTTCTTCTCATACAAAGACAGAAAAACAGTTTACACAATTAGTTGATTTACAGTTGCATGATATACACAATTAGTTTATTTACAGTTGCATGATATACAGTGTGAGCAGGCATCAGTGGTGAAGCATCAGATGAGCGTGATAACTACATACATATGTACAATTTCTTCTAACAGGATCAAAGTGCATTCAAAGTGCAGGTGGGTCGAACCCCACCTGTCCCACCCTCTATCTGCGCCCCTGTGTGGGGGAAACCCAGAAAACCAGGAAGAATCATGCATACTCCACAAAGAAAGGTCTGATGGGATCCAGCTGTGTATTTTCGACAGTGAGGTTGTAATTAGGGGAACAATCCCCCCAATAAGATCACATTTAGGTGAAACAACCGGCAAAACGAAAGTGAAAGTAGCATTAAGGCAGAAGCGGGACGGGCGGGACTTGTAGAGACTGCCTATAGCGCAAGGTTGTCACAGCACCTTGACAATCGGTTTTGAACCACTAGCAAAACTGGAATGTTACAGTGTCTAACCCACATTATGATTCGCATTGTTACTTGATACCACATACACTGCAGTGAATATCAGCGTCTGCATCTCCAATGAAGTACAACTGAGTCATGTTTCTTTTCTTGTGTCATATTGGGCTATGGAAACGAGAAACTGGTCATAATAAATCTATGTACACACCTTAAAAAAATCTCTCTCTACACACACCCATACAACACACACACACACAAAATGTATACTGTTTTTTTATGCTGTGTGTGTCTGTGTTTGACAGACACAGTGTACCTGGCTCAGGAGGTCCTCATGAACGTCACTGTGGAGAGATGGCTGCAGAATGCCGTCAACCAGCTGGGTGCATAGATTTATACAGAAAGCTAGATACCTCCCGGCACAGTCAAAAATGTCCGCGCAAGTCAGCCATCTTACCACAGTACACTTTCTGGCAGAATCTGTGGCATAGATATATATAGGAGCCTTCTGTACACATCTATGATCTGTGGAGTCTGGTGTAAACAGAGGTATGGTCAGTGATTTGCACAAAAGTTACTACTCCTATCTTGTTGAAATTGGGACGGATTTACAAACGTACACAAACGCATACAAACAATCATTTTAGGACATGACATGCCATTCTACACAACTATGCAGTATGATACATGCATATTTGATGTTTATAACAAACCAAATCTTTTGAAAATCGGTTGAAATTTGAGCAAGTTAAAAACTACATGTACCAGTACCAACACAGTGTAATGGTTGAGCGAGCTGCCTGAGGCAAGATCGCCGCCATGTGCGGACGTTCGACGTTTAACCCTAGACGTATTTGTGTTCAACGCGGACGAGGCATCAATCCTTCTGTATATATCTATGGCTGAGCTGAACTGATGCTACCGATGGTAGCAAAACTGAAATGCTGCGTGTCGGGACCCGATCTGTCCGGAAGTACCCGATCGGTGCTCTGTGTATACTGCACATGCGCACAATGCGTTCAGGGCCATAGACATCATAGACATAATAAAAGAGTAGACGCCGCGTTGGCTGCCGGGACTCGAGAAATGCGGCCGCCATTTTGCGGAGGTCTCATGCCTTTGTACTGTGCCGTATATAATTGTAAAAATCGGAGAACTGTTGAAAACAGGACTCGTGGAATTACTTTTCACGAGTAAGGTGGAACATTGTTTTTGGTTGTAGTTTGTGAATAGAATATTACTGTACTGTATTTATGTCCAGCACCAAAATCTGACAGACAGTTGCAGGAAGATAATACGAAGACGTACATACGACGATTAGGAAATAGGAGAAGAGCACCCATCTCCTTTTGCTAACATTTCGGCTCTTGTGTGTGACCACAGCTATCTTCCCACTCGGTTTGGAGGTCTGGTGGAAAACGCTCTAGTCTACATTGCAGGATTTGTTGTTTGACAGATTCTGCGAAAGCTGTCCTGTGATGTAGGCCATGCAAACTGGATTAGAAATGCCGTACCATCATCATTTGATGAGAGCTACCATCTTCTATGCCTAAAAAACAATGGTGGTCTTGTAATTCCGTCAGAAGGCACAGTGAAGGTGTTGAGAGCTGCAGAGAGGGCAATTCGCCAAGCTCCAACCAAGCAACCTCCAAAGCTGTCCACAGTCACACACATCGTCCGGGAGGAGATCAGAACAGAGGATGTTTTTCTGCTCGGGGGACACATTTAAGAGACACAATTTGGCATTGACAACCACTATTCTAACTTGTTGTCATTGGGTGTTTCTGTGTTTCTTAAAATAAGGCTGCATCACATTGCAAAACTCACCTCTCTTGACCTTCAGAGAGGAAATACAAGAAAGAAATTCTGCAAAACAGTCCTCTTTCAGGGGTTTTAGAACATCTAAAACTATCAAGAGTTACTTTGTTTATATGTAAATATGGTTTGGGGTGAGGGGGTGTCAATTTGTTGTGTTAAACCTTAGAATATACATTTTTATTGCAAGTGTGAAACACAAGATTGCATGTATAGTGGAATTTCTCCAGGCTTTGTTTTAGTCACTGTTGTCACTTTTTTTTGTTATGTAGGCCTGTATATATATCTGCAACTATATATCATCTATATTGACTTGATTATATCTATAACAACCCGGCCCCAAATAAGTGGAAGAAGATGGATGGATGGATGGATATTTCTTTCTCTCTCTCTTTCTCTCTCTCTCTCTCTATATATATATATTCATGTTTATATATTTGTCTTTATGTACATATATAAATGTATTCATATATTGCTTAATTTTTAAATTAATTAAACAAGCTGAATAGTACTTTTATTGCCACCATCTTTTTCTTCATCGTGTGTTTTGCAAAATACCTATCATACATCCCATATATCAGAGTATTCTATTACTGTTAAGCCCACTTTAAATATCAATATAAGTCAAATAAAGTGTCCTGTGTCATAACTACATAAATGACGTTTGCATTAAAAAAACCTCGTGAAAATCAATGAAGTATTCAGCGAGTTATGATTAACTGCGCTGACATGTCTCTGCGCCTGTCTGAGATTACACCGAGTTGACCCAGAGACCATCCCAAGATGGCGGCCCCACGGCTCCTCAGCGCCAATAGGCAGTAGCGGCCGTTGCGGCGTCTACTCTTTTATTATGATAGATATAATATGATAGACATAATAAAAGAGTAGACGCCGCATTGGCTGCCGGGACTCGAGAAATGCGGCCGCCATCTGGAGGAGGTCTCGAGTGAAAACCAGAATGGCAGCATGCCCGCGCACTGTGCGGCATATAACTGTCAAACTCTGAAAACTTTTGAAAGCAGGGCTCGTGGAATTACGTTTTACAAGTAAGCTTGAACATTACTTTCGGTTGTGATTTGTGAATAGAAAATTACTGTACTGTATTTATGTCCAGCAGAAAAATCTGACAGACAGATGCAGGAAGATAATACGAAGACGTACATATGATTATTAGGAAATAGGAAGATAGGGTGTTGTAAAAATAGGAAGAAGGTAAATAAGCTTGGCTTCCTTTGTAAAATGTTTCTCATGTTTCATGTTCGCAATGTTTTCTTTTTGAATGTTTTCGAAAGACAGAGACACCAGGTAGAAGTGGGAAGTGGCTTTGAGGAGGGAAAGATTCAACTGTGCTTTGCAGTGAACATTTTAAGCACGAGGATTTTGAAAGACAGGTCAGATTGTCCAACTCAGAGATGGTGTTATTCTATTCATCTTCAGCTTCCCGCCTCACCTCCAAAGAGTATGTATACAGCTTCTCCTTGGCATAAGACTATTAGCGTTCATAAATGTAAATATTCTGTTATCAATCAATCAGTCAATATATATATATATATATATATGTGTGTGTATATATTTTTTTTTTCTTCATTTTAGTTGAGGTGTCAATTTGTTGTGTTAATCTTTAGAATCTTCATTATTTTATTGCAACACAAGATGAGAGTGTGTAGAGGAATTTCCCCTCCCAATTTATTACCAAGGCTTTGTTCTAGTCACTTCTGGTTGTCACTTTTTTTGTTATGGTACCCTGTCTATGTATTTATATCTATATATCATCTATATTGCCCCCACAACCTGGACCCAGATAAACGGGAGAAGATGGATGAATGGATATCTGTCTCTCTGTATATTCATGTTTATCAATCTGTATATACATATATAAATGTATTCATATATTGCTTAATTTTTAAACTCAGTAAACAAGCTGAATTGTTCTTTTACGGCCACTATCTGCTTCTACATTGTGTGTTTTGAGAAATACATCCCATATATCAGAATATTCTATTACTGTTAAGCCCACTTTGAATATCAATATAAGTCAAACAAAGTGTCCTGTGTCATAACTACATATATGACGTTCGCATAAAATAAACTTGTCAAAATGAGTGAAGTATTCAGCGAGTTATGATTGATTGACATGTCACTGCGCCTGTCTAAGAGATTACACCGAGTGGACCCAGATACTATTCCAAGATGGCAGTCCCGAGGCTCGTCAGCGCCAATAGGCAGTAGCGGCTGTTGCGACGTCTACTCTTTATTATGTCTATGTTCAGGACCGTTCGAACGCTCCAAAATTTCTGTTCAGAAAACAGCCAGTCAGAGCTAGACCTTTACAGAAGTAGTTGTGGCATCAATATTGTATTTGAAATTATTGAAGTTATTATAATCTTAGTCTTATATTTTAATAATCTAAGGTTAAGATGAATAGATCAATGTGAGATATTTTTGTTGTGCTGCTCTATGTCTCATCATTGGTTCAGAAAAATAAAACTGTTTACCTGTGTGCCACCATTTCAAAAAGGTTTTGTGAAAAGTCCCTTAATCCTGAAATTAGGGAAACGCCGGGTTTTCTGTTTCAGAAAGAGAGGTTTTTTTCATACCAGAGAAAGAGAAGAGAAGAAAGAAGAACTCCCGCCCATTTCAGAAAGAGAGGTTACTGAAGCGCAAAGTCAGCTAAGCATCTGACTCTGTGAACCTAAACTGGTCCTGAGCTGTTTTTTCTCAGTGAACAAAGAGTTTCTGTCTCCTCCATCTTACACCACACATGCAGTTTGATTAATTCATTCATTTGCTCAGTATTGTAGCGGCGGCTATAGATGGTGACTGATGTCACAGAGAGGCTGCATGAGGAGAAGCATTGCCAGACATGCTTGTAACAAAAGGCTATTTTTCAGGAATGCAGATTCAAATAACATTTATTATTTAAAAACGAACAGTGAAAAAACACAAAAACCCTAAAAAGACATCTCGGGCAGTGCAGTCTAGTGTAGTCTAGCCATATTCTAGCGGTCAGCAAAAATTGAGATTTTCCCCGTCTTCACCCTCTTCATCCCTCACAGGTGAAAATCGGCTGATTTAAAACCTTTGGTAACACACACATCCTCACATGGGGACTGCTACAAGTACCTGGGTGTTGACCTGGACCACAAACTCCACTGGACTCATCACACAGATGCAATGTACAAGAAGGGTCAGAACAGGCTCTACCTCCTGAGGAGACTGCAGTCTTTTGGAGTTAGGGGGCCATTCCTGAAGACCTTCTATGACTCTGCCATTCTGCATGGTGTGGTCTGCTGGAATAGCAGCATCATAGAGAGGGGGAGGAAGAAGCTGTACAAGATCAAGAACAAGCTGGACAAGATCAAGAAGTCCAGCTCTGTCCTGGGCTGTCCTGACTCAGTGCAGGAGGTGGGGGACAAAAGGGTCTTGGCTAAAATCAGATCTAGGCTGGACCATGAGTCTCACCCCCTGCAGGACACTCAGTCCGCTCTGGAGAGCAGCTTCAGCGACACACTAATTCACCCTCTCTGTGTGTCAGAGAGAGTGTGTCTTTTCTTCCTGGTGCTGTCAGACTCTTGCTCACTAAGCATGTGCAGTAATAAAGGTGTATTCTGTACTCACCAGTCCTTTATGTTTCAGGGTCTGCTGGCAAAAGGCTTTCCCAGACTGGAGGCTCTGGTTTGGTGAAAACTGAAGGGAGAGAGCGTGCTGGGCTGAAACGCTGTGTTCCCAAAATGGCGAATAAAACCTCGGCCTGTGTCTTACCCTGACCCTTCCTTGAATGCATTCTTGCTGTGTCAACCAGCCGCAATTGTGGTCATGCTCACACATGTATACCTCATCAAAATATTTATTTTGATCTTTATATTCATTCTATTTTGATCTTTATATTCATTCTTGCAGTCGGCTCCACCACAAAACATTTCACATATTCTTCACCAGTTTAATAAAAAAAAATGGACTGGACTGGGGGACAGAGATTGGATAGAGAAGAGAGAGAGGGATAGTGATAACATCAATAACAATCAGTGACAACAAAGAAGAAAACAGAAGTATTGTAAAAAAAAAGGAAGTAAAAAGGAAGTAATGGCAGTCTCAGGGACCTCTGGTAGCAATCTTTTTTTCATTCTCATGTATGTGCAGACTAGAATGACATTAAAAACTAATACTATCTTTGATGCAACACCTGCTGAATCCTGCAGTCAGGGATCCAGCCCCTCCTCCGTGCAGACCGTGTTGGTGTCGCTAGATGGCGACGTAACATCCACAGTTCCACTATCTCCCACGAAGAAGCTGCAGCGTCCCTCCCAACGTTCAACAAGGAGAGCAACTGCGATTAGAGGAGGGAACTTAACCCACGAAGAGAGGGATGAACCCAGGAGGAGAGGGCCGACTGAGTGAGTGAGTGTCAGCAGCAGCACCAGCACACACTTACTGTAGCCTCGGTCACCTCATGCAGTGGACTCTCTTTACTATGCATTTATGCTTCTGTCGTCAAGCTACTACAGAATGAACAGCAGTGGCGGTGCTAGGAGGGGTTACCGGTCATAACAGGATATATAGATAATTAACTAGAATTAACCAAAGATACTCCTAGAAAGCTAAATGCCTCGTCCGCGTTGCTCGCTTACGGGATCGAACGTCCGCACATGACGGCCGGGTAGCTCGCTCACCCATTACATTGTGTGTGTTTTGGGACATGTATTTTGTAGATGCATAACTTGCTCAAATTTCAACCGATTTTCAAACGGCTTAGTTTGTTATAAACATAAAATATGTATCCATGATACTGCGTAGTCATGTAAACTGCCATGTCTTCAGAAGTAGACTGTTTGTACGTGCTTGCAAAAGTTTGTAAATCCGTGACAATTTCAGCGAGGTAAGAGTGGTAACTTTTCACGGATTCTGCCGGAAAGCTGTCTGTCGTAAGATGGCCGACCTGTGCAGACGTTGTCAAGGGCTGTATCCGAAACCACCCCCTAACCCCTAATCCCTAACCAAGGGGTGTCAAACTCATTCCACAAAGGGCCGTGTGGCTGCAGGTTTATGTTCCAACCAGGCAGCAACACACCTGACTTGACTCTTTCAATGAACCGATCTCAACCTTCAGACAGCTGATTGGTCAGACTGTGAACTCTTGATTGGTTGGAAAGTAAGTGCAAGTGCACTACATGTAGCGCACTATATAGTGCCCTCACTTACCGTGACACTTACCGGAGTCACCGAGATGACGTCACTAACCGTCGCATTATACGTGCCAAATTGGCAGAAGATGCAAAAACGTTATAACTTTGGTAAACAATACATTAGTAATTGACTTGCATTCATTGTATTAATATAACCATTCACATTTCACAAATTCATTAAAGGGCAATTTACTTCTATCTGTACAGCAGCTGCTGTGCCGAGTCTGCTATTGTCTTGCTCTCTTCTGTGGACGTATTATACAACCTGGATACCGGACTAAACACCGGCCCATTCATTCCTATTCATGCTCCCTTCCCGCTGTCCAACCGCAGAGCATGATGGGATATAGGGCTCCAGCTAGTGACCATCAATGTACACTTGGAATTAAGGTGCATTGTGGGATACATTAAGTGCCCTTAATCTCGTTCACTAGACATTCGGACACTACTTAAAATGGCGTCCACCTGATTAAGGGCCCTATATAGGGGTTAGGAGGTGGTTTCGGACACAGCCCAAGAGTTCACGACAATGCCCAATAGGCTATGTGCCGTGTCTTCTTCCGCATTTCAGGCAGGAATAAGATGCAAAGCTTTAAAGTGTACATTTCATAACATTAGCATTTAAGCTTGTATTGCTGATGATTATGGATTTAGAAGTATGATACTCTCAAATTATTAATAACACGACAGAGAGCTAGGTAGATATCCCCTCACTACCACATAGAACTGCCCCTTAAGTTACTGACGTATCGCAACAATCCGGAATTAGTGTTGCCACCTTTCCTGGTTTTCCCTTATTGCCAGAGATTTTCATGGATTGTCCCGGGAGAAAAAAATTCTCCTGGGACACTGACTGTCCCGTTTTGTCTATACGATGCGTAAAATCTGTGTTTCTCTGTATGTGTTTGGAGCGCATCGCTGTTAGTCCACGGAGGGACTAACAGCGGCTTACAATGATCCTGACAAGGATCATAACTACTTTAGATGTAGCTGCAGGCTTAACATAGGCATTTTAATGAGTGTAGCTGGAGCCTGATGGAGTATTTACCTGGAGAAAAAACCCAAACTCCCGGGCTTTGTGGTGGCACAACTCCCTTCTTCAGCAGCCGCCATCCTGCTATTTCACGGAAATCCTCCACAGCGAAATACTGACTGCGAACCCGGGTACGGTTGGTTACAGTAAAGTTGTCCCGGCGAATAGCGACCATCCACTTTCTTCTTGTGTCAGGATCAGCAGACACAGAGTGAAAGCCAATCACTGAGTTCTATTTCCGCCATGCCTGACATAGCGGAACGCAGCGATGTTCCTCTGTATAGCTGGTGACTTTCTGTGACTTTCTGAAGTTTTAATTTCCTCTGCTGAGCCATCAGCAAGATTTGCCGTACAATTTAAATAGTCCACTGTTGTTACCGGAAGTAACGGCGCTGGCTGAGAATCTAGCGGAAATGCGTCATCAATTGGTCTGGTATACACCCTATTCGTATTACCTCAGGGTGGTGCGAAAGAGACTTGGAGCAGTGCCTTTCAGCTAGGGAGCCATCTTACTGGCGAGACTTTACAACATTTCTGTGTAGTTTTAGTGTTTTATTCATTATAGATCTATAAAGCACATTTATAAAGCACTGCGGGAATATATTTCCATAGGAGAAAGATCAACAGTGGTGTCTGTGAAGAAGCTGAGACGCGTGAGAGACAATTTTATAGTAAATAAACCATTTAAAAAGCTAGCAACTGCTGTAACTTAACAGATACGAATCGGGCAAGCAAACCGTCCTTCTTCCTTACATGTCATGTCCTTTTTCTTGAAATGCGATCAAACGTCATTGTGCACATGTGCAGTATACACAGAGCACAGATCAGGTACTTCCGCCCAGATCGTGTGCTTCCGGGCACGGAGCATCGTGTGCACTGGTGTCACTGGAAATTCGTATGAAAACACACAAAATTTTGGTCTCTAGATTATGTACTTTTCCATACGAATTAGTCCTGAGAACACGGTTTGTTTGAGGATGATTTTTTTTTTATTTTCTCGTTTTTCCAATTCATTCTTTCGGAACACTTTGCAGATCTTTTGGACTGTTGTACAGTCCCCTCCAAAAGTATTGGAACATTGAAGCAAATTCCTTTATCTTTTCTGTGGACTGGAAACATTTGAGTATGACACCGACAAACAAATATGAGACAAAAATTCAACATTTCAGCTTTGGTTTCCAGGTATTTACATCTGGTTCACAACCTAGAAGATAACATTATTTGTAAAAGAACACTAGATTTCTGGGTGATCCAAAGTATTGGAACATGTGACTGTCAGGTGTGTTTTGTTGCCCAGGTGTTTCCTATTACACTAATTATTCAAACAATAAATAGCACTTGCTCAGTTTCACATTTGGGTTTTGCCAGAGGGGACTGCATTTACAGCAAGAAGTGTAACAAACATGAAAACCAGAGAGCTGTCTGTGAGGGAGAAAGAGGCAATTGTGAAGCTGAGAAAAGATGGAAAGTCGATCAGAGCCATTGAGGAAGGAAAACCACTGGTGTACTAAGTAACAGATGTCGAACAGGTAGACCAAGAAAAACAACAGCAGTTGATGACGGAAACATTGTGAGAGCTGCAAAGAAAAACCCTAAAACTGTTAGTGACATCACCAACAACCTCCAGAGGGCAGGAGTGAAGGCATCAGTATCTACTGTTCGCAGAAGACTTCATGAGCAAAAGTGCAGAGGCTACACCAGAAGATGGAAGCCACTCATCAGCAATAAGAATAGGAAGGCCAGGCTGGATTTTGCCAAAAAGTATAGAGACGAGCCTCAAACATTCTGGGACAAAGTGTTATGGACTGATGATACAAAGATGAACTTTTACCAAAGTGATGGAAAGGCTAAGGTTTGGAGAAAGAAAGGATCTGCCCATAATCCCAAACACACAAGCTGTTAAACATGGTGGAGGCAATGTCATGGCTTGGGCTTGCATGGCTTCTTCTGCGATGGGCTCATTAATCTTCACTGATGAGGTAACACCTGATGGCAGCAGCAAAATGAACTCAGAAGTCTACAAAAACATCTTGTCTGCCAATTTAAATAAGAATGCAACCAAACTGATTGGGAGATCCTTCATCATGCAGCAAGATAACGACCCAAAACACACTGCAAAAACAACAAAGGAGTTCATCAGGGGCACAGTAAAAAAAAAGGAATCGGCCTCATTGTTCCAATACGTTTGGAGGGGACTGTATACCAACGCATCCGGGAGAGTCTCACGAACAAAACTTCTATATAACTAACGGATCGTTTGCCGACAGTCGCCAGTCAAAGGTTTTTGTCCAGTTTTTCCAAAAGTTGGCCCCTAATTCCGAGTTGGGGTCGAAGCTGACCAAAGTTGCCGGGGCCGAGCCGCACGTTTTGATGTATCATTTGTGTGTGTGTGTGATGAAGTATTCTTGAGATATTGACGACCGAAATTTTCGCTATAATAACAAGATGATGATGACGATGATGATTAAGGAGACCAAACTCGCAGAAGAACAGTCGTGCTCCCTCACGGAGCACTATTGAAAACGAGCGCTTATGGTTTAAAAAGCCAAATTATGAAGGTTATTTTGGCTGCAGTACACACGCTGTTCATTTGTCCTCCTTTGCAGACTAACAGACCTTCAAGTCATCCCATCCTACTTACTCCTGTTTTACTGTATATGTCGCAGTGACTTTCATCGAATTAATGAAATTTAGATGTACTTTTAATAAAGTGTTGCCTTACTCCTAAGATGTAGTTGTCCTACTAGTATGCCATAGTCCTACTAGTGTGCAGAAATGTCTTAAATGTTACAGAAATATCTTACTAGTTGCATGATACTGTATAGTGCACTAGTAGTATGCAATTGTATACTCGTAGCACGCTAGTTGCACACCGGTAGTGTATTGTGTCATACTAGTACGGCCAAACTCCTTACATGTTAGGCCCAGAGATTCACTCGATTCACTAGACAAACTTTCTTCTACTAGTTACACTAGTAAGAAAAAATATCTATTATTAGCTTGCATTTTTGATGTTATTAGGGCTAGGGTTACTACTAGGGGACGTTTCTGTACTTACTAGTCGTACTAGTGAGGTAAAAAATGCCTTACTAGTGGGCATTTTGGTGCTACTAGTAGGGTCCAGGAGGCTACTGCTGTGTGACATTTGCCTATTAGTAGGGCATAGTAGTGTTACGAGTGCAGCACAGTAGTTTACTAGTTTGATTGTGCCCAAAAGTGGCACTAGTAATGGGAAAAAATGTTACTAGTAAGACACAATCGTTCCACTAGTGCGCCCTAGTAGTACTACTAGTTTGCAAAATCATCTTACAAGTGAGGACAAAAAGCTTACTAGTACATGTACTTTAATTCAATTTATTGAATTATTGAATAAGTGCTCAAACGACTTTCCATAGATTTCCAAATTTGCCTTGTACTGTATTCCAGCTATCTTGAGAAGTTTTATACTATAGACCTGTCAACATGCGTTTATTCAAAATCTGTTTAATTTAAGAATAAATGCTCAAGTGGCTATCCAAAGTCTTGTATTGTCGTCTCCGCACATAACACAAGAAAATATAGTAATGTCAAAAATATTCATCTTTAAATGCACAATAATTTAGAGTTATTGTTGTAAACCTAAAGCCTGGTGCTATTTTCTCACCCATGTTAGACAGACAGACAGACAGACAGACAGACAGACAGACAGACAGACAGACAGACAGATAGATACTTTGATTGACACTTTGATTCCTCTCGGACATTCTTTGAAAATTAAATTCACAGGAAAAATTAAATTGACAATCAAAATAGTGCACATAGTGCATATATATACACTCACCGGCCACTTTATTAGGTACACCATGCTAGTAACGGGTTGGACCCCCTTTTGCCTTCAGAACTGCCTCAATTCTTCGTGGCATAGATTCAACAAGGTGCTGGAAGCATTCCTCAGAGAGTTTGGTCCATATTGACATGATAGCATCACACAGTTGGCGCAGATTTGTCGGCTGCACATCCATGATGCGAATCTCCCGTTCCACCACATCCCAAAGATGCCCTATTGGATGGAGATCTGGTGACTGTGGAGGCCATTTGAGTACAGTGAACTCATTGTCATGTTCAAGAAACCAGTCTGAGATGATTCCAGCTTGATGACATGGCGCATTATCCTGCTGAAAGTAGCCATCAGAAGTTGGGTACCTTGTGGTCATAAAGGGATGGACATGGTCAGCAACAATACTCAGGTAGGCTGTGGCGTTGCAACGATGCTCAATTGGTACCAAGGGGCCCAAAGAGTGCCAAGAAAATATTCCCCACACCATTACACCACCACCACCAGCCCGAACCGTTGATACAAGGCAGGATGGATCCATGCTTTCATGTTGTTGACACCAAATTCTGACCCTACCATCCGAATGTGGCAGCAGAAATCGAGACTCATCAGACCAGGCAAAGTTTTTCCAATCTTCTATTGTCCAATTTCAATGAACTTGTGCAAATTGTAGCCTCAGTTTCCTGTTCTTAGCTGAAAGGAGTGGCACCCGGCGTGGTCTTCTGCTGCTGTAGCCCATCTGCCTCAAAGTTAGACGTACTGTGCGTTCAGAGATGCTCTTCTGCCTACCTTGGTTGTTTGGTTATTTGAGTCACTGTTGCCTTTCTATCAGCTCGAACCAGTCTGGCCATTCTCCTCTGACCTCTGGCATCAACAAGGCATTTCCGCCCACAGAACTGCCGCTCACTGGATATTTTTTCTTTTTCGGACCATTCTCTGTAAACCCTAGAGATGGTCGTGCGTGAAAATCCCAGTAGACTACATGACAATGAGTTCACTGTACTCAAATGGCCTCCACAGTCACCAGATCTCAATCCAATAGAGCATCTTTGCGATATGGTGGAACGGGAGATTCGCATCATGGATGTGCAGCCGACAAATCTGCGCCAACTGTGTGATGCCATCATGTCAATATGGACCAAACTCTCTGAGGAATGCTTCCAGCACCTTGTTGAATCTAATGCCACGAAGAATTGAGGCAGTTCTGAAGGCAAAAGGGCGTCCAACCCGTTACTAGCATGGTGTACCTAATAAAGTGGCCGGTGAGTGTATAGTGCACTACATGTAGTGCACTATATAGGGGTTAGGGATTAGGGGTTAGGGGGTGGTTTCGGACACAGCCCAGGTCTCTTCAAGGCTGTTGGCTACCTGCCAGCTGCACAAAGCTGAAGTCCTGCTGCAAGGGCAGAATATGTATGTTATTGAAAACTATTTTGATGTAATTGTCAACATTCTTGGCTTTTCGTGACATTAAGGGTCAAGGTCTTTCTCTCTCTCTCTTTTGTACTTTTGCTTGCAGTATTTGTGCTGAGATGGGATCTCCAGCGAAAGATGCAACGGCACCACGCAGGTGAGACCATGTGATATGAACACGTCTCCCATTTCAGAAAGCACAGCAGGTTTAACAAACTCTGAGTCTAATCCTGAACTCTGATTTGAATTACCCCGAGATGGGTAATTAACTAGATGGGTGAATAAAAGCACTGCTTTCGGAACGGCGTATTTCAATTGTTCAATCAGTTCAATCGATACAGAGTGTACGCTTTCAGCATTTGCACCACGACTTCAAAAAGTCATCATCAGTGGAGCCCTGATACAATGGTTTGCCTCGATTCGCAGGACTGTGGCTCAGGGGGAGTGCGGTCACTCAACCCCAGACTGCCTCTGATGTTGCGTCTTCAGGTGGCAATGTGTATGAATTAGGGACGCACCAAAAACTCAGCCACAGGGAACTTTTGGCCGAATATTTTCTGCCAAAAGACTTGACCCTGAAACAACATGGCTGAAAACGGAAAAGTATGCCCCCGCGGTCCCCGCGAGTCAGGGGCCCCCGTCTCCATCCGGCACGAGGAGCATTCAGGTGCCCTAGGAAATTGGAAGGAAACTAGGAAGAAATTTACCTTTGACCTTGGATAGTATCTACTACCTTAGGTAGTTGATAGTCATAGCCATAAATATTTGTCATAGAAATAATATATAAAGTAATAATTGGCACGGAAATCTGTTTTAGCGTGCGGGTCGGAGGACGACATGCGGGACAGCCTTTGCATTGAAAAACAGGCATTCTAATGAATTTAAGCATCATTAAAAGTGGACGTGTCCAGGCAAAAGTGGATGCTTTGTCACTGCATTTAAACACGGACCCATAGCACTTTGCTACTTCAAATGTACGAGGAGGAGCACGGCTGAAACGGCGTCCACATTGGTCGATGTCTTTCGTGATGCATCCATGACGACCAACAACAAATTGGCTCTCCCACATTGTCAATGGGCTTTTGAGCCACTACCCAAAACGGCGCAGACGCACGGACGCATACGTTTTTGCGGAGGCATACTGCGGCCTTAAAAGGGGGGAGACGGCTAGGAACTAACGGTTCACTAAAGAAAACCTGCTCCTGGCCGGGTTAGGTTCAGAGTTGGTTACTGGTAATCCCGGTAAGAGTCGGTTACGTCTCCTCTGAAATGGGCCGGAGTCCTCCTCTTTCCGCGGTTTGAGTAGCGTCCCTTTCTGAAATCCAGAGTTTCCCCTCATTTCAGGGTTACGGGTTACGCAGAGATTTCACAAAACGTGCTGTCCCTGGTATGCAGCCGCGGACCGATACCCTTCGGTCTACACCCGCAACCACAAAATACTGAATAATACAGTTTTAAAATTCTAAAAAAAACACCCTCATCCTCAATCACAGGGCACACAGAACAGTCAGTCTCACACTTTTGCTCCAATCTGATAAATTACTCAAATTTCTCCCTGTGGGAGGAAACCGGAATATCTACAGAAAACCCACACAGACGCTGGGTACATGAAAATCCAAGTAGAACGGTCCTTGACTGGGATTCATGGACCCATCTTGTCCCCCCTGAAACACTGTCATTAGCCAATTATGAAACTTGTCGAGATGGGCACGAACAATGCTTTCGTTCCACACTGGCTGATTGCAGAACCAACGGTCACGCACCTGGCCAAGATGCAGAGTCGCCGCTTCCTCCCATTCATCAGCGCCTGGCATACCTACGTCCTACCAGGGAGCTCCTGGGGTTCTACAGAGAGAAAATTGCTCAGTTTGATGTGGAGCATGAGGAGCTGATGCAGATGCTGGAGAAGTACAGAGGCATCACAGAAGACCAGGTGAGACACAAATGAAATGAATGTATTTTGGATGCAGCTATAATACGTATATGTATATATATTTTGTTCTGCACTCATCCTCTCTCTGTCCTGGGTAAATTCTCAGAATAATCTGCACTGGGAAGTGCGACAGCGCGAGGACGAGATTGTGGAGCTGCAAAATGCGTTGAGCGACATGCAAGTCTACCTTTTCCAAGAAAGAGAGCAGTCTCTTAGGCTTTACGCCGAAAACGACAGGCTGAAAATCCGGTAGGTGCTTTTAAACAAAGCCATGGTTCGTGTACAGATTGTTTGAATGAGGTCCAGTAAGCCACAATGAGGCTGAATGAATCTGTTTGCAGTTGCTGGACCTTTTAATATCTCTCCAGCAAGTGTTTTGTTATTATTTATAAGTCAGTCCATACATCTACCATCACAGAGAGTTGGAGGACAGAAAGAAGATCCAACACTTACTGGCCTTGGTGGGTCCTGATGCTGGAGAGATCACATATTTCCAACGGGAGCCTCCACACATGGTAAAGATCATTGTTCTGCTAGTCGCATGCAAAAACATGACACAAGACTTACGGCTCCCCGGAGGTTCGAATGCATGGCTCCTAGGGGTTAGGCGGTATCCGCCGTTTGGTTCAGATTGCCGTTTTGTGGCCACGGACACATTGTTGATCGATTACAAGATCAATCGCTTTCATTGTAGACTTGAGACTGAAAGAATGAGGTCGCCTGACATGTGCGTGTATAAGAAATCCCACCAACACACGACACTGATGGGTCTTCAAAGCAGGACGGAGCAATCGGATGCTTTGACATGGACAGTTACACGTGGACGCGCAACGTCTTGCGCTTTCTTTTCAATGCTGCCTGTGCGTCTTCGAGCTCTGCACCTTATCCCACTCACCATGTCCACGGCTGATCAACTGCCATACCCCTTCACCTTCATACTAAGTAAAAAAACAAAACGCACGCAAAAACCGAGAGGGTTTTTTTCATGAAACTGGTGAAGAATATCAAACTGCATATCTTATAGAATAAAAAAAGGCATTCAGCGCCGTAGTGTGTGCCTAAGTTACTGGACAGGGCAAGTTAAAAAAAACAGTTTGTGTGCGCCTAAAATAAACTATTTTCATTTAATTTAGTGGATTTGTGAGATTAATTCAGTTGGTGTTGGCAACAAGTTAACATGTAGTCTAAGATGCGTGTGCCGATTCCAGGTCACTGTGAAACAGAGGAAGGCCGAGTCCCAATTGGAGGAACATCTCAGTCTCAGACCAACAAGATTAAAACCTGCAGGTTTGAATCACTTTTGTTTTTGTGATATTTAGCACAGTTTAGAATTTGGACTAATAAATGAAGGTATGTTTCTGTCTGGAATTTGCATGTTCTCTGCATGTGCACAGGGTTTCTCTGAGCGCACTGGTTTCCCTCCATCGTCCAAAAGCATGCATTAAAGTGGGTCGAGTGTCTATGTTGTCCCCACATGTGAAAGAAAGAGGCTTCAGCAGACTTGCAAAACATTAGTGTGTATTAGTATGGATGGATGGATGAATGCTTTTTTTGTGTTCTTTAATCACCACACCAGCAGTGTTGTGTGGGATGGATGATGATGATCTGATTAGGTATGAGGAAATCCTGACTTGCAGTGTGTAATTTAATCAACAGAGAGCAGCCAGAGAGCAAAATCAGCTGACGGAGTGAATGGAGACACCCTGGAACAATGCAAAAATGACAACAGCATGTTGCTCCTGCAGGTGTGTAGGTCTCCACCGTCCAAGTGATGGTGCGAGATTCATGAGCACACTTATCTCGCAGCCCAAAAAAAGTTTGAACAAGTATTTGTTGTTGTGACTGACGTCTACAGGTTGAGGCTCTGCAGGCTCAGATGGAAGAACAAACCCGTCTGGCCAAAGAGCAGGTGGAATCCCTGGTGGAGGATGGGCAGATTAAGACGGAGGAAGCGCTGACTCGGCGACACAGAGACCGGGAGCGAATCGCAGCGCTGGCAAACAAGTGGGTCTGCTTGTGTAGTCATTCGCAGCTATTTTGCAACCCACAACTGGTTGTAGGTTGCCAAATGAGACCCTTTCAATGAATAAATTCAGGTACGCCTTTGCAACTCTCCCTTCCGCAGATTGCAACAAACCCATAACCTCCTATATGAGAGCACCAAAGACTTCTTACAGCTCAAGTTTCAATCGCGGGCTCAAGATGAGAGGTGGATGATGGAGAAGGAGAGGCTCCTCAGGGAACTGGATGCCTGCCACAGCCACCTGAAAAGGTCTGGCTTGGTTGGGGCAGAGGTGTGTCGGACTTGGCAGCCTGGCAGCAGCACTGCCCTTCTTCTGTCTGGCCCAAAGCCCCAGTCCCAGCAGACGCACAAGGAGGAGATGAAGGTGACGCTCGGGTCCAATATTAAACAGCAATGACTTTATTGTGGGCCTAGGTAAATCTGACCTGCAAGTACATCAATTTGTAAAACAGTGGAAAACAAAATTATCCCTCGACAAGCCAATATTGCAAGCCGATTTGCCTCGATGTCTTTGGTGGAATTGCGTGTTTAAATCTACTTCACAGGCATTGGAGGAAGATCTGAAGCAAGCGCACCATTTGGCAGAGATGTACCGGGAGCAGTGTGTTACTCTAGAGACAGAGTTGGCCCAAATCAGAGAGCAAGGGGACGTGGGAAGGGAAATATTTAAGGTATTGTGGCTGTGCTGGCGTTTGTCATTGACAGTTGATTGGATGAATGATATAGCTCACGATGATCTGGAAGTATCTCGTCGCTTGATGATGTGTGCAGGAGCGTTCAGACAAAATGGCCAAACGTCTGCAGCTGATGACCCAGCGTTATGAGGCATTGGAGAAGAGGAGAGCCATGGAGGTGGAGGGTTTCAAGACTGACCTGAAGCAGCTCAGACAGAGATTTAAAGATGTGGAAAAACAACTCCTTAGGGTACAGGAAGACTCTCTCAACAACTCACCTTAGCTTTGCCTGTTTGCTTTTGCTTTGCAGTTTTTCCTTATCTTCTTTTACTACACACAAAAGGTCTTGGCCTGTATTTTTCACTGTGGTCATAATCTAATGTCACTGTTTAACTGACTAAATATGGATTCATTGCCTCAGGCTACTCTGACTGTTGGGCCCGACCAGGACTTGGCCATTCTGCATGAAGTGCGTCAGACCAACACCAGGACAAAGAAGGTTCAAAACGAGCTGATTGCCCTAAAGGCCAAGATATATGGGCTGGAAAATGAGCTGCGCTCAACCTGAGGAATGCATACTGGTGCCTCCTGTAGGGGGGCAGTCTCTGGAAGGCGTTTTGATGGTGTGTTTGTGTTTCTTAATCAGACTTTGAATACATTTTTTTGTATAGTTCTTTGCACTAATAAAGATATTCCTCTACATTTTACACATCTCTTGTGTGCAGATATTTAGATCTTGGGCCACCCCGGGGCCCAAAACTGAAAATGACTCCACCCGTTTAACTCAGGAACACAATAGGTGATACCAGATGCAAGTACAGTGAATTGGGTGACTATTTGCTGTCGAAAAATGACTGCAAAGAATGCAGTGACTGATGTACATGGCATTTTCCAGAGTGATGATAAAAGTGTTGTGGTATATACGGAGGCCGTGAGGATTCTACCCCCTCCCTTGCTCTCGGTTTGACGCACATCTGGCTGGCCGTGTTTCATTTGCACTTCCATGTAAATGCGCTTGCGTCGGCAAGAGACGTTCAGAGCAGGGGCGCCAGCCGTCCATTCACGGCAATAGTACGTAATGGGTTCACAGCTCAATGTCACGCTGCGAGCTACAATCTCATTGGCAAACCGAGGATCCTCTGCCCGGAAGTGTTTTTCTCACTATTTTAGGGATTTCTTTTAATGAAATCTTAAACATTTCTCTCTAGTTGAAAGGGCTGAAGAATAGCTGAATGAAAGCTTAAAGATGGCTGAAATTACTGAAAATAGTTGAAAGGGCTGAAAAATAGCTGAGTGAAAGCTTAAAGATGGCTGAAAATGATGAAAAGAGTTGATGTAAAGTCTAAATATTGTTGAAATGCAGTGAATAGTTCTTAAGGTAGAACATGGATGAAATAAAGTAGAAACACTGCTGGAGAGCTGAATGAATTTGAGAAGGTTTAAGATAGTTGCAGCAGAGGGGTGGCGCCCTATCCAGTTCTTATTATAGAACAACGACGTCATCAAAAAGCTGCGTGCGCATAGGGGCAACGGAAGTGTCAATGTTCCCCATTCATTTTGAATGAGAGAGACAAAAACATTGAGGGAAAAGCTGAGATAGCAAACCGTTTCCTCCATCAAAATGTCTGGTTGCTGTGTCTACAGGTGTCAGAACCGATATTCTACCGGCAGAGTAAAGTTTTGTAGGATTCTGAGGATCGCGGCCATTCCGAAGGTGTTTGTTGTGAAAAGCTGAATATTGCTTGTTCCACTCAGTGGTGGAGTGGAGCTGGGGGACAGCGCAGCATGAGGGGGGTGTGGCAGTCAGAGGCTGCAGCTGCTGGGGGAGCAGAGACCCGGAGCCGGGGACACAGAGACTCTGAACCAAGGACATGGACACAGAGAGACTGGACCATGGACCGTGGCCGCGGCACACAGTAACAGATTACCTTAACGGACATAACGTGGGCTCTACAGACATGAGCATTTCAGATTACATCCTGATTCGAGTCAACACGTTTAATCGGCTGCAGAGAGCTCCATGACATTCCCTCTCTACTATGCCTCATTTCTGGCCAGGAAGTGCATGGCAGACTTACATCATGATGATCATGAACAACAAGATCAGGATGGCCATCAGCATCAACAATCCCTTTGTATTCAAGCACATCAGCAACCTCAAGGTCTCAGGAAAACCTCAAAGTCTGAGACATGGGGACAGAGGAGCCCTCGGCCCAGTGTGTGTGTGTGTGTAATGTATGCATGTGTATATGTGTACGTGTATATAATGTATGTAATTGCTTAGGTTATGTGTAATGTTGAAGTGTTTTAAGTTAAATCTGATTTTAAATAAAATAAATGTAGTTGAAGTGTATGTGTTAGTGAGTTGATTTCCATGTAGTCTGTGGAGAGGAAGTTTCAATGTTTCGGAGGTGGGTAAGCTGTTCATTTAACTTTGGCGTCCACTACAGCCCTGACACGTGTAAAAATATTTTCATTCAAAACTATATGGATAGTGAAAAGTATGGATGTGTATTGTTGTTTGTGTCAAGACATCAATTCATAAGTACTGGTATGCAGTGTGACAAATATCACGTGTGAATGTCAACATGCAGCCTTTCTTATGACCTGTTTATGATAGGAAACACCTATTTCTGAACATTAATCTATTTTTTAGGGCATAACATTTTACACAACTATGCAGCATCATAGACACATATTTGGTGTTTATAACAAACGTTTGAAAATCAGTTGAAAGTTGAGGAAGTTATGCATTTTAAAAGTACATGTCAATACACACACAATGTAATGGGTGAGCGAGCTGCCCGAGGCAAGATGGCCGCCATGTGCGGACTTTCGACTACGTAAGCGAGCAACGCGGACGAGGCATCTAGCCTCCTATGTATATATCTGTGTAATATATCCACGGTGACGTCGCGTAGGGTTGGGGCTTAGTCGCGATGCGGTGACGTACGCGCACTTGTAGACATTAGACCCTAAATTGAGACACAGGTTCACACAGGACACAAGTCGACACAGGTTCGAAAAGTGGCCAGTGCTGGTCGCTGCCCTCCGTCCTTCACCTGTTGTTTCAACAGCGCGTGGAGTCATGCAAGACATAAGGACAGGGAGAAGCTGCTGGAGGCTGCTCAGAGCAGGCTGGGGAGCACTCACTAAAGTCAACGGCTCTAGGGAGTACAGCCATGTAAGTGCTTCACCTCAAACTTTATTGACAACTTGAAAAAACAAAACAAAAACACGTCTACTTGGTCCTCATCAGCTGCCAGTTTTTCACTTTGATTCTTATTTCACTGTTGATGGACAAGTAACACAGCGCTTCTTACTGTCGTCACTGCCATGTATGAACACGCTGACCAAAGTCCGGCCATGTGTCTTTTACCTGCGCTGGCGTTGTAATGTGGAGTGCTTAGCCTATGCTGTCAGGTTAACGACTGACTTCATGCTTGCATGACCCCTCTGTGCGCCTCAGCTCCCTGGTCTGGGACCGAACTCCTTTGGGCTCCTCTTCGACATAGACGGGGTTCTTGTGCGGGGCCGGACTCCTATCCCTGCGGCTAAGCAGTGCTTCAGGAACCTGGTCGACCGCAACGGTAAATACAAGGTCCCTGTGGTGTTTGTCACCAATGCGGGGAACTGCATGAGGCACACCAAGGCTGAGGTTCTGTCCCAGCTCTTAGAGGTGGAGGTAAAAGTGATTATTTCAAATCAAGAGATTTGATCCGAGCACCCTTGTTTTGTTTGGACCCCTGACATCACATCTCTTCACCTCTGTTGCCCCAGGTATCTCCAGATCAGGTGATGCTGTCCCACAGTCCTTTGCGAATGTTTACCCAGTTCCACAAAATGCACGTGCTGGTGTCAGGACAGGGGCCCGTGGTAGAGGTGGCTCACAAGCATCCTGCCTGATTTCAGTCTCTGCACTTCTTGTCAAGGTTGCCCACTCCAAAGTCTGCATATTGCGTTTATTCAGTTCGTTTTTGTGTGTTTTGCGATCACAGTTTAACCTTTTGTACCCTTTGTTTGACTGTCCCAGTGAGGTGTTGTCACAGACTTCTTGTTTTTTTTTTTTTGAGGGATAAAGGTCCTTTTTTCCTTCTATTCACGTTGGGTTTTTCAGTAATCTATGTCAAGGTATGGATATATGAAATTGTTTTTTTTTAGCATTATCCTAGAATTATTCACTTGATCAATACATTCCATCAATGAAATGTAGTTTCTGCCTCACAGAAAATCTCATATTTGTGATCTCTTGCTGGGAATTTCATGGTTCATGCATATTATGTATACGTGTTAAACCTTAACCAAATGAATTGCAGCATGGGCTTCCAGGATGTTGTTACTATAGATATGCTCAGAGAGGCCTATCCTGTACTAGATGTTGTGGATCACAACAGAAGGCCAAAAGAAAGCGTAAGTGCCAATTACATTGATGTTATTATTCTTATTCTATATCACATATTTGTTTTGCTTGCTTATTTTGCACTTGCACTGGGAAATTATTATATTATTTTACTATACTATTATTATTATTTTCTCTGTTGTATATTGAATATGTGATATATGAATGATTTTGTATGAATGTTGAGCTGCTGTACAGAATAATTTCTCTTCAGGAATAATAAAAGTGCTCTTATTTTATCTCAATTTTGATGTTAGAAAAATGACTTTGACATACTTTTTGTGCATGATATCTTGCAGCTTCCGCCCTCCAAAGGCTTGCGGCCAATAGACGGTATGTTTCCACACGATGTAGGTGTTGCAGTCGTCACGCATAGGAACAGAATTCATGGAGAGCGCAGATATAAGAGTCCGTTACGTCATTCTGTATCTTTGATTACTTGTTTCGACAGCTGTTATCTTATTTGGAGAGCCAGTCAGATGGGAGACAAACCTGCAGCTCATTGTCGATGTGCTCCTGACAAACGGTTACACCGACAACCCTTGGAGTGCCACACACTACCCTCACATCCCAGTCATAGCCTGCAATATGGACCTGTTATGGATGGCGGAGGCCAAGAATCCAAGGTACATGTGGAAAAGCCTCAAGCTTTTTTGAACGTTGCCACATCGACACGGACGGCAACATTACAAATGTGAATTTTGTTCGGTGAGCGTAGCAGAGTGATGTCGCATTACATTCAGTATTAAGTACATACAGTGCATCTGTAAAGTACTCACAGCGTTTCACTTTTTCCACATTTTATGTTACAGCCTTATTTCAGAATGGATTCAATTCATTTTTTTCTTCAAAATTCTACACGCAACACCCCATAATGACAACTTTTTGTCATTATTTTGAGAGTTTTTCAAATGTATTACAAATGAATAATCGCATGTATGCATAAGTATTCACAGACTTTGCCATGAAAGCTCAAAATTGAGCTCGGATGCGTCCTGTTTCCACTGATCATCCTTAAGATGCTTCTACAGCTTAATTGGAGTCCATCTGTGATAAATCCAGTTGACTGGACACGATTTGGAAAGGCACACACCTAGCCAAGCATGAAGTCAAAGGAATTGTCTGTAGACGTCCGACACAGGATTGTCTCGAGGCACAAATCTGGGGGAGGGGTACAGAAAAAGTTCTGCTGCTTTGAAGGTCCCAATGAACACGATGGTCTCCATCATCCGTAAATGGAAGAATTTCGGAACCACCAGGACTCTTGCTAGAGCTGGCCGGCCATCTAAACTAAGCGATCGGGGGAGGAGGGCCTTGGTCAGGGAGGTGACTGAGAACCTGATGGTCACTCTGTCAGAGCTCAAGCGTTCCTCTGTGGAGAGTGGAGAACCTTCCAGAAGGACAACCACCTCTGCAGCGATCCACCAACCAGGCCCGTATGGTAAAGTGGCCAGACGGAAGCCGCCCAAAGATTGAACTCTTTAGCGCGAATGCCCGGCGTCATGTTTGGAGGAAACCAGGCACTGCTCATCACCAGACCATCATGCCGCGGGGATGTTTTTCAGCGGCAGGAACCGGGAGATTAGTCAGGATAGAGAGCCCAGAGCCCAGACATGAATCCCATCGAATATCTCCGGAGGGATCTGGAAATGGCTGTGCGCCGACGCCTCCCATCCAAGTTGCTGGAGCTCGAGAGGCGCTGCACGGAGGGATGGGCACAACTGACCGAGGACAGGTGTGCCAAGCTTGTGGCATCGTATTCAAAAATACTCGAGGCTGTAATTGCTGCCAAAGGTGCATCAACAAAGTATTTAGCGAAGGCTGTAAATACTTATGTACACGTGGTTTCTTAGTTCTTTTTTCACATCGACATTATGGGTGTGTGTGTGTGTGTGTGTAGAATTTTGAGGAGAGAAAGGAATTGAATCCATCTGGAACGAGGCTGTAAAATAACAAAATGTGGAAAAAAAAAGCGAAGTGCTCTGAATACTTTCCGGATGCACTGTGTTGTTCATGGTATAGAAATACGGGCAGGGGGATGGAGCATGGCCGCTACCGGTATTCTCTTTTTTGAAGTAAAAAAACCTGCTTGTTACAATGTCCCAGTGGTTTCCAACTTGTTTGTGGCATTCCAAAGCCTTCATTTACATCTGTCTCCACCCTTGTCTATTTCCAATTAAGACTTATTCCAAATGTGACCATATTCAGATTAAGGTAATGGTTGGGAGTCATTCCTCCTAAAAGACACAGTTTTATATGGCCGTGTCTAATTCAGAGAAGGAATTTCTTTGACACAGATTTGAAGAAATTAAGTCAAAATTCTCTGAACTCTTCTTAAATATGAATGATTTCTGATTTCATTATTACTCTGAGATGTAATTTCATGTAACTGAGTCCTGAAACCAGGCAAGATCAGAGTACTGCTGTCCATGAAAATGCAGCTGCAGGGATGTCATCATAAAATGTCTGTCTCGTAGGTTCGGACATGGAATGTTTCTGATGTGCCTAGAGAGCGTGTACAAAAAAGTGACAGGCTATGAGCTGAAGTACGAGGCTCTGATTGGCAAACCCAGTGTGGTGACGTACAACTATGCAGAGCTGCTGATTAGACAGCAGGCCGAGAAACTGGGCTGCGTTACACCTGTGAAGAGACTCTATGCTATAGGGTGAGTGTTCTCTCCAACAAAGCACGCTTATTGCAAGTCAAAGAGCTGCTCTGGACACCTCTCACCATCTCCTTGTTTTCAGGGATAACCCCATGGCTGACATCTACGGTGCTAATCTCTACAACCGCCACTTGCAGACGTCTCGACGTGCCAAAGCACAGAGACAAGTTGGCGGAGAAGTCACGGAGACTTTTGCCGGTGGCCCAGAAGCAACAACAACAACAGGGGAAGCGAGTGTGGAGAGTGCAGAGGCAGACCTGCCTGAGGGCTGCAGCTCCATCCTGGTGTGCACCGGAGTGTACAGCCCCGAGCAGGACGAGCTGCCCTCAGACCCCACGCGCACTCTCACCAAGCAGCAGATCTTCCACGGCCACAGGGACTTCCGTTTTGACCCCAGCCTCACACAGCCCTCCTTTGTTGTGCAGGATGTCAAGGAAGCGGTAGAACTGGCGTTCCGGCGGGAAGGCCGGCCTCTGCACTAGCGCTGTCATCTCAAAGCACAGCAGGCTTTTATCAGCCTTTTATTTTCTGGTACACTGCATGCCCCTGGACATTGCAGGGCTCATGTAGCTGTAACTGCAGTTAGCTTGTAGAGCTATAAGTGCCATGCTGACCACTGCCAAAAGCTACACTTTATACTAGATATAGAAAGGATATTCTCACTTCTCACTCTTTTGTCACAACACACGCACATTGCTGTTTCTCTTAACCCAATTTATTGTTTATATGTAGTTCATCAAATTTGACACACTGTGTATCTTGAATCATCAACATCCCCAAATCATGTCTGGACTTAAGCACATTTGTTAGTGGCGAGTATGCCTGCTTGAGATGACTTGGATACGTTTTCTTTCAGTTGATTTTGGATTTTATTCTCTGAACAATGAATCCTGTCAGGTTGTTCATGAAGCAGCTCTGCTTTTTGTTTTTCTTTCCTATTGCGAATGTGTTCCTCAGAAAGTATGAATGCCTGACCACTGAGGCTGAGCAGTTTATGTTGCAAGGGCTCCATACCTCACCAGTTTCGTTTTAAGCCTCAGTGAACGGTATGGTCATTTTTTTAGAATATTTTGCACACTTTTGTTTGTCACTGAAACGGTACCACGGTTTACACAGAAATGAAAAAGTTGCTATTTCACTGTTGATGGTCACATATATGGTGCATGTGAATGAATTGAGGACGAAAGGAAATCATTTGTTGGGAAAGTATGTCATTTTTAATGACAAAATATGTAATTGATATTACACCAAGGACATTTTCACAAAATGCTGCTTATTACAAATCAGTTCTTGTGATGGGGTACTGTAAAGGTTGTTCTTCTCTTAAAGAACAAATAAATAGATTTAAAGAACAACTGTTTCGATTGTATTGCAATATAAGTGTGGTTTGCATGACTTAAATCCTCAAATTCAAAGGTTTCACTCAAGAATTATATTTAAAAACTTGCCAAAATAGATATTTATTAGACATATAATGCATTTATTTATCATACATCGACTGCTTTGTACTCTTATAATGTCACATGGGTCTGCTGGAACCAATCAGTGTAATGGTCGGTGGAGGAAGGGATGACGCGTTGGGGCATGTTCCAGAAATTGGGTTTAATGAAAACCGAGTCTAATTCTGGGTTTTCTGTTCGGAAAGGGAGGTAACTCATAACGGAGAAAGAGGAGTTTACTCCAGCCTTTTTCAGAAAGAGAGGTATGTGATGCTTGAACTCTACTGACTGTGAACCTAACCAGCTCAGGAACAGGTTTTTATCAATGAACCTGAAGTTTTCTAGCTGTCTCCTCCTCCTCTCACAGTTTGATTGAGTTATGTATTCATTCGATCACGCAGGTTTCAGCTGAGTCTCTTCATGAAAATCTACTTGCTACTCATTTTTTTTTGACCATGCCATCTCTGTTGATGATCCAGTGAAGAGACAACAATACCTAGGAGGGAGTTAGGCTACACATAGGTTACATCGGGGGATCCCGAGTAGATGGTTTCTCTTTTCCTGACAATTTTCGTCTGCGCCTGCTGCGTGGGGCCTCTGTAATGTTCAGCTTGACCACATGGGGGCTGTACAAGTCTCTGCCCACGCCTAAGCAGACATTTAAGAGACCGGCTGGCAGGCTAACATGTATAATAGATTATGTATATATTTATGGTAACTATATTTTGAATTGATTAATTGGGGTGGGGTGCTACTGGGTCAAACGCGATGTCTACCACGGCCTCTCTCTCTCGTTGGCGTGGGGTCTCAAATGTTTCCCTGCACAAAACACCATTTTTGCGGAAGCATAACAGGGCCTCAAAGTCCAACCCCAATATTCCACAGAACGCGCGAGTGGCACCTTAGAGCAGCGGCGCGCTAACCGCCGCAATTATCTTACATTAAAATCAATGGAGACCTCTTCCACACAGAGCAGGCCAACAATGTCTGAGGAGCGCTCAGCTGCAGCTTGCCCCGTATAGGCAGCTTTTCTATTTGAGTGCCTACCATTTCAATCGGATCGGACCAATCGGATCGCACCAAACCCGAAATAACCGCCACAGCATCGGAATAAACTTCCGTCGAACTTCGAAAATTAAAGCTCTCCCCGAAATGACCCCAGTTTTAATGGGAGAGGAAAAAAGTTGCACGGAGCGCAGAGAGAGAGTGAGAGAGAGAGAGAAGCAGAAACGTCCCCGGCAGAGAGTGTGAAGAAGTAGTAGCACCTCACCCCAGAAACAAAACTACAAGATAAAGTCTCTCAAACTTTCGGAAGTATCGCGTGGTATCGTGCAAATTCAGCTGCCGCACCGCTGCTGGGCGCACAGTGGGAAGAATATGGGACTTTTTATAGAACTGTGCCACAGTTCTATAAGAAGTCTTGATCACTTGCAGCATGAATATTGTGAACAGGATCAGGAACAGAGCACAGCCTTAGCACAGTCCAATGCTCACTGTGAATAGATCTGAGTTACAACCGAGTATTTGCACACAGCTCTTGCTTTGGTCATACAACGATTGGACGGCCCTGAATAGGGACTCCCTCACACCATACTCCTACAGCACCTCCTACGGAACGACCTTTGGGATGCGTCAACCCCAAAGGTGTACTCTAGGTGCTGGAAAAGAGGGTCCGTCTGATTGTGGGTTTCGTCCAGGTCATGGAACAATGGATCAACTCTTTACTCTCACAGGGATCCTGGAGGGAGCCCCAGTCCCAGCCCACATGTTTTGGGGCATAAAACGTATTCTCAGGACTAATTCGTATGGAAAATTACGAAAACTAGTGCACCAAAATTTTGAAAAGATTTAATGTATGGAATTAGATTTTCTCAAACGGCTTGGCCACTAGCACATGACAAAGTTTGGCTATTTGTCATCAAAATTTTGAAATGGCCTTGTGGGCAGATGCTTCATCGTGTAAAAAATTGCTGGACATAATTGCATTGTATGCCTCAACAGCCAGGTAATGGCCTTGTCAATGGGCGTGGCTAAATGTCTTGACTGTGCCAACTAGAAATTTTCAAATGTCCCTCCACATAAGGGTATTTTCGGAGTGGAAAGATGAAACTTTGTATTTTTATAGACTTTGTCCAGACGCACAAAAAATGTTTCTTGCACCAGTGGTCAAAACTAAACAGCAATACATTAATTTTAATTTTTTTTTTTTCCAATTTTTTTTTCCAATTTGAAAGCACCATAGTGATGACGTCACTCGACTCTCGTAGCGCCACAACCCGAGCTGGGTGGCTTTTAACGGAGGGATTTTGAGTGTTGTTCCTGGCAGTTTTGAGAAAAATTGCAGAGTGGATATTTGTGACAGTCGTGCACAGGCTTCCACATGGTGTCAGGAGATATCAAAGATTGGTGTTTACTGTTTGATCGGCTGGAAGGTCTTTTTTTCAACCAACAAGCAGATGGAAAGTTAGCAGCGCCATTAGCACGGGAGCGGAGCTGGATGAAACTCTGCAGGCGACAGGCGAACCAAAGGCTTTAAAATGACGATTCAGAGAGGTATGCAACCCTCTCAATGACAAAACCGTGAGGAGACAAGAGTTCTACATCAGAAACAGAAGCATGGTAAGATAATCGTCTCACTATTCTCATCATTAGCGGCTAATAGCGCCTGTTTCTGGCAGTTTAAAGAAAAATTGTGATAGTTACGCACAGGCTTCCACACGGTGTCAGGAGTTGTCATAGATAGTTTTTTTTTCTGTTATATTGACTGGAAAGTCTTATTTTCTCACCGGGAAGGATTCTGAAAGTTAGCGCTTTTTTCTACCCCCAGAGAACGCAGCTTATAACCAACCTATGACAGACTTACTATGTGGACTTTCAGGAGTATTATGGGCTCATTACATTTTGAAGACTTGCACACACATCTACATTGTGTGAGAAGTTAGGGTTAGGGTTGATTCGTGTTGACGTGTTTTTGTTTTCACTTCACCGCTCGGATACGTCAGTAGCTCTGGAGGTCCGCTAATACTGAGACAAGGATTTGATCTTTTCGTAGAGACGGCATCTTTAGAGAAAGTTGGGATATTGATAAAAGCATGAATAAAATGAGGTGCGCAGAGCAGAACGTCATACATCATACTGATGACTAATAATTTCCTCCTTCTGAACTCTGAAAAAACAGAGTTACTGCTCATAGGTCCAAAACACCTACGTGACTTCATATCTGATGCCATAGCATTACAAAGTAGTTTTGCGACTCCTTCTGCCACCACTAGGTGGTAGAACCTAGGTGTTAGTTTTGATCAAGACCTGTCTTTTAGCTCCCACATAAAATTGATCTCACGGACTGCCTACTTCCACCTCCGCAATATTGCAAAAATAAGACACCTACTCCCTCCCCATGCAGCAGAACAGCTGGTCCATGCCTTTGTTACTTCCAGGCTGGACTACTGCAACTCTCTACTGGCTGGATGCTCCAATAGGTCGCTGAGAACTCTGCAGCTCATTCAGAACGCGGCAGCTCGTGTCCTGACTAAAACTAGAAAGAGAGATCATATCTCTCCTGTTCTGGCCTCATTGCACTGGCTTCCTGTACCTTTCAGGATCCAGTTCAAAATCCTCCTCCTTGTCTATAAAGGTCTTCATGGTCTGGCACCCTCTTATATCTCAGACCTGATAAAACCCTATTGCCCCACTAGGACACTTCGTTCTCTGAATACAGGCCTACTGGTGGTTCTACGAATCTCTAAGTCTAGATGGGGAGTCAGAGCCTTCAGCTACCAAGGCCCTCTGTTATGGAACCATCTACCAGTTTCAGTCCGGGAGGCAGACACCCTCTCTACCTTTAAGAGGAGGTTAAAAACCCTCCTTTTTGACAGAGCCTACAGATAAATCCAAGATAAGCTGCTATAGGTTGAGTCTGCTGGGGGTCCCCGGCACATTGAGGTCTACCTTCTCTGCCTTCTCTGTGGGTGTGAATCAGGTTCACGTTCCTTCGAGCTTCTCTCTCTCCTCTTGGCCTCTCCCTGTCTGTTTTCCATCTCCTCCTCTTCCTCCCTCTCCTCCCCCACCACCCCTTTTTATCTTTCAATTTTGATTTATTTTTATTTTTTATTCTTATTTTAATTTTATTAATATTTTATTTTGAATTCTTATTTTTTAATTTTCTTTTTATTCTTATTTTTATTTTTCATTTTATTTTTGTTATTTTTATTTTTCCCTCCCGGCTTCCATCAACGCTGAGCTGGATCCAGGACCACCTCTACCCGGCTCATCTCACTGCGGTTCCTCCTGCCTGCTACTATGGACTGATTCAATTCAATTCATTGATTTATATCCTGAACTGTTAGCCATCAATAATGTTTTGTTTGTGCCCGCCTGTCCGTCCTGGGTGAGGATCCCCTCCTGTCTCTCACCCTGAGGTTTCTCCCCTTTTTTTTCCCTGTCAGGGTTTTTCTTGGGAGTTGTTCCTCAGCCTTTGCGAGGGTCTAAGGACAGGGGGTGTTCACTATGTACACACTGTTGCTCTCCTTGTAAAGTGCTCTGAGATAACAGCTGTTATGATATGGCACTTAAAACAAATAAAAGTTGATGTTAAAGTTGAGGTGGTGTAGTGAGGCTCCCAACGCTCTCAGACGCTCCCAAACGCCACCTTGATGTGAGGCCACTGGTGTATTAAAGCTTCATTTTATTCCCTATTGGGCAAAGACTCTCTCCATCTTTGATTGGTTTAAAGCAGCCAGTGCCTGTTTTAACTCCCTCTTTGCTCCAACGAAATTTGTGCCATTGTCTGACATTATGCTTGCCACAGGACCTCTTCTGCAAATGAACCTTCTCACAGCATTTATGCAGGACTCGGTGTCAAGAGATTGTGAGCACAAGATGTACAGCACGGCTGCTCAAACAGGTGAAAATGACTACATACCTTTTCAGAATGGTTCGCACTCTTTTTACATCAAGTGGTCCAAAATAATCCACTCCTACATCTGTGAATTGTGCTATGTCTGGCAGAACTCTCTCTTTAGGCAGATCTGACATTTTCCGTGCACCCAGCCTTCCTCTATGTCGTCTGCATACTGTACACTCAGAGATGACTCTTCTAGCTGCAGAATTGGCATTAATGATCCAGTATTTCTATCTTTACTTGCTGAGCATTTGATTACGGCCAGCATGTCCAAGTTGTTGATGGACATGACGTAATATCAGCCGGAAACATGCAGATCTTTGGATAGGATCACAGGATGTTTCACTTCCACTGGCATTGCAGACTTAGACAAGCGACCTCCCACTCTGAGTAAGCCACCCTCTAAGAAGGGATCAAGACAATACAGTGGACTGTCTTTAGACACATTTCTTGAACCTTGTTTCAGGGAGACCATTTCACTACTCAATCTTTGCCTTTGCACATAACGGACAATCGGTCTTTCAGCTTCATCACAGCTGAAATTGTGCAAAATGTCCAAATGTGGCTTAAAATCCCTTTAGCTCCTGGCCCACTTTAACACACTTACGAGCCACAAGTTCCCTCCTTTTCCGACTCAGAAGCAGAAGACACTCTTTTAGTTCAAAGACCCAGGCCACTGATGTTTTAAGCTTCTTCCAAGAAGAAAAATAATGAATGAGGTGATCTGTGGGAGTGCTATTTTGTTTAACAATAGCATTCACTCTTGGTTCCTTCCTCACCTCTGGATCATCAACAGGAATCATAGATGAGTCCATTTCAAATGTTGGCCACTCACTCACAGAACGAGACAAAAACTCTGGGCCCTTTAGCCACTTTGCATGTGTCACAAACTCCTTCGCTGTCAGCCCACAAGATGCTTCATCAGCAGGTTTGTCTTTGGTGTTCACATATCTCCACTACTGTATATCTGTGGCTTCTCTATTGACTGAGACCCTGTTGGCAACAAAGGTGTGAAAGTGTCTTGTTTCATTCATGATATACTTTAGGACAGTGGTACTATCAGTCCAGAAATATGACCTCTGAAGTGGCAATTGAAGCTCTCTCAGCATCATTTTATCCACACGAACAGCAAGCAGCAAGCTCGAGGGGAGGGATGGTGACTTGTTTCAGAGGTGCAACTCTGGCCTTTCCTATAACAAACAAAACATGCACACAATCATCATTTTCAAGCCTCAAGTAGGAGACTATGCCATAACCAACCTGACTGGCATCTGAAAAATGATGGAGTGCTGCCTTTGCAGGTGTACCAAAGTTTCGAGGCTTCATACATCTCTTCACCACTCTGACCAGTGTTTGGAGATTGCGGATGGTATCAGGTCATCCCACTTGAGGCTTATCCTGCACAGCTCCTGCAAAAATAACTTAGCCGGCCTAACAAAAGGGGACAATAAACCAAGTGGATCATAAAGAGAGCTCACCACAGACAAGATGTCCCTCCTGGTATGTGACCGCTCCTGCACTGTAGTCCTGAAGCTGAACGTGTCACCTTCAACACACCACTCCATCCCAAGCGCTCTTTCCAAGGGAAGCTGATCCCAGTCCAAATTAATTACCTCTGCTTTTGCTGTTCTGATGTCACTTGGAATTGATGCCAACACTTCACGACTGTTAGTGACCCATTTTTGAAGATGAAAGCCTCCCCTCTTACAGATTGAAGCCAGTTCTTGCACCAACAGTATTGCATCCTCCTCTGTGGCTGTAGACTTGAGACGATCTTCCACATAAAAATTGCACATGACAGTACTGATGGCATCTGGTGAGTACTCACATGCATTGGCCTCTGCTGTCCTTCTCAATGCATAGTTAGAGCAGCTTGGTGAAGACACAGCTCCAAATAGATGCACTTTCATTCTGTATTCTCGTGGCTCACTGTTGACATCTCCATCAGGCCACCAGACAAAGTGCAGAAAGTTAGCATGTTTGTATGGAACCCAAACTTGCTGGAACATGGCCTGGATGTCAGCCATGACAGCAACTGGCTCTTCTCTGAACCGGAGGAGGACTCTGATGAGTGAGTTAGTTAAATCTGGGCCCTGCAGAAGCTGATTATTCAATGATGTTCCCTTAAACGTGCATGCACAGTCAAATACAACACTGAGCTTTCCTTTGGTAGGATGATAGACCCCATGGTGGGGAATATATATCCCTCCTCTAAAGTCTGTTCATCCGATGGCACCTTTTCACCATAGCCTTGCTCCAACATGTTAAAAAAAACGTATGTATTCTTGTTTAAATGCAATGATTAATCTCCTCTTCAAACTCTGAAGTCTTTGTAATGCAATGCATCGGTTGTTTGGAATAACAGGATCTTCTGCTCTGAAGGGTAAGTCAATGCAACAGTGTCCATTTTGCAGCTCTGTCGTGTTTTTTACAATATTCACGAAATGAGTGTCCTCTCAACATCTCCAGTTGCTCATCATATGTCCTTTCATTAAAATCGTGATTATACTGCTGCCTCAACATATTCTCCAAGTGTTCCACAGATATGCGATTAGCAGTCACAACAGTACAGCTTGTTTGGACATTACCTCCAGAGTCTCCACCATGAAGAGGACCATTTACAACCCAGCCAACTCTCGTCTTTACGGCATACGGCCCATCACATTGGCTGTTGATTAGCTCCAACGGTTCAAGCACTTTGGGAGCATCGGTACCAATAAGCAAATCCACGTCTGGGTCCACTTCAGGTATCTTAATGCTGCTTAGGTACTTCCATTCAGCAACATCCTCTTGACGTGAGATATTTCCTCTTGACACTGACATTGTTGCTTGTGTTAAAACAGACGGCAACTCAATAAAATCAACCTGGTCAAGACCTGACACCTCCAATCCAGCTATGACAGTAGTAGTGTATTTTAGTCTGCCCATTGTCCTTAGTATGATGTTCTCTGGTTTGCCAGCTACTCCCAACCTCTTTGCTAAGCTAGTAGTACAGAATGTACCTCAACTCACTGGATCAAGGAAAGCATTTGTGCACACTACCTTGTTGCTCCCTTGACTTCTCACTTTCACAGCGACAATAGAGAAAACATTGTGATCCTCTTCTCCAGTCCCTATATGTCCACATGTCTGCTGCAAAGTAGGATTCACAGTCTCTTTGTTAACATCATCCTTTTCCACATGCAGGACAGATGGGTGCTTCCTATGGCACACTTGGCAATCCAAACGACTCCTACAGTCTTTGCTTGTGTGTCCAAACTTTAAGCAGCCGAAACAAATCCCCTTTTCCTTCAGAAAGTGTATTTTGTCCTGCTGTGTTTTTGATTAAAACTGTGAGCATTTACCCAGTGCATGGTTTGTGTGATGGCAAAATATACAGCTTCTGTGGTTATCTGGATAAGAAGTGATCTTCTTGTTACATTTATTATCTCCATCCTTTATTGCAGTGACACTGATGGCAAAAGTACCTCCTTTTTTCTTCTGCCTCATGTGGGTTGATGCTTCAGCTTGGTTGGTTGAAGATGTGTCATGAATATTGCCAAGCAATGGCTCTGAAACTATTTAACTTGTTTTTCAATAAAGTCCACAAGCTCAACAAATACCGCTCTACTTGAGGACCAGTTGGTAATGTTCATGTAAGCTGAAGAAATCTTGTATTCACTGCCAAAGTGTTCAGTCAGGAGTGCCTTTGCCCTTTGGTACCCAAGCTCAGAGGGAAGATGTTGGCAGCTTCTAACAAGGTATCTTGGCTGCCCTCTAGTGTACTGCTCCAAGAAGTACAAGCAGTCACAATCAAAGTTTGTTTTATCCTCAACACAGCTTTCAAACGCTCTCAAAAAGGATTTAAAATGCAAGGGATCACCATCAAACACAGGTATGTTCCTCATAGGTAGCGCAGAGGCTGAATTTTGCTGAACTAACAAAGCAATGATCTCATTTTGGCGTTGCATGATGCTGAAAAGGTCCAGAGTGGGCTGGGTCTGCTGCCATTGAGCATCGTTCACTTGTACAGATGTTTTCGGGGTTGCAACATTTGTATCCTGCAATCGCAGTATTCCAGTGTGTCTCGGTCTATCAGTGACATGTTGAGAATTCTGTATGGAATTAGATTCACCTTGGATTGAAACGAAATGGGATTGAGCTCATTTGACATTATTTTGACCTTTTCAACTTAAGAATTCATTCCATCTGACACTGAGCCACACTTTGAACCTAATTCTAAAATTTCAAGCTTTCTTTCATTTCAGTTTCTTTCATTTCTGTTTCTAATGCCAGCTGTTCTTTTTCTCTCCTTAACTACTCCTGTTCCCTCCTAAATCGTTCTTTTTCCAAACGTAATTCCTCCTCCTTCGCCTCCAAAAGATGCTTCCTTTTTAATGCGGCCATGTGTTCTTCTAATGCTGCCTTTTCCGCTCGTGCTTTAATCTTTGCGGAGTTGATAGAAAATGTTTTAGACAGTCTAGATCCGGCATTTGATACACTGTCTTCTGGTCTTATATCATCAACAACGGTTTCATTTTCAGCGGACTCCTTGACTTTTGATGGTTCATACGAGTGCCCAGCTTTAGAAGGCCAGCTCTTTGTTGCCTCAATAAATTTGGAAAATGTAGCCACCTTTTGTTCAAAATATTTATTCTGCCTCTCTACCTCATCCTCTGGCAAGTCTAATGACAACAATGACTTGTGCATTTGCGTGGCTTCTTCTAAACATGCTTCGAAGAACATAAATTTACTCAGGACAGAATTAACAGAGTTTACATTGTCCGGGGATTGCATCTGTCGCGGAAAATCTCTGTAATGGGCAAGAGTAAGAGATACACCAAGGCCTTAATGCAAAAGCAATGCTCAAGCTTTAATGTAAAATCGAAAAAGAGAGAGTGAGCGAGAGAGAGGCAGTCGCAGCAACCTGCACAGTGTCAGGCTGAGTGTGAAAGTTCACCCCAGTCCTCTCTCGCATAACTCTTATACACAGTCTAGATACATTGGTTACAGTGGAGAAAAACAGAAGGTGAGATCATTTTACTGAGTCATTCTACAGATCAAAGGCACCCTTTCATGTAGCCAATTAGTCTACTGTATCTTCCTCACTCCCTCGGCCTTGGACGTCCCTTTCTTTCCCGCGGTGATGGCACAGGGCATGGCACGGGGCATGTTGCACCGAGAGACGAGGCAGGTGCAGTTACAACAACAGATTAATTGCAGAAGGTTTGCAGCATAAGGTGTTAATACAGCATAATGCATGAAATTTTTCATTACACATCGCCCCTTTGGTCATTTTATGACCACAAGCAAAGTAGGAAAATTACTACTAATAAAAATACAATAAAAATCAGAATAACACTAAAAATGATAAAAGAAATTCATTAACAGAAATTGATGAGGTACATCCATGTTTTCCTCCAGTCACGGTTTAAGAAAACACTTCATTAATTCAATCAACAGAAAAACGCTGTTTTTGTGAAACATAGGCATTTCATGTTGTGGATAGGCAATGCAAGCTGGGGCACTCTTGTTATAATATCTTTCGAATTTACACTACGGTGTCTTCATCGGAGTCAGAAGACATACTAACATCCTTTCCAGAGTTAACAATCACATCAGGGTTATCATTCTGGTGAATAAGGTCATACTTGATCATCTGCTGTGTCACAGACACCACTGTTCGGAGAATCACCCACGGATACAGGGAATGATACAACAGCCAAAAAGAACAAAACAAGCCAAAATCACTGCAACAGTTGTAAGAATAGAAAGTATTCCCGCTGCATCCAAAGCTCGACGTTCCGGAGGAACGCCTCTTGGCTGACCTATACCATCAATGAACACTCTGTCATCAAAACTCCCAGAATGGGATGCGGCGCTAGCTTGGCATGCTAGTCGGAGCAGTAATTGGTCATGACCCAGAGTTCATGACCATAGGTGAGGGTAGGAACGTAGATCGACCGGTAAATCGAGAGCATCGCCTTTTGGCTCAGCTCCTTCTTCACCACGACGGACCAATACAGTGACCGCATTACTGCAGCCGCTGCACTGATCCGCCTGTCGATCTCTCGCTCCATCCTTCCCTCACTTGTGAACAAGACCCCGAGATACTTGAACTCCTCCACCTGAGGCAGGGGCTCTCCACCGACCTGAAGAGGGCAGTCCACCTTTCTCTGGTCGAGAACCATGGCCTCGGACTTGGAGGTGCTGATTCTCATCCCAGCTGCTTCACACTCGGCTGCAAACCGCCCCAGTGCATGCTGGAGGTCCTGACTCGAGGGAGCCAATAAGACCTCATCTGCAAAGAGCAGAGATGAAATCCGATGACTCCCGAACCATCCCCGACCATCTCTGGCCCCCTGCTGCGCCTAGAAATTCTGTCCATAAAGATAATGAACAGAACCGGTGACAAAGGGCATCCCTGTCGGAGTCCTACATGCACCGGGAACAGGCCTGACTTACTGCCGGCCATGTGAACCGAGCTCCAGCACCGGTCATACAGTGACTGCACGGCCCTCAGTAGAGGGCTCTGGACCCCGTACTCCCGGAGTCCCCCCCACAGGACACCACGAGGGACACGGTCGAAAGCCTTCTCCAAGTCCACAAAACACATGTGGACTGGATGGACTCCCATGAACCCTCGAGCACCCTGTGGAGAGTCTAGAGCTGGTCCAGTGTTCCACGCCTACATTGTGTGTTGCACAAATCATGCATCTCTTACAGTAGTTTTGTGCTGCTACTGTAAATTGTTTTGTGAACCATTTTGTTGAAATCATTTCCATCATCCCCCCTTTTGCAGAAATGACGGAAGAAATGTGACTGCAGACAGGGAAGGTCATTTGGACCCCGCCAGACATTGTCTGAGCCTTCAACTGCGCCTGCTGACCTCCAAGCACGGATGTCAGCTGGGGAGGCGAAGGTCTGCAGAGCAGTGAGATCTGGGGTAGGGGAAGGGGGAGAAGTCGCATTTAAACTTTGCAGAGAAACAGGACGCTGCGCAGCGGACAAGCAGCTGTGAGAGCAATGAGTTCAGCTGCCTGGGCAGAGTAGTGAGAGGGGAGAGAGTCAGAGCACACGACAGAATGATCATCAACAACAGCAAAGCCCACACAGTTCTTTCCAGTAGTGGGGTCACGTGAAGCAGAGCCATCTACAAAGAGAACAAAATCAGAGTTAGGCAGAGGTGTATCCAACAGATCAGGACGTGGTGTGCATTGCACACTGAGTTCAGCGATGCAGTCATGTTGTTCCCCGTCGTCCGGGCCTGGGAGGACAGAAGCTGGATTGAGCACAGAGCAGCGTTTAACAGTGACGTTGGGCATGTCGAGTGTTGTGTGTTGTGTGATATCTGTTGAAGCGTGCTGCAGTGAGATGTGATGAACGCTGATCATTAAGTACGAGTGTTACAGCATGTGGTCCGAGCAGTGTAACAGAGTATGCGACAATGTTGCGGGAAGAGATCAGTGCAAGCTCTGCAGCTGCAACTGCACGCAGACAGTTTGCGTGAGTAGTATGCCACAGGACGAAGGTCAGAGCCATGTTTCTGAAGTAGAACTGACGTCATGCATCCATGTTTTTCATCTACAGTTTGTGTGAAAGGTTTCAAAGGATCGGGCAGCCCCAGAACGGGAGGGGATAGCAAGGCTGTCTTTAACGACAGGAATGCTATTTCTGCCTCTGATGTCCACTCAACATGTTGATGTGCAGTGAGATCCTTGCCATGAATGAGAGCGCTCAATGGCTTTTCCAAAATGGAGTAGTCAGGAATGAAATTTCTGCAATAGGAGCACATCCCCAGAAATGACATCATTTGTTTCTTTGTCACAGGTTTGGGCAACTTGATAATGGCCTCAATACGTTTTCGTCCTTCAGCAGTGAGAATGTGGCCTAGGAATGTGACTTGCGATCGTACCCACTGCAGTTTACTGAGGCTGGCCTTGTGACCTTCTTGTGCCAGATGGTGAAGTAGAGCTACAGAATCTTTACGGCATTGCTCCTCTGTGGGAGCGCGAACCAGGAGGTCATCTACGTACTGCAGCAAAGCTGAGCGTCACTGAGTTGGAGATGAGACAGTGAGTCACGTAGTGCTGCGTTGTAGATCGTAGGAGATTCAGTATAGCCCTGACACAGTCGAGTCCATGTGTAAGTTCGTCCGTCAAAGTCAAAAGCAAACCAGTACTGGCTGTCAGGATGTACTGGAACGCTGAAAAAAGCATTGGAAAGGTCGACCACAGTAAAAAATGTTGTTCCAGCTGGTATTTGTGAAAGAATCGTCTAGGGATTAGGGACTGTTGGTGCTCTGGCATGAACTTCTGCATTTACTGCCTGCAGATCCTGAACAAAGCGCCATTCCACTGGAGTCCCCTGATCTCTGATCTTCTTTACTGGGAATATTGGGGTGTGCACCGGAGAGTTTGGACAGGGTACAATTACTCCCTTGTCTTCTGGTTTTAATGGATATTGTTGTTTCTTAGGCCTGTAATCAGATTTAGGATTGATGATCACAGGTTCAGCTCCTTTAATCAAACCCACATCATATTTGCTTTGAGCCCATAATGACTCAGGCAGTGATGTAAGTTCTGGCGCCATCTGGTGGACATCTTGTTGAACTGCAATCAGTGATTTCTCTGCAGCCTCATATTCGAACGTCTGTCTGATTGCCCTTAAATCGATCTCACAGTCCTGTGAGTATGCATGGAGGGATGGTGAAAACAACATTGGAGGGTAAGACTGGACCTGTACCGGTTCCCAGTCTGTTGCTTGCAAGCATGATTTGACAAACGGACCCAAGTCTTTCCATTCCACTCCTGGGTTTTTTGCCAATGCAATGTGTGATGCAGAGTCTGGCATGTCATAGAAAAGCATTTGGTCATGTGAAAGCTTCACAGACGCTGCAACCATGTCAGCTGACCAAAATATTGAGGAGGTTCTAAAGCGTTCTTCCTCCTGAATGTGGTGAAAATCAAAATTATCAATGAATTTGGTAGGTATTTGATGAGATGAGTAGCCAAACGAGATGTGTGCTGTGCAGTGGAGCTCATTATCAGCTTTATACTGCATGAGTGGAGTTCCCACTATTTGGGCCATCGTTATAAGATTTCCTATGAACCCAGATGTTACGGTCCACTAGAAAACATACCAATAATCTGGCCATTTTTCCTGTAATTTGATTTCCTCTTTCAGTGACGTGGGGTATTCGAAATCTTCCCCATCATATCGGTGTTCAGAATCGCAAAACATTTGAAACGCAGCGGATTCTGTGTCTATATACTGTGCCGTCAATACGTCCACGGTTGGGATCAAACGAAACCCATTTCGTGGATTAGGTCACGACTTAATAGATTGACAGGACAGCATGGAGACCACAAAAAAGAAAACTTATGAGATTGGGGCCCCTTTGGTGTGTCATAATGTGTAGACAGTTGTGCAGTAAATCTTTCCCTGATTCTGTGGCCTGTGGCTCCCTGTACATACACAAATCTCCCACTCAATTTTACATTTGGTAGGTCACTTTGTCTAATCGTTGAATGTGTAGCTCCTGAATCAATCAGAAATGTCAACTGCTTCCCAGATAGCATAATGTCAGTCGTGGGCATCTTCTGAAATGCTGGGTTGCTGTATTGTAGATATTGTTTAGGAGCGTGTGGCTGTGGCTGTGGTTGTGTGTTCTGCGCTATACTCATCTGACTGGAGGTCGTCTCCGTCCTCTCCTCCACTCAGTCACCCCCAGCACCCCGGCCGTGTCCACGCCCGTGTCCGCGCACTTGCCGTCGACGACGAGATGAAGTGGGGCATTCCTGAGCCCAGTGACCTTCCTTTCCACATCGATAGCATTGGTTGGGCCCAACTTTGTTTTTGTCAGGGCAATCTCTGGCCCAATGACCATCTCCTTTGCAGATGGGACAGCGAGACGGTGGCGGCTTCCCGTACTGTTGTCCCCATCTATCTCCTCCTCTTTGACCATATATTTCAGGATAAGGCCTGCAGAACTGACATTTGCAGGCGGGTCTCTTCTATGTGGGTTTTGTCAGACTTTTTCTGTTTTTCTTCTAACATGGATATCTCATTGTGCTTTGCATGTCTCACCACATCAGTGAGGCGGACGTCATCATATACTCCCACACACGATTGCTCTGTACGTTTCCTGATCTCAGGAAGTAATCCATGCAGAAAAGTCTTAGTCAGATGTGTTTCCCCACACTGATTCACGCTTGGGGTCCTCTGGTCGGTCCAGTCTGCTATGGATGTTGAGACGTCCGTGAGACGTTGGAAATAGTCTCCCACTGACTCCCGTTTTCTGCTTACAGTCTGAGATCTTTTGCATGTCGAGCTTGACAGGAAACCGTGTGTTTATGACGGTGGTCACTCTGTTCAGCCAGTCTCTGTAAACCAGATTATCATTGTGATCCCACTGAATATGAGTCACTCTGAGGAGCCGACGGAGTTCAGCAGGGGTTGGTTGGAATTCTTTGCAGAAAGTGATCAGTTCTTCGCTGAACTTTTGTCCTGATCGGCTTACATCAGGGAGGTGTCCCATGGCTTGTGTCATATCAGTCTGTGTCCAGGGCCGGTACACAAGTCGGGCTCCGTCATGGTGCATGACTTGTATCATTGGCAGGTGCAGTACACTGGGGTCGTCTGCACTGAAGCTCCTTTCTGCTATCTGTCCGTGCCTCTGTCTCTGTCTTGTGTCGTACTGGTGGCCTTCCTGGCCCTTGCTTGTCGCGATCTTTGCTTTTTCCTCTTTGACTTCTCTCTCATCATAGCCTCCTTCTGCACCTCCTGGCTCTGGCAGCAGCTGTCTCTCAGGCAGTGGGGGTGGTGGTCCTGCTCCGGGGGGTGCGTAGGGAGGTGGTCTGAGCGGAGTCGAGTTCAGGAGAGGACCGTTGTGACCTGTGAGAGAGGGGTACAGAGGCCGCTTAGGCTTTCCTAATAATTCTTCTCCCTTTTCCACACACGTAGCCTCTGTTTTCACCATTTGCTTTGCCAGTTTCTTATTTTCTCTCCTTTCTGTCTCTAACTCCCAGAGTTTGCATGCATTCATTTGTTTCTCCATATCTCTCACCTAGTCAGGTGTTATATTCTTTTTTTTTGTTCATTATGTTCTCTTTTTCTTTGTTCAGTTTTTCTTTTAATTCCCTTATTGTTTTCATACTGAAAGACCCATTTTTAGGAAAATCACATTTCTTATTCCATTGCGGCAGCCATTTCACACTATCGAGTCCATGATTTTTGACCATGGCATCCACGATGGGACCCTCTGGGTCATCGTGTCTGCTGTGCGCGCTACCCATGCGTAGACGTGGTCGTCACCACGAATCCTAACGTTTGTTTTCAGCCGGAGGCACAAACGAGGTGAAAGCCTGCCAATCCCGTGCCAGAGATGAAGCCTTCTGTTTTTCGGCCTGTCCACAAAACAGAAAAAAGGACGATCAGCTTTTTGAGCTGGAATTGGGACAAGTTTTAGTACGCTGACTAAGAAACTTGTTGCGACGACGGTGGTCAATTTCGTGTGCTGAATTGTGATTCACGGCTCCGCCAATTTTAATTCTGATAATTTCAATAAATTTTAATATAGATCTAAGAACTTTTACATCTCACCCATTGGAGGCTCCTTCTGTTCTTTGATCATCGAGGAGCTGGCCGGTTGGTCCACTAGGTGTCGGTCCCCTCTTCTCACAGACACTTTTTGTTGGCCGAGGTAGGGGAGAATCTGCCGATCCTGTTCGTGACGCCAAAAACTGTCGCGGAAAATCTCTGTAATGGGCAAGAGTAAGAGATACACCAAGGCCTAGATGCAAAAGCAATGCTCAAGCTTTAATGTAATATCGAAAAAGAAAAAGAGAGCGTGAGCGAGAGAGAGACAGTCGCAGCAACCTGCACAGTGTCAGGCTGAGTGTGAAAGTCCACCCCAGTCCTCTCTTCGCATAACTCTTATACACAGTCTAGATACATTGGTTACAGTGGAGAAAAACAGAAGGTGAGATCATTTTGCTGCGTCATTCTACAGATCAAAGGCACCCTTTCATGTAGCCAATTAGTCTACTGTATCTTCCTCACTCCCTCGGCCTTGGACGTCCCTTTCTTTCCCGCGGTGATGGCACAGGGCATGTTGCCTTGAGATGAGGCAAGTGCAGTTACAACAACAGATTAATTGTAGAAGGTTTGCAGCATAAGACGTTAATACAGCATAATGCATTAAATTTTCCATTACACATCAAATCATCCAGCTGATTGTACATGCACTTTTTGGCTTGTTTGCATTTAATAGCTCTCTTCTCCTGGCAAGTGTTTATAAAAAAAAAACATCATGCTTTTGGCTGTAAACTTGATGCGGCGTTTAGACAAAGACGCGTCACTTGCTGCAGTCTGTGATGCATCACTGACAACTTCTGATGCTGCGTCGGACATTGTCTCTTAATTATTTATTTGTTCAAACCTTGAGATTGAATCACAGCGCATTAGCCACCTGTATGCCTGTCGTGCAGCAGAGTTCAATTGGTGATAACGACATGGTGCGCGCTCAGGTGCGCTTCACTGGCTCAGTTGCAGGCCTTTAAATATCCGATAAACTCCAATAGTTTGATGAGCCGATCATCCACACAACAAAAGATCCATCCAGCTCCGTTATTCAGTGCAGTGTCATCTGAAAACTTTTACCTTAGAAGGGATTAGACTGAATTGCTCACAATTAATCAAAGCCGCAGATCAGTCACAGGCCACACGTTTCCTTGTGTGAGTAGTAATCCGAACCCACGCACACATTGTTCATAGCTCATTTTCCAGGTGATCCAAGAAGCATCAAGCGGAGGGGATTTTTTTTAACCTTTTTTTAGGGTAATCCAAAAGGCATCCAATATGGGGAGGGTATTTTACTTAATGTTCTGGTTATTTGTCCATGCTTAAACAAACAAAATCAAATGGCCACCTTGGCACCGTCCGGGATCAGGCTTTACACAGGTCCAACAAAAATGAATGTCCATACCAAAAATGAGTTTAAGCAGGTTTATTCACCATTTCTGGCAGCAAGTTACAGGCAGATAAAACTGACTGCATCCTCTCTGACTGACTGTTAAAAAGCCTTATGCCCCGGTGCCGTCACAGTCTCCTCCCACTTATATTATATACTATATTTATACCTACACCAAATGTGACGACCCGTTCAATAAACTGAACTTCCATAACAAAGAATATAACACAAATAATATTTAAGAAGCATAACCCAATTTATGATCAAGAAGAAACAATACTAAAAAAAAATATATATACATATATATACCAATACTAAATTAAACTAACCCACAAAAAGCTCCAACAGGTGGTCACTGATGCAATATATACACAGGAAGCACAGGTGTATTCATGTCATCGGTTCTGGTTCTATAAAGACATACATCAGGTTTGCCGTGGCTTTCACCATTCTCAAACTCTTAACCCTACCTCAGCACCAAGGATTCTGAGGGATTTTAGACACGTCACCTGGTATTATTCAGAGGTCCTGGCTGTCACCCCAAAAGTTAGAACCCCAGCTGGTGCAATTCCTAGGTGGACTGCATTTTTCTAACCCTAACCCACATTCTCTTTACAAAATAAAGTCTAAAGACTATGCGTGAACAGGTGCAGTGTATTGTGATAGACAAGTTAACATTACAAATCCCTCAAAGTGTTCCGTGATGTGCATTGTTTGTGTGAAACCTTATTCAACAAACCCTATGAAGCATTTGTTTGAAAAAGCTGGAAGTATTAGTCTAAGTCTCTTTACAAAAAATAAAACTAAGAGTAACGTTTTGGTAGCTCTGAATGATGTGTTTTGTTTGAGAAGTAGGAGCAGCTGATGGTGAATGAGGTTTTTATTGTGGAGGAGATTGAGGGAAGTGGCGTGTGAGTCCTGCGGTGAGGCTGGAGGCTGGAGGGCGGGCCATAGACTACATAGACTGGTCCAATATGGACGTCCGGTACGAAAAAGGAGACCAATGCGGAAGCGACCCTTCTTGCAATACCACGGAGGTCCACTAGGTCTGGCTCCAAAAAACACTTTCTCCAAAAAACGCATTTTCAATCACAAAATACTCATTCAATATTTTTGTCATAACTCACACCAGCTTCAACAGCTGACGTTTCCCGTCCAGCGTGTAATGTTGTGGTCAATTAGCATGTTATTCCATGATTTATATATATATATAGAGAGAGAGAGAGAGAGTCAAGCTCTGATATATATGTATATATATATATATATATATATATATATATATATATATATCACAGCTTAAAGAAATGAATGAATATGGGTGCTTGCATTTGGCTGACATGGGAGCCTCACAGAAGCGAGAGTGCGAGTCACATGAATTGGACGAATAAACTGTCTACCTCGTTCGCATGGCCGTGTTAATCTCCGATACGCACTATGGATCGTATTGATCAGTGGGTGTGTTGAGGAGGACGGAGGTGAAAAGTTAAATCCGTCACTCACTCCCCCCGCCCTATGGTTTATGCTGGCCCCATTACGAGGAATGGCAGCTCCCTGCAACTAAAACTCCTGGCTTCATTCAGCGTCATTCAGATCGGGTTCTTCCGCCCAGATCGGGTACCGACACAGCGTCCTTCGCGAACCAATGAGCGACGTCACGGAGGGCTGGCGCTTGGGTCGGGCTTAAAACTGTGGCTCTTGAACACACTACAGTCTGGTGAGGGACAGGCAGCATCCGCAGAAACCACTTGTGCGAGCTGGGAGGTCATTTGAAGACAGGGAGTATGTAAAAGCCGGAGCAGGACAGCCAGTTGTGGTTTACGGGTGCTGCAGGTGTTGACGCGCGGAGATCGACTCAATGAGTAAGTGATATTGTATCGCCTCCCGTCAGCTTGCAGACGTGTTGATCCAAGCCTGCTGTGGTCCAAACCTGTGGAGCCACTGGGTAGACCTTCATATGAGTAGAATGCAAAAGGGGACTGAAACAGGTCAATTTAAAGCTTTGCCACTTGAAAAACGGCTTCTATGCTCTGAAAATGAGACAGTTGATATGATATGAATCCAGTTAACTAAAATGAGTAGAATGAATCATGACTTTATCTCTAAATACTTTTTTTTAGCTGTCCTAATATTAAATCCAGACGAAAAAATGCTTATGATTTATTTTCACCAGCTGTGAAAAGAGGGGTTTGTTCATATATTTCAAAGTAGAGCGGAAGTGAAAAGGGAGTGAAAAGCCGATGATTACCCAAAGATCAGAACTGAAAGAGGTTCAGTTAACTATTTCAGTTAACTGTCTAATTAAAAAATAGTTTATCAAAATATCCCCATGTAACAAGCTGAGAATCAGATAATTCTTTCATGATTGTAAATGTAAGTAATTGTCTGGGTTGCAATCAGTTTAGCACTCTGCAGTTAAATAAATAGTTTCAACTGTAGTTTTGAAGCGTGTGCTCCACTCTCGGGCTTCAAGAGCGTTTGTCCTGATCTCACGATCAACCCAGTGAGCAGCAGGTGGTTTCATGTCCTTTGAGACCTGAAATCCAGTCAAGCAAGAGTGCATCTCATCTTAGACCCTACAGTTGCTGTGGGTTTAGGTTTCAAACTTTCACTCCATTTACACTCGAGCAGTATAATGGATTACTCTCGACTAGAAGTATCGCTCTATCTGAACTCGGTGATCACTCTGGCTCCATCCATATACGCAGATTATTGGTTGTAGTTGTTGGTGCAAGTGGCTTATATAGTTGCTTAGTGTTGGTCTAAAGTAGCTTGGTCAGCATAGAGGGTTTAGAGGTCCAGGACTTGAACAAATCCTTGTTAAATGGTCGCCCTAAATTCTGTATTTGCAACAAAAGGGCTAGAGTTTTCTTGTAACTGCTGTTTGTACACAGTCAGTCAGACATCAGTTTGTCTGTTGTTTTCTTACCTTTTATGTCTATGGCTTCACTCGAGATTAGTGTTTCCATATGGCAACTGGACTGATGACATTTTGCATGGAAGTGGATTATGCCTTGTTTTTTGTCATGCTTTTTTGCAATTGTGCTTTGATGTTCCTAAGGCTCTGTTGCTGGTCCTCAAGATGATAATCTCAACCCAGCAAGTCATTTCACAAGCTGTCACTTCCTGGAAGGAGTGGTCGTTTTACAAGGGGGTGTGACAGCAGTATCAGTCCAGAGCAGCAAGACAAAAATACACCAGGGAGCTGAGGGCCACAGGCTGATTGGATGGACTCGTGCTATCTGAGAAAGGCCAAATTTAGCTCGAGTGTATCCTTGTCCAATGCTTGGCCTGAGAACTTTTTAGTTTTAGGAAGACTGAAATAAAGTGTGACAGTGTTGGCACAGTCCTCAGATAGCATTGGAATTTATTGTACCCTGTTATAAGAGAACCCTGTTCACCTCATGAATTCTGATATTATGGCTGTTCAGTTACTCAATTTTTTCCATTTGAAGTCCAACGTATAACTTAATTTATCCTGCTTCATTTGTTAAATCAGATCAACAACTGGCACTAGTGTGTGAATTTTAATTTATAATTACTGTTTACTTTAGTTTACTTTACCCGGAAATTGGAGGCAAAAAACCCAGAGTTTGCCTGAGAATAATCCCACCAGGTTTTGTCTGTACATCCATGGCTAAACTGCTCATAAAAATAAAGATATTTCATGGTATATGATATTTAGAAAATATCGGAATTTTATCTAAAAGTTTTTCCTGTATTTTTAAATTTGCTTTCATGTAAACAATTGGAGTCAACGCAAAAATGGTGTTTAACTTATAAAGCCAATGAATCATTTTTAAAAACAAAAGACCAACATCTCCATGTGGTCTCATACCAATTTTTGACAGCCGTTTGAAATCTGCCTGATAGGCTAACAGATGTAGTCTTGCACACAGGTGACTGATGGGCTTAGTCAATTTATGAAGCTAAATATGCAGTCTCCACTTACGTAATAGCCCAGTCAGGTAGAGGAAATTTCTTGGTGTTGAAGGCTGTGGCTTTGAGTCTCACCTTGTGCAACCATTTCCGAATGAGAAATCTGCCCAAATTTCTTAAAAAGGTCCCATGCCAGATATCCTCAAATGGAAAGACAAGACAATAGTCCTGAAAAAATGTGAAACTTCATAACAAACCAAAATATGTGCTACAGCTTTGGAACTTTCATTCTGTCTAAAATCGCCTGGCACCAACCATTGCTGTGTAACAGCATCTTTAACTGTATTCTAGAAATTTATAAACTTGAAATTATCCTGTTCAAGGGTGAATGAATGCACATTTGAGTCTAATCTTTTCTATGAAGAATTTGTCCAGTGTGGCTAGAATTTGATTTGCTCCTTGCTGAATTTAGATAATTCTTTGATGTCTTTGATTGTTACTGTCATAAGGAATTACCATTGGAAATAAGCCCCTCTGCTTTTTTGTGAACCCTCAAGGTCTTCACCCTGCTTGTCCCTGTATGAAAAATCGGAATCTAGAACTAAAGAATGGTTGGCCTAGATTTTCTTTTTGATTTGATTGTTTTAGTAGGTGTTGAACTGAATTTGAGAACGCCAATTGATTTTTTTTTTTTTGATTTTTTTTTTTATTAGCTTCCTGCTTTAATTTAGATAGATTTTCATACATTTGAATCATGGCTGGTTGTCGTTTTCTTTTATTCTCTTGTTTACATTTAAAGAACCAGGCACACATGCAAGTCTTTCTTCCCTTTTCCTCTTTCCCCCTGAGCTGCCATTTGAGAGAGACTTCCTGGATGCCTTCAACTCTTTGCACTTAAGGGAAAAATGACACTTTACAGCATCTAGGGAAATCTGATCATGTAAAAGACCAAGCTGTTTTGAGTAAAACAGCTCTAAACCATGTCTTACAATCCTCAATCTTTCGATGTGATGCACATATTTACATATGTGTTTTTAATACATTATTAGAAATAGTCTAGCACTCACAGGCACTTCTGTTACAGCCATGCAATGATGACTTCATGTTGGTTTTTGATTTCATTTAAGACCAGATTTCATGGCATGGAATTTGGACCCACGTCTCCTCTAAGGGATGCAACACAGATTGATGTAGCTCCTTAATCATCTTATAAATGGCAAGAAATTTCTATTTAATTTTTACTCTTTGATAATGGAATTAATTGACATTAAACACACCCTGCTTCTACATTTGACTACATCTACAAAAGAAACAAAAACAGTGGAAAAATAGAACAGAAAGTTTTTTTCCAAGAAAACTGCATAAACTATTAGTCTTGGAAGAAGTTGGCCATTGTGTTTACCCTTTGCGCACACGCAGTGATGAAAATGAGATATACATGATTGGATAAATTACAAAAAGCAGGAGAATATGTGGGAATGGTCATGGAGCTGTGAGGAAGGTTTCAGGACTTGGAAAAGTAAACAGATGGTACTCAAGATATTTGCCGTTTCCTGCAGAACCAGCTGATGCGCTCGACAATCTCAAAAAACTGTTCCCTGGCTTTGTTGTGCCATAGTGCAAAACCTAGAGGGTTTACAGTAACGACTTACTGTGTCACTGTCAAATTTTTTCTGCCTATACTTTTCCTATGGGTTCATGTGACTTTTCAAGCTCCTGGCCATGGGGGAAAAAACATGCCTCTCTCATTTTTAGTGGGTCACTATTTAGAGGTAGTTTCTGCGTTAAAATGCGTTTTGATTACATAATATAAAAGCTATTATTGTAGAAACTCTACATTTTTGTGCTCTGGCAAAATTAGCCAGGCAATGTTTTTATGAGACTGGGTTGCCAATGGAGGTTTGCACTGCCCACACAAATGGCTTCCTGTCTTTTCTCTATTGTGCATGTATACATGTATACTGCGCCTTTTTGTTGAACAGAAAAAACCTCTTTTAATATTTTTTTTGTTTGTCCAGTCAAAGCTCGTCACCCTAACCCTAACCCTTCCAAAAAATTTGCCCTTATTTGTTCCTGTTCCTCATTTTGTACTTTCACATCAATGACCTACTCAATTGTGATGCGACTTTCTACCTGGGGAATAACAAATATGTAACTGAAGTCATTTACTTCTTCTAAGAGTTTCTTATCGGTGGGTTAAGTAAGGGTGTGTCACTCTCAGCCGTGGACTAGTCTGATGTGGCTTTCAGATACCCGCACACAAGTTTCCCCTCCGGAAAAGCACTTTTTAACCTTTTTACAGATTGTTGTCTCAGAGGGAAATGCACATGAAGAAGGGCATTTGAATGAGAAATGGATAATTTCAGCATTATACCAGAAACCAGTAGGTCACTGGGAACAAGATATTGAATTATATGCAAGAAAGCAGGAAAATTGCCTGTTGCTGCCCATTTAACCTACAGTCCATAGGTGAGATGGCAGAACCGCCTAAACACCTCTTGTCCTATGCTCAATTTAAAATGTATAGGAGACACAAGGGGTATATGCATGAATTGTCTTTTGAGCCAACGTTTTTGTCTGTAGAACTGTGAGGAGAAGGATCTGCTGCCTCTGACGTTAACAGATGCATTACTCTGATTTTCAGGTCCTATTTATTCTTATTTTATGTTCTATCTGACATATTCTGCCTAGAGAGCCTTTATATTATACACGTTTACACACTATTTTCATCAATATACATGTAAGAGAAGATGAAATGGGTTTTTTAAATATGTGGGTCATTTTTACATTCGCGCCAAATGATGTTGAATTGGCAGTTGATGTGATGAAGATGCAGGGCAGTTTTGTCAGAACCAGTGTATGTGCACTGACGGCAGAGCAGTTCAATTAAAGTGTATGAGACATTTATTATTAAACTGTGTCAGTGTATACAAGTCTGTGGTTGGTAGTGATGATTGTGTGCAAGGATGCTAGGGAGGAAGTAGGAAATGTCTTTCTGGTGCAATTATCCTGAAATTTGTTTTTGGGGAGGGTGGATTTAGGGTCACAAATTTTCTACAATTTTTTTTCTGCTCCAAGATTCATTTAATTCATCAATTACTCTGCAGTTCAGTTTCAAAATGTATGTATTACGCTCTGCTGCCATGCAGTCATCCATACATCCACTGCACGGTATATTTTTCCTTCTGGCTTTTTGGCAAAGTAACATACTTTCACAAAAAAAACATTTTCACAATTGCTGTTGGTGTGAACAGTTAAGTGTAGCAGAGAGTTGTGATGTCTAAAACACATTATTTTGAAATATGAGAAAACTTAAAGTACTTGTGATAAAATGATTTCGTGAATAATCTTTGTATGCATACTGTAGTTAATTAAACTAAACAAGTCTCAGGCCTGAATCATAGTTGTTAACTTAGTTGATGCTTTGCTGATTGCCCTTAAAACCTTATCTAAACAACCCCATTGAAAGCCATTCTTTTACTCATTGATCAATATTATTCCTCATTAATTTCCAGGTTGTTGCAACAGACTCTGATGTGATGTATTTCCGAGGAGGAGGCAGTAAGTCTGCATTTCTGCTCCCTGACATTCCAGCCTGATACATTTCCTGTTTTCAGAGTAACTCTCTGGTGTAGGAACGGATTAGCATCACATTCAGAAGTAGCATATCTCCTGGCTGAGCCTGAACTTTCTTGACAAAATCAAATTCCATACATCCAACAATGTTTGGCTGTGTTCCCTGTCTGTCTGTATGCTGGCTCCACACATTTTCCTTTATTGTGAATGAAATGACTCTTTGCGTAGCCAGGTGACGCATTTCTCCTGCTATAGGCGTCACCTGTGTGCCCCAGTTCTTTGTGAGGCTATGACCTTAGTGCATGTGGCCTTTAGGGGGTAATGCAAACATGGGAACTTCCTATCTCTCTATCTTTTTATTTTCTACTCTCTGATTCATCATTGATTAAAGACAATCAACTGTAATTGCATTAATAAACACTTATTTGCTGACCTTTTAATGGCTTTGAACTCATAGTTTACATCTTTTCTTTCAATGTATGACAGTAGATTTGCAGTCAGTATTCCAGAGACTGCACTATGCTATTCACTCATGAGCTAGAAGCCCTTCCTGTAGGTCTGAAAGGCTCAGTTTACATGCAAGAGCTTTTCAGTATCCCACACCTAATATTAGCATTACAACATGCCTGTGTTAAATCATTTAAAGCTTAATGATGAAATAAAAATAAAAGTGAAATCATTTGGATTATCATTCATATATCATTTGTGTGTCGCTCATAGTACTCACTAGATTGTATAATATGTGTATATGTATTGTGCCTGACCAAGTTGCTACTTGCGTGTGGTAGTGAGGGTTTGTGTGCGTTGCTGCAGCTCAAGTGTGGGAGCTTCTCTCATGACTGCTCAGCTGGACCCCTGCTCTCAGCCACTAATCCCATCAGGCATCCAGTGGGGCTGGAGGAGAAAAATATCTTTGTTGTAGAGAAGAGCATGCCGCTTAGTTAAAGCCAGCGTTTGAAGCCTGCAGGCCTGTTGTGTTGTGTGTCACCAGGGATGTCTGGTGAAAGCGGTGTGTGTCCTTCCGCAAAGAATTTCATGACATGGCACTCCAGCTAGGCGAGAGAGCACACTGACCTCTGCAGTTTATTTTCAGTGTGAGCTACAGACATTCCTTGCAGTACATTTGGAATGTGACCTTGACAGCGTTGGGGTCAACCCGTTCTCATCCCAACGCGTCAAATATCGACTATTTGTCACGCCCCTAAGCGTTACATATGGACGCCGAAGGTACCCTTCCGCGTCTGTTTATTGACGCTCCGGGTTCTACATTCACTCTCATGCAAACCCCAGCTCGGCTGGACGGGACGCTGAGAGCAGAGGCTCCAGCCTAAACGTCAAATATAAACGCGGAGGGTAAAAATCTGTGTCCGGATTTGACGCTCCAGGGTCTGCATTGACTCTCATGCAGACCCCGGCTCGGCAGGACGGGACGCTGCGAGCAGAGGCTCCAGCCGTCCATTCACTCCCATAATAACCTGGTCACGCGAAGCATGACGCCGCTAACTACTGTCTCATTGAAGAACCGAGTATCCTCTGCCCGGAAGTGTTTTTCTCACTATTTTCTCACTATTTGTACACTTTGTCCCGAGAATATATCCACTGACACGTTAAACAAGGCCAAAATTTGAATTACCTGGCTAAATATCTACGTTAATGTGAATTTATACTAAAACAACAATGATAACAATGGATAAATTGGATTTCAACACTGTTTACATCTACTTAGGACCCACCACCCTCGCGTGTGCGACATGTTACTATGGAAACGAAAGGGTTGTTTCGCTTCGCATTTGTGCCGACATAATTCGCTTCCTTATAGTCTCCTTTGAGTGAATGGAGAACCCGGAGCGTCAATAAACAGACGTGGAAGGGTTCCTTTGGCGTCCATATGTAACGTTTAGGGGCGTGACAAATAGTCGGTATGTGACGCGTTGAGAGAGAGATGAGAACGGATTGGTTGGGGTAGTTACTGAAAAAAAAAGTAATCCATTAGACTTTATTTAGGTACTTGCGAATTAAAGAAAGTACACTACTAGCTACATTACTTTTGGATTGTTCCATGACATTAGTTGAACTGCAATATACTTTAATTGGCAAGTACCACTATAAAATATTATAGTGCCATTGTGAAAGGAGGGTGGGGGGGGGGGGGTGGGGGGGGGTTAAGGTAATGAGGAGAGACTGCATTGTGTTGTCTGTCTTAAAGTGCTAGCTTGTGACAATGAGGAGCTGAACAAGATAAGACACCACTTGGAGACAAAACATCTGGAGCACAAAGACAAGCCAGTTGAGTTTTTCAGAAAAAAACTTGTATACTGCCGTGCTCAACAGTGTCTCTTAAGTAATGCTGCATCCGTGCCAGTGAATGCACAATCACTTGATAAGTTGCTCACTGAGTGGCACAGTGTAGAAACGGGCGCACAATAGTACTTTCCTGTGCTATACTGTATGATTTGGTTTCAACTATGCCTGATGGTACTACAGACAGCACACGAAGGGCTCTTGCTCTGTCCAACAACACCATCGGCAGGCACCTTTATTCAAAGGACATGGAGGAGCAACACAATCGGCAGTCACTTTTATTCAAAGTACATAGAGGAGCAGTGTAATGATTAGGTGCCTAGCAGCTGGCTGCTTTTCTCTGCAGATGGATGTAGCAACTGACAGCGACAAGGGCTGTTTATTTACAACATATGTCAGATTCATAGATGGAGACGACATGAGGGAGGAATTGGGGCAGGCTATGGTTGGGAAATGAGGAGGGCTTGTCGCGAACTGAATGAAATAATGGCCGATGCCATTGCCATGTTTAACTACATAAAACACACCCTGTCAAAGCCCGCATTTTTTCCTGCACTGAGCGAGGAAATGGCCTCGATCACACAGCTGTTCTGTTTAACAGTGAGGGCAGTGATCTTGCCTACTTATTCTACTGTAACAAGTTCCCAATGAAACTTGACTACTTCAGTGACATGTTTCTGAAAGTGAATTGAGGTACAAGCAGCAAAGCTGCGGGAACCCATTGTGTTTGTTAGTCTTCTTCTTTTTCTTGTTCCTCTTTGGGGCTGCCATAGACTCCCAGTCGGGAAGTAAGCAGAAGATTGAACTGCATGGTAAAAAGTTGTGAAATTTGGCGCATTGATGAACACAGTGTCAACATAAGTTGACCAAGTTACACTAAACACTGTCTAGCACCACCAACAGTGGTGCTAGAAGAAAAATTTCAGTGGTTGCAAACTTGATCACCATTTTGATTGTATCCGTTTGCTGGCTATGGCCGTTTTGTATTTGAGTTTACATCTCGGGAATGCTTTGGCACAACCAATCCAGATTTGATCACATGCTCTCAGATTCTGTCTAGTGCCACTTGGCCTCTAGCGGGTGCTGTTCAACAAAGCATTGTTTTTGCTGATATCTCTTTATGTGCATTTATTGGGGTCCAAGCAGTGAAGCTGCAGGAACGTTGTCTTTGTTCATTAGGGTCTGAGCAACGAAGTTGCAAGAACCCTCTTTAATCAATCAATCTTTATTTATAGAGCACATTTCATGCACAAGGCAAACTCAATGGGCCTCATTCACGAACCGTTCTTATGAACAAATTTGTTCTTAAGTCCCACTTAGGAAGATTTTACGAAGATTGTGGCATTCATGAATTTCTTCTTATCCAGGATTTATTCTTAGGTAAGAACAAATCCTACGAACACTCAGGAGTATACTTAGGCACATATCAGTGCTGACATGTTGGCATGGTTGGGTTTGCTTCTCTGTACAATTCAACAAAATTCAATATTACAGTGATAATTCTGTCATATTTATTATTTACTCATTTTATGTGTTTGTAAATGTACTGAGAATTTTTATATTTTAAAAAATTAAAATGTGCTTTGATTTAACATTCACCAAGTGAATTGGAAACTGCCCCTTTTTTGTTTGTGCTGGTATAGCTTGAACTAAGGCTACCGAATATTTAAGTTTTCTCTATTTAAGTTTTTTTTCTCTTCACCTGCTGCTCTCCATCTGATCTCTGCTTTGCTTTAAGTATTTTGTTGTTGTTTGCTCCGTTTTGTTTCTGTTTGCTTGTTGCTGTTTACTTCCTCCTGTCCACACAGCCTTGCAGTCTCTTTAACAGGCCTTTTATGGGCTTTGATGGGGCGGTTACCTATGCTAATCCTATGTTAATTAGACTCAACTGGCACGCCCTCTCAACTTAAGAAGAAATGGCATTCATCAAGTAAGAACACAGCTGCGAACATTTCTGAGGCTTACGAACGTGTTGATGAATCAGACGTAGGGTTTTCTTAAGGATCTTCTTAAGTGCAACATATGAAAGAATCTAAGAAGATTCTGAAGAACATATTGGTGAATGAGGCCCAATGTGCTTTACAGTGGTTACTGCACAAAGATAAACATCCCTGCCTTATATTCCCTCGTAAAGGCTGAGGAACAACTCCCAAGAAAACCCAGCAAGGGGAACAAAGGAAGAAACCTCAGGGTGACAGACAGAGGAGGGGATCCTCACCCTGGACCAGCAGGGGGGCACAAACAGAGCAGTTTATAATTTGCAGACATCTTACAGACAGAGGACAGATAAACAGACTAATTTAAAGCACATAAGTAGCAGGTAACCCATCTTGGATGGGCAGGCATGGACAAACATGGCAGACAGACAGGTAGGTAGCAGGTAACTCATTTAGGATGGGCAGGCATGCACAGATATGACAGACAGACAGGTAGGTAGCAGGTAGCACATTTAGGATGGGCATGCCCATGACATGACAGACAGACAAACGTAACAGTTTCAGCACATAGGTTACAAATAACAACAAGACTGACAGGACAGACGGGCACAAGAAACAGTATACCGCACTCCGTTGACCACAGGGGTCCCTGGAGTGACATGTTAGTCCCATGCAGTCAGGGCAACAGAAAGATCACAGCACCATGACACTAAGAGAAGGGCTAGGTGGAATTATTGATACACAGTTGAAAAAAGGTTTTTAGCTGATTCTTGAACATTGTTACTGATGTGGCCTGTTTAACTGTGTCAGGTAGGTTGTTCCACGGGCGTGGCGCATAGATACTGAAGGCAGCCTCTCCCTGCCTCGTGTTACTCCGAGGGATGATTAACCTATCACTGATTGTGGATCTGAGCGGTCTCGGTGGTGTGTAGTTCACTAGCATGTCTGTTAAGTACTGGGGTGCGAGGCCATGTAAAGCTTTGTAGACCAGGAGCAGGATTTTAAAGTCAATGCAGGTTTTTACAGGTAGCCAGTGCAGTGATTTAAGGACTGGTGTGATGTGGTGAGATCTCCTAGTTTTGGTGAGAACACGCGATGCTGCATTTTGAATTATTTGTAATCTATGTATACTTGATTTTGAACAGGCCATTGCAGTAATCTATTCTGCTTGATATGAATGTGTGAATCAGCTTCTGAGTCTGTGGAAGCCTCTTAATTGAGATATATTTTTCAGATGGTAGAATGCTGATCTAGTAATGTAGTTGATATGATTTTTAAAGTCCAGAATACTATCAATTATCACACCTAGATTTTTTGCTTCCATCTTACAGCTAAGGCAGGGGTAGGCAACCTGTTCCACAAACAACCGCTGTGGCTGCAAGTTTTTGTTCCAACCTGTCCATAGCACACAGATTGACCAATCAACTGTCTGAAGACTCAGATCAGTTGATTGAATAACCCAAATCAGGTGTGCTGCTGCCTGGTTGGAACAAAAGGCGCACAAAAAATCCTCTTGAAGCCCCGCCCTCAACCCAACAGGAAGTCAGCCATTTTGACACATTTGTTTTCTCTTTTTGAAAGAGTTGTTCCAAGGGCTATAACCTGATTGACTTAGGTACAGATCATCCAGAGACCATGGTGACCAACACTCAACTCACTCTGTGTCAAAATGGGATTTTATTTTTTTTTTCACGCTCAGGTTTTACACTTACATGTAGTACTCCTAAATAATTGGCCACATCAACTTCTTTCCACTTGTAATACATGCAGAACGAGTTGGTGAAGCTACATTAAAAATGCAGTGAATTTACCACCAATGGTATCCGTGTGGCGGACATGAATACCGATCTCTTGCCATGTATTATGAGTGATGTCTTTAAAGAACTCCTATCATCATAAAAATTGGTACACTAATTGAGGACACATAATGGAGAGCTCTGACACATAATAGAAGCACAGCCCATGGGGGGCCAAAATGCAAAAGTAGCGCCACCTATAATTGTTGACCACTTCCCATAAAGATTTTTTAAAATGTTGTCATAGGCAAATAAAAATTGGTTTGCAGATACATCCTAAAGGGATATATAAAAAAGTCTCTTGACATGATGACCGTAACCTGACAGGAAGTCGGCCATTTTGATTTGAATTCTTGAATTTTAAAAACATCTTCTTCAAGGTTAACCCTTGGTACAAATCATCTATGGACCAATCTGAGAAAATGTTATGTACAGAATTTGCCATGCCAGAAGTCAAACGGCATGGCCACTAGCACATGACAAAGTTTAGTTATTCGTCATCAATATTTCAAATTGCTTATCCGGGCAGGCACTTCATCATAGAAGCTTCAAAATTGCTGAACATGACTGCTTTGTATGTTAGGTAATGGCCTTGTCAATGGGCGTTGCTAAATGTCTCTATAGCGCCACCTTTTTCAAAAACCCCTCCCCTGAAGGGTTTTTGTGGAGTAGAAAAATGAAAATTTGAAGGCTTATATAGTTCATTGAGATGCACAAAAAAGTCTTGCACGGATAGTCAGAATTTCACAGGAAGTCAGCTATTTTGGTTTCAATGTTCAAGTATCGCTATTTCAATACATAATAAATACAATATACAATTTTCTTGTCACCCGAGTCTGCCTTTAGTTTTCATCCCATCAACTACTCAACATATTGTATGAGATCATCTTAATGGCATTGTGATCAAAAGTACAGAAAAGATTTTCTCTATGTCAAGGGGTGTGGCTGTATGGCAGCCATAGTAGAGAGATGGCTCATTAGACGGAATCTCATTGGAACTTCTGGGCCGTTTTACAGGAACTTCACGCTATGCGTGTGTCTCCACTGACTGGGCTGTTCCGATAGGGCCGCTTTCAGGAACTTTTACAGGAACCAACGGAGTACCTGGGTAGGTACTTGCGAACGGCCCGGTAGAGTCTCTGGGCGGTACTAGAAGCTAATTCGCACAGATTGGTTGTCGCAAATGACATCAGCAGATCGCAACAAGCAGCCACGATCTGCTGCTTCATGAAAGCTTCATGAAAGTAAAGGCCCCGCAGACGGAGCCTCCATGCTTCCGTGCCACCTCTGTAGTGTTCTACCCGACCACAGGGGGCAGTACAAGTCTCTGCCCCCGGAGCAGACAAAGAAGAGATTGTCTTAAAAATAGGCTGACAATTGGGGTGGGGTGCTACTGGGTCAAAAGCGATGTCTACTACAGTCTCTCTCTCTGTCTCTCTCTCTCTCTCTGCGCGTGGCAGGACCGCATACAGGAAAGCCTGCGCAAAGTGCAGGTCAGTTGAAAAACTGACATTTTAATGAATTTAAGTGTCATTAAAAGCGGACATGCCTGGTCAAAGTGGTTGTTTTGTCCCCGTAATTAAACATGGATCCATAGTACTTCGCTGCTTTAAATGTACGACCAGGAGTACAGCTGAAGCAGCGTTCCTATTGGTCAACGTCTCTCGTCTGATGCATCCATGACAACCAACAACAAACTGCTTCTTCGTGGGGGAAAAATGAGCGCTCCCACATTGTCAATGGGGTTTTTGAGCGCTCGATTCCACCTACTGGTGTGACGAGACATCCCAACCTCGTCCATGTCCATTTCCTCCTCTGCTGCTGTTTTGTCTTAGCACTTTTCGGACGTGATATGATGACGTCGCCGCTAGGTTCTTACAATGCCACGTAAGAGGACCAGGCCAAGTCGCGGCCCGGTCAAAAGTACCTCCCCACAAAATGTACCAGAACCATCTTTAATTTTCTTTTTGGGGTCCAAGCAGTGAAGCTGCAGGAGCCCATTGTGTTTGTTCGTTTTCTTCTTCTCCCTCTTCTTCTTCTTATTATTATTACTGGGGTCACTGCAGCTATATTTTAATTTCTAGTTGCAGGGCACAAGCATACACTTCCCACATCTAGCAGATATAATCCCATCATTCATCAGAAAACTTGAGATGTGGCTGCAACAAATGAAAGAAGGCAATGTGGACACATTTGAGAACCTGAAATCATTCACTGAAGACAACAAGCTGCAGTGGTCCCATGTATGAAAGAACACAACTCCGCCCTTCAGAAACATTTCCAGAAATATTTTTTTCTGCAGTATCCCAAACAATATGACTAGATCTGTGACTCCTTTAGAGCAACAGCACCTGCTGACTTCAGCACATTGAAGGGGCAACAGTTAATTGACACCTCTGATTCAACACTGAGGCTGCAGTTTCAGTCAATGACACTGACTGCATTTTGAATTGTGGTGGAGAAGGATTAGCCACAGCTAGGTAAAAGAGCCCTGGCCATTCTTCTTCCTTTTACCACATCCTACCTATGTGAGTTTTTCTGCTGTGGCCTTAATCAAAACAAAATACAGATCAAAGCGGGACCAAAGCGGGACATTTAAAATGAGCGGCAATCCCAAAACTGCAAACCAGATTCGAGAAGATATAGAGCATGAAGCAAGCTCACACCAGCTACTGAAAAGGTGTGAGCGTTAAATGTGTATTTTTTGCTCAACAAACCTTCAGTTTTTTGTTTTTTTTTCCTCTGAGGGAGTTGTTTTTCAAAACCCATTTTTGCAGAGGCAATTTCTGAATAAATGGATTAACAGTAATGTTGAATGTTCAAAAAGAAGATATTTTTTTTTACTGTATCTACATTACATTGTTATGGTGTATAAATCCTGAGTGTTTTGTAATACACAATGAACATTTTAAGTATTTGCAGACCAGTTCTGATTTGTTCTGTAATTTTAAATTTTTTCAATTTTAATTTCCATTTTTTCCCATTTTCACAGTTACAGTTTTGTATGTCAGTCTCTTAACCTGATGAGATTAAATTATTTAGGTCTCTTACTTAATGCTAATTCATCTAATCATATAGTAACTCAAAATGAAAGAGGAAAAAGGATGGTTTGCCTTGCTAAAAGTGGTCATAGCCGTGTCCATGTGACTAATAATCATCCAGATTAACAAATTGCCAATGGTATCTGAAGCACCTTGCATTTCCAATGGTACCTGAATGCATCTTGTGGCACCAGTAACAACCCAATTAGCCCAAAACTGGTTTCAAATAAATAAACAAATCAAGTGAAGCGACAGTTCAGGGAGGCCATGCAAGTCAGGCTCAGCGAGGCTTTAACTGATAACAGCTGATCACAAAGCCTCGCCCCATCAGCTGACAGCTCACCTGACTCGCTCCGAGGAACCCATTGGAAGCTTAATTCATGACACCCTATTTAAGCTCCTTCAGGCTGCCTAACCTTGCTGCTTCCACTGCTCACTGTGCCTCAACCCTCCTCTACCGCACCTCCTCCATTTGTGCTGTTCAATTCTGTGCAACTTGTCTCTGTCCACTATGGGGTTGTGCTACCGCTCTCCCTGCTTTAAGCCTTTCCATGATGGCTCGTAGAAGGGCAGGGACGCATACGCTCCCTGCCTCAGGCGTTCCATGCATGCGTGCGGAAGAGCGGGGAGGTCCCAGAACAGAGCCATACCGCCAAATACAATGCATTGCTTGCAGTTAAACTAATAAAAGCTTTTTGACTGAAGTGGTCCTGACTGAAATGATGCTTAGCCAGGTGGTTTGTGGGAGGCGGGGGGAGGTCAGTCGGTGGCAAGCAATGATGAGGCCAGGTCTGTGATTTGGTGAAAATGTGCATGGGCAAACTTTTTAAGACATGTTTCTCAAGACACAATTATGAGGATTACTGAAAATCTGAAATGTCATCAAAAGATTTAAGAGAATTTTGGAGCAACACATTCTTCCACATACTCCTCCAGACAACAAGAAATCTGCATACACTGCCTACAGCTAATTTCTTGTTATATTTTAGCTTTTTGCAACTTTTTGGACTATTCCTCATTGATCTTATTTTGTGTCTCTTGTGCCTCCCTTATTTACCCTCAGAACTAGCCAAGTATGATGGGACACAACAGATAGAGTGACAGCACAGACACCTGGGGACAAAGAAAAGAAGTAGGAGAACCAAGAGAGTGGATTCTAAAACGGCAATGCAAATGGGTGAGACGGAGGATGAGCGAGTGGCACAGGCCAGCATGCTGTTTGAAAACTTTGTTCAGGCCTCCACCTGTAAGGGGACCTTGCAGGCCTTCAGCATCCTCTGTAGACAGCTGGAGCTGGATCCTCTAGACTACATACACTTCTACAGCTCCTTGAAGGCTGCAGTCAGCACCTGGAAAGTCAAGGCCCTGTGGACCAAACTTGACAAAAGGGCTCAACAAAAGGTCTACAGCCATAACAAAGCCTGCCTTGGCACCAAGGTAAGATGCCCTTACTAATAGATGATTGCTCACTTACATGGCCTCAAGGGAGGAATGATGCCTTGCTTCAATGGTTGAGTTTTTCACTGGTGGCAAAAGTGTCCCAGTCAGTTTGGATGTATCCAACATCATCCAGTGGATCTGCTATTAATTAGAAAAAACCTAATCAGTTGATGGCCATTCAATACAATATATACATATCATTTGTATATATGGTAAATATGTGTCTGGTTGAGTTGATATGTATTTAATTACAGTGCAGTGATCTCAGAAATTATGGGGTCCCCTGCCTGAGTGGGTTTGTAAATTAAATTCAAATTAGTGTATGTAAAGTACATCTGTTGCAATGACTGTATATGTGATATGTATATAAAGAAAAAATAAGGTGTCTTTTGGTGTATCCACCATGACTGTTCCCTAAAATGAAAGTACTGTAGACTGGTTCTGGAAAGTGGAACTGAAGCCTAGTTTGTTTTAACTAATGTAAGGAAGTGAGAACATACATGCACAAACCAATGTACTTCCTCTCATCTCTACTTCTACAACTGTGAGAACTAAAATGCTCACACACACAACACACTCACATTCACACTCACACTCACCTCCACCTCATTGTGGCCTCTCCTCCGCAGTGTCTGATTATTGGCGGAGGTCCTTGTGGTCTGAGGACTGCAATTGAGCTAGCGCTGCTGGGCTGCAAGGTGGTGGTCATTGAGAAGAGAGACACCTTCTCCAGGAACAATGTGCTTCACCTGTGGCCCTTCACCATCCATGACCTCAGGGGCCTGGGAGCCAAGAAATTTTATGGAAAGTTCTGTGCTGGCTCTATTGACCACATTAGTAAGTAGTTTGGTGTCAATCCCAATCTGGTGCTTTTAAAGCAATCATGAAAGAAGAGACTGAAATGCCCTTTTTCTTTTTGAGCTTTGAGGAGGAATGGAAATTATTCTTTGTTCTTGTCAAATAGCTCTATTTCTCTACTTTCTGCTATGTCAACCACTGTAGCCATATATATATACTCAAAGTAGGATTTAATTAACTTTAAATAACTGTTTTCTAAGTGCTCTAATAGTAAACCTATTCATTAACTGTGAAGTGAAGGCACCCTGATTGATTGCTGTTGATATATGCAGCCTTCTGCATATGCAGTCTCCCTGAGATTTTAGGAGAGACAATATGAGTATGTATGTGTGCATCCATCCAAGGCATCCGGCAGCTCCAGCTGATGTTGCTTAAAGTGAGTCTGATCCTGGGAGTGGAGGTCCATGTCAACGTGGAGTTCTCCAAACTTTTGGAGCCTCCAGCAGAACAGAGCGACAGTGGTGAGTCTGTCTGTGTTTGTGTGCTGATATTTGAATATGAAAGGCTCATGAGTGGCAGTGACATAGAGGCAGTCTGCAAACCTCAGCCACATATGGAAAGTTTTCTGACTCACAAAACCATACGTTAAAACAATCAGAAAGTCCTTGAGGTAGGTAACATTTGACATTTTTGCAACTATTGAAAAGTATCAACATCTACATACAAAGGCCATTGATGGTAATTTTTGCCATGATTTTAGGTTTGCCTCCATGATTCTTAAAATATGCCACATATCTTCACTATGGACATAGTCCTACGGACAAGTCCTTTATGTTTCATTCCTGTCTTTCAATTTAAACATCACATCGAGGACATTGCATCAGGGATTGATGATTAGATAAGACATATTAGAGTTTTGGAAAATGATTTTGGACCTTGTTTGCTGTGTGATTCTCCAGGTCTTGGATGGCGAGCTGAGATCCGGCCATCCATCCACCCTGTTTCAGAGTATGAGTTTAATGTGGTGATTGGAGCCAACGGATGCAAAAATACGCTGGATGGTGAGGGGAAAAACATCCTAGAGCTCATAAGTGAAAGTGGCATGGTGGGATACATTTTGCCAGTTGATGTGAGACAGAATGACTCTTCATTGCATAACTTCTGCCCTCCCTCCCGTTTTACATTATTACAATAATAAAGCTTCCCTATGAGAATGCCCAGGTACTACGCAATTCTACAACTTTTTTATTCTGTTTGAAGGACAGTCGGTGGGAAAAAATGTTGTACTACTACGCAATTCGACAACTTTTTTATTCTGTTTGAAGTACAGTCGGTGGAGAAAAGGTGGACACCAATACAAATCCATGTTTGTCTTCTTCGTTTGTCTCTTTCCTTCTTCGTGAATCGTCCTTCAGCTGAACAACCAGGCTTTTTCTTTGAAAAAAGGCCCTTCCTTATGCATAGCACATTCCTGATGCATAGTTGCTTTAAAGAAACATTCCTTTCTGACCCACATTTTCAAGATAAACATACACAACATAGAGGCCAAAGTAGTATTTGTTATTTTTGACTGGAAAACTGTTTTTGGCCACTGGGTAAAGCATTTCCTGTTGACACAGTTCAACTGAAACCTCATTACTTGGATGTCAGCTGCGTCTCTGCCGTCGTGTATATGAAATCTCTGAGAGCCTTTGTTTGCTTTTTCTTCAGGTGTTGTGGACCTTGCATTCAATGGGTGTTCATCTGTGCGCCTGCATGTCTATCTGTCATATATGCACATGTTTTCTGACACATGAATTACACACAGAATTAATTTTCTTTCATATATGGTCAGTGGCAAAAGGGAGGGAAACTACTGTCTAGGGGCTAGGCATCCTAAGCTGCCAGGACCCCATTGTTTTGGTTCTTCTTTTTCTTCTTTTTTAATTTAGAAAATTCACGACATGCGTCTATAGCCATACATGCTATAGATTTGCAACTTTCACCAAAAAAAAACACTGGAGTTTTCCCTTGGTATGGGTCATGGACAGTGCTTTTCAACCCGTCTCTGCAGGATTCAATCGCAAAGAGTTTCGAGGGAAACTGGCCATCGCCATCACAGCAAACTTTGTCAACAAGAACACCACAGCAGAGGCCAAAGTGGAGGAGATCAGTGGCGTCGCCTTCATCTTCAACCAGAAGTTCTTTCTGGAGCTCAAGGCAGACACGGGTGAGAGAATAAAAATAAGCTGCCCACATTGACATATAGCATATGCGCTAAGTGAGATCCCCTGTTCTTTCTATTTTTAGGAATTGACTTGGAAAACATAGTTTACTACAAAGACAACACACACTACTTCGTCATGACGGCAAAGAAACAGAGTCTTCTGGACAAAGGGGTCATCATAAATGTGAGTTCCATATGTACATATGCAAGTAAACCATCTCTATTGCATTCAGTGATCTTTGTTTTAAGGTGTTGGGGTACCATATTATAAAAATGTCTGTATATCATAATTTTGAATATCATTCATAATATGACAACCATAGGACTCATAAAGAAGGATTTAAATAGTTAATGGCACATGTTCTGTTGGTGTGAAACCTTTTGAAATAAAACATACAGACAGATTTTCCAGACAAAAATGAGCAGTTGGTGATTAGTCATGAACTTCAGCTTCATTTAAAGAACCAGTTAAAGAACCAGTTCATAACTAAGTTGTTGTTGGGCTGCAGTACAAATGTGTATATGTGTAATTGGCCATTACATGCAAAAGGTTCAACACATCATCCAAGCAACTCCAGAAACTCATTACAATATCCAGTGCCTAAGGTCTAACGATAATTTTTTTTTAAAAGTAGGATTTTATCCCTATTCTTGAATATAGAAAGGGTGTCCTGGGTCCTGGACTCAAACTGATAAATGGTTTTACAGGAGAGGGCCTTGGTAGCTGAATCAATTTTGAAGAACGAGAACGATGGCCCATCTCCCTGCAGACCCCGAAACCTATGATATGAAGTTCACCAGACCGAGACACCAAGCAGCCTGAATCCCGTCTGAATTTTGCAATTCTGTTTCAGATTTCAGATCAAACCATTTCTTTTTCACCTCCACTAGTGTGCATCCTTCTCCTGACACTGCGTCCACTGCACATGTCATAGCCTCCCCTGCTTCTTTTTTGTTTGTGCTGGTATAACTTGAACTAAGGCTTCTGAATATAATTTAAGTTTAAGTTCAATTTAAATTGAAGTTTAAGTTTTCTCTCTAAGATTTTTTTTCTCTTCACCTACTGTGCTCCATCTGATTTCTGCTTTGTTGCCTGCTGCTTGTTGCTGTTTACTTGCTCCTGTCCACGCAGCCTTGCAGTTTCTTTTACAGGACCTTTTATGGGCATTGATGGGACGGTTACCTATGCTAATCCTATGTTAATTAGACTCAACTAGCATACCCTCTCAATTTAAGAAATGGCATTCAACAAGTAAGAACACAGTTGCGAACATTTCTGAGGCTTACGAACGCGTTGATGAATCTGACGTAGGGGTTTTCTTAAGAAACTTCTTAAGAACAACTTACGAGAATCTAAGAAGATTCTTAAGAACACATTGGTGAATGAGGTCCAATGGCCCTAGCCCTGTGCTTCTCATTTGCAGTATATGCTTGCCTTGGCTGGGATCAGCCCACACAAAGACACTAGATCTGGCACTGAACACCTACCTGATCACTGGATACTTGAAACCCACCAACAAAAACATCTACATCTCCTTGCCTGTATTGCCCTTCCAAAAATCAGACAGGAAGTTACAAGCAAAGTTGATAACACTCCCATCCAGTATTTGCAAGAACTGGCAGCACAAGACACACACGTACACAAAAACCCTGTTTAGCTGTTTGGCTTTGTCGTTGGTTGACAGCCTACACTGCTCTTCTGGCTCATTGCATTAGTAACTTGTGATTCCAACAAGAGGCTTGACTTGCTTTTGCTGTGTTATTCTGCACAAAAACACAAGGTAGAATACTTTCACTACATGTTTTTATGTAATAGGAGACACACACACGCACAGAAAAAAAGTGTGTGTATATATATATATATTTTTTTTTTTGCGGGCCAAACCACAGTTCCTTTTCTCTTTTTTTTCTTTGCAAAATAGTGGCATCTGCAGATCCTGCAGCTGCTTCATAACCCCAGGAAATGGTGCATTATCAGTCCCATTGCATACAGTTAGTTTTGGTTACAGTTCAAGTTCTCTGGTTTAAACCTTTCGCTTCTGTTTTGTTTACAGTCTCCTCCATCTTCAGATTAACATCCCAAGTTGTTTCTTGATATCTTCTTGAATGTTGCTCCGAAAATCTGAGAACTGTTTGGAGAGGTTTATCTCCAGCTCATAGACATAGAAGTAACCATGCCTTTATTTATGGCGTTGTGGATAGAGGCTAATGGCCATCCTGCTTAGCAGAACCTTGCCATGCTTCCCTTTTCATGCGTAAGGACATACTGAAACTATATTTGTCACCCCCCAGCATTAGTATGCTCTACTAAAGTCCTTTGAAGCAAATTACCTGTATTACCTGGGTTTGTTGCAGTTGGGAGCAAAGTTCCGATGCAGCTATCTCCGCCTCCAAAAGTTGCTACTGAAAGTCCCAAAAAACCTGCAATCACTGCATTCATTACTTTTACAACAGGTCAGTGCAATTTCTGGAGGAATTACCTAATTTCCTAATTTTCCTGTCTAAATACAGGACTACATGGAGACAGAGCGACTGCTGGGAGCTGATAATGTCAACCACGAAGCTTTACTGTCTTATGCCCGAGAGGCAGCTGACTTTGGCACAAACTACCAGCTTCCATCTCTGGACTACGCAATTAACCACTATGGACATCCAGACGTCGCCATGTTTGACTTCACCAGCATGTATGCCTCGGAGAATGCTGCCCTGATCAGGGAGAAGAACGGCCATCAGCTACTGGTTGCCCTGGTGGGAGACAGTCTACTAGAGGTAAGCTGTAAGGGACAGAGGGGAGTGTTGGTATATAGTTGTATGTGTATCCACATTGACAGCCTGTTTTGTTGCTCCCAGCCCTTCTGGCCAATGGGTACAGGCTGTGCCCGTGGTTTCCTGGCATCCTTCGACACTGCCTGGATGGTGAGAGGCTGGGCACAGGGCAGGAGCCCTCTGGAAATACTGGCTGAGAGGTGCACAACAGTTTCTTTAGTCATGCAAGATAAACTTGTCTGTACTCTGTTTTCTCTGGTTGTCGTATTGAGGAAAACAAATGTCACTGCACAGTCAATGCTGCTAAGATCGTCCATACAACATTTAGTCTAAAGCAAGATATTCAGTCTTTTGGGACTTTTAAACTTTAAGAACATTGGGCCTCATTCACCAAAATCTTCTTAAGAATCTTCTTAGATTCTTTCTTACGTCAGATTCATCAATGCGTTCGTAAGCCTCAGAATTGTTCACAATTGTGTTCTTACTTGATGAATGCCATCCCCTCTTAAGTTGAGAGGGAGTGCCAGTTGAGTCTAATTAACATAGGATTAGCATAGGTAACCGCCCCATCAATGCCCATAAAAGGGCCTGTAAAAGAAACTGCAAGGCAGTGTGGACAGGAGCAAGTAAACGGCAACAAGCAAACAGCAACAAAGCAGAAATCAGATGGAGCACAGTAGGAGAAGAGAAAAAAAAATCTTAGAGAGAAAACTTAAACTTCAATTTAAATTGAACTTAAACTTAAATTATATTCAGAAGCCTTCGTTCAAGCTATACCAGCACAAACAAAAAAGAAGCATGGGAGGCTATGACATGTGCAGTGGACACAGTGTCAGGAGAAGGAAAAACAAATGGTTTGATCTGAAATCTGAAACAAATAAAAAAAAATGCTAAATACCGACAGCGATGCAACGGACAGGAGGGGAAACGGCAGACGCCAACCTATCTGAGCTGGACCAGTGTCATAGGGGAGTTTCCAATTTACCTGATCAATCAATGTTAAATCATCATAATGAATATGACTGTACTATTGAATTTTGTTGAATTGTACAAGAGAAACAAACACAACCATGTCAACATGTCAGCACTGATATGTGCCTAAGTATACTCCTGAGTGTTCGTAGGATTTGTCCATTCATGAATGCCACAATCTTCGTAAAATCTTCGTAAGTGGGACTTAAGAACAAATTTGTTTGTAAGAACGGTTCGTGAATGAGGCCCACTGGATGAACTATGTGTAAACTTTTAATTCAGATACATTTGCTGCAAGATTTCTTTTTTTTCTTCGTTTTTTGTGTCCTTTTTAAGGGTTAGATAAAAAATTTTTTTCTCAAATGTTGCCCTTCTGATTGCGAAGTATACTTTTTTTTTATATAGGAAACCTGTCTAACTGGTATAAAACAAATTTGTGTATTTCTAGAAATGCACAGTGACATCCACTGCTGCAATGTAGTTCTTGGAACTTTGAAGCAGCGATCACAAGTTCTATTTGCTGTGCTGTTCCTCAGGGAGAGTGTGTACCGGCTGCTCCCTCAGACTACCACAGAGAACATTAGTAAAAACTTTGAGCAGTACACCATTGACCCAGCAAGCCGCTACCCCAATCTCAACTCCAGCTGTGTACGCCCACACCAGGTTAGTCCTTCACTCCATTTCAGTTTTCTCAATCATGCTCATCTCATATTCCTTTGAGAGATAATTAATCTAACAGTACAGTAACTTGTATAGATTGTATTGTTAAGACCAGGGCATGGGGGACTCAAACGCAGAGACACAGATAGGCAGGTTTTGCAGTGATTTCTTGAAGACAGATGACTGAGGGCGAGTGAGTGAGGGGAAGGGTTGGCGGCCTGGTGTACATCAGCGCGGCAAGAGTTAGTGAGGGTCGAGGGCTTATGTGGGCCAGCCGGGGCTGGGGCTGTCAGGAAATGGATAGTGGGGGTAGAGTTGAGAGTCCAACTGTAATACAGATCGATGATGAGGGGCAGGCAGGCAGGTATGTGGACGGACAGACAGATGGACAGGCAGACTTGGGCTTGAGTGGTGATGCCAAGGCATAGTTGGTTTAAGACCCGACAACCCCTACTCAGTTGTCGGGGCTTATCTAGCAGCCAAGTTCCACCTCCAACAGATGCAGGAAGTTACAAAGGGGCGGTCCTAACATGTATTGCTTTATATTTCCTAGATTGTCTATTTTCAATAAAGCAAGTGTCTCTGAAATGAGGTCATTATAAGATATAAGATATCATAAGCTCATCATCAATTACTAAGAGATAATCTACCACTATTGATTATACCGTGGTCCACAATTCAAGAGTGATAATAGTGATTATGGCATACCAGCAACCAAATGCATTAGCTAAGTTGATCAACAGTGCAGCAAAGAGCTCTATTTAAGCATCATCTGTCCACCTTCAGCCCTGGACAGTGACTAGGCTCCCACATGATTTGTGTCAGCTGCAAAACCATCTGTTTACTTTTGCAGTGAGAATGAACAAATGAACATAATTGTCCATACTTGTATCTGGTTTCAAATCATTTTACAGTACAATATTTCTTCATCTCCTTTTCTCAGGTGCGTCATTTGTTCATTGATGGCCAGCAGGGCTTGTGGCACCTGGAAGGAGGAAAGCCTATGGAAAGATCAGTAAATTTATCCAGGCGAGGTGAGATGGAGTGTGATGTCAGGTTCTCCAAAATACAACCTCATGGTATCATTGTCATCATACAAGTGCTGAGCATGCTAAAATCATGTATAAAGCAATGATACTATAAAATACTTTGGGATTGACAACAGGGCGTTCATACTGCTTTAAGAGTCAGATATCTCTCCAGAAGGTAGTGTTAACAACTCAGATGGAACGTTCAACGTTCTCTGTCAGTGAAATGGTAATCTCATCATCCCATGAGTTACCTCTGAGATTAGGTGCATCAACAGTTGTGTTAGCCCAACCCGTTCTCATCCCAACGCGTCAAATACCGACTATTTGTCACGCCCCTAAGCGTTGCATATGGACGCCAAGGGTACCCTTCCGCGTCTGTTTATTGACGCTCCGGGTTTTCCATTCACTCTCATGCAAACCCCAGCTCGGCAGGACGGGACGCTGAGAGCAGAGGCTCCAGCCAAAGCCCCTAAACGTCAAATAGAAACGCGGAGGGTAGAAATCCGCGTCCGGATTTGACGCTGCGAGTTCTGTCATTGACTCTCATGCAGACCCCGGCTCGGCAGGACGGGACGCTGAGAGCAGAGGCTCCAGCCAAAGCCCCTAAACGTCAAATAGAACCACGGAGGGTAGAAATCCGCGTCCGGATTTGACGCTGCGAGTTCTGCATTGACTCTCATGCAGACCCCGGCTCGGCAGGACGGGACGCTGAGAGCAGAGGCTCCAGCCAAAGCCCCTAAACGTCAAATAGAACCGCGGAGGGTAGAAATCCGCGTCCGGATTTGACGCTGCGAGTTCTGCATTGACTCTCATGCAGACCCCGGCTCGGCAGGACGGGACGCTGAGAGCAGAGGCTCCAGCCAAAGCCCCTAAACGTCAAATAGAACCGCGGAGGGTAGAAATCCGCGTCCGGATTTGACGCTGCGAGTTCTGCATTGACTCTCATGCAGACCCCGGCTCGGCAGGACGGGACGCTGAGAGCAGAGGCTCCAGCCAAAGCCCCTAAACGTCAAATAGAACCGCGGAGGGTAGAAATCCGCGTCCGGATTTGACGCTGCGAGTTCTGCATTGACTCTCATGCAGACCCCGGCTCGGCAGGACGGGACGCTGAGAGCAGAGGCTCCAGCCGTCCATTCACTCCCATAATAACCCGGTCACGCGAAGCATGACGCCGCTTACTACTGTCTCATTGAAGAACCGAGTATCCTCTGCCCGGAAGTGTTTTTCTCACTATTTTCTCACTATTTGTACACTTTGTCCCGAGAATATATCCACTGACACGTTAAACAAGGCCAAAATGTGAGATACCTGGCTAAATAACTACGTAAATAATGTGAATTTATACTAAAACAACAATGATAACAGTGGATAAATTGGATTTCAACAGACTGTTTACATTTACTTTGGACCCGCCCCCCTCACGTGTGCGGCGTGTTACCATGGAAACGAAAGGACGGCGTTGCTTCAGGTAGTCTCGTCAGGGTTTCCCCAAAAAAATGTATACAGACTTTAAATTATTGTAAAGTAAACGTCAATTAAAATGCATTTAATTTTCAAACTGTAATGGAATTTCTAAACATTATTTTTATTTGATTTTTTATCATCTAAAGTCTATGCCATGAGACCTACAAAAGTCACCGAATTAATTGCAGCTACTGAAAGTGAAATATGCAAATAGAGAATTGTGTACAATCCACATTGTCAGCAGTGACTGGATTAAATTATTGATTATGATTATTATTATTATTATTATTTGGTCGTTCTCCGTCTCACAGAGAGAGACAGACAGAGAGAGACAGAAATATGTCATGTTTATACATATTTCTTTGAATATTGACTTGGTATATGAGAATCTCTGAGCTCTGATGAGAAGATTGAAAGATTGATGAGAAGAAGAAATTGTGGTCAGGAACCTTGGAAGCTTATTATAGATTTTGGGGCCTGCTTGAACGGTGTTGCTTCTGACCTCCCCATAAACATTCTAAAATGTCATCCTCATTGCTCAAAAAATCTATGGAGGGCTGGTTCTTGCCATAAGTGTTATGGGCAGTCACATGGAGCGCCATCTGCTGGAGGGGTGCTGTCATGTCACCCTTGGCATGTCCTTCAATTGTGTATGGCCCTCTCAGACACTTTCTGAGGTAGTAGGAGCCTGAAACTCAGCACGATGGATGCTCTTGACCTACTATTGAACATAGTAAAATTTCAGCCATTTAGCTCAAAGTGTTGATGTGGAGTCCCTGATTGAACAATGAGAGGGTCTAAAAGCTATAGCAAACTAGACCATCAGATTCTGAAGGCCAATCTGGAGGAGATCTCTTTCTAAAGGTGCTGTGAATCTGACATTTTAGTATGTTGTAGGGGGCCCCTGGACAAGATGATATGTGTTGGTTTGGTCCTGATTGGAGCCATACTTTTCAAAGGGCGGGGCTTTGAACATTCGCCATTTCCCACCTTTGAGGACTTGCCACGGTCTCAAAAATACACCAAATGGCCTGAAACTCAGTCTGCAGACCCCATAGCGGACCTGGAACAGATCCTCCGAGCCCTGCCTCCATAGACCCTTGGGGGCCCTTGGGGACGCAAAGTTGCTCTAGGAAGGTGCTATTAACTTGGAGGCAGCAGATCCTAATACAAGACCTTCTGACAAGTAACATAAACAAAAACCAGGAGGAAATTCTAAGGGGAAGGTATTTTTCTCTCCCCTCCTCCCTTTTGACTCAGACACATTAGGACTACAAACAAAATGGCGGAGCACATGAGTGTGTATTGCAATGTAGTTCATTTTTGGTTAAGGCTTCAGGGGGTTCAGAAAACCTCTTTCTAAGAAATATATATAACTACAACATATATATTTATTTAATGTGACACAGTACATTATGAATCATAAACATTTACATTTATTAGAACTAGTGTAGAACTAGTAGACACTGCATAGCCAGCTTATCATGTGCGGCGCGGCTATGACGTCATGAAAAAGTGCGGCGTGGTGGCTGCTGGGAGTTGGAGTTGTGTCAGAGTGAAAACGTAGTAAACCATAATAAACAGTTGTGGGGTTACCTCTCCAATAGTCTCAGTTCCTGAGTTTTTGGCAGTCATAAGAGCAGTTCAAGAAACCCTACACCTCGGACGCTTCATTAGTTTAGTTTCGATTCCTGCCTCAGTCTGCAAATAGTAAACACTCACTTTGTGTCGCAGACTGAAGAGGGTGCATTCAAAGTCAAAATTGCTTCAGCAACGTTTGAAAACCACTTCCTGTGCTTTTTTGTTTATTTGTAAGAACTAACAAACAAAAGATCATATCCACTCACTGAAGGAATAAAAGGAGACTATAAGGAAGCGAATTATGTCGGCACAAATGCGAAGCGAAACAACCCTTTCGTTTCCATGGTAACACGCCGCACACGTGAGGGGGGCGGGTCCAAAGTAAATGTAAACAGTCTGTTGAAATCCAATTTATCCACTGTTATCATTGTTGTTTTAGTATAAATTCACATTATTTACGTAGTTATTTAGCCAGGTATCTCACATTTTGGCCTTGTTTAACGTGTCAGTGGATATATTCTCGGGACAAAGTGTACAAATAGTGAGAAAATAGTGAGAAAAACACTTCCGGGCAGAGGATACTCGGTTCTTCAATGAGACAGTAGTAAGCGGCGTCATGCTTCGCGTGACCGGGTTATTATGGGAGTGAATGGACGGCTGGAGCCTCTGCTCTCAGCGTCCCGTCCTGCCGAGCCGGGGTCTGCATGAGAGTCAATGCAGAACTCGCAGCGTCAAATCCGGACGCGGATTTCTACCCTCCGCGGTTCTATTTGACGTTTAGGGGCTTTGGCTGGAGCCTCTGCTCTCAGCGTCCCGTCCTGCCGAGCCGGGGTCTGCATGAGAGTCAATGCAGAACTCGCAGCGTCAAATCCGGACGCGGATTTCTACCCTCCGCGGTTCTATTTGACGTTTAGGGGCTTTGGCTGGAGCCTCTGCTCTCAGCATCCCGTCCTGCCGAGCCGGGGTCTGCATGAGAGTCAATGCAGAACTCGCAGCGTCAAATCCGGACGCGGATTTCTACCCTCCGCGTTTCTATTTGACGTTTAGGGGCTTTGGCTGGAGCCTCTGCTCTCAGCGTCCCGTCCTGCCGAGCTGGGGTTTGCATGAGAGTGAATGGAAAACCCGGAGCGTCAATAAACAGACGCGGAAGGGTACCCTTGGCGTCCATATGCAACGCTTAGGGGCGTGACAAATAGTCGGTATTTGACGCGTTGGGATGAGAACGGGTTGGTTAGCCATGACCCGAAAAGCTTTGTGAGTAAGAGGAATTGTCTCAATTTTCAGCTACAAACCTTTTACTATTTGCAGTTGGAGAAAAGGTCGGCATGCTCTAATGTTCAGAAACACTTCTGTCACTGTCCTTTGTAGCAATAATGTGAAACTCAACATTTTCATGACAGTTGAACTTCATGTCAGCCATTTCACTGTAACTTCTAGTTATCTCCAGTTATTTATTATGTTATTAACCCTTCATGGAAATTCACGTTTGAGCATGCATGTAATTGGCCTCTGTCTAAGTGTTCAGTAGGCCACTATTTTTTATTTATTTTTCACACATGGCGTATTAGAACCTGTCTCTCAATTATTTAGACCACTATTTTTTCTTGTTCTCAAGTCAGGACATCCACAAAGTTCCCTTTGACTATTGATAACTCCTTAGTAAAAGAGCAGCTCTTAAATACATCTATCCATTATCCATCTTGCTTTCTAAACATTGCAAATGAGCAAATAAACTAAGTAAAACAAATGTAGTCCCCTCAAACATTGTAAACATAGAACCTACACATTCATAGAACTTACACGTTTGACACAATATAGAACTTACACATTTGAGGTCATACTGTGTAACAGTCAGACCTGTGTGATGCTTTGTCGCTTCAGAATCTGAGGTGCACCCAGACCAGCTGCTAACCTGGTGTCGGAGACAGACTCAGGGCTACCGAGGAGTTGATGTCACCAACCTCACATCATGCTGGAGGAATGGCCTGGCCCTCTGTGCTGTCATTCACCACCAGAGGCCCCAGCTCATGTAATGCGCACACTCAGGACATATTGACATGTCAACATGCTGATGGTTATTCTGATCCAGCCAATCTAATGAGACATGCTAGGAGAGGAATAGTGATTTGAGTCAAGAGGCAACAACATTCCATTCGTAGCAGCTGACTGCATTGTTTTTTTTCCAGTATGAAAATATATAAATTCTAAGGCCCCTTACCTTCTAGCGATGTGTCAGCAACATGAAACGTCCAGAGAGGATCCCTTGAATCAGCCAGTAGAAGTAAAGCATTGACTTGACTCATAAAATTGTAATTGTTTGTTGTTTTATGATTTTTATGATGCATGTGGATACCTCTTGGTTGAGTCAGCTTTTTTTATTTTGACTTGTGAAGAAAATATAGAGAGAATATTACCTTTGCCTTACTGGAGTAACAAAGATTTTGCTGGAGGTTATGACAGGCTGTCAGATCTTGTTAATGCTGTTATGTGTTGAGCTGTTTGCTCCCATACTAACACTTGTTTGAGGAGATTGTCTGTCTGTCTCTATCTCTAGCTCTATCTCTATCTCTAGCGCTCTATCTCTCTCTCTCCGTTTCTTGCTCTGTGTTTACCTGTCAAACGGCACTGTCATGTCAACGGCACTGTCATGTTTCAGCAACACAGGCCCTGAGTATTACCTAGACATGTATTGACTATTGAACTGCAATAATTGTAGCATGCATTTTCAACAACTTCTGAGATGGAATCTTAATCATTACTCCATCCCCATATTTTATCACTAGTGGTTTTTGTTCAGCTGTATTGCGTGTGCCACCAGGAGGTGAGGCAACATGCATTTCCACTTAAAACTTTTCAGTAATTATTGAATAAAATAAGCCAAAGACAGTGCCATGTACTTCCTTTTTTGTTTGCCTGCTAGGGATTCACCTCGTCGTTTTTCTCTTTGACAAGCACTGTGAGTGTAAAAAAGAAGAATCTACATTCATACCTTTGTTGTTCTTTGTTCTTGCACAGTGACTACAACTCTCTCAATGAAGAGGACATAGCAGGCAACAACCAGTTGGCATTTGATGTGGCTGAGCGGGAGTTTAACATACAACCAGTGATCACAGGGAAGGAGATGGCTGCAGTGGCAGAGCCGGACAAGTTGCTGATGGTTCTTTACCTGTCCAAGTTCTACGAAGCCTTCAGAAACACCCCAGGAAACCACAGTGGTCAGCTTCCTTCCTGCTGCTGTCACACAAATAAAATACAATCCGTCTTTATTTCAGTGCTCTGAAGCTCTGAAGGATAAATCCTTCAGTGTTCGGGCAGGAAAAGTAGGAATTAATTGCCGTTTTCATAGGGTAGAGTGGTTCTTTATACAGAGCTTTTCTAATCTTAATGACCACTTCATGAGGTGTTTTACAGCGTCACGCGTCATATTCACCACCATTCATACACTGGCGGCAGAGGCTACCCTACTCGGTCAGGCTGCTTTAACCAGGACCTTTCAACCATGGACACCTGGTGCGGCAATATCAGAGGCAATCTGGGGTTCAATATCCTCACCAAGGATACTTTCAGCCACAGCTGCCCCTGAGTGAATTCAAGGATGTGACCGTTTTGGTGTGAATGACAATACAATACAATTTGTAGTGAGGAAATAATGTTTTAGTAGTGAAAGGCATTTCTGGAAGGACTATCCAACTCCAACCAGCTCATAGTGGTGTATTGTGGGCGGTTTCTTTCTTTCCAATCAACCTAAAAAGAAAAAGTGAAAACAAGATCTTTCAGACCAATTGAAGATGATTTTTGAGGGGTTTTAAAAGATTTTCTGTTAAAGGCAGTGAATAGTACTTTGATAATATAAATGTGCTGTTGTACTTAAAGTAACTGAGGATCTGAAGTTCTTTTTTTATCCACTCTGTGCAACTTGAGTTGTGTATTACACAATCGTGGCCAGGTTAGTCTCCGCGAGAGACATGACTGGTATGTGTGCTATGTCTGTGGAAGTCGTATCAAATCACTGAGCAGCTTTGGACAGCCTCAGCAACAGCCCTACTGCCACTGTGAGATATAAGCAGCCGTGTTTCACTGCCTTAATGTTGCAGTTCTCTGTGGTCCCCACAGGACAGTCCTTACCTCCGAGTGGGTGATAAAATAACCTGTCCTAGTGGGGCATTTGAACACTCCATTTGATGGGAATGCACTTGCGCCTGAGGATATCTTAAGATATCATGATAATGATAATGTTAAGTCCCGTTTTTTTTTTATATTGCAGGTTCAAGGGAACTAGATGAGAATGATGAAATATTTCCTGCAAAAAACAACCTCAAAATGACAAACCCGCCTCAGCTCAGGAAGAGGATTCCCATGGTAAGCAGAAGAAGCCACCCATGTCGAGGCCTCCTTTAATTCATTACTAGTGCACTATCACTCATGCACATCTTCATTCCATAAGCTGCAGCTGACACACGATATCTAATCACTGAGACTACCATCTGCATGGTGATGGATTGCTAACATCCATTCTCATGTGCAGAGGATCACATGATGAGCTTACATTATTAGTTGGCATAGGTCTTAGTCCAGTTTTTACTGCTTAACATGTATGACATGATGGTGACCCGGTGTCTCCTGTCACAGGATGACAAAAAACTTCAAGAGGATTCTGCTAACAAGAAACCACGCAAGGGCAACCATTACCTCACAGAGGTATGTCTAACAAGAGACAGCAAGTGGAACACTTCCCATAGTAAAAACCAAAACGTGGTCCTATTTGGTGTGAAATGAGATTGATGAGCTCTCCCTCTTCTCTCCTCCCCGTGCTGGCTTTAGTTATCCTGTCATAGCTTGCTCCCTGCTGGTGAGGACAGGGAACTGCGGGAGAACAGAGTGCGCTCCATGGCCACTCAGCTGCAGGCCAAGTTTGAGGAGAGGTGCACTACCGCCACTACCCGCAGCAAGGTGAGGCACTGCTCTCCCTGAACAAAGCACAGGGACAGGGATCTGTGACTCCATCCCCCTTAACCTCACATACTAATCTCTGTCACCCTAGTCATCTTTCTAAACAACAAGACAGCCATTGAGAATGGCTTTCCTGTGCGTAAAGAGATGAGATGCACACACGCCACAAGTTTTCACTTGCATTTTTTTTCTTGATTTTATCAATCCATTTCTAGTGACTCCATTATTAGGCTGCATTTATGTTGGATTTTAAGTTGATGTGCTTTTTGTTTTTCAGAAGAGGTTAAATTGCTTGCATCCTTCCAAAAATATAAAAAAATGACATTGATGATGCTTTTGATTATATTTTTTTTATCTCACTACTTAGTGTTGAATGTTGTATATGGTCGTATGTTGAACTTTCCTCCCCGTCTAATGTCCTTTCTGTTTCTTCTGTCGCTCTCTGGAAATCAGTCCGACAAGGATTCATCTGATCTATTGTGTTCCCCTCCGCCCACTTCCGCCGCTCCCCTTAGTCTATTAGAAGAGGATGGAGTGGGGGGTGATGATGATGATGAGGAGGAGGAGGAGGAGGAGGAGGAGGAGGGAGGAAACCCACGTTTTGCAAAGCCTAAAGACGTCCCTCCTTCTCCTCTTCCTCTTTCTCATCCTCACTCCAAGTGGCAGGTACACCCTCCTCTCAGCACCCCTCAGCAGCAATCTTAATATTTAGCAAAACATTTAAAATGAGCACCACGGCCTTTCATCAGTTCTGTTCCCTGTGCTCTTCATCTCTTCCTCCTGTCTCCAGCCTTCCATCTACCTCCGCCTGCTGGAGAATCCCAGTGCTGTGGCTCAGGAAACTACCTTCCTCTTTTCCCCCAAAACTCCTCACTCTCAGACTGCCTCCAGTTGCTCTTCTTCACCCCCGGGCTCAAAGAGTCCTCTCTCTTCACCTAGCCCGTCTGTCACTGAACATTACAACCCAGAATGCTACTCTCCTGACCACAGATCCAGTACTTTCTCTGCCTCTCTCTCAGGAAGCCATCAGTCCTCTGAGAGGTCAGAGAACTCCATACAGCAGGTGAATTAACAGTGTAGGCTAATATTTTCTATTTTCAATTTAACCAAATACCACCTAATTTTTTTTACATGCTCTGTTCTTATTTTCACCTCCACCACCTGTTGTGTGTGTAGAGAGGATCAGCTAGGGATTTTTCCCAGAGGTCTATAAAGGACAGAGCTGCCCTCCTGTCCTCCATGTTTTCTGGATGTAGCAGACCTTCTGCTGCTTCTCTGACTCTGCATCCAATGCCACAGGTTGTGTTCTACAGAAATCCTTATGCTTGGATAAACAAATATTTGTCTGTTTGACTGCTGCATGTTAATAATAATAGCATGCTTGTGTACTAGTATCAATGCTTCATTGCCTGTTTAGAAAGGGCAGCACAGTCAGATTGGTGGTTGGTGGATGTCAGCCTTCCTCTTTCAAATGATTTACAGGCCAATCGGTATAATGGAAGTTTAGAGATTTTGTGAAAAATTGGTCAAATCTGTTGCCCATTTACCTGCTATGTACCCAGTGGTTTGCTGTGCACATGGGTGAAGGCAGGAAACACCCTGAACTTTATCTAATAACTGTGGCTAATTTGTTTTTTGTTTCTCAGGACTGATTCAGTAAGATTTGATAGACGGTGGCCCACAAATAACCTTTATCCCACGTCCCTAATAAACTCGTGCACAGAAATGTAAGCATCTATGTTCTAGCATAACCAACTCTAACAATACTGATCTGTAGCCAAAGTAGCCTACATACAGTGAAGATATCATAGATTCACTGACAAATGTGTGCGGTGCAAAATCCCTCAGAGACCTGTGTCCAATACCATTCTTGGAACGAAGAAGTCCCCTTTTTAATTGGGACAGGCCTAGGCTTACTCCGACAGACCACGGCATTTATCAGGCCAATGTCAGCATGCCATCACCCTCACAGTAGTGCCCCACAACAGCCCATGTACAGCTAAGATTTATTTAGAAATCGACAAGGGCTCTTAGTAGAGTGCATATCACCAGGGATGCCTGGTGACATACACTCCAGCATGCCTGAGTGACAAAGCCTGGCATGTAAACGTAGAGCAGAACAGTGCCCAGTCAGTGGTGTGTCCGTTTCGAGGGGCCGGGTTCAAAAAGTTACCAAACACATAGCATACTGTATCTGAAAACACAATTAGAAAGCACAACAACAAATAAAAAAATATCCCACAAGAAAAAAAAAAAACAACAAAAGAATATCTTTGAATGAATGTGCTCCTCCTTGGTTAATCTTGTTGTCATTCCACTTCTGTTGGATTATGCTAACCCCCCCACACACTGGTAACATTTGTTCACTACTGGACTAGTCTCAGGCTCAAAGGCGTGGGAGCAAAATGATATTTAAACCGGGAACCACAGCTTTAAATAAAAATGGAAATTTAATTATGGTCAGAAACATAGACAATACAATATACACAGACCATACAATATATGAAACACACACTCACACACACACACATACATACACACACACACACACACACACACACACACACACACACACACACACACACACACTCACACACACACACACATATAGCGAAAAAACCCCAAAACAAAACCAAAGTCAATTGAACACAAACTAAAATCATATACCCTTAATGGAGGCCTGCCTTGATTTTATCTAACAAAGATTACTAAGGATTCGAAAGAATCCAACTTAGGTGGCTTGAGTTCGGTGCATGCTGAGACTTCGTCTTTGTTCAGTTCTTTGTCATCGCTGGAATCCTCCGCATCAGAATAATGATGTAATGTTAAAGATAGAAAGAAGAATAAAAGTAATGAATATGATAATCCATTTGTTCATAACTTCTGTAAAACAAATATGCCAGAATAACAAGGCTATATCTTACCTTCCACTAGGCGCCTGGCTTTGTTGTGAATGCCATTATACAGTGGCTTGAAAAAGTATTCATACCCCTTGAACTTTTTTTTTATTGCATGTGAAAGATGAACACAAAGCGGCACACAATTGTGAAGTAGAAGGAAAAGTATGCATGACTTTTTTTTACAAATAAAAAATGTGGCGTGCAAAAGTATCCAGCCCCCCTGTGTCAATACTTGGTGGAATCGCCTCGCTGCAATTACAGCTGCAAGTCTTTTGGGGTATGTCTCTACCAGCTTTGCACATCTAGAGACTGGAATTTTTACCCATTCTTCTTTGCAGAACAGCTCAAGGTCAGTGAGATAAGATGGAGAGCATTTGTGAACAGCAGTTTTCAGATCTTGCCACAGAATCTCGATTGGATTGAGGTCTGGACTTTGACTGGGCCATTCTAACACATGAATATGTTTTGTTTTAAACCATTCCATTATAGCTCTGGCTCTTAGATTTGTCCTGCTGGAAGGTGAACGTTGCCCCATTTTCAAGTCTGGCAGATTCCAACAGGTTTTCTTCCAAGATTGCCCTGTATTTGGCTCCATCCTTCTTCTTCCCATCAACTCTGACCATCTTCCCTGTCCCTGCTGAAGAAAAGCAGCCCCACAACATGATGCTGCCACCACCGTGTTTGACAGTGGGGATGGTGTGTTCAGAGTGATGTGCAGTGTTAGTTTTACGCCACACATAGCGTTTTGCATTTAGGCCAAAAAGTTCAACTCTTGTCTCATCTGACCAGATGACCTTCTTCCACATGTTTGCTGTGTCCCCCACATTCCTCCTGGCAAACTGCAAACCAGTCGTCTAGTGGCTTTTTTTCAACAATGGCTTTCTTCCTCCCATTCTTTCATAAAGGCGTCATCATCATAAAGATGTGTGTAGTGCACAACTAATTGTTGTCTTATGGACAGATTCCCCCACCTGAGCTGTGAATTTCTTTATCCCTGACCTGTTTGGTGTGTTCCTTGGACTTCATGATGCTGTTCGCTGACCAGTGTCTTCTTAACAAACCTCTGAGGGCGTCAGAGAACAGCTGTATTTATATTAAGGTTAGATTACACACTGGTGGACTTGATTTAATCATTAGGTTAACAGCTGATCATTCAGCAATCATCAGGCAACTTCTGAAGGCAACTGGTTGCACTCTGAGAAAAGGGGGCTGAATACTTTAGCACGCCACATTTTTCAGTTTTTTTATTTGTAAAAAAATTTGTATGCTTTTCCTTCTACTTCACAATTATGTGCCGCTTTGTGTTCATCTTTCACATGAAATGGCAATAAAATATATTTATGTTTGTGGTCGCAACGTGACAAAATGTGGAAAAGTTCAAGGGGTATGAATACTTTTTCAAGCCACTGTATGTCAGTCTCATTGGACAGCAGAATGTTTGTACACCAAATTTGGGTGTACAAACATAGCCAGTTTGTGCAGGGGATGCAGCAGAAATTTGTCATCAAGGACCTTGAGAAATTTTTCCTTCAGCGATGACAAAGTCATACTGTCACTCAAGGACTGCGGAGGATATTGCCATAGATGCTCCACCCATAGAGCTGTCAAAAGAATGGTATGAATTTTGAAGGCTTCTAAAGCTTTGGTTGCTTCTTTGAATCGTACCAAAAAAGCCATGATGTTATGCAAAGTCTCTAGGCTAATAGGAGTCAAATGTTCTTCTCCTCGCTACTGTAGGAGAATACAGATGGCCTTATTCTGGCTGCTGATAGAGTCCAGCATTTGTCTCTTAAAGTAAGTCACTAGCGATTTGGCAGGCTCAATGAGTCCAGATACTTCTTCGACACACAGATCTTCTGTGTGATTTCTACATGTGGTCTGCAATACTGTGTTCAGGTTTTTAGCTGTTCAACCTTGTGACTGTAGGAAGAGCAGGGACAATGATTGAGCCTTTGTCAGTTACATACACCATTAAAGGAAAAAACTCCCAATATTTAAAAAAGTCAGAATTTACATTTGCATGGATTAAAGTTGGCCTAATGTTGTCTGCTGTTTTGTGTAAAGTGCTGTCCCATTCCGTGGTGCAAAGCCACTCACTCCCTCAGCTCCCAGTCTCTGTTAAAGTAATGCAAAGTCCCACAGAGATGGCCTACTTTTCAGAAAGCATCAGTCCAGTAATCAAGCTTAACGGCCCCATTTCAGTCATCTGTGACCTTAGCTCAGGAGTACTGCTTTGTCTGGTGTCCTCTGCTGAAGAAGTCTTCAGTCTACTGGTAGCATCAGTCTCTCTCATACATGCATATCATAGAGCTGAAAGGGTTACACAGGGGGTCTCTGAGTAGCTGGGACAGCAAATACAGTGTTGGGCAGTCCAGGCACAAGTATCTGGTTGGGGCCCAATACCGCAGCTAGTGACTCAATGGCGGGTACACATCCTGGAGCACTATCGAAATTTAAGCACGCTGGAATTTTCCAGTTTCTTATTTCTGTTCTATTCATGCTTTTTAATTCTGTTTTCACTATTTTTCTCTAGGTGGAACGCACCACCTTTTCTCCTCCTCTTCCCTCTGTCTCTGTACTTGAGATATCCTCCATCTACCCTGCAGTTCATCCAGTCCCTGACCCCATTGCTCAGGCTGGTTTCTCCTCTGTCCCTCTGGACACTGCTGGAGCCAAGGATGAGACACAGGCACACTCCTCTTACACTGAGCCTGAACAAAGCCAGCAAATGTCTCATCTTCATGTCACCTCCACTGAACAGCAAAAAAAGACAACTGCTGCACCTTTCTCAACTTGCTTTGATGAGAGCCTGGAGTGTTCTTCTCCCTCCTCCCAAACTCCCAGTGAGAATGGACATAGCAACTTGTGGTCTGTGTCCCCACTGCACAAGGACAACACTGAGAGGGTGTCTGACTATGAGCACCACAAAGTCTTCACAACTGTCATGGCAACATCGGACACAGACAGAGTAGTAGAAAATGATCAAATGAAGGTAACAGATGTTGATAATTGTAATAATTTGTGAATTTTTTCCTATTTTATCATTGCATTTTGACATTTTTTTTTGTCCAAACTAGATCTAAAGCATACACACAGATACACATTTTCACAGATTTCACAGACACATTTTCCTTCAGAATTAAATCAATTGTTATGCTATATTTCCATCCGACACAGTAAATCCAGACAACACAGGTTTCTTTTTGTACAAGTTATGTTTGTTGTGGTGTTCATATAGTGTACTGGTTGCTGCTCTCTTGAGACCCCCAGAAGAATCATTCAAAAGTCAGTCATTCACTCTGAGAGTTGTCCAACTGGAGCTCCGAATTACATGAAAGAGGTACCAGTTCAGAGCCCTGGCTGGATGCAGCTTTGTAAATCCAGAGAAAACTGTGCCTTTTCTTCTTTTTTACTTTCCTGTCTCCTCTCTTTGCTTTCCAAATCCTCCTCTCTGTGCCTCCGCTCCTCTTTTCTTGTGCTTGCTCTCCCTTGGTCCTGTTGTTAGCGAACGGTTGGAAAGGTGTCTTCAGCCATAGATGCTAAAGCTCAGATACTGGCCCTCATGTATGAGACAGACCACAGGCCCAATGCTGCACTGGTAAGATGCATGCAAACCTTACAGGAAAACCTTTTTCTCTTTTTTTGGAATGGAGAAGTTAAAACCATATCGATTAAAACTCAACATCATCGTCATCCTCATCATCATCTTGGTGTCATTTATGTATGTGATGTTTTCAACGTCACATTTGTTTTGGATTTCAACTTTTCAAATCCATAGTTACCTGGCCCTAGACATATGACACACACATACACACACACACACACACACACACACACACACACACACACACACACACACACACACACACAAAGTTAACCGTCTTACATCCAGACCTAGTTTTTTGTCTTGTGTATCCTGTGTATGTGACCTTATCCCATTCTTCCTTCCAGTGTGTACCACACAGGGACTTTGCCCCCAGACTGGGTGGCAGTGACTACTGCCACTTCTGCAAGAAGCGGGTGTATGTGATGGAGAGACTCAGTGCTGAGGGCTACTTCTTCCACCGCGAGTGTTTCCGCTGTGACGTCTGTAACTCCACCCTACGCCTGGGAGCTCACTCATTTGATTCACATGAAGGTTTGTCACATTCAGTACTACTGGACAATTTAAAGCATGCAGATAGAGAGTATTTGCACTGCAGGTATAGTGTTGATCACATGAAAGACCAGGATTTATTTAGCTGTATTTGAGCCTGAGGGTTCCATAGAAAGATTGTTTTTTCTGCAGTTTGCAGTTCCTCAACTCCCTTGTCTTAGTATTTCAAAGTGGATTAATCATTTATTTATTTTTGTGGGTGGTTTACAGCAAAGTTCTACTGTAAGATGCATTACGCCCAGCGACAGTCCAACACTCAAATGGGAAAGTTCAGAAGGAGAATGGTAAGGGAAACTGCAGTGACATATGAAACTTCAAAAAAGTTTCAGAAGGACTTTTGAAGTGTGCATGGAGCTGTCTGATCATTTTAAATCTAAAAAACCTGCTATACTCCCTTTACTCACTTGCTGCAGTTTACATCGCATGTAAATCATTTACAAACAAATCAAGAAATTTAGTAGAGTCAGTTGTATCATGTAGCATTGAAATGAAAAATCCAGTAATGAAAAAGAAGATGGAGTTAAATAAAATAGATGTGTGTATAAGTATAATAGTATGGAGCCATTTTGGAAAAATTCTGTACATATTAGATTCCCATTAAGCTTGGACAAGGGTCTACCCTGGAAGTGTACCCTGGCCTTTAAAGTTCCCACTATGGTTGTATTGTGATTTCCAGGGTTAGGGAAGGGCTCCCCTTCAGGCAGTTACTTAATAGAAACAAAAACTTCAACTTCATCATCAAGTCAGTGTCATTATGGGTGGTCAGGAAACAATTTCAGACTGTTACATTTGAAAATAAGGTCAGTCTTCAGTCCACTCTGCTATGCCCATGGCCAGGAATAGATTCAGTGACTGTCTGTCTGTACTTGTGTAGGGAGAGCATATGGCAGCCTTGCCACTGGACAGTGGGAGCTACACCTCATTGGCCGTCATGCAGACCCAGCCCCCAGGTACCCTGGTTTCCCTGCTTAAAGGAGGTCTGAGCTGGCCTAGGCATGCCAGCCGGACTGAATGTGTGTTGCCTTGGCGATTGTTTGGAAGTCTGTGTGACTCTTTGACAGCTTTGGACTCCCATGTAAGGAGCCACTCACAGGACTACATGTTCCTATACGAGTTGCTTAGCCTGGGCGGCCCTCTGCTCTGCATGATGCACCAGGTGCTGCCACAGATTTACCAGGAGCCCCAGCTCCTAACATCACCCTGACATGGAGGAGTCAAGGGAGTCCAAAACCAATATCACATCTATTTCACGTAATTAGTGTCCATGATCATTTGAGTTTCTACTTCGAGGCTTCAGATTCAGTTGCTTGAACAGTTGCTATAAAATTGTTGTCTCTATGTATTTATAATGCTGATAATTATAATTACTCTACTGAGCCCACAGAGGCTCATTGTGGGATTTTTATTTAAGATATCAGGATTTTATTTTGGGCCATATTATTATTAATATAAAATTAGCTAGGAGGCTTCACTGAATTCCCTGGTCACAGTAGGAATATAGAATTATGTTGATTAATGTACTGTAGAAACAGCACATATAACAGAAGATATTGACCAAATGCAGAGAAGCCAGTCTCCAAATGTAGAAAGTAAATGTCTGTTTCTGTCTCAAACAACTGTCACGTTGTGCAAAATGAAATACCTTCCATTAAGCTTCCTACAAGGGAATGCAAAAGTTAAAGAAATTTCCCAACATTTCTCCAGAACAAGGGAACAAAAAGAATCCCACCATGAGCCATGTATGATGTGAGTATTATTAGTAGAGGCACCTGGAGCATGTCCTCCTGACTCTAACCTTCACTGCAGTGTTTTCTTTCATTTATGTGTAACATTGTTTGGGAAAACTACCTGATACTAGATCTTGCATTGAATCTGTATATTGCCTGCTGGACCTTAACTCTGCACCCTGGAGATGTGCAATGGAAATTCCAAAACAGTATTTCTATACAGCTTCAGGGAATATGTTGACTAGATGTCCTTGTAGTGATTCTTCAGATAAGGAACAAAACATTGCAGAGGGATAAAACTCATTTTTGTCATTAAAAATGTATATAAAATATGTCACATGATTATCTTAAAGTAATACAAAACAACAGCTATTGTTATAAAGTATTGTAAATATTTACTGAAATTGTATAAAAGTTTACAATTTAAGAAACATTTTTCTACTTAAGTGATTTAAGTTATGTCCAGAGCTTATGTCAACATATATATATAAATAAATAAATAAATAAATAAAGTGCATTATTGTGGCCAACTCACACTTTAAGAAACCCCTTTTTGTTTGGTACACATGCCATTAAGACACAGGTCTGGTAAGTTAAGATTTTATATTTTTTTCCTTCAATACATCTTTTTCAGTGTCACAACCATAATGTGTCAACACCATAATTGCTAAAATTCAAGGTTTATTTGACTTTTTTGTTATAAAAGCTTTTATTAACTTTATTGTTGATGCCACAAGTCGCTGATGATAAACAAGATGGCACTGCCAAAAAAACACGAGTTATGATGAAGAATTTATTGTTTTGTCAACTCCAAATGTCATCAACTCCAAAAGGATTTTTGTCTTATGGAGTTATATATTACATATATAATTTATATATTGACCTGGGAGATTGTTCTTAAACAGCATTGCACCTTCTGCAACCATAATATATGAACATGTTTTGGAAATAAGGAGATTTCTTTTTAGAAAATTAAAACCCATTTTGTCCCTGATCTCAAGAATGACTGCTAAATGCTAATGATTTGCAATGAAAATTAGAATATTAGATGAAAACCAAGTGCTGAAGAGTTAGTTGAATGTTTGGTCTCAATGAAATGGATTTTAAATAATTTAAGTTCAGTTCAATTGTTTGTATTTTTGTGATGATAATTACAGGCTAAAACAATGACTCTAATATAGACTGTTCCAAGCATTTGCTTCAAGGTGTACAATGAAGGATTTTCCAAGAGACTGAACAACCAAATAGGTTCTGTATAGTGCTCCTTTGACAAAGCAGAATCCATTAGTGACTGTGTATCCCTGACTCAGTCAAAATATTGTTCTTATTTTTTTTATATAAAGCCGTGTAGTTCTTCTATATTTGTATGTTTATGTAAATTATGACGTAAATGCAGTATGTAATGTATTATTGTTATCACTTTATTGCCAACAGTATGTTCACCTGTAATTCTCAGCACTCTGTTTTCTTCTCATCCTCCATTTTCCTTCCCCCTACATCTCTTCAGTTTTATTTTTTTTCCAAATCCATTTTTCTTCTCTTTGTGTTCACTTCCTTTTTATTCAGTCTGTTTCAAGTTTCCAATGCTACATCTTCTGACTGTCTGATTCCTGCCAGCGGGGAAGGTGACAACTGAAAAAAATCTAGTCATATTGCTTTTGCATCAGCTGCCTGTTTAGATCCCCTCCTCCACTTAACCTACATTAACGAATCACAAACCAGCATGAGTCCCGGATTGCATTGATCGAGTTGGTTAAGGTGTTATGTACGGTGGCCCTGAAGGTCAAAACAAAACAATTCAGAAAACACTACAACATCTCAGAAAACACTTCAGCATTTCACAAAACAAAACAATATTTCACAAAACACTTCAACATTTCACAAAACAAAACAAAATTCAAAAACAAAACAAAATTTCACAAAACACTTCAACATTTCACAGAACAAAACAGAATTTCACAAAACAAAACGACATTACAAAAAACACAATGGCATTTTAGAAATCGCAACATTTCAGAAAACACAACAGCATTTCAGATTACGCAAAGGGTAGGAACAACGCTTCTGGCTGACAGGCTGATGTTATTGGTTGGTTTCCTTGTCAGTCAAGAAATGAAGTCAGCTACGCGGAAGTGTGGACTAGTTTCACCGTCTCCTCAGTCCTAACTAATTCAACCGTGCTTTCAGGGTTCCAAGAGACATTTTGATACCGTGATGGGTTGAAAGCATATAAAGAATGACATTAAACGAATGTCCTTTTTCTAAATATTCTTGTATTAATCCTGGGGTTGCCACCTGTGTCAGACCAAAGACCGGGACATTTCATGGTGTGTGTGTGTGTGTGTGTGGGGGGGGGGGTTCAATACAGGGTGCCAGATTTAACAGCCAAATAAAGGATGATCCTGTATTTTAAGGGATGGATGGCAACCCTAATTCCCCCGCAGCTCGTCCTCCATTCCCTCCAACCTTGGTTAACACCATATACTGCACGGACAAAGCAGAGAAGGAAAAGTGTTATTTTTTGACTGACAAGGAAATCAACCATAACATCAGCCTGTTAGCCAGAAGCGTTGTCCCTACCCTTTCCGTAATCTGAAATGTCGTTGTGTTTTCTGAAATGTTGTTGCGTTTTCTGAAACGTCATTGTGTTTTTTGTAATGTCGTTTTGTTTTGTGAAATTTTTTTTGTTTGTTGAATTTTCTTTTGTTTTGTGAAATTCTGTTTTGTTTTGTGAAATATTGAAGAGTTTTGTGAAAATTTGTTTTGTTTTGTGGAATTTTTTTTTGTTTTGTGAAATGTAGTGTTTTCTGAATTGTTGTTTTGTTTTGACCTTCAAGGCCACCGTAGTGATGTGATGCATCAAGATGTTTTAAATGGAGCTGGAAATGTTGTGGCTAGAGGACATAGTGTGGTGGAACGTAATGCAGAGGTTGTTGGAAGCTTGTGCCCATGGTTAACTGAGGCACACACAGCACCTTTTCTTTGGCCTTATTTTGTGCCCATAGTTCGCCTCACACTATTCAAAATAACTTCACTAAAGCTCATATTTGCTGTGTTTGTGGCTTACCTTCTAACACCTCGCCCCTCTCCCTCTGGATGCTGCTCCCTCCTTGCCTGGCCCTTCTCACCCTAACCAATGTGTCCACATGTGTGGTCTATCTGTGGTTCCCTCTGTTTCAGAAGGAGCACCCCCTTCCTCAAAGCCCTTCTACAGATCCCTCCCATGCTCCTCCTAGACTTTGGTCAGGAGTTCGGCTGGCCCACAACAGCTCTGCACATTGCCAGATACACTTTGGCTCTATTCTGTATGTGTATGGGTCTGTTAACAATGAGTCTTGAAGCAGCCTAAAGCTTTATTTGTTTTTCACATTGATAATTACTGTAATATTCCTTAATTTATTATATTTATAAGATGTAAATATATTCAGAAATAAATCAGTATGATTGCAGAAACATGAAGATTGCTTTGTGGTTTGTTGCCAGTTTGTTAAATATTTCCCAAAGGCTTAAACTGTTTGGCATTCGAGAGCTACCATAGTGACAATAACCACAATTGTAACCACAGAATTAACAAGCAAATCCTTTTCCCACCCCTGTGCTTAGTCAATGTAACATCACCCACACAAATCCTGTTTACAATCACAGCTTTTGTTAACTCAACCAATAACATGCACCTTGTAATATCTAGGCAAAGCTTCATAGTCTTAAGATTTGCACTGCAGTTGAATGAAGGCACACAGAAGTGTGCTCCAAAAAGTGGCCTGCAATCAGATAGCTAAACAAGTTATTTAAATGCAACATGAAATAATGAGAAACACATCAGGTGTAATGCCAAAGCATAGTGATAATCCAATTGTGTTGAATTAATTGAAAGGCACTGGGGCCAACCTGAACTAGGTGAATCCCTGGTCAGTTCTTCCTTCCTTTCTCTCGGGCTCTGGTCGTGTGTTTGCTCTGTCCTGTCTGGGATTTATCACTTGTTGCAGTATTATTCTCCTGTGCAAAAGTGCTCTTCCAAACCAAAGTGACACGATGAGTCACACTGCTCATAGGCACACTACACACAAATCTAGTATCAGGATTATTTTCATTTCTGTGCTGTGACCAAATGGAATCACCTTGGAAAAGATTCTGTACTATGTTGACTTCATTACTCTGTGAGTACATTTATGAACATGCTATGTGCTGTGTTTTCTCTATGTAGTTTAGGAGCCCAGTGCACATTTAAACTGCATGGTTATTTTATTTGGATAAGCTATCTTAATGTATGTATTTGTTTGTCATTGATGTCATTGATTGTTTTCCGGCATAAAAACGTCTTACAAACTAGACCTATGCATCTGGCACCAAATGTGATGGATATATCCCAGGACGCTCTGAGGCATGATTGAGCAATCTGTGTTGCTTCATTTGCATCAAGTTTGACATCAATTGTCCTAATAGTTTTTTTCTAATAGTCTTTTCTGGAGATATAAGCACAAATGTAAATTTTTGCTGAAAAGTGCTTCCCCTTGTACTATGAAATGTGTACTGAAATGCATGAAAATGTAATTGGTTCTTCCCCTGTGAGTGATGAATCTCTCTGCCAAATATGAAAATTCAAATCCAAATGGTGTTGGAGTGATTGCATTAACACGAAAAAAACATGTGGCAGCGGATGTGTTGACGGATGCGGTGGCAGTGGCAGGCTAAAAGCGTGATAATAATAATAATAATAATCCCTGACACTTTGTGTTCAGGGATATATTATTATTTTCAATGCACAACATTAGCCATTTCATACTAATGCTACAACTTAGTTCAGCATCAGACCAAGCTGGTTAAAACAAACTGCCTACAAACTGTTATCTGCAGGTGAGGTGCCCAGCTTGCATTCAGAGCATGGGGACGAGGAAAAGGTCACCGAAGACACAGAGATGGCTGTTGATGTTCTGGATGCTTCTTGTATAGTCAGAGCCTCAGCACAGGACACTGAAGAGGCCAAGAATAGTGTCAAAGGTTAGTATGGCACCCACATGACTCCAAGGTCTCGTTTCCAAGTCTGCAGCTGTGGGTCCCTCCTCTCTCTTTCGCAACAAAGACTGATAGAAACCCTACTGTGTCAGAGTTTGTGTTGGAGTTACTCCCTGTTGTAATATCTGGGAGATTAGGTTATGGCTGACACGCTGTAGCGCATAAGCTTTTCTTCCACACTTAACTAAATTTTTTATCTTGACAGCGGATTTCCTGGTCCACACACACATTTCTGGATGTCTGCCAATGTCTAGTCAAGGTTTAACTTTAGTGCAGAAGTACCAAGTACAGAATCTTCATATATTTACCACTTAATAGTCAATATTTTGTCTGTCCATTAATTTGGTTTGTAATCAAAGCCTGGGATATGAAGTGCTAACTCTCCATGAAAATCAACTTGTTTAATTTTTTCTTGTCTCTTAATTCTGTAGATCATTGTCAAAACAAACAGAATAATCGCTGGAAACGAAAGATCAGAGCAAGTAAGTGCCAAGCAGATGTGCCAAAGAAGAAGTGCCGAAGCCTGTGCCTGGTCCATTTGTTCTTATATCAGAGAATTAATTCAGCTTTACTTGATGTAAAACCCTTATGCTGCCCTGTTCCAAAGTAGCTTTTGGGTTGTAATACTGATCGAGTGTATGTCTTTCTTTAGGCAATACTAGTGGACCAGTAAGGGTGCCGTGTCAGTTAATATAGCAACACTGTTGTCTTGCAGCATGTAGAACCCTAGAAGTCTGTGTTTTCTCTCTTTTGCTGCTTCAAATGTACGATAAGGAGTACAGATGAAGCAGTGTCCATATATAGGTCGATTTCTCTCATATGATGCATCCATAACATGGATGTATTCTAACGCCTCATTCATTTCTATAGATCCTGCTCGCCTGGCGCATACGATTTGCCTTCTTTACCCCTAAGACCTTGCACAGAGTCACTCCCATTGTCAACATGGGATTATTAACCAATCTGCATTCGGAAGAAAGCACTGAGAAGACACGTAGTCACAGATATAACATTTCACCTCTGTTCTCCTCAACACACCCACTGATTTATACGATTCATACTGACTATCAAAGAGTAACACAGCCATATGAACAAGGTAAACAGTCTATTCATCCAGTTAAACTGACTGGGATTCTCACTTCTGTGAGGTTTCACTGTCAGCCAAATGGACATGCCCATATTCATTCATTTCTTTAAACTATTATATCTTATTGATAATGAAATTATTTGCAAACTGACCACCATGTTACATGCTGGCATGGGAAACTGTAGCTGTTGAAGCTGGTGTGAGTTATGAAAACAGATTATTGAAAACGGAATGAGTATTTCATGATTGAAAATGGTGTTTTGACTGAATGTGTATTGGAGAAAGTGTTTTTTGGAGCCAGGTTTAGGAGATCTCGGTGGTATTGCAGGTAAAGTCATTTCCGCATTGGCCTCCTTTTTCGTACCGAAAGACAACAGCTGTGTCCGAAACCACCCCCTAACACCTCCACTACATGTAGAGCACTCTATAGTGCCCTCACTTACCAGCAAATACTGTCAGACACGTGAGCGAATGTCACCCTGGATGACGTCACTAATGTTGCTTTATACATACCAAAGTGGCGGAAGGTACTAGGACAGTAGAAATTTGGCAAATATTACATAATGAATTCAATTAGTTTATATATCAATTCACATTTCACAAAGTTCCTCAATAGCATAATTTACTTATATTTGTACCCCAGCTGCTGTGGAGTCCGCTGTTGTCTCGCTCTCTCTTGCGTAGATATATTATAAGAACTGGATGCCGGACCTATCCCGGACCATTCATTCCTATGCATATTCCCTTCCCACTCTCTGGACGCAGAGCATGACGGGATATAGGGCTCCAGCTAGTGACCATCAGATGTACAATCAAAGTGCATTGTGGGATGCCCTTACTCTTGTTCACTAGATATTCGCACACTACTTAAAATGGTGACCCCCCGGTTTATGGCCCTATATAGGGGTTAGGGAGTGGTTTTGGACACAGCCTATGTCCATCTTTTATATACAGTCTATGACAGCCAACAACAAACTGTTTCTTCATGGGAAAAAAATTTGCTCTGCCACATTGTCAACAGGGTTTTGAGCGCTTGACTCCACCTACTGGTGTGGCAAATTCAGTAGGGCGCACCAACGTGTGAGGTTTCAAATTTTTCCCTGCACAAATCCATCTGCGCACCACCCCAAAACAGCCAGACAAATGGTGCAGACCAACGTCTGGGGCATAGAATGGAACGGATGAAGAAGTATCCTGGTGGAGGGTACTTCATGACATTGCAAAAATGTCCAAACATTTCTGACTCTTTGACTGCCCCTGTCTTTGGTGTCGGCGAAGAGTAAGTGTTTGAGGTGTTGTTAGTATACAAATTGCCAGTGATTGTAACACATACCCCAATTGGAGTGCTACTGCAAATTTTAAATAATAATAGTGTAACAACCAATAGTAATATATAGTTAATTAAGTTTTAGTAATAGTTAATAATAGAACCAATATTTACTTATACATTACTTAAGTATTATTTATGCTCAGCCAACTCTACTATAAGGGTTCCAAACCAATAGTTATGCATTACTTAACTAGTTATGCTCAAACATTCAACATAACATTAGGTAATAGACTCTTTGCCATTTGTTTTAATAACAACATGTAGTTATTTAACAAGTAAGTAATGCTCAAATCATAGTGCGAAACCATCGCATAAATCATTAACTTCTGCCAATTAGACACATAGGTACTGACTGACAACCCATACTTAAGTTTTAGATAATGGCTACTGTTTATTGTGGCCCCTTATTTGGAAGTGTTACAAAGCATCTCAAATGAAAATATGCTGCATTGGTCATACTACTTTGACCAGGCAAATGCAATGTGTTGGGATTTACATTTGAGGAGGATTGGATATCGTCATTGAATTCATGTTTCGCTCAGAGATATGACTCGGTGACTTTTCTCCCTCTCACAGCCTTCCCGCTGATTTTCATCAAGCGCTTCCAGAAGAGTTGTCCTGCAAACAGAGAAGCACCGCAGATCATCTCTGAGGCAGACTGTGACTATGAGGAGATCACTATAACAGAAAAACAAGCTGTGAGTTCATGAGATTTTCCATTTACTGGTCACACACCACATATAGCATGTCTTTACTTTTAAGATGCTGTAATAAAAACCTCTTCTGTGTTGAACGATAAAATAGTTCAGCAATATCTTTAGTAAACCTGTTCTGGGCATTCACACAGATTCACGTTATCCTAGCAGTCTGAAAACTGTTCCAAGGCATTTGCCGATCCCCAGAGGCCTTCAAAAGAAAGTGTGACACACGAGGAGCAATCAGCTTCAGTGAAGGCTTGTTTGCAGCTCAGTTTCTGAACTGGGACACGTCAGAGAAAAATATCATAAACGGCAAACATTTTCTTCACGACAAAGACATGATGGGCTTATTCATTGCTTACAACAGCAGTAAATTCAGTTATTCCTTAGAGGAATGAACCCTGCTCTTTATCTCCCAATACTCCTGCCTTCTGCAGTATAATACATCACTCTAAATACACAGATGGAAGCAAGATAGGAAGCTTTGATTCTACATTATATTGAGCAGTTTTTTCCTGTCCTTTGATGTTTTATCAGGAAGCAGAAGAGAGGATAGAAGATAAGCTGCAGACAGACTCTAGCCAGGACAGGGAAGCATCCCAGAGCCAAACCTCCACCTTCCAGCTATTCACCAATGCCTTCAGGAGGATGTTCAACCTGACCAACCCCTCCAGCAGCTCCAGCACTACCATCACAATGTTTGTTGGAAATACTTGAAATGCGGAAATGTGCTGTTGCCCTGATTTGTCTCTTATCTGTCTGAACAAGTTTCACATCCATTGTGTTTTGGTTAAAGATGTGTCTGTTCTCTCTACCAGGAGAACTAAAGGAGAGGGCCACAGGAAGCAACTGCCAGTGTCAAACCTCAGCTTTCTGCTCAGCCCTATGGCTGCAAACTCCAACAGAGAGGACCAGAGTAGCAGGGACAAGCGGGACTCCTGGGTGTCAGTGGGGGCTGACCTTGGGGGGACGGGCTGTGACCTGCCTTCCCTGCTGCAGCAGGTGTCCCTGAAGGGCCGACTGTGCTCCGGGGGAGCCTTCTCTGATGACATGGCCTCAATGCCCTGCAGGAGGGTCAACCTCTTCTCCTCCCTGAGGCTGAGGAAGAGGCAGGAGCCACAGGACCAGGAGGTGCAACAGGAGATCACGACCATACTGGGCAACCTCAGGCGCAAAGGTCAGAACATTGATTCCTTTTCATATTGGGTGTTCAAAGGTTGTAGGATTGTGGACTGTTTTTTTTTTTTAAACACACACTGTATGGTGAACATTAACATAACATATTAATTAAACATTAATTAACATATTCTATGCAACATTAAACCTTTAATGAACATCTGGTTTTCACTCTGAAACCGTGCGAGGCTATGCCTGGTTTTGTATCATATTCTCAGCCCCCTACTTTACTCCCTGAAAACCCAGGACTGTTGTCCCAAGTACAACACAAACCACATCATTAAGTATGCAGGTGACAGGACAGTGGTAGGTCTCATCCAGGGCAATGAGGGGAAGCACTACAGAGAGGTGGTGAACTTTTTGTAGACTGGTGCAGCAGTAACATCCTACTCCTGAATGTGGAGAAAACCAAAGAACTGGTGATCGACTTCAGGAGGAACCAGCCCATGCACACCCCAATACACATCAAAGACACTGCTGTGGAGATTGTCCCACATGTCAAGTAACAGACAACCTCACCTGAACACTGCACACCTCCTCCACTGTTAAAAAGGCTGACCAACACTGGCACCAACACAGGCTCCGTGACAGCTTCTATCTAACTGCCATCAGACTCTTGAACAAAAACTGCAGAAACCTCACACTTTAACATTATTACATCTACCTCTGTTTAATTTGCACATTTTTTATTTTTTTATTTTTTATTTGTTTTTATCAAGAAATCATTCTACATATTATAACTGCTGCACAGCAATGGTGAGGGCTGGGCAATTTTAGGAAAAAGGCCAACACATTTTGACCCCCCCACTCAACACTGGATGTTACACATTGAAAAACCTTATATCCTCAGATTCCTGAGTAGAGCCAAGTTACCTGAGCTAGGTCACACCCATTTCTGCCTGTAATATTGTTTTGCAAAAGAAAAACACAGAAAACCTACTTTTTCAGACCTTGCCTTGGGATTTTGTCTGAACAATGTGAAACTTGCCATGTACACTCTTCAGCTAGGTACTCAGCTAGGAAAATGTTAATGAAAGTTTAGTGGTAATTTGTTTACATCAAGTTATGTTGTTATTCCTTCATTCTTGTTTAACTACATTTAACACCTGTTTAATATTTTTGCCAGAGTAGCAAAGGGTGGCATCATCTGCATACAGTATACAATTAAATGGCTTGAAACATTTCCAATATCACTGATATACAGTATAAACAATTTGGCCCCAAGAAAAGATCCCTGCTGCCAGATTTGACAACATGTATCTGTACAAATTGTTTTTTGGTATCTAGATACCCTGTATGCATTTCTGTGCAAGTTCTCTGATTCCATATTTGTTTTTAAGACCTGTATTATGATCAAAAGCTTTTTTAAAATCCACAAAAATATTCACAAAATAATCCTTTTTGTCTGTTGCAGTGAATATTTCTTCTCTTCTCTTTCTTTCTTAGCTCTATGATTGCCATCAAGTGACTAGTTTAAAATCCATAAAGACTGTTGCTTAAAATTTTGCATTTGTCTAATAAGTTATCCAATTGGTTCACAAATTATCTGTCGGGTAACTTTGAAAATATGGAAGCTGGTCTGTAATTGTAAAACATGACTACCCCCATTTTTATAGAAAGTATTGTGAATAACTTTCACTTCTTGTTTTGATATTATAAGGGAAAATTCCTATAATGTAATCAAGCCTGTTTAACCAAAAAAATATTCTTCATACCATTCACTATATGCCTCCAATGCCGTCACAACAGATATCATACGGATCTGGACAAACATGGCAAAATCTCGGCACTAATAACTTCTCTCCCATATTTATTTAGTAAATATTTGTAACAAAGTTGTCACTCCCCTTACTTATATCATAGAAAGTTTCAAGTTAAACATGACTGTTTAACTGTTACTTTCTATTGTTCTTTTTTTTCTTCTTCTAGCCTTCTGTCAACAGAATCTAGAGGAGTCCTCCTCAAGTGACAATGAAAATGGAAACCTGTCCAGTCAGAAGGTCTGGTCAAACCATTACTATGCTCTGAAAGACAGCGCCTAGCAAGGAGAAGAATTACATTTATTAGATTTGCTTGTCTCTACATTTAGTGAAATGTTGTGTGCTTCATGTCCCAGCTCTTCCCAGAGAGACGGAAGAGGAGGCAGAAGAAGATGGTGGCCCAGCAGGCCAAACAGGAGGAGCTAAAGAGGCTTCACAGAGCACAGGTACTGATGTGTTATGCCCAGGTGTCTAGGAGGTAACCCAGACATAACACAATTGACGCCCCAACTTCCACGGGAATAAAAACCAACCAGTGGGCCAAAACTCTAAAGGAAAAAATAGCTTTGTTGTAGTCAGGGTGAGCAATACCCAAAATAATAAACAAAATAACTCATTAGGCCCTGACCTTACTTGACTCAAAAATCAGGCGAAAAAGAAAAGTACCACTTACCTAACTCGTAACACAAAACAAGAGAAAACATGCATTTAGAAAAGAATCAAATAAGGAGCTGGCTGGCTGCTATGAGGAGGCTAGAGAGACTTCTAGGCTAGAGAGTCCAATCAGAAACCGGCAGCCATAGTCACCAAACTCCACCTACTCGCACACAACACACATACCCAGCCAGCAGACACAGAGAACCCCAAAACATGCTCTCTTCTTCTACATTCACTTTGTGTCTTTGACCTTTCGAGATAGGTCTCCACCATCTGAGGTGCTTCCTGGTTTTTGTCATAGTGATGCAGTTCACATTTTCAGTGTGTACCTGGTGGTCAAAGGTCTCTTGCCTCCATAGGTCATCCGCTGACACGTTTTGCAGTGTATGCACAGGCTGACTGCCCAGAAAACTAGTCACAGGAGGTTCAATGTCTTCATATCAAATAATATGAATATAAGACATCATTCTTCTCCCTTCTGTTGGATTCTGGTGCCTTGAAGGGGGATTAGTTTGTAGGACAACTGCACACTGAGGCTGCAAAAGGGAAAAAATTAGTTCCATTTAGCCGTTGGACAGCTGAATGGACCAGGTGTAGGTGTAAAGGTTAGTGACAACTGGCCACATATAACACTTCTAGGGCACCATATCTAGAGTCTTGATTTTGGTTATTTGATGTATCTTATATGATAGCTTATCTCTGCTGTATGTCAACAGAGCCTATACACTCTACAGTACAGGTTGACTATAATGCAGTGTTTGGATTGATGCACTCTCATGCCTATACAAACAAGTCATAAAAGTTCAAATACACAGCAACACATTAACCAAGCAAGGGAGAAAATATTCATTTGTGGGCTTATTTATGGAATGATCCACTTTGATCATATTATACAATATGTGTGTATTTTGCATGATCAGGCTATCCAGAGACAACTGGAGGAGGTTGCTGAGAAACAGAGAGATTTGGGGGAGAGAGGAGTGGCAATCGAAAAAATCATCAGAGGAGAAACGGGTATGAAACAATGCACCAGTGCTTTGTAAAGGTTATTTAATTTGAGCTTCTTTTCATGACTTTTAATCACAAAACTGATCAGGTAACATCTTAATTACACTGTGAAACTATTTGCAGTCTTCATGCATTTATTATGATCACCATCAACTTCTCCTTCTTGGTGTGCTTTGCCTTGTAAACCCAGCCTGGTTAAAAGCTTCCACATACATTTAACGGCTGTACTCACACCCGACAGCAAGACACCATTATTGTTTCCTCTCAACACAAGGGCTTGTTTATATCCCAGTGAATAGCGAGGCCTTATCAGGCTGAAGATAAGTACACTGTGTTTGTGTGTGTTTTTTATTTCTTTTAATGGCTTTACCCATATTCCGTGTGAAATTCTTTCTCTGAATTCTTTCTCCACCCCCCTCCCTCCTACCTGTCTTGATTTCCCCCTCCTCTTTCCCCTCCCAGAATCTTCTCAAACAGATGACAGTGATGAGACACAGCTCTATCAGTCCTGGTTTAAACTGGTCCTGGAGAATAACAGATTGGGGCGGTATGAGTCTGAACTTATGATCTTGTAAGTGACTATATGCTCACACAGAGATGAAAGATTTCTGCAAAGAATTTTGGTTTCTCACAAGTAGAGGAGGAACATTCTCTTCTCTTGCAGTGCTCAGGAACTTGAGCTGGAGGACACACAGAGCCGTCTGCAGCAAGATCTACGACACAGAATGACAACTGAAGGTAAAAGTTGAAACCTCAAAAATACACAATTTAAAAATGTAAATGTGATGCAATAATACAGACACTTCCTAACTTTGTCTCCTCTCTTTCACTGGGATGAAGACACAATGAAGAGTGCCTCTGAGTTGCAGGAGGAGCAGGAGATCCTGGCTGAGATCATGAGAACAGTGGAGAAACGTGACATGTTGATCTCTACACTGGAAGAACAGAGGCTGAGAGAGAGGGCTGAGGACAGGGACCTGGAGAGCCTTGTCCTGTCCAAGGGTTACCAATTCCACTGGGCCAAAGCAGATGATGTGAGGGCCTGAGAAGCTGGAGTGATGGTTGAATATTAAATACCTCAGTGAGGAACAGGCAAAATTGATAGGAAAGTAGTACCTGAGACTGCTCAAGAAAAACTGTAGTGACAGTGTGCTTTCTATACTCAAAATTCCGCTCAGCCAGAAGGAGACAGACAACCAGATGCAGACTGCTACACATATGGGGAAAGGGGCCAATACCTTCACTTTCAGCCATTAATGTCTCAGTTGTGTTTGTTTGACCTCTGCAATGCAGGGGTGATTCCATGGCATTAATGGCCCAGGATAACACTGGTCTGACAATGGATGTATAGTGTGGTCAGCCACTCTTAATACTATAACTAACTGCTGTGTAAAGTTTTGGCACACATTCAATGCAAATTGACAATAACTGCCATTGGTGGTTCTTATTGTAGTTGTGATGTATTGTATTTATCATTGTTTTTAGTATTGTAACAATATCTATAACTGGTTTTAAAATTGTTTCATGAATTAAGAGATGTGCTTCATGTTATTCACTTTTAGTGACTGTGGTTATACTGTATGTGTAAACATGATTTAAAGTCTTTTTAACTGATGTCTAATAAAATGGTCTCATCATTCACCTGTATTGCACTTTACTCTCTGAAGTGCTACATTCAGTCTCATACAGTTATCTCGTGGAAACTGTTTGTCAGGAGAGGAGGAGCTGAGCTAAACCCATGAATTTATGGAATACAAGCTTGAGGAAATCAGAGCTCAAAATCTGTGGCAAAGGAGCGTGAAGAGTCATGAGTCTGTATGTTTTTAATTACAGCAGAAAAGGTGAATGTTGAATGCACCTAAAAACATCATGCTGTCTATATTTCTTTTCATTCTAAGATTAATCTTAAAACCAAAATTTAAAAAATGTTCCAAGGATGCAAGACATGAGTCATGATTTTAGGATGGCCTTCTTTCACCCTCACAACATTACACAAATTAGGCCCTCTCTTATACTGTATGCTGCAGAAAAACTTATCTATGTTTATAAGGATGATGTTCAAAAATGCTTCTCAGAACCCTGTGCCTCACTCAGAAATCAACTTCAACAACTTTCAACATCAAGTCCTAGTTCATAACAGATGTTATCTCAAGGCACTTTCTACAGTGAGCAAGAATATGTACATAATAAGTACCCCCTGTCCTTAGACCCTCGCAAAAGCAAAGGAATGATTCCCAAGAAAAACCCTTATGGGAAAAAAAGGAAGAAACGTCAGGGTGAGAGACAGAGGAGGGGATCCTCACCCAGGACGGACAGGTGGGTGGAAGCAAGGCAGTATACGGAGATACATGTATTGATAGCTAACAATTTAGATTAAAGTGCAGAGGCCAAGTGAGTTCAGAGTAGACACACAGAGTAGTGCATGCAGCAAGAAGAGCTGGGTTAAGGGACGGAGTCCAGGACCCAACCCAGCATCTATGGAGTCTGGGATGCAAGGTCCCCCGTCCATATGTTAGTACTGCACAATCACAGAGTAAGAATAGAGAGGAGGAGGGGGAGACACAGAGAGGACCTTAGATCTTAAATCTGAGAAGAGGGTTTTTAACCTACTTTTGAAGGTAGAGAGGGTGTCTGCCTCCCGGACTGAGACTGGTAAATGGTTCCACTAGAGAGGGCCTTGGTAGCTGAAGGCTCTGGCTCCAAATCTAGACATTCTAGAGATTCTTGGAACTAGAAGAAGGCCTGCATTCAGAGAATGGAGGTCCTAGTGGGGCAATAGGGTCTTTGAGGGTGCCCGACCCTGAGGAGCTTTGTATACAAAGAGAAGGATTTTAAACTGAATCCTGAATCGTACAGGAAGCCAGTGCAATGAGGCCAGAACTGGAAAGATATGATCTCTCTTTCTAATTTTTGTCAGGACACGAGCTGCCATGGTCGGCAAAGTTCTCAGCAACCTGTTGGAGCATCCAGACAAGAAAGGGTTGCAGTGGTCCAACCTGGAGGTAACAAAGTAACAAAGGTTTTGGACCTAGGAGCAGTAACTAGTTTTTTTCAGAGTTTAGAAGGAGGAATTTATGGGTCATTCCTGATGATATCGCCTAGAGGGAGCATATATAAAGTGAGAAGAATTGGACCAAGAACAGATCCTTGAGGAACCCCGAAACTGACTTTCGTGTGTGGAGATTTATTACCATTGACATGCACAAACTGATATTGGTCTGAAAGATCCAGTCTAAGGCAGTGCTTCTGATTCCAAGTTGATATTCCAGTCTCCTTAGTAAGGTCTGGTGGTCAACTGTATCAAAAGCAGCACTAAGATCTAACAAGAGCACTGAAACAAGACCTTGGTCGGACACAATTAAGAGGTCATTAGTGACTTAAACCAGTGCAGTCTCAGTGCTATGATTCATTCTTGGAATGGAAGGTCTCACATAAGTCATGTGGTCACATGACGTTGCAGAGTGAAGGTCGCGCAGCAGTGGCTACACGTAGTACCCAAAGGGAGTACTTCCCACCGGTAGATAGATGGGTGCTCATCGGTAGGGCTGTCTCTCCATAGGAATCTCATCCGGGGCTTATCGTGTTCCAGACGGCGAACTTGATGAAACACCCCCTTTATGTCCCTGCTGATAGCTACCAGATATCAGATATCATGCAGATATCGGTTGAGGCACTGTCTTCCCACTTGTTTTTCCCATTGTGGGTGACTTTGTGGTGGGGTAAGTATCAGGACTCTTCAGTTGATTTAGCTTCCAGAATAGTTATTTTCTTGACATGGCCGGCGTCAACCAGTTTGTTGATCTCTGCGCGGTAGATCTTTGCTGGGTGCGGATCCTTAGCTAGTCGCTTCTCTGTGTTCCTTAGGTAACTGCTCACTACTTCCTTTCGGACATGGAGGGTTGGCATAGCTTCCTTACGCAGGAGTGGAGTGGCGTACCTTTGTGTAACAGAGTAGAAAAAGGCGTTTGTTTACGTTGATTTCGTTTTTAAATGTATGTGGGAATTTTATTTATCATGTATTTATTTTGTTATGTGATTGTGAATTTAATCGTAATGTGTTGCTCTATGTTATTATTATTATTTGCTTTGTATGTTGTTTTCATTTCTCTTGCTCCTCCTGGGCTTCTGTAGTGTTGTCTTGTTCCCGGGTTTGGGCGTGGCTCGCTCCCCCCCCCCCCCCTCACAATATTGTTCCTACTGATGAGGGTAAGTTATGGTAGCAGTTGCTACTGACATTTACCATTTCCCCATAAAATATGCCATTTGTTCATGCTGTTGAAGCCACATGCTGATCCCATGTAATTATTACCACGTGTACATGATGGTTTTTAAATTAATTTACACATTCAAATGTTCTTTTGATGTAATGTTTTATTTTCCCGCCGAGAATGCCTAGTGAGCAGCTATGTAGCTAGCACTGCCTTAACGCCTCTGTTCTCTTTTGGATTGAACAAGGAGAGAGGGAAAGATAGTGAAGACTAAAAAGTGTTTTGTCTTCTACAGATATGTCTCACTGTAAATGTCTGTTATTTTCATTTGTTAAGTTTTACCCCACACTACATGTCATTATTGTCTTGGTGGTGTCTCTGTCCACATGTCTAAGTCAATCAATGTTGAATGCTGTGAAATTTACACAGCGCAAGTACATATAACTACAAAGGTTTTTGACAGGCTGCGCAGTCATAACTTGAAGTTGGCCCCTAAGAAGTGCTTTTTCCTCAGAAAATCTGTCAGGTGTATGTAGTAGATGTCAAAAGGTCTTTCAACAGACCCGAGCAAGGTTGAAAGCATCTCGAACATGACAAGTTCTGACCTGATGGAGTCTGATGGTGTGACGCCATCCCAGAAGCGAGTAAGATCAATTTTGGGGATGGTAAATTACTATCAACATTTTGTGCCTGGGTACTGTTGTTGCTGTTGCCAAGCCACTGTAGTTGTGCCAGATCCTGTTCGTGACACCAAAATTCTGTGATTTCTCAAGAGGTGATGTTGTTGAAGATGTTGTTAATCATTCACTGACAGGGTAGCTACATTACCTAAATCTACTATCACCCTTGTCCCCATAACACTTTGGTTTCACTCTCTTCCTCTTACATAGATATTCTTGCAGATTTTTGGCAGACAATATAATTTTTCAAAGTACAATTCACTTTCACAGATTTCCTAACTTTGTGGATGATAAATAGATCCAAGACATTGTTTTATCCCTATTTTTCCCAAAACCAGACTAACAGTTCTATCCATAAACTCCTTCCTAGCGTCTGATGATATCCAATCCTGAAGTCCCCATTTACTTATGACTTCTGTCACAAAACTTTTTGTTGGACTTATTTCAGACCAACAACCATACTCTTTTTGATTTTTCTTCTAATTTACCCCCTTGCAAAATTAGCCAAGCAATGTGCTTCCTGAATCATTAAACCCAACAGGTCTGAAGGTGCTACTATCAACCCTTCATGATTTCTCCAAAAACCTGTAGAATCTTGAGTGGCTCCTTGCTCCTGCAATAACTTCTTGTCCATATTGGGAGCAGCTTCCTGCATTAAAATCACATCCCTGAGCGTAATCTCATCTTTTAGATCTACTTCATCAGCTTCCCGAATGCAGTCATAAGGCTCACCATCTTCTGGAGTTGGAAAATTTTCTGCTGGATTGAATGTGGCACACCTTGCTAATGTTACATCCTCCTGTTCCAAAGGTTCAATCAGAATATTATCAGGATATACGCTTGTTGGAAATGTATCTTTAAGAGCTCCGCATATCCGTGCTCTATTTACAGCAAACAATTCTGAATCGTTCACAGCAGTCCCCACATAACAGTTAAGTCCCGCCTTTTGGAAAATCTCCTCCATAGCTCGAACTCCAATAAGGTTAACTTACAGCCTTTTGATATCTCCCACAGCAGTCTGTGTTCCCACATTAATTTCTTCCAATTTTGAGGTCCAGGAATATGCCCCATCCTGAAGAGCCCCATCCAGTGACTTGAGATACTCAGGGCGGATCTCATCCACCCCCGGAGCCTTGCCACTGGGCAGCATGCAAACTACCTCAGTGACTTCGGCTTGGGTTATGAATGAGTCAACCTCTGGGTCCTCAGCCTCTGCTTCTTCTAAAGAAGGCATGACGGTGGGATTGAGGAGATCCTTGAAGTATTCCTTACACCGGCCGACAATGTCCCCAGTCGAGTTCAACAGCTCTCCACTTCCACTGTAAACAGTATTGGTGGGGCCCTGCTTCCCCCTCCTGAGGCACCGTACGGTTTGCCAGAACCTCTTCGAGGCTGACCTATAGCCCTTCTCCATGGCCTCCCCGAACTTTTCCCAGGACCGAGTTTTTGCTTCTGCGACTGCTCGAGCTGCCACCCGTTTGGCCTGTCGGTACCAGTCACCTGTCTCAGGGGTCCCCCGAGCCAACCAGGCTCGGTAGGACTCCTTCTTCAGCTTGACGGCATCCCTTACTTCCGATGTCCACCACCGGGTTCTGGGATTGCTGCAGCGACAGGCACCGGAGGTCTTACGGCCACAGCTTTGAACAGCCGCATCTACAATGGAGGTGGAGAACATAGTCCACTTGTGTTCCATGTCCCTAGCCTCCCTCGGGATCAGGTCAAAGCTCTCCAGAATGTGGGAGTTGAAGACCTCCCTGACAGGGGATTCTGTGAGGCGTTCCCAGCAGACCCTCACTATGCACTTGGGTCTGCCAAGTCTGTCCAGCTTCCTCCCCGGCCAGTGGACCCAACTCACCACCAGGTGGTGATCGGTTGACAGCTCAGCCCCTCTCTTTAACCGAGTGTCCAAGACATACGGCCGGGGTCAGATGAGATGGCTACAAAGCTGATCATTGATCTCTGGCCTAGGGTGTCCTGGTGCCATGTGCACTGATGGACACCCTTATGCTTGAACATGGTGTTCGTTATGGACAAACTGTTACTGGCACAGAAGTCCAGGAACAGAATTCCGCTCGGGTTCAGACCCCCCCCCCCCCCCCCCCCCCTCCAGGTTTTACTGTCATTACCGACGTGAGCATTGAAGTCTCCCAGCAGAACGATGGAGTCTCCAACCCCACTTTCCAGTACTCCTCCCAGGGACTCCAAGAAGCCCGGATATACTGCGCTGCTGTTCGGCCCGTAAGCCGAAACAACAGTTAAGGTTCGGCCCCCTCTCGTTCCACGCGGAGAACTCCAACAGGTGGCGGCTGAGCTGGGGGGCTATGAGCAAGCCCACACCAGCTTGCCTCCTTTCACCGTGGGCAACTCCAGAGTAGTAGAGAGTCCAGCCTCTCTCAAGGAGTTGGGTTCCAGAGCCCATACTATGTGTGGAGGTGAGCCCAACTATCTCTAGCCTGTACCGCTCCACCTCCCGCATAAGCTCAGGCTCCTTCCCCCCCAGCGAGGTGACATTCCATGTACCCAGAGCCAGATTTGTTGCCCTGGGATTAGTCCGTCGGGGGCCCTACCCACGACTGCCACTCAGTACACTTTGCACTCGACCCCAGTCATTCGCCCTGCAGGTGGTGGGTCCACGGGGCGGCGGAGAGGATGGAATCATCACGTAGCTCTTTCGGGCTGTGCCCAGCCGGGCCCCGTGACAGATCCGGCCACCAGGCGCTTGCTGACGGGCCCTCCTTCCGGGCCTGGCTCCAGACGTGGGCCCCTGGCTTCCTCCGGGCAGGGTCTCATCTCTCTCTTTCCTGGTTTCCATTGGGGTCTTTTGAACCATTCTTAGTCTGGCCCCTCGCCAGAGACCAATTTTCCTTGGGTGACCCTATGAGGAGTTCATGACTCCCAACAACATAGCTCTCAGGGGTCTTAAGGGCACGCAAACCTCTCCACCACGATAAGGTGATGGTTCCCGGTTCAATGTTGTAAGCAGCAAACAGGCAGAGTGTACCTTATGCAAGGTGAAAATATTGTATAGAGCAGGCTCCGCAAATAACATGCACAGACACATCAGAACCCTTCACCCAGCAGTGCAATTAGAAGAAGGCAGACAATCAAGGAGACCTGCAAATGAAGGTATCACTGTGTCTTGCACATGTGCAACCAGTGATTTTTTTATTTTATTTGTTTTGTTTTTTAAACACAGGTAAGGTTGTTGTTTGGTCTGTTTTTATAATAACTAAATTACACATGCTTGTTAAAGTAGCTTAATAAAGCCATATAAATGATAAATATTTGATATAGTGTATTTTTTTCATTAGTAATTCAGTTTACACATAGTTTTTAACATTATTGTTGGTAATAAATATACTTAAAACAACAGAAAATATAAAGAGCCACTTGGGAGCTGAAAGAGCTGGCTCTTCTTGGTGAGCTGAGCCGACGGCTCCGGCTTGCTAAAAAGAGCCGTAATTCCCATCACTAGTAGGGGCACTAATACTGATACTAATCCTATTCAAACTAAATTAGTCTGTATCACGAAATAATTAATTAACTAATACACAATTTGAGCCTTCACAACAATTACATACTGTATTCGTGCATTAATGCCTTGTAGATGATTATTTACGTAACTGAAGGTTACTCACTAGATCTTAAAACTTTGTTTTCAATTAAGAAAATCCCCTGCATCAACTCATCTCTGTTCCTGCTTTCAGAATCTAGAAAATAATAGAAATCTAGAAAATAATAGAAATGAAGACAATAAAATGCAATAAAATTTAAAATCTTAAATAATAACAGTAATGATAAAGGGTAGGGTGAACGATTAATTAGTTGTTCTAAGAGATCAGCACAACAAAATATATGTGAAATAATTATTGTATAATTATAATAACAGAGAGAATAACACGGCCATACGAGAGGTAAACAGTCTATTCGTCCAATTAATGTGGCTGGCGCTCTCTCCTCTGTGAGGCTCGCTCCCCCGTCAGCCCTGTTAGTTATGAAAAAAATGATAGAATGCATATTTCATAATTGAAAATTAGCTGAACTGAATTGAATACATGGCCAGACCTACAATATCTTTATTTTTGTTTGTTCTTTTACATTTTGGGATGAACTACCCCTTTTTAGTGAGAAGAAAATTATTTCTCACACTTATTATGTAAGTGTGTCCTCCGTCCTCCCCAATATGCTTCTGCCCTGGCCCGTCTGGCCCTAGTACATAATTAATGCTTCCAATACTGCAATTTAATTGTTTGTTTAAAACGCTGGCAATGAAATGCAAGGCCACACGGTGGCGCAATGGTTAATAGTACTGCCTCCCAGCAAGAAGGCTGCGGCTTTGAAATTCCCGGAGCCGGGAGCTTCCCCTCCGTCCCGACGCCCGTAGCCTGGCGCCCAGCGCTGGAGCTCCCTGCTACCCCCTCAGGGGTCCGAAGCTCCTAGCTCCCTCCTGCCAAGTAGGCGGAGTCACTCACTGCTGTCTACTCCAGGGGAAAATAAGTGGAATTCCGTTTCCGCTTTAGGGAGTGGACAGAAGTTTTTTTTTTCTCCCTCCCAACCAAAATTTTCTCCTCCGTCACCTCGGACATTTTGCCTGCTGAAGGATAAAGACGATGGCCTCTTCGCCTCAGAAATCTCCGTCTTCCCCGAAATCCCCGACACCCAAATCTCCGTCATCCAGGAAGAAAGACGACTCTTTTCTGGGCAAACTTGGAGGAACTCTGGCCAGAAGAAAAAAGGCCAAGGAAGGTAAAGAAGCAATTCTGAGGCTCCAAGTTCGTCGGTGTTGTCGAAGTGATTAAATGTATTATTGCGGCGGTACATTGTTAGAACCAGTGTTGGTTAGTGCGCTGCGCAAACTACGGTACCTTATACCCAACTGCAAACACAGGTAGACGCTGTGTTCTCGTGGCCGCGGGCTGCGTCTGTCTCCATGTAAGGTCTTAAGTGCGGCAGTACTGTAATGGTTCATAAGGAAGGAATGAGTAAACACAGCATCCTCTCTGCCCCTGCCCCTAGCCTCTAGTGTGCGCAGATTTGTTCTTCTGGCTGCGGGTTGCAACTTTCATATTCAGAGCAGCTCAGAGGCGAGGCTGTGCAACACCGAAAAGCACACATTCATCCCCTTTGGCCAGTCTATTTTACCCCCACTTTCTTGTACAGCTACTGTAAAGCTGGATATGTTTGACATAAGTAGCCTTTCTAGATGGTAACAGTTCTCTAAGGGCGGCCATTTCTCCAATGAGAAATGTCTCTTTCAGTTGGATGATTACTTAATAATTCTTCAGGATACTGTTGCACAGCTGAGCCCCGGTGTTTATGTTGCCTTTGCCTACAAGGCATGTATACAATCACTTAATATTCATGCAATCTCGTGCTCACTACACACACAAACACCCACACAGAATGCTGTGGGTTCTATAATGTGATGAAAATGTGGGCAAGTCATTTGTGCAGATTTTTTTTTTACACATTCACGAATCTGTGTACAGACAAATGTCAGTACACATTTGCAATCTGATTACACACACACAGATTGAGACAGACAGATTTCTCAGATCGAGAAACACATTTGCAAATAATAAAGTAACAATAATATACAATAATAATTCTATAGTTTTTATTGCCTTCCTTTAAGTTGATAGAAACCTGTTGTTATTTTATGGCTTTGGCCCAGATGGGGAGGAGTAACATGCAGTGAGTATGAAGGGGATACCACTGCTTATACTGACAACTGATATTCTGGATCTCATGCAGAAACAACATGGTTGGACTTAGCGTGCCGATATGTAAATACACATGTTATCCAGTAGTGGTAACATCAAAGTATTCATGTAGTGTTTCTTCAGCAGCTCAATCCACAGATGAGTCTGCAGGTTGCTCGTAACAGGTTAACCAGAAATTTCTGAGTGCCTCCTACATGTATTCTACTGAAGTGAGCAACCCACAGTCTGTCACTTTCTTCTGTCCTTTGCTGGTTTTCAGTCTATTAAACTAGATCTTAGTGCTCTTGGTGAAAGCTTTACATGAAAGCTTTTTATGTATAGTCTTCTAAAATGTGCCCTCAGAAGAGTGGTGACAATGAAAAAAGTTTCTATGTTGGCAGCATATTTAATATATACATAAATATATGTATGTATATATTGGTTGTTTAAATATGCAGGCATCAGTGAGCCAGACAATAGCTTAAATACTGAGGCCAATAGGGAAACAGGAGAGAAGTTCAAAGTACAAGTCCCACATTGGAGTACTGCTACCGCCCTTAGGTTTGCCCCCAATTTAAAAGAAAAAAAGGGATTGGGTTTCTTCATCCAAAGAATGGTATTGGGTATAGGTCTCTGGAGGATTTTGCCCCAAACAAGCAAACGCCAGGCTGTTTATGTTTTCTTTTAAATTGCGAGCTGGCTCACTCACTTTTGCGGTCTAATCAGCACAGTAAGCAGAAGATGGCATCATGTTTCATTCAATATATTCAAGAGTTCATTCAATATATTCAAGGATTAATTTCCTGAACGGCATGCCATATATACCTGTATGTATGTGTGTGTATGTGTATGTATACGTATACACTTCTTTAATCATTGCTATTTCAAAATAGTAAAATGTAATGTCCAGAGTGTCAATGATTTTTCAATGATTGATTGTTCTTATTTGTTCAGTTTTCTAAGTGAGTGTTTTTCTATGCGGTCATTGAACTGATATTGTGTCTGTAACTGGTGGGTGGTATAGTGGCCCGGATGGGGGGGGGGTCATTTGCAGAGTGGAAAGAGTGTGGCATGTGTCACTCTGTAGGAATATTTTCACCCTTTTGTGCGATGATGTGAAATGTGGGCGTGTGTGTTCTCATGCAGACATACTGGTGTTGATTAAGAGGATTAATTCCTTCAAGGCAGAAAAATGCACAGGATGTTCACTCACACACACATGCACACACACATGCTGTGCACCCATGCAGCCTGCTGTCAGGCAGGAAGCAGCAGCATTAGTGTGTGAGGGTGATGTCAGATTTCTAACAGCTGCTTGTAGAGTCGGGAACATTTAGAGAGCCATTCAAACCTCTGTCCAACACTGCATGTGACATTGTTGCTTTGTCTTTGCTAGCATTTGTGTTTGCCTCGTCTCAGATGGTATGCTATCCATGTAGCTGATCGCTCTTTTAACTGGGTTACAAAGGAACACCTGTCCTACCCTGTCAGGCTACACTTAAGCTTGGGATTGGTAAACAAATTCTTTGGCCAGGGAAAATACGGCATATTGATGATCTGACCTTCTCTAACACGAAAACTCACGGCTTTGTCTTAATAAAATCTGACAAGAAGCTGATGAGGTGCCAGTCTGGCTGATCTGAATGAAAACTTTCTATTTTTATTTCTCTCTTGTAGTGTCTGAGCTCCAGGAAGAGGGGATCAATGCCATCAATCTTCCTCTCAGCCCATCCCACTATGAGCTGGACCCTGAGGATACCATGCTAGGTAAGCCATCACACTTTTCTAAAGCCGTTCGCCTGAAGGGTGCTTTGATCTGTGTGGACCAAATGAAATGTTGCCCAAAACACATTCCTTGCCGGTGGCTTTTAACAATCCATAACAATACATTTCATTCTCAGCAAAAACATTGATTCTTCGCTTGCCTCAGATTAGAGCACAGTGCTTACTACACTAAAATAGTACAGCTTCACTGTTGAGGAGAGTATTGTGCACTCAACAATGGTTGTGGTGAGTATGCAGCGGCCAATGAGGAGATGGTGTGGGAATAGGTGCCTCAGTGTGAGTGGAGACGGGAGGCTCTTCCAGCCCAGCTTCTGGCAGAGCTCTATCTCTTCTGCCACTATGAGCTTGGCTAATCTAACAGCCACCTTACAGCCTGCAGATAGCACACTGACAGATGCCAAAATCTGTGGGGGAACATGCTTTTCTAATTTCAGGTTTCATTAGGGATGGAAAGTGATAAGATTTCGACTCCATTATCAATTCTGCTTAACGATTCGATCCGTTATGGATTCTCTTATCGATTCTCATTTGGGGAAAAACGGAGAACAAACAATGTGATTTGCATCAACTTTGTGTGGTTAGAAGTATCACGACCTTACAAACCTTACAAACATTAAGGTCAAATAGGCCCACAGCCTAGATAATAGAGACAGTGTGCAACTGTGGCAAATACACAAGAATTTGTAACATTTTACTGATGCATTTTTCTTGTAGATATTAAAATTCTTCTTTTTGAAAGGATACGTAAGCTGATTCTCACACATACAGCTAAGTCCAATGGAACAGTGCATAATGCAAATCTGCAAATACTGGACAAATAACAACTATAACAACAGTTCTTCTGCAGAAAGATTTGCATGTCTGCTTTTTCATGAAGGATATGCGCTCTTTCTGTTACAATCAAAGGACATCAACAAATTCAAATACCTCATCTGTTGCCCAATCACCACTGTGTTTGTGGTGATTGCAGCTTCCCTGATCCTGTCTCAGGCTTCATCATTATTCACTTTGGATTTATACCTGGAGTCTGGATATCAGCCTCCTTAAATTTCAATAAGGATGACATGAGGAAGGAGGACAGGATGGCATTAAGATGACAGTGTGTGGATGTGTGTGAGTGTGAATGTGAAGCTTTGAATCAGCTGTGTAGTTGTGATATTGTAATATATAAATAAATTGACACTAAGTTTGATTATACTATTCTGAAGTATTTACTACTGTCATTTTATTTATGAGAAATAAATAATCAATTGTACTTGCTAGCATTTGGAAAGATCTTTCCTTGATGCTCCTTGTGAAGGCAGAGTCACCTTCCTGCACAGTGTAGTGTTGCTCCAGCTTTTGCAAAATGGGCAAAATCTTACCACGGGTCGCATTTTTGTCACTGGAGACTGCCAGTGTGGAGGTCTAATGCTTCTACATGAGCAGCACAAAGTCCTCTGCTTTTCTTAAGTCCTCATTGACTATTTTGGACAGTCTGCACTATAAAAAAACAGCCAAATATGTATGTTGCATAAACAAACAAAAACGAAACCAGTCCAAGTTTGTTAAATCACTGAGCTGTCTGACTCAACATTTCATAACTGAATGGATGTCACACAAAAATAAAGATGCTCAAAAACAAAAGGTGCTCAAAAACAAACCAAAAAGCTAAAAAAGCTAACAGAAAAACCAGCCAGCTTTGCTGTCAAAGAAATACACAATATATCATATATACAAAAAAGAAAAATATGAAAAGAGAGCATAGCCTCACAGCAAGGTATGCAGCACGATTACTCACAGGGAAGTTGTGGCACCTACCAGGGTCAATTAAGGACTGACCACCTGCCATCTCTCATTCTTTTGTACCCCCTGCCCCTTGCTTGACTTCCTGGAAGAGCTCACTCAACAGGGGGAAAACCTGAGTCAGGCCTAAAACCTCAATATAACACCCCAATATATGCTGAATACTGACAAGTAATACAGAAACCCACACAGGAACTAATAACACATCCATCCACATCCATACAATGAATACACACCGCTTTATTGCTTAAACAATTAAAACCAACAGCATGGGAAGTACGTGTGCTGCTGGTGAGAATCTTATGTGGTGGACAATGGTGACAGTGGGTACCTCACTGCTCGCTAAGATGTTGAACTAATAAATGGATAATGATGGTAAAACTGTGTGGTTGTCTTTTGTCCATGTTACATGAATGACTAATGCCAATCGCTATTGCTAGCACTGTGTTGCTGGTCTGAGCAGGAAGTCCTCAAGATGATGTGGCAGTCTACATGGGGGAGTGAGGGTCTGGCATGTCCGCGAAAAGGTGCGGCTGCCCCTTCACATTTCCGGGGGTGGTGAGAAATGTAATCCGCCACCGTGTTTTGCTTGCCCACTCGATAGCGGACCTCGCACTTGTAGGGCTGCTAAAAACCCATCAGGTTATGCAGGCATTTGTGTCCTTTATATGCCCAAGCCAATTCATGGCTCGGTGGTCTGTCTCTAAAACAAAGGTCCACCCTAAGAGGTAGTATCTTAAGCTGTCCAAGGCTCACTTGACCGCAAGGCACTCTCAACTACCAAACAGCTGAGGATCGTCTCCCGTGGAAAGAGACGCTGCTGCTCTCCTTCTCCTTGAAGGAGCACTGCTCTCAGACCAACCCCCAAGGCATCAGTCTGAACAGTCAATTGCTGCCTACTTCAGGTCCTGGAAGGTCTCATGCTGCCTTTCCCACCTGGCTTTTACAGAGCCAGTCTTTCGGGTGAGGTCAGTGAGGGGGGCAGTTCTGGTGACCACCCTATGAGCCACGAGAAGGCACAGACACCCTTCTTGGTCTCAGGCCATGGGCCTCCAGCTTATCTCTCTGAGGCCTGTTGACCCCACATCCGACAATGTGTCCCAGGTAGCGCATCTCTTCCACGCATGGTGCCGTCCTTTTTCGTCACCAGGAGCACTGGGCTGCTCCATTCACTCTAAGAGTGCTCAATCACCCGGAGTCTCTGCATGACCTGCAGCTCCTCCTGGAGTGCAGATAATAGACGCTCTGGTACTCTGTACAGCCGTTGCCGGACTGGGGTAGAATCCTTCAGATAGGGTGCTCTGCCAGGGACGTAAATCCAGGTTGTTCACTGAACAGGCCTTCAGGAATGATGGCCTGCAGCTCTTGCTGCTGTTGAGTGGTTAGGTGGGACAAGTCCAGCAACTTGTTCTCCTTGGTGGGCAGGAGAAGGAGGACTTTCTGGCCTGGCTGGAAAGTCCTTTTGTTGGGCACTCTGGTCATACCAGGTGGCCTGGATCTCTTGAGCGGAGGTTGTTGCGCACCAGGTTGGCCATCTCCTTCAGCTTCTCCCTCATGGTAATGGCGTTGGAGACAATAGGTGGTGGACTTGGGTGACCCCGAGACATCCTTGTGCAGGTCAAGAGGACCCCAGACCTGTCGGCCATACAGAAGTTTGAAGGGTGAGAACCCAGTAGCTGCTTGGGGAGCCTCTCTGTAGGCGAAGATGAGGTAGGGCAACCTATCTCTACATGCCCATCAGTCTGGGGATGGTAGGAAGTAGTCCTATACTTCAGTGTGTTGTAAAGAAAGGCTGTACCTTGATCTGTAAGAATCTCTTGGGGGATTCCTACCCTTGTAAACAGTTGTAGCAGTGCAGGGGCAATGTTTCTGGCGGTAACCTTACGTAGGGGCCTAAAACCTCAGTATAACAGCCAAATACCTCAATATAACACCCCAGTATACCTCAAATACTGACAAATAATACACAAACCCACACAGGAACTAATACAGGCCCCAGTATGCTACTGCGAAAATGGCCGTGCATACAGATGTGTGCAGGGAAAAATTTGAGACCCCAGTAGGTCGTGCATGCGCCCTACGAACTCACCACACTAGTAGGTGGAGTTGAGTGCTCGAGAGAGAGGGAGAGACCATAGTAGACATTGCATTTGACCCGGTAGCACCCCACCCCAAATAATCAATTTTTCGATTATCAGCCAATTTTAAGACGATCTCTTCTTTGTCTGCTCTGGGGACTTTGTCTGCTCTCCCCAAAGTGGTTGGGCAGAACTTTACAGAGGTGGCGCAGAACCGTGCTGGAGGCTCAGTCTGCGCCAAGCAGCAGGTGCAGACGCTGGCGCGGAAGTATACTGGGGCCTTACCACATCCATCCACATCCATACAATGAATACACACCACTTGATATGCTTAAACAATTATAACCAACAGCTTAACACTCCCCCCTCCCAAACACACGTTTCCCTTGTCCCCAATGGTGGAACATAAAAGCTTGTTTTCCCCTGGTGTGTGCTTCCAGTGGGATGCTCCTGGACCCTGCAGCCTGGATAGCAGAAAACTGCTTGCAGAATCTCCATCATCAAATACAAAGAAGTCCATCTGGTCCTTACATCCATGTGCTTGGGCAGCAGTGTAAATGCTATATTCTGAATTTATTTCATCAGAATCTAATTGTTTACATGGACGCATTCTTATATACAGTACACATATGATGCATTGCAGTGCAGTTGCACAGGTTCTTTGCTCCAAGGTTAAGCGTATGTGCAAATGTCCAGCAATTTTGAAGCTTCTATGATGAAGTGCCTGCCTGGAAGAACGTTTTTAAATATTGATGACAAATAATCAAACTTTGTCATGCGCCAGTGGCCACGCCCTTTGACTCAAAAAGTTCTGTACATCAAAATGAATACAAAATGAAATATTGGGCCTGGTTTTGCAAAAATCATAATTGAGTCACTCTGGGGTTTCATTTGCCTTGCACATGGCCATTAAATGGAGTTGATCAGGTCAAGAGAATGAAAGCTAGATTAGATGGATAGATGGATGATAGATAGATAGATAGATAGATAGATAGATAGATAGATAGATAGATAGATAGATAGATAGATAGATAGATAGATGACAACAAAAAAGAAGTAGCATTTGATTGGTCACATCCTCTTCAACATGATTTCGTCACCAGATCACGGGACCAATCAAATCACTGCCTTTGCGATTATGAAATTGCGAAAATATCGTGATATGATAAAACACAAATGCAATTAATCTTTCAGCCCTGTCTGTCTGTCTATATCTATCTATCTATTGACTGAAGTTCAGAGTCAGTGTTTAAGAAGTGCACGAGTTTGAAATGTTGCAGAGATTTGTTAACTTTATTGTTATTTGTGCTTTAAATGGATCTGTTGTTTGTTGTGAAAGACTGATTCAATGCTTGAGTTTGTTAAAAAATACATGACAACCCCTCCTAGGCATGTATTTATAATAATGGGAATCAAAAATGTAAAAGGTATGAGTTTCTCCTTGTTAAGTATAAAATGACAAAACACAGCAATATAGGTAATTACAGGTTTCCAAACAAAACCTTGTAATCAGTACCTTCTATTAAAATCTTATTTCCATTTCTCGTACCATAAGTGATTTTAACTTACAATATTTTTCCAATGTGGGCCCACACACCGAAGCATAGATGACACACTGATTGATCTCCCTAAATAGATAGATATATAGACAGACTCAGTCTTTCATAATAAACAACAGATTTATTTAAAGCACAAATAACAATAAAGTTAACAAATCTCTGCAACATTTCAAACTCGTGCACTTCTTAAACACTGACTCTGACCTTCAGTCAATAGATGGATAGATAGGTAGATATAGTGTCAAAATGATCTACCACCTACTAAAAATGCAAATCACATTATTTATAAATATACTGAGAATTATTTTTATATGTACAGTACATGCTCGTGTACCTTGCATTACTGCACCAACCTATATTGCACAATACAACTCTGTATATATTTTTTGTCATTACCCTACTCTGATGACTTGCATTGAATGGAATCAGCCAGGGATGCATAGTCTGGACAGTAGCTGCTGATAGCCAGCCTCAAGCAGACTTCCAGATACTCATGGTGTCATGGTGGAACGGTACTTTGACTTAATGATCTTCATGTGGGAAAAGGCTGACTCACATAAATAAGTGGAGCCAAATAGTGCAGTCAAGAAAGTAGCACATTTCCTGATGTTGGGGTACTTGTCCTCTGTGAGTAAGTTCCAGAATTGTTCATGAGCTCTGGCCTTCAGCTGAATGTCGGCTTGAAGTGTCAGAATCTCATCCTCCACTCCAGAAGAGTTCAGGTGAAACGGTGTTGCAACTTTTGATGCCAGTGAAATGACCTCAGCATCTTCCTGGAAAGGGTAGCACATGAATGTGGCGACTGGCTCGAGGAGAGCAAAGTCTTGAAAGCGTCTGTCGAACTCTGACAGACAGTTGTCAATTTGCTTTATGTAGCGCGCACTGTCAAGCTGCGCACATGACTTCTCTTGTGTCTCCAGCTCTGCCGCGAGGTTCTGGAAGTTTGCCGAATCATGGCGGTGGAGCTTTGAGGAGAGATGTTGCATTAACTGAGCTGATCATATTGATCACAGTTTTGTCCTTTCCTTGCAGCTCTAGGTTAAGGTCATTCAACATGTTGGTCAGATCGGTTAAGAATGCCAAGTCCAGCGGCCACAGATGGTCATTTAGTTGGCTATAATCTGCATGTTTACCTTCACGGAAAAACTCCTTAATCTCCGGCAACAGCTCTCGAAATCTTTGCAGGAATTTCCCCCGACTTAGCCACCTCACATCGGTGTGCAACAACAACTCAGAGTGGTCGACCTCAGCCTTCTCCAGATGTGCACGGAACAGCCGTCTTTGAAGAGATCTGGCCCGAATAGAACAGGCGATCTTTGTTGCCACATCCATTATCTCTTTCATGTTGAGCATTTCTGCACATAATGCTTGTTGGTGTGTAATACAGTGGTAATTGAGGAAGTCCGGAAAATCATCGTCCTCCCTGCACTTGGCGATAAATCCATTCGAGCGGCCAACCATGGCGGGTGCGCCATCCGTGGTGATGGACACCAATTTGCAGACTGGGAGCCGGGTTTTATCGATAAAGTTTTTGAAAGACTGAAATATGTCCTCCCCTCGCGCGTGCTCTTTCATGGGCAGTACTGCTAACAGCTCCTCTTTTGCAGTCATGTCAGTAAACACCATCCGAATAAAAATGCACAGCAGCTTCAATGACTTTCGTTCCTTATTTCAAAATGAAATGGCTCTGCACAGCTTTAACATTCACGTCGGCTCTGTTTCTTCTATAGAGGAGAATGAAGTGCGCACCATGGTGGACCCAAACTCAAAGAATGACCGCAAACTGCAAGAGCTCATGAAGGTAAACGGTAGCTCAGTTTGGTAGTGCTGCAAATTAAAGAGTTGTTGAAGTAAGACATTTCAATGATAGGAAAAGACTCCTTCAGACTCATCCTCTAGGGCTAATCATTTTTAGCCTGTGACAATTCAATTCTATCAAATCTTTAAAATGGAGCTGCTTCATGGAGCTGCACCAAACCTGAGCTAGTAAGAGACATCCTGAAAGCTAGATCACAGTAAAACAAGTCGATAAAAACAAATCAACATCTAATATTGTCAAATGTATTTTATTATTTTCTCCAGACTTGAATGAATGAGTATTTGATGTGTTATTCTCCCTTTCTAGGTTCTGATTGACTGGATCAACGATGTTTTGGTGGGGGAGAGGATCATTGTCAAGGATCTGGCTGAAGATCTGTATGACGGACAGGTCCTGCAGAAGCTGTTTGGTAAGGAGGAAGATGCAGATGAGACACTGAGACGCCGCGTCACTGTCATTGTACAAAGAGGGGATGAAGATCCAAGATTGAACTGTCCTGACATGAAATGCTGAACGAAAGGTATTGCCACCTGTTTCCTGTGCTGCAGAAAAGCTGGAAGGTGAGAAACTCAACGTGGCTGAGGTGACCCAGTCAGAGATTGCCCAGAAACAGAAGCTGCAGACTGTCCTTGAACGCATCAACGACTCCCTCAAACTCTCCACCAGAAACATACGCTGGAATGTTGATTGTGAGGACGTCTTCAAATCTATAGCTTTTTTTTCTCCAATTGAAACTACTACTGTTTTCTGCCGAAATGAGTCAGACACTGATGCGCTCTCAGGCGTGACGGTGATGACAATATTGTGCTAAGGAGCTATCGAAGAACGGCTTGAAGGCACCAACCAACCACAGTCATCCTGTCAGCGTGTTTGTGACCATTTAAAAAACATGTATACGTGGCCATTGTCACAAATATTTGTCAATTTTTACTTTTTTTAAAAAATAACTTTGAGGCAACTTTTATTACCCAATTATATATTTACTTGGTTGTATAAGTACTTGGTTTTAGTAGTTTTAGTAGTTTCTAGTCGCAAGATTATGATGAATATTTTTGTTTTGGCAAATTCCGCAATACTGGTTCCCAACACTGTTAACTAGCTTTCATTTCATTTCATTTCATTGATATCATTTCTTCCGTGACTCATCCGTTTCATCCCATTGTTCCTTCTTCATGGTAGCGGTTCATGCTAAGAGCATCGTGGCCATCCTGCACCTCCTGGTGGCTCTCTCGCAACACTTCAGAGCACCAATCAGATTGCCCGATCACGTTTCTATTCAAGTAGTGGTTGTCCAGGTGGGTGTAACGTGGTGTTCGAAGGCCTTTCAACCTTAAGATACACATGTATGTATGTGTGTGTGTATATGTTTATGTATATATATGTATGTATGTGTGTGTGTGTGTGTGTGTGTGAAGTGTACATACACACACACACACAGACATGCATAGCAAATCCTTACCTTTGTTGAGAATATCAATTTTCTAACACTGTTCTTCAGTGCTGTGAATACAGCTGCAACAAGTACTCAATTAATAGACAATTAATCAACTAATAAATGGACAGCTATTTTGATGATCAGATTTAAGCATTTAAACACATTTTAGAAGGATTTCAAGAAAGTATGTAGAAAAATATGTGAATATTTTTTTGGTTTCTCTAGGACTTCATGACGGAAAATTGAGAAAAAAAAGACGGCATAATTGTCAAGGGCTTCTGTGGAGCAGACATTACCAATTTTCACAGTTTTGTGTTGTTTTATAGCCCTAAGAACTAATCAATTGTAACCCCAACCCCTGACCCTAGCCAACTACAGAAGTAATTGTCTGTTGAAGCCATAACTGTGAATTCCCACCTCACTCACAAGCCAGCTGGTTTGAAAGAGCCACCCTCCGACTCTTTTTACATACTGTCCTCCCTTTGTCTGGCAGAAAAGAGAGGGCATCCTGCAGTCTAGACAAATTCAAGAGGAAATCACTGGCAACACAGAGTAAGTCTCTTTTAATATCTCTCAGTGCATGTGGCAATCAGATGCTGCTAATAGTGTTTTTTACACCAGCAAAAAATGTGCCTACATTCAGAGTGCGTTTCACCATACGGTCAAGTAAAGACACTTTGATGAATGACAGGACCCATTTGACCTATTGACTGTCGAAGTGGTGTATTTGGAATGTTTTTTTTATGTTAGACCTGAAGACTAGAGCAAATGTAATGTAATAATAAATAAAATGTCACAATTTGAATTTAAGCATCCATGGAGGAGAGTGTCATTAAACTCTCCTCCATGGAGACATTTATCTATAAACCAACAGTGTCTTTACAGTTGAAATCAAATCTGTCCTGTAAAATATTTGATCTTCTTCCTTTGTACAGTCACTTTAGCTTTTAACTTTAGCTGATCGCTCGATATAACTTTCTTTTTAGGGAGCCAAGCCTCCTTGCTTTTGTTCAGATTTTTCGTGTCCTTTTCTTTTTTTCTCCCCCCCCCCCCCCCCCCACTTAAATTTTTACCATTGACAAGTGTAGGCCAAACTGTGCAAAAGAGGGTTGTGCAATTTGGAGGGTTGTCCCCTGCCCTCATCAGGGCCAACGTGTTTATCCGATTCCCTGAATAGAGCTGAGCCATGTTAGCAACATGCTGAGCAAAACCTCAGACCGGCTGAAACGTGATGCGAGTCACGTTCAGCCCTGTCTGGTTGAGCGCAACACATCTGAATGAACCAAGTTTACCAGAAACTATATTTGCATTGAAAAGACAGCAACCTGACGATTTGACGATCACAGCAGTTTTTTAAGCTGTAACTGGTCATTTGTCATTCACTAGCACGGGCCTTTCACAGACAGTGGATACAGTCAGCTACCTAATGAGGATTTTCAGTCAATACTAGCACAGATGTTGACTCATATAACTTGTATAAAGGCCGGCGCGGCCAAAGTGCTGCCCGTTTTGCGTCGCTCAAAAGTTGAGACCTCGCGGCTTCGGTCGCGTTGGTCGCGCATGCGCCCTGTCGAACTCGCCACACCAGTAGGCGGAGTCTGAGGGTTAAAGCCCCGTCTACAACCAGGAAGAGCCTTCAGACGAAAGACTTGTTAAGGAAGTCTGCCGCTTCACCCGCCTCTATAATACAGCCCCGACAGAGTACAAAGACGGTTTCCACTGTGCAAACTCACGGCGTGAGATAGCACAGACGCTAGGGCGGGAGGAGCGTTTGTGTCGCGGATAGAGTTGTCACCTGTGTCTCACACACACACACACACACACACACACACACACTGACAGTGGTGCATCTGTGCGCTGTATTTAGCGGCATATCTGCGTACATAGGATACAGACAAATGCACAGAAATACAAATATTGAGGCACGATTCTTCCGGGACATTCAGTGTCCCGAGAGAATTGAATTTTTCCCGGGACAGTCCGTGAAAACCGGGACAGGTGGCAACACAATACTAGAGCTATCAGAGTTGTTTACATCTCGTTCTCCTTCGTGTACTCCGGGGGCAGGACAGGCCTGTCTATAGATTGGTACGCCCCCTTGTGGAGGCCAAGAGCATTACAGAGCTCGGAAGAATGGTCGCAGAAGTATGGTCGAAGCAGGGTGCGCGGCATGCCGTGAGCCGCAAAAAGAGCTTTATCTATGCTTTATCTATTATCTAAGCAAAAGAGCTTTATCTATGCTTTATCTATTATCTAAGCAAAAGAGCTTTATCTATGACAGTTTGGTTGATCGAGGTCACTGTGAGGTCATAATGTATTTCATGAATATTTTTTGCCTTATCTCAAGAATTCATGTAGTAATTTAGACAATATTGTGTCAATGGACAAAATGAGCAAGTGACACCATTGCATACAAACATTGGGCCTCATTCACCAATATGTTCTTAAGAATCTTCTTAGATTCTTTTGTAAGTTGTTCTTAAGAACTTCCTCAAGAAAACCCTACGTCTGATTCATCAACGCGTTGGCAAGCCTCAGAATTGCTCGCAGCTGTGCTCTTACTTGATGAATGCCATTTCTTCTTAAGTTGAGAGGGCGTGCACACTTACAGAAATGAACGGGAATTAAAAAAAACAAACGTGTGGAAGTTGTGCACTGAAACCGGTCTGTCCTCTTTTTTTTAAAAAATGACCCGGACTGTCAGGCTGCAATTGTGATACTATTGCATTTTATTCACAAGCGGGCAACCAATTGCGCTCTGACTTGGACAGCACCCCCTGCAGTCTGGTCCCATCAGTGCGTCAGGCCGCACATCCTCACAGGGTTGTGGGGGAAGAACGACGTGGCGATGTTGTGCAGAACACACGCAGGCCACGATTATCCTACAGACCTGTAATGGTGAGGGAGAGTCATAAGGTGCAAGGTGTTTAAAGAAACGTGACCTTAGTCTTAGCAGATTTCATAACAAAATAAGTAGAATCATCAATTGTCTGACCTTCTCCGGTTTGTACAGCAACTTGCCACCTGCCGTATCCAGGCACATCCATCGCCCCTATATAATGCACGCATGCAACTGATTGTATATGCGGAGTCTGAGGGTTGGCTAGTAGTGTCATCAACCAGGGAGCCGGGGCATATCCTCGATCCCCTACAAATTAAATCAAGATCAAATCAAATGAGACACTTTTTTGAGGAATCATGCAAAATATAAAACGTGCGTACCAATGAGCCATGCGTCACCAGCTGCTCCTTGTTCAAGATGTGTTCCAACGGAGCTGTTGTGGGAAATGAAGGAGTTTCGTGTGCTCCTCTTGGCGACCGGAAGACCATGTTGAATCGGTGGTTGTTTGCATTGCAGATATATTGCAAGTTTATGGAATGATATTGCTTTCGGTGGAGGTATGGGAAGGGTTCTGGAGAGGGTGCCTTTGTCAGTCTATTGCACCAATGGTGTCCGGGAGACCAGTTGATCTTCTGCTGTATATGGAAACTTTATGTATTGTGTGGCCCTTACTTGATTAATGTTAAATCATTGGCCCATTGTATTTATTTAAAAAATAAAAATTCTCTGTACATTTCCAAAAATATAAACTATACAATACATAATAATATAATGTAATACATAATAATAATAATACATATAATACATAATAAGTATGACAGAATTATTACAGTAATATTGAATTTTATTGAACTGTATAAGAGAAGATTTGTTCTTACCTAAGAATAAATCCTAGATGAGAAGAAATTCATGAATGCCACAATCTTTGTAAAATCTTTGGATTTTATTTTTTTATTTATTTATCAAATCTTTGGGACTTAAGAACAAATTTGTTCGTAAGAACGGTTTGTGAATGAGGCCCGTTCAGTGTGTGTTCTACCAAAGTGATGTTTTTGGAGTAAATTAGCTTAATAGGTTCTAGCAAGAAATGACAGGCATCATATGGAAAGGGTCGTAGGACATAGGTGTCTCAGACACCTATGTCCTTGCTCCCCAAGGAACAAGTTGAGTCTTGAGGCCAAGTATGTTCAGATTTTAGTTTTCTTTTTCCGTTTTTCTTTTTCCATTGATAAAAGTGGTACTGCAGGCCGAAGGGAGGATCATGCAATTTGGAGGACTGGTTCAGCCCCCTTACAGTGGATGCAAAATATTACATATGTCTGCCTGAAGGTTGCTCTACATCCCCAGATTCCCTGAACATAGCTGAGTCACGCCCATTTTTGCATATAATTTTTTTGCGTTAAATGCGACAAACTGAGAAAACTGCCTTGAGATCTTGTCTGAACCGTGTGAAACTTGGCCCGTACACTCTTTCGCTCGTATTTGCTCAAATAATGGGCCTCATTCACGAACCGCTCTTAAGTCCCATTTAAGAAGATTTTACGAAGATTGTGGCATTCATGAATTTCTTCTTATCTCGGATTCATTCTTAGGTAAGAACAAATCCTACGAACACTCAGGAGTATACTTCCGCACGTATCAGCGCTGACATGTTGGCATGGTTGGGTTTTCTTCTCTTGTACAATTCAACAAAAATTCAATATTACAGTGATAATTCTGTCATATTTACATTACACACACATTATTTACTCATTTTTTGTGTTTGGAAATGTACAGAGAATTTTTATTATTTAAATAAATGGAATGTGCCAGTGATTTAACAGTAATCAGGTAAAATTGGAAACTCCCCAATGATGGCCCCGATGCGCCGGTCCATTGCATCCCCCGTTCCCGTGGAATTATGCAAAAAAAATTTTGTTTCAGATTTCAGATCAAACCATTTATTTTTCCTTCTCCTGGCACTGCGTCCACTGCACGTTTGATAGCCTCCCATGCCTCTTTTTTGGTCAAGCAATACCAGCACAAAAAAAAAGAATTTTGTTTGTGCTGGTATTGCTTGACCTAGGGCCACCGGATATAATTCAAGTTCAAGTTCAATTTAAATTTAAGTTAAAGTTGATTTTAAGTTTTCTCTCCAAGTTTGTTTTTCTCTTCACCTGCTGTGCTCCATCTGATCTCTGCTTTGCTTCAAGCATTTTGTTGCTGTTTGCTCCGTTTTGTTGCTGTTTGCTTGCTCCTGTCCAGACAGCCTTGGAGTCTCTTTAACAGGCCCTTTTATGGACTATGCCAATCCTATACTCATTAGACTCAACTGGCACGCCCTCTCAACTTAAGAGGAGATGGCATTCATCAATGTATGAACACAGCTGCGATCAATTGTGAGGCTTACGAAAGCGTTGATGAATCTGACTAAGAAGATCTAATGTAATCTAAGAAGATTCTTAAGAAGATATTGGTGAATGAGGCCCAAAGTTCTTAACAAACACATATCACTTCGCGTTTCTTAATCAGTCAAGGCTATTGACACTAAACATTAGATCCTTGATTAGCATCCCACTGTGAGGCTGTGAGCTGAATTTGGTGCATGTTGGCCTTTAGAGGGCACTGCAAACGTGTTTATCCTGTAAACTGATTTCTAGGTTATTTGGTGGGCATGATGTGTTCGTTCCTGTGGTTGTGACTGGACAATGTGTGCGTGTCTTACGACAACTAATTGATAACCACACATTTGTTGGCCCTTTTGATGACTTGAACAAACTTCATGAAATTGGAGTAGGGAGATGAAAATTTGTATCCTTTTGTAAATTTGCCATACACAGAAAAAAAGGGTCTTGCACCTATGGTCCGAACTGAACAGGAAGTCAGCCATTTTCATTTAAACGTTTTTTTTTCTGATTTCCACATACCCCATTTCAACAAACTCTCCACCGGGAGGCTTGGCCCCTGTCATAACTGTTGTTCTAGTTAACAATGTATCCATCCAGCCTGGCAGAATGAGTGAGCTTGTGTTTATTGGCCTTCTGTTATTTGATCCCATCGGAGTGGTTGACAGTCTCAAAGGGACACACTAAGACCAGCTGGTCCTGGGAAATGTGTGTTCTTGTGTACGCGTTCTTCAGGTTCCGAAGGTTTGGCCCACTAATAACATGCACACATCCAGGCTCACTAACACTGACATGGTCACAGTGGAAATGCAGTTAATAACACACCACCACTGCCCAGACCCTTCCCACCTCTGCCATCACAAATTACAGTTTGCGTGTGTGTGTGTGTGTGTGTGTGTGTGTGTGTGTGTGTGTGTGTGTGTGTGTGTGTGTGTGTGTGTGTGTGTGTGTGTATGTGTGTGTATATCCTTGCCATTTCTTGCTGGCTGGACAACCAAGATATCCTAGGAATATTCACACCATGGCAGTAGCTACCCTCCAAATCCAGCTTCCTCTCTCCAACAGCAATGTCCCCCAAAGTGCTTACATTGTTATGATAGAAAGAGAGGCCCTCATTCCCCATTGACAAGCTAATGCATGTCTTCATTCAGTGTATTCATTCTCAGCAGTGTTGTGCAGCTAACATTACTGCATTGTGCTATGTTATGTGGCGGTTGTGGATATCTCACTAATGAAACCCAGGTTATTTAATACTCAAGGTGTACCATATATTTAATAAAATTCTGCTACCCCAGCCATTGTTGTATTGTCAATTCTGTAAATATCCCTCGATTCTCTACATTCCACTGTGATTAAATTGGAAGCACTTGTCTCTTTGTGTTCTATGAATCATCATCAGATTTGTCCCTTTTTTCCCACATTCTCTCCACTCTCTTTCCCTCTCAGGGCATTCTCTGGCAGACACGGTACGTACGCTTCAAGAAGAGTGGAGTCTCATATATTTTTTTCAGAAATGTTTACATCACGATCCCTTTGTCGTGTGATAACTCACTTTTCTTTTGTCTTCACAGAGCGTGATGCATTTGACACCCTGTTTGACCACGCGCCAGATAAACTGAATGTTGTGAAAAAGGTACAGAGAACGTCCTGAAGGCATGACCTTTTTGGGCATTAATGACAGCACTCTATCCGGGCAATTGGGTTCCAATTTCTTGGGAAACACTTGGACATCATTTCTAGTGATTGGACGTAGTGCAGTGTTTGCCGTTCCAGCTTAAGAAAGTGTGAATTGGGACATAATTTAACAAATTCAAGGCCCCTGGCCAAGTTGTTTTGTTTTGTTTGTTTGTTTTGTGGGAACCAAGACGAGACTCCCTGTCTTCTTCTAACACATTTGCGTTTGCGTTTACCTCGACCTCTGAATTCTCTCAAAATGATCCATTCTCTTTTGACAAGATATTTTTTTTTGTGTCCACAGACTTTGATCACATTTGTGAATAAACACCTGAACAAGCTGAATCTTGAGGTGTCCGAGTTAGACACACAGGTATGTCGAACGAGAACACAAAAATATTCAGACAATTTTCACATATTCACATGTCTCACACAGCTGTGCACAGAGTTTCAGCTATTTCTTGTACCGGCATTACATGTGATGTTTTATCACCGTCGGTGATTGTTGGCACGTACATTATCAGCATGCTAACTGTGCTGCTGTCTCAGTTTGCAGATGGCGTGTATTTGGTTTTGCTGATGGGGCTTCTGGAGGGGTACTTTGTGCCGCTCTACAACTTTTTCCTGACACCGGAGAATTTTGACCAAAAGGTGACCAATTGTTTCCGTTGTCTATCCTCAGAGATGAGCTGAACTGTTGCGTAAATGACCGTAAACCTACACTGAACACTGAGGTTGCGGGCTGAGATGGTCATGCCCGTTCGAATCTCACAGATGAGGCAAATGGCCGCTGTTTCAGATTGTAACTGCATCTATCATAACAGCAAACCTTTTGCCGTGATAAATCCACAGAAACTTCTCTCCGTTTCACCTGTAATTGCGCAGCAAAAAGCTTACATTGGAGGAATGCAACATTTTTTGGGCTATATTTAAGATGACCACTGGTGATCACAATGTTCCTCAATCAGCACTCTATTTCTTAGGAGTCTCAAACACTTTCAGACACGACTCTCCTCTCAATAGCTTGACGAATGTCATCTGCTTTCCCAGGAGCCCATCCAATGCAGACATCTCTCCACTCCATTGGCCTGTGTAGTACTACGGCAATCTGCATACACACCACAGTAGCCTTTTGTTTGGGCCTTAGCCAGCAGCACTCGCCAAGCTGCCAAGCAGAGTGGGCATCAGTACTACAGTGTACACAAACTATATACACACACACACACACACACACACACACACACACACACACAGACACACACACACACACACACACACAGACACTCCTGTCCCAGAAGAACAGGCAGCATCCCCACAGCATCTGTAATCTCCTTTTGCTCAGGGAAACGCTGGAGTGGCTTAGATGCTGAGCTCTATTACTCTGTGTGCGTGGCATTGTGTTTGTGTCTGTGTATCAAGGCCTAGAAGCCTATCAGTGATGCACCAAGGGTGGCCTGTAGAAAGTAGCACCAGGCATCAAGAAGCGTCTCTGCTGTTGCTCCCCAGATCTCTTCTTAAGACTCATTCCCCTCGTTCTCTTTGACTCTATTAGAAGGCTAAGGTCACCTTCCACACAGTAAGCTCTTGTTGGGCAAAGCTGTTGTCGCAGCAACACGCACACAAATGCCATAGGCTGAGAATGGAACACAGTCGGGGGTGCACATCATTTTTTCAGTTACTCAGGTGAGTACCAGGAGATGGTATTCACCACCCAGCTTCTCTCTGGCTCTGTGCAACTTTATTTCTCTCTCCCATTCAAATCGGGGGCATTTTTGGGGACAGTTTTAACCAGGGACAGGGTAGGCTTGGACGTCTAGACAACTCACACCAGCTTCAACAGCTAAAGTTTCCCGTGCCAGCATGTGATCTGGTAGTCAATTTGCAATAATTCCATGATTAATAAGATATGAGAGCGTAAAGAGATAAATGAATATGCACCAGTCCATTTCGTTGACAGGGGAGCCTCACAGAGCGAGAGCGCAAGTTTCATTAATAGACTGTGTTAACCCCATTTGTATGGCCATGTTATTCCAGTATGGATCATTAGATGTGTTGCGCATGATGGTGGTGAAAAGGTTTATCCGTCACTCTCTCCTCTCCACCCCCACCCTATGATTTATGCTGGCTCCAGCTCCATGGGAGTCGGTGAGGTGCACCCTTGAACATAGTCCTCATGTCTTTCTACTCTGATCGGGGTTCCTCCCGGTTCTCTCACAGGTCAGATTGGCTCAGCCTTCCTTAGTAGGACTGCACATCACTGCAGGAGAATGGCAAACCAAAAGACAAGAATCCACCTGAAAAATATTTCAGCTCCGCGCTTTCTATGGTCCCATCATTAATCATTAGCCATCATTAATCCTGACCATGAACTGTCTGCTGCCACCACCTCCAGCATAAATGTATTAATGGGATATTGTCTCTGTGCTCCAGTTTGTTGTAATCTTTACTCTTTAATAGCATGGGTGTTTTCGAGGCTTATGGTCTTACAGAGCAGAGCTGTGTTATGTATGCAGACAAACATAACACAGAGGGCGTCTATCCAGAGGGCATCTATCCAGAGGGCATTGTGTGATTTAGCAAACTGTTCTGTTCTCTTGACTGTGTGCACTATCACTGCCCCTCAGGTGCACAATGTGTCCTTCTCCTTTGAGCTGATGCAGGATGGAGGTCTGGAGAGACCAAAGCCCCGGCCAGAAGGTAGGCCATTCATTTCATTATTTCTGGTAGGAAGAGGTATGCGTCTGCACAGTACTCTTGGTCACACATGCACAAGCATGACTACGTACGTGATGCATGAAACATAACCATGATGACAACAACAACAGTAGCAGCGGCAAAGGGTTTATGTTGGTCAGTGGAAGAGCTAGTGTTTGATAAACACTTTGTTGATTACTTACTTATCAGCTTATGGAAACTATGGCCTGTGGAAACTATACAGGAGCTAGTTACGTATGACGTGAGCACACACTTGCGCTGTCACATGACAGCGGTGACAGGGGAACCTGCTGCCAACGGGATGTGAGGCTGTAAAGCCTCATTTATGCTCTACGGATGTAGAATCTACAGTGAAATTTGAACTTGCATTGAGCATAAATAGTCTCGTAAGCACTTTGCCTTAATGTGGTAGCTGAGCAGTTAATGCGCTGGGAGCAGCACTGAGTTCAGAGTACAGTCCAAGGACGGTTTTGCTCCCAATCAAACATGGCATGTTATGATTATATATGCTCCAAACAAAAGCAGCATAGGAGACGATGTTGGTCTGTGCGGTCATTGAATACTTTTCTGTTTCCGTTTGTACTTTTATTCATCTTTATTCCTTTCAAACTATTTGTGAGCTACAATGCCCCCACAAGATCTAGTGGTACAGTTTAAGTTTCACACGTATCGGCGCATCAGTAAGCTCCCTGAGAGCGATTACGCATGAAATCTGCACACAGAGCTGCGCGAAGATGGACAAATAGGTGCTCTATACATCTTCTGCGTAGGGCGTAAGTGGGCCCTACGCATTTATGCGGTCCTCCATCTCCCGTTCCTGCTTGCTCCAGTCCCTCAGCGCTTGCATTGATTGAAGAACCGACATTCACTGACTGATCCTCTAGTCAGTGAATGTATTGCAGTTGTCAGGCCAGACACCGTGATGACCAGCTGTCCAGGGTGCACAGCAAGTGCCGGTAGCCTGTGGTGGAGAGCAGTAGACTGTATAGTTCATTCTGCAAGATGTGTTTGTTTGCCTCATTTACATACTGCTATCAGGACTGCACCTGTTGTCACTAAGGCAATTTCCCTTAGTAGATCACCCGCAAAACGCACGCAAACCAAGTCTGCAAAATCTTACCAGGAGCACACAATTTAGCGCCCCTTATCTGGGATCTTAGCAGATCAGGCCCTTTGTCTGTTACCGCTCGTGCATGCACACTAAAGGGAGGGAGGGCTATTAAAAAGAGAAGGCCAGAGTACTTTCTCCCTCTGAGCAGTTTGAATGAAGCCGTCACCACCTGTACCAGCGTTATTCAATCTCCGTCTTTGTCTAACTCTTCTCTCTCGTTTCAGACATAGTGAACTGTGACCTCAAATCCACACTGCGTGTCCTCTACAACCTCTTCACCAGGTACCGGTGCGTAGAGTGAGCACCATTTATTGCAAGAGGGGACTATACTTTGGGACCACATGTTAAAGCTTAACTTTATGTGTTTTTATCTATTTCTTGTTGCAGTCTGATAAATCAATATGCATGCATCACATTTTGGCTGACCCATTCGGTTCATGTACCACACCTATCAGTTTTATACTGCTGCAGATACATTTTGCTTGTGCACTACAAAATTCTTGCCGATTCTCACGTACTTTTTACTGATTTGCTAGAAATCATCTTAACACCCCGACTGCAACCGAGTTAATAAATGCTTTTTAACAAGTCACTCGTATGGGGAATGAGTTCTCCCGTAAAAAGCACCATCTTGGCTTTTAATGTTGCCTTACATACAATTGGTCATTCCATCTGTCCCCTAACCCCCTCCTCTGTGGTAAAGTGCGTGTACTTCTGCAGAGCAGTTAACACAGCAACAGTGCAGTGGGAGCCTACCGTTAAATGGGATGCCAGCTGCCAGATAAAGAGACAAAGAATAGGCAAGAGAAGCGTAGCGTTATGGTGCCTTGTGGTGAAGCGGCACTCTCGTCTTGCAGTCAATCGTCGGACTGGGGGGAGCAGTCGAGCGTCCGCTTGTTGGCCCGGGGAGGGGGGGGGGGGGATTCTCTCAAGGGGTTCTCTCCCGTTCAAAATCGGAGACGGCTTTAGCCGGGGTAGGGGCAGCCAAATCGGGGACGTCTGGTCACCCTAGTCTTCAGAGAGAAGTCTCTGGAAAGGGGCTGGACATTCGAAGTGTGCGTTTTCAAAGTTTTGCCTTGTCGAGCTGTTTTTTTTAGAAATCACCCACCCCATCTGTAAGTCCTACAGATAATCAATTTCTAATTATTGTAGCATGTTTAGGCAGCACAAAGAGACATTTTACTCAAGAAAAACACTATTTTATATTTTGATATATTTCATTTTCTTTTCTCTGCTCTCATTTTGCCTTATTTTAACTTGTGAACATTGTCAGATCTAAAATGTAATGGCAGGATGCACATGCTCTCCATATGTCTTTTTGATGCACATTTCTTTTTCCATGTTTGGAAGAAGATTTGAGACATTTGAACAAAGCTTTGTCACATTCCTACTGTAAAATACTTAGACTTTACCCAGCAGGCACTTTAATCCAAAGCACCAAGGGACAACCTTAGTGGTTACAGTGCAACAAGAGGCCATATTTGGGCTGAAAGATAGGAAGAAAGTGCTTTTGAAAGGGTTCAAGAGATCCACTCAGATATATACTCTGTTGGTGTTTGGAAGTTTCTTGCACCTAGTTAATCGATTTTATATGTCACACTTTTGCCCAAGACAAATCAAATATCTTCTGCATTAAAAATACATAGGGGACCTCTATGGTTCAGGCTGTGAAGATTTATGTTTTGAAGTTTTATATTCATTGAATCATTCGGTCCCTGCTGCATATTTGGCCTCTCAGATAAGCAGATGGGAGGACTTTTCAAACAGAAATGCATATCAAGTGTAGGTTTGTTTCCCTGTTCACAAAAGGAAGTCTGCGTATGTATGTCTGCTAATGCCCAAACACATTTCAAAGACATTAAAAATATACTTCTAAATAAATGTTGTCTGTGTGTGTATGATTGTGTCTCCTGCCTAATGTGAAATAAATGAACTGCAACACACCTTTTCAAGGAATATTGTATGGGTTTTAAGGGATGTTCAATGGACAGTTGTTCAGCAGTTCAAAAGTTGTTCAGAACACCCACTATATGTTATGCGGTGACAGAAAAGACCCATTAGCACTAGTGCAACTGTGTGAAATGACTAAATGGCTGGTGCACAATTTTACCATTTGGCATGAGTAACTATCTGAGGTTGATTGCCATCAGATTATCTGTCAGCAGCAACAGATCCTCAGGGAAGTGAAACCAAGTTATGATTTCCTCTGCAATCACTGTGTCACCAAGATTCAGCTGCTCTAGGTATTGCCTTGTTACGTCACTGTTACTTCAATATTCTTTCATTGTCACTGTGTGCACAGCTGCATACTTCAGACGGCTGCATTCCTCTGATTGAAGACAGCACATTAGTGAAGGGAGAAAGTTTCTTCTGTCACACACGTCACAGTAAACGGAGTTTTAGCCATTGTGTCATTGTCTGGCTCCGAGCTTCAAAACAGCACAGCTTGCACTCGGGGCCTTCATTGCTTGGACTTGGATAAAAGATTCTACCCAACTCTCTGCATTGGGAATGTACAGTAACTGGAGACAGAATATAGCTTAAATGCCACTGAAGCCGGGGGGCCACGCTAAAGGGCTGTATTTGTGCTCACCTTAGGAGTTTTAAACTGGCAAGTGTAAAGCCGTGGCACTTATGAAAAGATTGCTGATCGGGGTGGTAACAGCAGAGTGTAAATGTTCAAAACAAGAGACCTGTATATGTAATAAACAGATATTTATTCACATACATTAGTCATACTCATATACATACACACCGATCAATATAACCACACGCACACTCACATAAGCTCACTCATTACTACTCCCGCCCACCCCAGCCCGGGCTCACCAACTCCGGCATCACCCAACCTGAAGCTTCTGGGGCTAGTGAAAGTCCGATGGGGCGCTCTGGAGGTGGCCGCCTCTCATACCCGTGCCGCAGGAGAGACCGGTGTAGTGTGAGAGAAACGGGGGAAGGGACGGGGCTGCAGCGCAGTCCGGTGACTGGATCGGCAAGGGGGAATCTGGGAGAAATCCGGTACAGGCTGTTTGGCCAAGGACCCGACGATACTGCATTCCACCAAGAATGGCAAGGAAATAATCCGCGAAATACGTTCGTCCAGTGTAATCCAACAAAAAAGATTACTTGCTGCAGACCAGTTCTCTCTGCAGCCACGGCAGTCCAACTTGAGGAGGATTGCGCTCTGGGCTCTCCGCAACTCCTCGTGAATTGGTTAACAACCGCCCAGTTGCTTTGGCGTTGATCCACCTGGACTAGGCACAAAAAACATGGGCGACATCGACCTACAAAATGCCGACTGGCAGATAAAAACTATAGTAGGGGAGTAACTGATAGCAAGGAGGAGTAACTGATAGCAAGCGTTAGTATGCACACACGTGTCCCTTCTCTCGAGCGTTAACTTTCTCTGATTCATTGCGCACACACTAGCATCAAGTGCCCGCCCCCTGCTGTCCCCGATTCGCCACTGATACCCCAAACACTGTCAACATGCACACACATTGGCTGAAGACAAACGTAACTCACGCACTTATTCACAAACAATCACAAGCACTCACAAGAGATAAACTAGAACGCTGACTATAGAGACATTATAATGGGCTAAGAAATTGGGAACTAAAGCCAACTGAACTATTGCCCAACTCTAATAATGCGTGGGCCTTCATAAGAATGACATATTATGGCGTTTCATATTTCAGAACGTCTTTACAGTGTCATGTCCTATGTCCATGGTGAATTTACCTGCTGAGACGACACTGCGAAAGAGCTGAAGTGACTTGAAAGACAGCAAAGCAAGAAAGACGGCAATCTATGGCTTCTATATCCTACTTTGGCCAGCTTATTATTCTGGCAAGGTATCTGATGACTGGTAGTGTGTACATGTTACTGGCTCAGACCTTGTTCTTGCCATTCACCTGACTCCTCAGCTAACCCTAACCCACTCTGTAGAGGCATTTGGTTTTGGCTGACTGGTTGGGGCAGAGGTTGGTGGTTGGTGGCCAACCTTGTGTCCTGGCTCTCCTTTGCTTTTGCCCATTTTGTTGTATCTCATCCATCTCTGGTTGTGACACATTCGCTGCATGTTTCTATGCTCAGTGGGCTTGCTCGTGCATTAGCATTTTAAAAGTCCTGTGTTTTCCTCCAAGACATCCTGGTTCCCTAGCACCTGACGCGGGGCCAGTTGACCCAAGCGACGTCCAAGCGGTATGAGTCTGTCAGTTGTTTATCCTCTCATAGTCCTGAGGTACACCCTGACAGCATGAAGTATCATGCCTAACCCTGATACTGGATACTTTACAGCTGCAACACACTGCGGCATGGCATCAACGCAGTTCTGTAAAGGGTCTCATATTCCACCAGGTGTGTTTTACAGCAGCAGTGCGGCAGCTGTAATCGTGCGATATCACAAGATCATGCAATACTTCAAAAAGCATAAGACCACAAGATATCGTGATAAACACACTGTATAAAGGAAACAACAGCTTGTGGAACAGCACTCTATCCTGTGTTTTTTCTTTGTCCTGTGTTTTTTCTGTGTGTGTGTGTGTCTTTCTCTCTGCGCTCCTCTAAACTTTTTTTCTCTCACATTCAAATCAGGGACATTTTCAGGGATTTAACCGGGATGTCTGATCACCCTAATTTTACTGTGCAGTTGACATAAATTTTAAAAACGAAAATACAGAAAATTGAATGCATTTTAATGGAGAAATGACCACTTCTGCTCTATGCATTTTTTTTTTGTTAGTTTGTTTGTTTTGTGTATGATGAGTTTTGTCGCAAGATGGCGAGGAGGAACCTGGACCAGTGAGCCAAGCAGGATGCTGGCCTACATACCGGGAGGGTATGGCGTCAGCAGCTTGTTCTGTTCATTTGGAGGAAACTCATCTCATCTGCAGATAAGACTGAAAAAAACATACTACCCGGGTAGATGGACACTGACGGACACTGACAACTGGATACCTGACTGACATTTTGTATCGATTACTGACTTTAATTTTCTATTCTTTTTAAAATTCTTTTTGTGTGCGTGTGTTGAACTAGAGTAGTAGATGATTAAGCTTGTTCTAAATCTTATTCAGATTTTTAAACTGTTATTAAACTTCTGTATTGTCTTTTTAAGTATCTGATTTCAAATCTATCCTCCTTGAGTGAACATAGTTCCTCTAATTTTTCCAAATTTTATAAATATGCCTTACATTGTGTTACACCAATTTGTTTTTTTTTGTTTTTTTTTTACTCATTGTGTGTCAAGTATTTTGATATCATTAAACAGGTTGCACAATGATTGTGAATGTTTGTTCAGCCCGAGAGGTCACACAATACTGCAGCAGTAGCACATATGTTTTTTTTTCCATCTGAAATTGTCACGGTCCTGTCTGTTTCTGTCACTGTGGTGAGTTTTGTCCTGTGCTGGGGTTCTGTCTTGTCATTTTCCTGTTTTATTTTGAAAGCCTGACCTTCCTTGTGTCTGCTCACTTGCCCTTCCCTCATGTTCCACCTGAGTCTCGTTCTCCCCTAATCACTGGTGCTTAAAGTCTGTGTCTGCCCTTTGTCTTGTCGCCAGTGCATTTGATTTTCATTTTGATTTGGTTGCTTGTCTGTTTCAGCTCTCTTGTGCTCTCTGTTCCTTCTGGTTCTCATTGGTCTTGGTGTTTTCTGGTATTTCAGTTCGGCATTTGTGGATTTCCAGTTCCTAGTGTTTGTATTTCGAGTTCCTAGTGCTTTTCGGTCTTCTAGTGTTTCAAGCCTTTTTGTGGTCCTGTTCCTCATGTTCTCCCTGGGGTTAGCACACATCCTCATGTCTCGTCTGTGTATTTTGTCACCTTAGCTTCTTGAGTTTTTCCATGTTTGTATCTTCTCTATGGTTTGCCCCTTTTGTTAGTTGAATTCTCTGTATGGTTCCTTTTTAGTTTCTTTATTAAAATCACCATTCACGCATATTATTTGTGTATCGAGTCGTGCGTTTGGGTCCTCACTTTATTTCTAAATCACGATCAAACTCAGGTCGTGACAGAAATAAAGTTAGTGACTGCCATAACCTTCCAATGCCTGGACTAAGATATCTTTTGTGAGCACGTTACTGTAATGGCACTTAATGACATTTTCAGGAAACATCTCAGATGGATCACTGTACTTTAGGATCTCCCCTCTTTCTCAAAAGAATCATCCCTAATGGAATTGAGTATGTGGATCATTTATTATTGTATATAACTGATCTACAGTTATATACAACTTTCTCTCCCTACTTTCAGCATAACCCCGGGTTCCTTTTCAGCACTGTAGCCAGGCTGACTCAGAGTCATAACTCCACTGAGCAGTGTATTCCCACACATCTCAGCAGCTGTGAATTTAGGATGTTTTTTTGATAACAAAACTATAAAGATCAGGCAAACAAATAATATCCACCTAGCATCTACTGCAAATACTCTACCCCCTATTGCAGTTATTCAGGATACAGCTAGAAATACAGACAGGTCACCATCATCATTTGACCCCATTGACCTGCTCCAGCTGACTACTATCATCTCCTCCTCGAAATCATCGACCTGCCTCCTAGACCCAATTCCCACTAAGCTGTTCAAGGGAGTGTTCCCTTTAATAAACACTTTTTTACTTGGCATCATTAACCTGTCCCTAACGACAGGTTATGTTCATTTTAAGTTTAAAGTTTCCATAATCAAACCCCTCCTTAAGAGACCTTCCCTTGATCCAGGGACTATAGCAAACTACAGGTCAATCTCCAATCTTACATACTGTCTTGCCTGTGCCGGCCTGTCCGTCCTGGCTGAGGATCCCCTCCTCTGTCTCTCACCCTGAGGTTTCTCCCCTTTTTTCCCTGTTAGGGTTTTTCATGGAAGTTTTCCTCAGCCTTTGCGAGGGTCTAAAGACGGGGGGTTTTACAATGTACATTTTGTGGCTTTACCAGCAATTTCAATGTTAAAATACACCTTTTTGTTAAAATTAAATTTCTATTTTTGCTATTTGTTTTTCAATCAAAACATTTTTTGATGATGTCAGCTGTGATGTCATGTCAGCTCTCCACCCCTACTCTCCAGCAGCCTCTCCTCACCCAATTCTGGACCATATGGGCAACATGGAGAAGAGTCTGGAGGTCGTCACCAAGCCGTTGTAGACCCTGATGGCGAGCCTCAATTCATCCTCTCCAGAGACTGCTTTTATCCTAATTCCAGTGAATTCTCCAGCTCCATCAGCACCAGTGGAGGCAAGAATGGATGGCCCAGAATGATTCAGTGGGGAAAGTGAGCAAGTGGGACCCTCCATCACCAGCTGCACCCTCCTGTTCACTCTGCAGCGCCAGACATCTCTTAGCTTGGCAATGTGGCTTTTTCCATAAAATATCAGCTTGAGAGAATTTGCATATTAAGCCGTTTGTTGAGCCATATTTGAGCTGTTTGTTGCAGAATTAAAGAAGGTTTTTTGCCTTTGAAGTAAGTTGTTCTTGCTTTCAAGCAGTCTCCTATCCGTCTGCTGGGCACACACTCCATTGCTGACTATAACCATATTATTGTTTGTCACGCCCCTTAATGTCTCATACTGACGCGCTAGGCATCCTTCAGTGTCTGTTAATCAACGCTCTCTGTTCTGAATTGTCTCTTATGGCCATTTGCGGCAGTAAGAGTCATAAGGCAGATGCTCCAGCCATGCCCCTAAACGTTTCATACTAATGCACTAGGTTCCCTTCCGCGTCTATATAAAATGCGATGGGTCATCAATCGACTATGTAAATGCGCTGTGTTGGCAAGGGATGTTCAGAACAGAGGCTTCAGCTGTCCAATCACAGCAATAATAACCGGGTTACGGCTACATTCTCATGCCCAGAAGTGTTTTCGCACTATTTTAAGGATTGCTTTTAATGAGATCAATTTCGATACAAACACATCTGTATCACGCACGTGCACAGCACGCTCTGTACCCGGAAACACGATTGGTAACATACATAAAACAACTGTTTGAAGCAGAGGATTCCAGTGGAATTTGTAACTTTCATCATAGTTTTCAGTTGATACGTCTTACTGTGCACTATTTTTATGCCACAAGCAATTTTGCGGCATGGACATATGGGGACCACAGGAGTTACTCCTATTTGCCACTAGCAATATGGCAGCAAGGTTGACGTATTTGGTTTTGCTTTGCATTTGTGCCTGCATTTTTTGCTCCGTTATATTAACTTTTTATTAGGGTTAGGATTAGAGTTACGAATAAAACAAATCCAAGTCACAAGCACAGAAAGTTTAATTCTGTCTTTGAACACACCCCTTTCAGTCTGCGACACAAAGCTAGTGTTTATTATTTGCAGACTGAGACTGAGGAATGCTCTTATGACTGACAAAAACTCAGAAACCAAGACTCTTGGAGAGGTATCCCCTAAACCGCTTGTTTATCGGTTTATTACTTTTTCATTCTGACACAACAGCAACTCCCAGCAGTCACTGCGCCACACTTTTTCACGACGTCATAGGTGCGCCCATGACCGGTCAACCGTGGCGAGCCCTCAAAGGTGGGAAATGGTGAATGTTCAAAGTCGCGCCTTTCGAAAAGTATGGCTCCAATCAGGACCAAACCAACACACATCTGCCCACCACTAGACCCCACCCCTGCGCCGCCCCTAATCACCTGGCCCCGCAAGCCCCACCCACCCGTCCAGACCCAGGTATCCCGGGAGCAGAGGGCACGGACAGGGGAGCCTGAGCACCACTCCATATCTCCCACCCCCAGCCCCAGGCCCAGTGGGACTGCCCGTGAGAGTGCCGGCACTACCGCCACCCGGGCATGAGCATTGCCATGGCCCACCAGCCCGGACAACGCCAACCCCAACACGTGCACCAGACCGCCCCCCAGCAGTGGCCACGCCAGAGGTGCCCTGAGCAGGCACCACCCCAGACCCCCCAGGGGGCAGGCCGGGAGGCGGGGGGCAAGGCCCCCTGTGGATGTCAGGGCCCACCGCTGGAGGGCAACGTGCGGCTCTGGTGCACAGGACCCGTATCCAGGATCCATCCACTGCCGTAAGGCAGGTCGACCCCAATGTGCGCAGGTGTCAGATCGCGCAAGTCCCATTTTGAACATCCTTCATCCCGTGTAGCGTGTTCTATGGAGGATTTTATATTGTAAGAGCTGCAGATTTGGTTGAGTCACTTTGAAGGTGTTAAGGCAAATCTGTTTCCAGAATTCATGGTTTGGAGTAAGGGCCATGTCTGCCTCCCATTTAGAGGAGGGCAGGGCAATTGAGCAGTCAGTCTTTGTTAACAGAGTATATATTTTGGATAGTAGCTTTCAGGGGGATAAGTTGAGAAAATTTTCCACTATCGGGGAGATACTTAAATCCACATGTGTGGGTCTGATTTTTAATTCAGTCTGAATTATAGATTTAAGTTGTAAATATTCCAGAAAACTATTTTTGTTGATGCCGTATTCCGTCACTATGTCATGGAATGGGGTGAAGTTCCTGTCTTTAATGATGTCTGACAGATGTGTTATCCCCTTTGACTTCCATGAGGAGCAGTTCAGTAGTTTTGAAACCTGAGGGATGTCCGGGTTGTTCCAGATGGGTGCGAAACCAGTTGGAGTAAGTGAACACCCTGTGAAATTGAGGAATTCCCACCAGGCTGTCAGGGAGGCGGCTATGTTGTGGTTTTCCATGCACCTGTGTTGTTTAAGAGTATTACTGATGAATGGTAAGTCAGATATTTGGATATTTCTGCAGTACGTTTGTTCAATATCCAGCCAGGTCTGATCCAATGTGTCATGTGTGATCCATTTTACGATATACTGCAGTCTATTGGCTAGGAAATAATGGTGGAAATTTGGCAGATCTAACCCACCCAAGTTATCTGGGTTTTTGTATTGTCTTAAAGCTAATCCGGGGTGTTTTCTTCCCCCACAAAAACCTTGTAATGCTTGAGTTCAGAGATTTGAACCATGCAGAGGATGGCTGCATTGGGGTCATGGAAAACAGGTAATTCACTTTGGGAAGGACCATCACTTTTATCGTGGCTATTCTCTCCATTAGTGAAATTGAGAGGTTTACCCACCGTGTCAGATCATCCTCAATACTCTTCAGCAGTGGGAGATAATTCAGCTGTGAGAGTTCTGACAGCCTTTTGGAGATGTTGACACCCAGATATTTGATATTCCCTGTCTGCAGTGGTACGGAAAGAGTGTTATGAAAATTATTTTTTAGTGAGAGGACAACAGATTTGGACCAGTTTACAGAATAGTCCGATATGACTGAGAATTTATCTATGAGCTTGATTGACTCAGAGAAGGAGGACTGTGGGTTCTGGAGGAAAAGTAATACATCATCAGCATGGAGACTTATTTAATGGTCGAGGGTTGCTGTTTGAATCCTTTTGATATTCATATCTTGTCGGATGGCCGCAGCCAGTGGTTCTATGAAAATGGTGAACAACGACGGAGAGAGTGGCCAACCTTGTCTTGTTCCCCTCTGCAGGATGAACCTCGCGGAGGTCTGATCATTTGTCCTACAGTATCTCAAAAGTCCTTCATAGCCTCAGTTGGTGGGTCTATTTGAGAGGAGTACAAGTTCTTAAAAAAGTCCCTGAAGGTGTTAATTTCTTCAGGGGAGTGAGTTGTTGTACCTGCTGAGTTTCTGATGCTGCTGATTGTTGTTTTCTCTTTGTCACGTTTAAGCTGATTTGCTGGAAACTTGCTTGATTTATTATCGAGTTCGAAGTTCATCCAGCGTAGCCTTTACAGTTGGAACTGGAGTCGATCCTCACCAAGTTAAGAAAGTTCAAGCTTAATCTTGTTTATGTCTCTTAGAATATGTTCCTCTTGGGAGGCAGCATAAGCCGATTCTAATGTAGTAATTGATGAGTAGGATATTATTTTGCCACGCATAACTGCTTTTGCTGCCTCCCAAAGGGTACAGGGTGAGACTCCTGGCAGGTCGTTAAATTCTAGAAATGCTTTGGCAGGGAGTGGACAAGTGAACTCCTTGTCTTTCAGCAATGATGTATTAAATCTCCAATTCCTCATCGGTGGTTTGAGTGTTCTGTTAGTAAAGTGCAGAGAGACCGGTGCATGGTCACTAATGGTAATGGAGTGGATCTGGATGTTAGAGATATCCTTCAAAATTGAGTTATTGGTTAGAAAGAAGTCCAGGCATGAGTAGGAGTGGTGGACTGGGGAGAAAAATGTATATTCTCGGTTAGTAGGGTGTTGAGCGCGCCACGCATCACAGAGGCAAAAATCGCTCATGTATTGTTTCAGTGTATCAGCTGAGTGGCAGATTCTGAGGTTGCCTGAGGGGTTAAGCCTATCTTGGTCAGGGTTCAATATAATGTTGAAGTCCCCTTCTACTGTACGGTTCGAGTCTGTGTGTGATGAGAGTGCGGTGAAGAAGGTGTGAAAGAAGGAGGGGTCAGCAACACTGGGGCCATAAATACTGGCAATGCAGTGGTTTATATTGCAGATTGAAATGTTATTATAATGAATCTCCCTTCTGGATCTACAATAGTAACTTTGATATGTGGGTCTCCTGTTGTAGGATGATGTCTAACTCCAGTTTATTTAGGTGGCTGAAAACTTGGAGCTTTTTTTTCCTGGAGCCGCAAACGTTCTGCGACTGTTCCAAGTGACAAACCTGAGAGTGTTCATGCTTAGATTAGTTTGTTAGTTGTGAGTGCTAGAAGATGAGTGGTGTGAAGGAGTGAGTGAGCATTTTGATATTGGGTGAATATGTGAGTGACGCTTTTGTAAGCCTATGCATGTTTTATTGACATATTCAGCTGACTGCTGGATACAAAGTGAGAAAGACAGAACATGAGGGATGGGGATTAGAAAATGAGGACAGTAAAGAGATAAAAGAAATAGAGGGAGAACATAGAGGATACAGTAAGGACAGTAAGGAGATAGGAGGATGAGAGAAAAAACAGAGGATATAGAGAGAAAAGTGAGAAACACAGAGGACATGGAGAGAGAACAGAGGGTGGAGTGGAGGTGGGAGAGAGGGAAGCGGAGTAGACCACATACCTGGTGGCGGTCTGCAGTCTACTGCAGCTGGGGAGGTGAGGCAGCATAAATTACCTTACCTGTGGTCTGAGGGGAATTGAGGGTTGATCAGAATAACCAGGGGGTGGCGTCACGGTTGCGATAGAGCTGCCAATTTACAAATATCTTGTCTTCCGCGATAACAGCTCGAGATCCAGCTTCAATGAGTTTTGCGGGGGGTGATGTGCGTTTTTAGATCGCTTTAGAAACTTTTAGAAACTTTAAAAACAATTTTAGAAACTTTTAAAAACAATTTTAAAGAGTTTGAATGCCGGTTACCCGGTTGCCCCGTCTTCCTCTCTTGATGTGTCACAGCATTACCGCACCACAGAACCTCCTACCCTGCTCTGGGCTAGTAAGGACTAGTCAGGCCTTGATGCAATTGCAATGCTCAAGCTTTAACGTGATATCTCCGGAGAGAGACGATGACAGCAACCTGCACAGTGTCAGGCTGAGTGCGAATTCCCACTCCAGTCCTCTCTTCGCATATTTTTATACACAGTCAAGATACATTGGTTACAGTAGTGAGAAGCAAGAAGGTGAGATCATTTTGCTCAGTCATTCCACAGATATAATACACAAAAGAGCTTTTTCATGTAGCGAATTAGCCTGCTGCATCCTCATCACTCCTTCAGCCTCGGATGCCCTGTTCTTTCCCACGGTGATAATGCATGCCTGTTCTTTCCCACGGCAATGGCACGGGGCATGTTGCCTTGAGAGGCCTTGTAGTGGAGGTGGTATGATGCAGGTGCAGTCACAACAATAGACTGATTGTCATACATATTTAGAAGGTTTACAATAAGACATTAATGCAGCATAATGCATTCAGTTTTCCATTACACTCTTCAGGTGGGAAGCAAACACGGCTCCAAAGACCTCTGCCTTTACAGCATCTCCCTTTTGGTCAAAGGGTGTCAGCTTTGCTTTCGACTCCACCAACCTCACAATGGGGTCTTGGTTTGTGCACCACCTCAGGCACATCACTGCACCATATGCATGCTCACTCCCATCTGAGAATGTGATTGCAAATGGCCTTCTTGACCAAGATGGTGGAGTCAGAGCCCTGGTGAACTTCACTTCGCAGAGCTGGACATACTCTTTGAACAGTGTAATTGCATCCTCCCTCAGACCCTCAGAGAGCACTGTGTCCCATGTGTCTTTGGTTGGTGAACTGTTGCTTTTAGCTTCTTGGAAGGCCCTGTGCACCAGAATAGCTCCGTTTTGCTTCACAGGAGTGACAAGACCGTCAGGGTCATATAGTCCAGCCATTTGACTGAGCAGCTCTCTTCTCGTAAGGGAATTTGGGGCCTGAGCACTCATTTCATCTTGATGGAGGTTCTGACCGAGTCACATTTTCTTCTTTGGAGGACATGATGTGAAGCTTATCTTCCTCGGCAACATAGCCTAGGCCAAGTGCCTTGTTGTCGTCGTCGTCGCCCATCTGACTGGGCAGGACCATGATCCTAGCTTTGGATCTTGCTTGGTCCTCTAACTTCTCCTGAACCCCCTGCCTCCCACTCTGAACAGGGAATACCCATGGCTTGAGCTGAAAGTCTCCGGCCTTGAGAATGCGCTCCACATTGGTGGCAGTGGCCTTCAGAAGGTTTAGGTTGTTTTCTCAGGTGAGGATGTCATCAACATACAGTAGCTGTCTTGCTGCTGATTATTATCTTATTATCTATTATCTTGCTGATTATACATCTTTTTGATGTCACCCAGAGCAGCAGCAGGACGGCACGAATGGGGTTAAGGACGTCTGGCCCCTTAATTAGCATGTTGTTCAGGCTCACACCTCTGAACATGTGGCTGCTGTTCCAAACAAGCCTTATTGGGGTTGTAATAGAGTGTGGATTGGGTGCTATGAGGTGACTCACATACCACACTGGTCCAGCCCAGCTGGCAATGGCTTCCTCTGAGACCTTGATGGCAGCTCCTCGGGATGTCATGTCATGCACCTGGGCACCATAGACTATTTTTCACTAGGGCTTCTTGGCTAGTTGCCATTCTGTCCTGAGGAATGTTGCCTCAAAAACTCCCCTATTGTTTGGGAGTGAAGCTGGGTCCTCTAGCCAGGGATACTTGGCATGCCAGTGCGGGTCCTTGCTGTCGTAGTCACTTGTGATGTATGTGAGCCTCCCTCTCACTACCTCCTCAGCAAGGGTCATCTCTTTGCCTCCTGGCTGACAGTTTCCGCACCGGCAGCCTCCACATCTCGGCTTGCAGGCAGCTCCGATACTGTCCGATACTAAGACACTCTGATACTCTGATACTAAGTTCCTCATACTTCTTAGCAGCAGTTCTCATTGACCTGGCAAAGTGCATGCCTGAAGTAAGGACTGACACAGTAACAGATTCAAACAGATCTGGATGGGTGCCTCAAACAGTCTTCCCCAATGGCCCGTACCAGAGCACAAGATTTCCAACGACTCTCTTATGTGTTCATAAGGGAAGAATCATTGGAGTTGCTGTACTGTTACACCCTTGTGGGCATCTGCTTTGTTGTCAAGTCCATGGCAGACCAACTGGTGGGATTTCAAGATGCCCTTTGGGGTCTTTACCCAGACCTTCAACAGGAACCTTTACATCTTCACCTGGAACTTCATCCCTCTGACGCCATGGACGACGAGGGTCATCCCTTCACTTTGGAGGTTCAATCTCCCCGCTGCCTAGTGGGTGATATAATTTTTGTCTTAAGCTAGGTCAATCAGGGTGCCAATCTGTTGCCCAGCATTTGCAGTCACCTCAGGCAGCATTATTATGACTGGAAGCTCTTGGTGGTTAACTCACTGCGTTGAGCGTCCTTGAGACGGAATTGGAGAACACATCTCGGCACTGCTTTGCCAGTTGTGCAAGTAGCTTACTGATGAACTCCTCTTGGTCAGCGGAGCATCCCTTCCTTCCTGCCAACTTGTTCGAATCCACCTTAAGAGGTAAGTCTTTGGCACAGAGCCACACCATCTGCACTTTCTTGTAGACCGGGGCTGTGGAACGATGGATGTAGGCATTCATGATCTGAGTTGCCTGACTCTTCTGAATCTTGGCCCATACTATTCTCCAGGTGTGATGACAATGTCTTAGGAGCGCCCGAACCGAGGGAGAGTCCGCCTCCTCCTCGTGGACCTCGAACATGGGTGGCTGGAAGCCCATGGAGCAGTGGAACGGTGAAACGCCAGTGTAAGAAGAGATCTGAGAGTTATGAGAATACTCCACCCAGTCCAACATTGAAGGCCAAGATGAAGGATTTGAGTAGCACAAACAACGCAGCAACTTCTCCATGTCCTGGTCCATCCTTTCTGCCTGCCCATTGGACCGGTGATGATAACTAGAGGATAGGCTGACCGAGGCCCCGACACACTTACAGAACTCCCTCCAAAACTGGGACGTGAACTGGGGACCCCAGTCAGAGACATTAGGCCTCATTCACCAATATCTTCTTAAGAATCTTTTTAGATTCTTTCGTAAGTTGTTCTTAAGAAGTTCCTTCAGAAAACCTTCGTCAGATTCATCAACACATTCGTAAGCCTCAGAAATGTTCGCAGCTGTGTTCTTACTTGATGAATGCCATTTTTTCTTAAGTTGAGAGGGTGTGCCAGTTGAGTCTAATTAACATAGGATTAGCATAAGTAACCAAACCCATCAATGCCCATAAAAGGGCCTGTTAAAGAAATGGCAAGGCTGTGTGGACAGGAGCAAGTAAACAGCAACAAAACGGAGCAAACAGCAGTAAAATACTTAAAGCAAAGCAGAGATCAGATGGAGAGCATCAGGTGAAGAGAAAAAAACTTAGAGAAAACTTAAACTTAATTTAAACTTAAATTTAAATTGTACTTAAACTAAATTATATTCGGTAGCCTTAGTTTAAGCTATACCAGGACAAACAAAAAAGAAGCATATGTCCACTCACACGTGCAGTGGACACAGGGTCAGGAGAAGGAAAAAGAAATGGTTTGATCTAAAGTCTGAAACAAAAAAAATTGCAAAATTCCAACACGACATGCAATGGACAGAAGGGGAAACAGCAGACACTAACCTGTCTAAGTTGGACCAGCGCATCAGAGCCATCATAGGAGAGTTTCCAATTTACTTGATTAATGTTAAATCATAGCACATTTCATTTATTTAAAATATAAAAATTCTCAGTATTTTTACAAATATATAAAATGAGTAAATAATAAATATGACAGAATTATCACTGTAATATGGAGTTTTGTGGAATTGTACAAGAGAAGCAAACACAACCATGCCAACATGTTAGCACTGATATGTGCGTAAGTATACTCGAGTGTTCGTAGGATTTGTTCTTTGTTCTTACTTGGAATAAATCAGAGATAAGAAGAAATTCATGAATGCCACAATCTTCGTGAAATCTCGGGACTTAGTGGGACTTAAGAACAAATTTGTTCGTAAGAACGGTTCGTGAATGAGGCCCAATGTCTTTAGGAAACTCATGCAGCTGAACAACATGATGGATGGTCAGCTCGGCCAGCTCCTTGGCCGTTGAAAGTCCCTTCAAGGGAATAAAATGTAAGGTTTTGCTGAAACGATCCACAATAGTTAGGATAGTGGTAAACCCCTTTGATGGTGGTAAGCCAGTAACGAAGTCCATTGATATGTGGGACCATGGGCGACGTGGAATGGGTAACGGACGCAGAAGACCAGCAGGGGCACGAGGTGAAGTCTTATGTTGACTCCATACTCTGCACACAGCCACCTAGTCCTTGACGTCTCCTCTTGGATGGCCACCAGAACCTCTGTGAGACGGCCGCCAGTGAATGTTGGTGACCCGGATGACAGAACAGCTTTGAATCGTGCCAACCAACGCAAAACCTCAGACCGACGCGCTGTTGGCACAAAAAGTCTTTCCTCCGGACATGAATCAGGGATATCCGCTCCTTCTAATCCCTGAAGAACTCTCTGCTCGACTCCCTATGTTGCTGCTCCTAAAACCAGTGAAGGGGAAAGGATAGTCTGTTTAGAAGCCTCTCGACCTCCCTCACCACTCTGGAGAGAGTGTCAGGCTTTGTGTTGTTCGACCCAGGACGATAGGACAACGAGCAACGACCAACAAGCTTGCCTGGAGTTAAGTCTTTTAGCAGTACGCAGGTACTCCAGATTCACACTCCCATGCCAACATCCGACGCATCTACCTCTACCACAAACTGTTTGGACAGATCAGGAAAAACTAGAATAGGAGTGGTAGTGAAACTCTTTTTTTATTGATACAAAAGCCGTTTCAGCCTCCGGGTCCCAATGAAACCTGGTCTTGGAGAGGTGTGAGCAGAGAGTGGAGCAGCCACACGGCTATAGTTCTGTATGAAGCGATGGTCAAAGTTTGCGAACCCCAGAAACCTCTGGAGTTGCTTCCGGTCCTCTGGACTGGGCCAGTCCCTGACTGCCGACACCTTGGCGGGATCCATTCTGACAGTTCCTCTGTCAATGATGCTGCCCACAAAGGAAATAGTGTCCGTGTGGACCTCACACTTCTCTGCTTTCACATATAGTCTGTTAAAAATCAGAATATCATCCACGTAGACGAACACAAACGGATTGAACCGAATTGCATTACCAGGTATTCATAATGTCCATTGTGGGTGTTAAATGCAGTCTTCCACTAGTCTCCCTCACGTATGCGCACCAGATGATAGGCATTGGGTAAATCCAGCTTTGTGAATACTGAAGAGAGGCTCAAAAGCAGATGCCAGCAACAGGAGAGGATAACAGTTCTTGATAGTGATATCGTTTAATCCATGGTAATCAATACATGGTCGGAGTGAGCCATCCTTCTTCTTGACAAAGAAAAACCCAGCACCAGCAGGTGATGATGAAGGTCGAATGAATCCAGCAGACAGTGCAGAGTCTATGTAGTCATCCATAGCTTCCCTCTCCGGAGCTGACAGGGAGAACAGCCAACCACGAGGAGGTACCGCTCCCTCCTCTAATTCAATGGCACAGCCTTGGACTTGCTGAACACAAGGTAATAATCCCGATAGACCTCTGGCACGCCTTGCACATCTTCAGGCTTGAATGACTCTGGACAGCGAACAGTAGGCACAACACACCAGCGCTGACAGCTCTCTCCCCAACTCAACATCTGCCCAGACCTCCAATCCAACACAGGATTATGTTCACTCAACCATGGAAAGCCCAAGATGAGAGGAGCACTAGGAGGGGAGATGACATGGAATGGATTCACAGTGGCTCCCTCATATGGTCAGCCTCAAAAACTCTGTGAACTCTGCTACCTCAGCTAATAGGTGACCATCTAGTGCATGACCAGGCACGGCTCTCTCAAGCTCTAAGCGAACCCCAAGCTGAACAACCAACTACACCATGAAGCAGAAGGTGATTTGAACTCGGGGTCTTTTTCGTATTCTGGCTCCGGTCCCCCCTGTTGGGATTTTATGTCAACCAATATAGTAAACTATTAGGACGATCCAGTCATCAAGCTAGGACCAACTCAAAATAGGATCCTCTTTATGTTGGCCTTACACAGATGAGGCCGCGATAATGCAGCTCACTCAGGGTGCCAACTACTGGGACCTAGTGGAGGTAAACCTAGATTATTATCTTATTTATTATTAATTATGAATCGGGGCACCACCCTGTAAAACAGGGACCAATAATCTGGTTAACCAATTAGCCTAGTAAATCACATCAGTCAAATTACAAATGACCTCTAGTCTTTCTGAATGAGGAGAGATCCGAGCACTGACCTGGATTTAGCAACTGTTATGCAGGTTCAATAACTACACACTTCTTAGTACAACAATCACACTTTAATCGCACATCAATTTCACAATTAGTGCATTAAGGTTATCATTGACCATTTATTACGAGAAACATGCATTTATAACTAAACAGACTGAACAAACAATAAACAAACAATAAACAAGCATGCGTCTGTGTGTGTGTGTGTGTGTGTGGGGGTGCATGTGTGTGCGCGTGTCCGTAAGCGCGTGTGAGTGCGCGTGCGTGTGATCATGTGGTCCGCTCGGATGCGCGGGAAACAAAGGGGAAAAAGTAAGGAGCTGGTCAGAGAGAGTTCATGTAGGCTTAAATACTTTATAGGTGCTACTGCGTCACAGTCCCTGCCCGAATCGAGCCCTTATGTGTCCCACGTGTTGCGGTCCCGATTCTGTCCTGTGGTCCAGCTCAGTGTAGCTCCTTGATGCTGCGTGTCCCTGTGACAATGCAGACTCGGCCCTCTCACTGCCTCTGCTGCAGCGTGGGTTTCGGAGTTGGAGGAGGATGAGGCACTGAGACTCTGAGTGCTCTTCTTGCACGGGCGTGCCTCACTTCTCCGGGTACGGATCTGTTGGTGCAGTGAGGTTACGAGTCTCAGCCCCTGGGTGCTGTCTTGGCACAGGCGTTTTGACTCTTTTCTCCTCTCAGGACCTGCGATCCTGTCAGCAGACTCCCTGTGGAGTTGGCTGCCGTCTGCTCGCGGTCCGGGTGGACCGGGGTTTGATCACCGGGTGGTGGATCAAATACAGGAATAGAATAAACTCTTTTAGTCCTGAAACGGACTGTGGTGCAGCGCTCGAAGCGGCTGTGGCACCGGTGGCTGCCGTGGAGAGCGGTCAGAGATGTCCGGCGGCTGGAACTCCAGGCGAGTCGTAGTGGTGAAGATGAGGCGCTAGAGAGTTCTGGGACTTTTATCTCCAGAGGGCTCCTTACCCCCCTGTGGGTATATGTGACCCGCGTCACCAGGTTGGGTGCGGGTGATTGGCTCATTTCACGCCAGCGGCCGATAGGTTCCCGGGCAGGTTTGAAACCTAACGTCGGGTGAGCAGATCGCGCGCAGAACCCCACGGGGTCTCCTGGCAAGCGCCTCTGGCTGCTTTGATCTCCAAGGGGCTGCAGCAGGAGCTTCTGACCTGGGCTGTGATTTGTAAAATCACATGCATTGCTGTTCATGCACCATATAAGTTTCTTTCGGCCATGTAGCAGTCCCAACACCCCTGAACTACCGATGAGCCCTGCCTTTTAATGGAGATGAAGCAGCGTAATGACCAGCACCCCCACAGTAGAGATAAAGCCCCGCCCGTCGTCTACGTTCCTTCTCCTCTGGACTAATAGTAGCTCGACCTAACACCATCAGTTCCTGTTCCGGTTCACCGCTCACTTCCACTTCTGCCGGAAGTCGGTTCCCGACCCGGAAGTGCACTCGATTAGCACGGCAAGCTAATCTATCAAGCACAACTAACTATCTTAAACAAAAATGAGCCTGGAACTTCTAAGGTCTCCGCAGGACGAACTCCTCCACCAGAAAATAAAGATACCTGGGACCCTATGGTCGCCGCAGGTGCTAACAAACAAAAACTACCAACCAAGAACCCAACAGAGTAACTAGAAAAACAGAGCAAGACTAACGCTAAGCAAACAAGAAAACAGAACAAACTAAACTAAAATAGAAAGTAGCAAAAGAACAGATAAACCTGGACAAACAGAAGCAGGATCAAGGAAAGGCAGGTACAGGAGCAAGGCACGGAGTTTAAAAACCACGGTCTGGCAACTGGCTCATCTCAGAGGTGAGTACCTGGCTGATGAGCCAGCTGCCAGTCAATCAGGAACAAGGACCAATCATGAAGGCCTAAGCCAATCAGATTAAAAGACAGGAAAGTACACAGACAAAATCATGACAGAGTCGATTTCTTGCTCATTTCTGGCATACAGCTTGATGTCATCCATGTAGAGCAGGTGACTGATTATTGCTGCACTTCGGAATTGGTATCCGTAACCACTCTTTGTGATGATCTGACTGAGGGAATTTAGGCCTATGCAGAAGCGGTGATAGCACATCTCCTTGGTATATGCCACATCTGATGTTGACTTTGGCAATTGGCTTTGAGTCAGCATCTAGGGTTGTCTTCCACATTCCCATTGAGTTCTGGATGAAGGCCCTTAGGTTTCTGTTGATCTCATACAGTTCCAGAAAGCTTTCTTGTAGTCGATCCAGGCGGTGCACAGGTTGGTCTCTCTGTTCTTGCAGTCTCGGGCGACTGCTCTATCAACCAGTTGCTGGTGGTTGGCTCCTCTGGTGTTTCTACCAATCCCCTTCTGAGCCCTGCTCATACATGAGCAGGGCTGAGTATGTAATCATACTAATATAATATTTATATCAACTATACCACATCACCAACTATATCATATTACATCATGAATGTAACAATATGTATAATAATATACACAACGTAGTGGTTTGGAGTGTCTTGAGAACTTGCTATGGCTTACTCTTGCTGTCTAGCTCCTGAGTTACGTTCCACAGGCAGTGTTTGTGGCTAGCCCAGCTCCACGCTTTCACAAAAAATCCTCGTCAGAGATGTTAAAAAAAGAAAAATCTTTAATATTAGTATTAAAGATTAATAGTATTAATAGTATAATCTTTAGTTTTAATATTGAGTTAAAAAGTGATTCCATTGGCTTGTGAATAAGTGTGGCTGACTTTTGTTGTAACTAGGTGCTATAAATAGAAAGAAAAGAAGAAGGTAAGAAAACTCTTCTAAACTACTAATTTGGAATCATGGATCTGATCAACTGGTCTCTCAACACAATTGACACCGGCTCATTCAGAACACGACAGCTCGTGTCCTGGCCAAAACTAAAAAGAGAGATCCTTATCATGGTGGAGAGGTTTGCGTGCCCTTAAGACCCCTGAGAGCTATGTTGTCGGGAGTCATGAACTCCTGGTAGGGTCACCCAAGGAAAATTGGTCTCAGGCGAGGGGCCAGACTAAGAATGGTTCAAAAGACCCCAATGGAAATCAGAAAAGAGAGGAATGAGACCCTGCCTGGAGGAAGCCAGGGGCCCACGTCTGGAGCCAGGCCCGGACAGAGGGCCCGTCAGCGAGCGCCTGGTGGCCGGGTCTGTCACGGGGCCCAGCCGGGCACAGCCCGAAAGAGCTACGTGATGTTTCTATCCTCTCCGCCGCCCCTTGGACCCACCACCTGCAGGGTGAATGACTGGGTTTGGGTGCAATGTGTGCTGGGTGGCAGTCATGGGCAGGGACCCCAATGGACCAATCCCAGGGCAACAAGTCTGGCTCTGGGTACATGGAATGTCACCTCACTGGGGGGGGGGCCTGAGCTTGTGCGGGAGGTGGAGCGGTACCGGCTAGAGATAGTAGGGCTCACCTCCACACATAGAATGGGCTCTGGACCATGTGTTGGAGTTCTCCCCGTGGAACGAGAGGGGTGCGTCCGTCTGCCTTTGGGTGGGGCGCCAATCCTTAACTGTTGTTTTGGCTTACGGGCCGAACAGCAGCGCAGTATATCCGGGCTTCTTGGGAGTCCCTGGGAGGAGTACAGGAAAGTGCTCCAACCGGAGACTCCATCGTTCTGCTGGGAGACCAATGCTCACGTCGGCAATGACAGTATAGCCTTGAAGGGCGTGATCGGGAGGAACGGCTTCCCCGATCTGAACCCGAGCGGAGTTCTGTTCCTGGACTTCTGTGCCAGTAACAGTTTGTCCATAACGAACACCATGTTCAAGCATAAGGGTGTCCATCAGTGCACATGGCACCAGGACACCCTAGGCCGGAGATCAATGATCGACTTTGTAGCTGTATCATCTGACCTCCGGCCGTATGTCTTGGACACTCGGGTAAAGAGAGGGGCTGAGCTGTAATCCGATCACCACCTGGTGGTGAGTTGGGTCCACTAGCGGGGGAGGAAGCTGGACAGACTTGGCAGACCCAAGCGCATCGTGAAGGTCTGCTGGGATAGCCTGGCAGAATCCCCTGTCAGGGAGGTCTTCAACTCCCATATTCTGGAGAGCTCTGACCTGATCCCGAGGGAGGCTGGGGACATGGAACACGAGTGGACCATGTTCTCCACCTCCATTGTAGATGCGGCTGTTCAAAGCTGTGGCCGTAAGACCTCCGGTGCCTGTCGCGGTGGCAATCCCAGAACCCGGTGGTGGACATCGGAAGTAAGGGATGCCGTCAAGCTGAAGAAGGAGTCCTACCGAGCCTGGTTGGCTCGGGGGACTCCTGAGACAGCTGACGGGTACCGACAAACAGGTGGCAGCTCGAGCAGTCGCAGAAGCAAAAACCTGGGTCTGGGAAAAGTTTGGGGAGGCCATGGAGAAGGACTATAGGTCGGCCTCGAAGAGGTTCTGGCAAACCATCCGGTGCCTCAGGAGGGGGAAGCAGGGCCCCACCAATACTGTTTACAGTGGAAGTGGGGATCTGTTGACCTCGACTGGGGACATCGTCGGCTGGTGGAAGGAATACTTCGAGGATCTCCTCAATCCCACCGTCACGCCCTCTTTAGAAGAAGCAGAGGCTGAGGGCCCAGAGGTTGACTCATTCATAACCCAAGCCGAAGTCACTGAGGGAGTTTGCAAGCTGCCCAGTGGCAAGGCTCCAGGGGTGGATGAGATCCGCCCTGAGTATCTCAAGTCACTGGATGTTGTAAGACTCTCCTGGCTGCCTCTGCAACATCGCGTGGCAGTCGGGAACAGTGCCCCTGGAGTGGCAGACCAGGGCGGTGGTCCCTGTTTTTAAAAAGGGGGACCGGAGAGTGTGTTCCAACTACCGGGGAATCACACTTCTCAGCCTCCCGGGGAAAGTCAATTCCAGGGTACTACAGAGGAGAGTTCGGCCAATAGTTGAACCTTGGATCCAGGAGGAACAATGCGGTTCCCGTCCCGGCCGTGGAACACTGGACCAGCTCTATACTCTCCACAGGGTGCTCGAGGGTTCATGGGAGTTTGCCCAACCAGTCCACATGTGTTTTGTGGACTTGGAGAAAGCTTTCGACCATGTCCCTTGTGGTGTATCACACATTGCTAAAAAGGACAAAGATCCTACTGAGTCACTCTCCATATGGGCCAATATCTCTATTAAACGTTGACACCAAAATCCTGGTAAAAGTCTTAGACCGTAGAACTTTGCCTGTGTGTCCTAGTTTTGTCACTTGCATAAAACTTTTACATTCAGGACCTGTCGTGTCTGTCCTGACCAACTCTGGGCTTGGCTTTGAACATTCACTGTTTCGCACATTTGAGGGCTCACCATGCAAAAATAGACCAAATGACCTGAAACTCAATCTGCAGACCCTATGGGGGACCTTTAACAGACCCTCTGAACCCCGCCTCCGTAGACCCATGGTGACTCTTGGGGAAGCAAAGTTGTTCTAGGAAGGTGCTATCAACATGGAGGCAGCAGATCACAAGACCTTCTGACAAGCAACATAGTCAAAAAACAGGAGGAAACTTCAACTTCTCCCTTCTGACTCTGGCTTTTCATCATCTTTCTGGTCAATATTGAAATAAATATAAAAATATGTGTAACCATGACATATGTTTATTTAATGTGACATGGTACATTCTAAATCATAAACAGTTACATTCATTAGTATTAGTGTATGAGCGGACACTGCATAGCTGGCTTGTCATGTGTGGTCACATGAAAAAGATGTCATGAAAAAGTGTGGTGCGGTGGCTGCTGGGAGTTGTTGTTGTGTCAATGAAAAAGTAATTGACCGTAATAAACGGTTGAGGAGTTTCGGCTTCTGATTTTTTGTCAGTTCAGAGCAGGTTTAGTTGGTGCAGAGCAGGTCTCGAAGCCTTACACCTCAGACACTTCATTAATTGAGTGTCGATTCCTGCCTCAGTCTGCAAATAGCAAACACTGGTTCTGTGTTGCAGACTATAGGGGGTGTGTTCAAAGGCAGAATTCAGCAATGTTTGAAAACAAACTTTGTGTGCTCGTAGCTTGGATTTATTTTATTTGTAAGAATTAACAAACAGATGATCATATCCATTCCCTGAAAGATTATAAAGAAAATATAAGGAAGCAAAAAATGCGGGCACAAATGCGAAGCAAAACCGAATGTCACCTCGCTGCCATATTGCTGCTATTTGCTCATGGCAAATAGCCTGTGGTCCCCATATGTCCATCTTGCTGTAAAATTGCTAGTGGCATAGTGGCAAACAGTAAGACATAGCAACTGAGAACTATGATAAAAGTATAGATTTCCACTGGAATCCTCTGCTTTAAACAATTGTTTTAAGTTTTATTTATGTGGGGTACCAGCGTATTTCTAGGGACAGAGTGTGCTGCGTGCATGCATGATACGGATGTGTTTGTATTGAGAAATCATAGTGACCAAAGGGAGTGTTTCGGGCCTTCTTCCACTCATCTCCCTCTCACATTCAAAATTGGTGGTAAAGGTTCCTTAAATCCAATTTGGAGAAGATGGTAGTCCCTTGGAGAAGTTCAAAAGCTGATGAGAGGAGCGGCAATGGATATCCATTCTTCATAGTTATCTTGATGAGACCTCGATAGTCAATGCAGGGCCTCAGAGCTCCATCCTTCTTCCCCACAAAGAAGAATCTGGCTCCAGCTGGAGAGGAAAAGGGATAAATAATTCCAGAGGCCAGAGAGAGTCAAGCCTCTATGGCTTCTCTTACAGTACAAATGCCCCTTAGGCAGCAAGGTCCCCAGCTGGAGGTCACATGGGTGGTGCAGGGGCAGCAAGGTGGTGTGTGACTTACTAAAAACCTGGTGAAAATTGTGGTATGCCACTGGAACCTCAGAGAAATTAGGAAAAGAACAACGAAGATCTCGGGAGGGACTCTGTCGCAGGCATCTCTGTCACAGGCATCTCTCACGAGCAGCTCCAGTCCCGAATGGCTCCTGTGACCCAGTCAAGATGGAGGTTATGAAGATGGAGCCATGGATATCCCAGGATGAGCGCAAGGTGGACTGAAGGCAGGATATGAAACTGGATGGTTTCAAAATGGTTACCGGAGATCTGGAGAAGCACCGTGCAAGGCACAAGCTTCCATGACCGTGGTGTGCCGCGCGCCCTGCTTCGACCATACTTCTGCAACCATTCTTCCGAGCTCTGTAATGTTCTTGGCCACCACAAGGGCTCGTACCAATCTATACACAGGCCTGTCCTGCCCCTGGAGTACACGAAGAAGAATGAGATGTAAACAACTCTGATCCTAGTATTTAGGCGACTTGTGTTGCCAGCTGTCACAGTTTTCACGGACTGTCCCGGGAAAAAAAATATTCAATTCTACTTTCAAGAAAGTGCATGGACAATGTGATTGTCACCAGAACCATCACAATGTGGGTCAGTCAGAAGCCTTGGCTGACAGTAGAAGTCCACAGGCTTGTGAGGGCCATCAATACTGCTCTCAGAGCTGGTGATGTGGTGGGCCTGAGGACAGCCAGGGCCAACTTGTTATGGGGCATCAGACTGGCCGCGAGGCAGTACTCCAGTAGTATCGCAGGGGGCAGGGGATCCAGACTTTCATTGACTACAAGCCCTCTCCACAGACCTGTGAAAGCTCCACCTCTTTGCTTAACAACTTCTTCACCCGCTTTGAGGTAGGCAACAACACTCCAGCACTGAAGACACCATGGTGTTGATGCTGTCCTGATAGCGTAAGGCTAAGAGGGACAAACGCCCGAAAAGCCCCAGGCCCAGATAATGTCCCATAGAGGCCCACAGATATCTTCATGGACATCTTTAATGAGCCAGGCTGTTGTTCCCACAACAGCTTCAAAGCCACCACCATCTTACTGGTCCGGAAGACTTTGTCTCCCTCCCTTGTCTCCCTGACTACCACCTGGTAGCACTCACTCCCATCCCAAGTGCTTTGAGCGGCTTGTCATGCAGCACATCAAATCTGCCCCCCCCCCCCCTGCCCTGGACCCCTACCAGTTTGCATATCGGTCTAACTTATCAACCGATTACGATCAACTCCACTGCCCTCCACCCAGCCCTCACCCACCTGGGGACCAAAGACTCACACGTCGGAAAGCTGTTCATCGACTCAGCATTCAACACAATAATCCAACAGCAGCCCATCCACAAACTGGACCAGCTGGGGCTCAACACCTCCCTGTGCAACTAGCTGCTAGACCTTCTGACAGGGAGACCACAGGCATTTCAGGTCGGCAGCAACTCCTCCAGCTCTATCATCATGAATTCAGGGCCCCCCGCCCCCTCCCCCAAGGATGTGTGCTGAGCCCCCTTCTCTTCACTCTGCTGACCCATGACTGGACTGGACTGGACTCCAGCTCTAACCTCTTCATCAAGTTCGCAGATGACACGATTGTGGTAGGTCTCAACTGCAATGATGAGACATCCTACAGGAGTGAACTGAGCAGGCTGGCCATGTGGTGCAAGGACAACAATCTCCACCTGAACGTGAAGCAAACAAAGGGGATTGTTGTGGACTTCAGTAGAGCGGACACCAAGCATGCTCCGCTGACCTTCGGCGGTGCTGCAGTGGAGAGGGTTAGCAGCACCAAGTCTCTGGATGTGCACATCTCTGAAGACCTGTACTGGAGCCATAACACCACATCGCTGGCCAAAAAAGCCCATTAGTGCCTGTTCTTTCTCTAGAAGCTGAGAAGAGCAGGGGCCCCACGCCTCATCATACAGAACTTCTGCAGAGCGTGCTCAAGGACAGTTTTATCCACCAGGTGGCCCGGAGACTCAACTCCCTCCCTGCTCTGACCCACTCTCCTCCCTGCCCTCCTTTCCCCCCTCTGCCTGTGCCTGCTGCCTCAGACTGTGATCCTTCCCAGAGCATCTGACATTAGCCCCCCCACCCCTTCTCTCTCTCTCACACACATACACAAAAAACTCAGGGACTGCACTTCTTGCACCTCAACGCACTACCTTAACTTAAATTGAACTACTTCAGATCCTGCAAATCCAACAGTGCCCTGTCTGTTTGTTGTTCATTTTATATCTTTTCCATAATCCCTCTCATATTTTCACTGCTTCTAATCCTGTAAATAATCACAAGTTCCTTGTCTGTCTCTCTATTGTTCAGTTTATGTCTTTGCACTATTTCTTATTTTAGATATTTAACATTTCTATTTCTATTTTAGTTTGTGAGGTGTTCTCCTCCCCTCTCACTGTTCACACGCACACACACAGGCACACACTACACACACAATCGTTCACAAACACATGCATACACACACACCCACATACATATACACTCACCGGCCACTTTATTAGGTATTATTATTATTTATTTTGTAAATACTGTCAAAATTATTTTAGCTAAACTGGGCACAGTATTTCACTTTCATTGTAGTATTATATAAAATATGATTGAAGACAAATATTTATCTTTCAAAATTCATTTGACAGTGTATTTGTGGACAAATTCACAGTGAACATGAATGCACAACTTTGTGACAGGACTTTGGTCTATATAAGGAAACAATTGGTTGACTGATAATGTTTTTTTTTCATTGAAAGTGGTCGGTGTCTTTGTAATAAAAAATCATGAAAAGCTGTCCATATGTGGTCGTGACTGGTCAATGTGGGCATGGGTCTGAATCACACAGGGAGGCTTGGCCCACATAATAACTGCTTGCAGTTCTTATTTTATTTATTATTGCTATTACCAATGCTATTATTAATGTTATTATTATTCTCTTGCTATTTCTTGTTGTTGTAATGCTTGCTTATTTCGCATTAGTAACGATAATTGTAACAATTATTACCTTCTGCGTCGTCCCAGTAAAAACAGCTTTAGGTCAGTGGCTCTTACATCCCATCAAATGAAGACACCGGAGAGATTGGTCTTGGGCCACCTCCGCACCATGGTGGGCTCAGAGATGGGCCCACTGCAATTCTCCTACCTTGAAGGCTTAAGGGTGGAGGATGCAGTCACCTACCTGCTTCACTGCACTCTCTCTCACCTGGAGAAACTCAAAAGCAGCACGGTGAGAATCTTTTTTTTTGACTTCTCCAGCACATTCAACACCATACAGCCAGTGCTTCTGAGAGACAAGCTGGAGATGGCAGGGGTCGGCTTTGACCTGGTAGAGTGGATCCTGGACTACCTCACAACCTGGCCAAGGTTTGTAAGATTCTGGGACTGTTTGTCTGATGTCCGTACATGTAGTGTAAGGGTCCCCCAGGGCACAGTCCTATCCCAGACAACACAGACAGCTGATACCTGCAAAAGTTCTCTGATGACTCGTGACTTGTCAGCTTCATTACCAACGACGACAATGCAGGGTACAGTAGACTGTTGAAGGACTTTGTGAACTGCTGCCAGCTGAACCATCTCCTCCTCAATGCGAGTAAGACCAAGAAGATGGTGGTGGACTTCCGCAGATGCCAGACTACTGCCCCTGCCCTGGTGAACATTCAAGGAACGGACATTGAGCGAGGGGACTGCTACAAGTACCTGGGTGTTTAACTGAACCACAAATAGAATAGAATATCTTGATTGTCATTGTCACACGTACAACGAAATTGAAAGTGCCATCCAGTCAGTGCAAGATTCAACAAGTGCAAGATTTAACAAAGCGCAAAATTTGACAAATACATCAACAACAACAACAGCAGCAACAACAACACCACTAGGGCAGCAGCCTGAAACAGTGACCAAGAACACACAGGCATCATACCCACATACAGACAGACATCACACCCACACAGTACCAGATGCTTCATTCACATAGTACAGATAGCAGACATCATGAAAAAACAGATTTACTGTATGAATGTTTCTCAGAGTGTCCTAGTTTCAGCAGCATTTAAACAGGTGATTGCAGTGGGGTAGAAACTGTGCTTTGCTCTGTACCGCTTTCCTGAGGGCAACAGTTCAAACAGGGGATGACCAGGGTGTGAGGTGTCTTTTACAATATTTTGGGCTTTTTTAAAACACCGCAAGCGGTGAAGTTCTTCCAGCGTGGGGAGGGGGCAGCCAACAATCTTTTGGGCGGTCCTTGACGACCCCCTGGAGCGCTTTCCAAACTCCACTGGACTCACAACACAGATGCACTGAAGTCAACTCAACTCAACTCAACTCAACTCAACTCAACTCAACTCAACTCAATTCAACTCAACTCAACTCAACTCAACTCAACTCAACTCAACTCAACTCAACTCAACTCAACTTTATTTGTTTTAAGTGCCATTTCATAACAGCCATTATCTCAAGGCACTTTACAAACACAACAACAATATGTACATAGTGAAAGACCCCTGTCCTTAGACCCTTGCAAAGGCTGAGGAACAACTCCTAAGAAAAAACCCTGACAGGGAGAAAAAAGGGAGAAACCTAAGGGTGAGAGACAGAGGAGGGGATCCTCACCCAGGATGGACAGGCGGGCTCAAGCAAAACAGTACTGATTGCTGACAGTTTAGAGTATAAATAAATCAGAAGCTGACCATCCTGAGCGGTCCCCGGTCCATATGTTAGTCCTGCATAGTCATGGAATAGGAAAGGAGAGGGAGGAGTGGAGGAGGAGGTGGAGGACAGATGGGGAGAGACCAAGAGGAGAGTGAGAAGCTAGAGGGAATGTGGACCCGAATCACACCCACAGAGAAAGCAGAGAAGATAGAGCTCAATGTCCCGGGGACCCCGGCAGACTCAACCTATAGCAGCTTATCTGGTATGTATGGTATATCTGTAGGCTCTGTCAAAAAGGATAGTTTTTCACCTTCTCTTGAAGGTAGAGAGGGTTTCTGCCTCCCAGACTGGTACAGACTTGGTACAGACTTGGTTCTTTGTGGCAGTGGCAGAAGGAGTAGCAAATCAATTTTGTAGAGCTATGGCATCAGATATAGTAGGTTTTCTGACCTATGAGCAGTAACTCTGGTTTTTCAGAGTTTGAAAGGAGGAAATTATTAGTCGTCCAGGACTTAATGTTATCAAGGCAGGATTGAAGGTGCTGTAGACGATTGTGCTCACCTGGCTTGACAGGTACATATAATTGAGTGTTTTCAGCGTAACAGTGGAAATCTATAGAATGACTACTGATGATATCACCTAGAGGGAGCATATATAAAGAGAAAAGAATTGGGCCGAACACAGATCCTTGTGGAACCCTGTGGCTGACTTTAGTGCGTGGATATTGGTTATCATTGACACAAACAAAATAGTATCGGTCTAGATGATAGGACTGAAGCCAGTCTAAAGCAGTGCCTCTGATTCCATATTCACGTCTCCTTAGTAAGATCTGGTGGTCAACTGTATTAAAAGCAGCACTAAGCTCTAACTAGACAAGCACTGAAACAAGGCCATGGTTCGACGCCATTAAGAGGTCATTAGTGAGTATAACCAGTACAGTCTCAGTGCTATGATTCATTCTAAAACCACACTGGAAGGACTCAAATAAACTATTGTTATTAAGGTGTTCATAGAGCTGGTTGGCAATGATTTTCTCTAGGATTTTTGAGATGAAGATAAGATTGGAAATCGGCCTGTAGTTTGCTGGAGTTCCTGGATCAAGGGACGGTTTCTTAAGGAGGGGTTTGTATAGCAACTTCAAACTTAAGAGGAACGTAACCTGTTGTTAGGGACAGGTTGATGAGGTCAAGTAAAGAAGTGGCGATTAAAGGCAACACTTCCCTAAACAGCTTAGTGGGAACTGGGAGGAAATCTAGGAGGCAGGTCAATGATTTAGAGGAGGAGATGATAGTAGTCAGCTGATGCAGGTCAATGGGGTATCCTGAATAGCAGCAATAGCAGTAGATGCTAATTGCTTGTCTGATCTTTAATTTAGTTATTGAAGAAATTCCTAAAGTCGCCATTGCTGAGATATGTGGGAACACACTGCTCAGTGGAGTTATGACTCTGAGTCAGTCTGGCTACAGTGCTGAAAAGAAACCTGGGGTTATGCTTATTTTCCTCAATCAGAGAGGAGTAGTATCTGGCTCTGGCATTACACAGAGCCAGCCTGTATGTTTTCAGGCTAACTTTACAGGTCTGTAAAATATTGTCATTTTTGGTTAAGCGCCATTTCCTCTAATTTACGTGCTAGCTGCTTTAGTCAGGCAGTCCAGAGTGTGATTGAAACAGTGCATGGGTTCATGCACATGCTGACAGAAGCAATGGACTCGACTATAGAGGTGAATGCTGTACTGCAACTATCACCGACTACATCGACATGAATATTGAAGTCACCAACGATAATGATTTAGTCAGTTTGGGGACTAACTTTGAAGGAAATTCAGGAAATTCAGACAGATGGCTTTGGAAGACACAGAGCAGATATTAAGTAATCCACATTTAATGCTCCTGTCCTGAGAAGTGACTGTGGAACTCCAGATTTTCATGAGGTTGTTAAAGGTCGCTCCTCTGCTGTTAAATTTGGACAGTTGGGGAACAGACACAGTCTCTATGGGGTTCCGTGTGGGTAACTGAGAAGAGGGAGGCACAGAGAAGTGTGCTAAACTGCTTCTGTACAAGAAGGGTCAGAGCAGGCTCTACCTCCTGAGGAGAATGCGGTCGTTTGGAGTGAAGGGGCCATCCTGAAGACCTTCTATGACTCTGTGGTAGCATCTGCCATCCTGTTTGGTGTGGTCAGCTGGAGCAGCAGCATCACAGAGAGGGAGAGGAAGAAGCTGGACAAGATCATCAAGAAGTCCTGCTCTGTCCTCTGGACTCAGTGCAGGAGGTGGGGGACAGAAGGATCCTGGCTGAAATCAAATCTATGCTGGACCATGTTCTGTAGAGCAGCTTCAGCGACAGACTGATTCACCCTGTGTGGTGGAAATTTTACATTTAACATTTGATTAATCTCAGTATTTATTTAGATGTAGCCTCAACACTGTCTGCTGCACCCATTAAACACTCAAGAACTTTACTGTCAGATCACTCCCTGCTCCTTAAAATGTCCATTGTTATGCCTATGAAAGTGTCCTGCTCACAGGACACCGGTTGTAAAATCTTGCTCGGCTCCTGACTATTTTGTTGATGTCCAAATTGGTTTTCGCACTTGGTGGTGTGCTCCTGGGGGTCAGGATAAAATGCACTGTGACCTCTCCCTCAGGGAATCATTCCATTGGTCCACTGGCAGTGGTCAGAGTGTGTTGTCTTCCTTCTCTGCAGAGAATAAACACTTGGTACCTGTTCCATTGTTGCTTTTTGATTTTCCCAGACAAATCAAGTATTTTTCCACAACAAGAGATTCCGGGGATCTTTCCTCCGTGCTGCTGTTAGACTCTCTTATCAAAACTGTTAGCTCTATTTCATGTTTATTTATTTGTATTTTTTTACTATATTTTAATAATGTATGTAATCAATAATCAATATACTGTTGTAACAATTAAATTTCGCTGTTGTGGGATAATTAACGGTATTCTTATTCCTTTCTTCCATTTTTTTCCCATTCTTATTGTGAATATGCTGTACAGAATAATTCCCCTTAAAAAATAATGTTCAATCTTATCTTGTAAAGACATCCAAAAAATGTTATTGTAAATACAATATTTCTTTGATTAATTGATGAAATAATTGATACAATATCAATTACTGAAATAATCTATAGCTGCAGCCTTAGTTGTGTGTGTGTGTGTGCTGTGCAATGCATTAGTGATGTGCAGGATGGTTTTGAAAAACCTCTGTAATACTTCTGATATCAAATATTTCAGTTGTTGAATTAATTATCATTAGGAAATATTGATGCCTAGAATATGGTATTTGGGGTAAACCCAACAAAATATAGCCTGGTTATGACTTGGTATCAAATAGGATATATACACATCTTACATCCTTTGGGATCCAGACACATATATACACATCCTTGTTAATATTAACAAACTATTATTATTCAACACATTTCTCTTAGTGTGAACAGAGGTTTGGTGTCTTGCTCAGGGGTTCTGTGATGTGTGGCGCTTCATGCATCTTGTTGCTCATTTCCTGTTTACACATCACCCTAAACTTAGCTCAACCCCATGCAGAGGCTCCACACCCTTATTGTTTAGAGAACTCCCCACAGACCACCAGAGGGGCACATTTTGCATCCATTGATATGCTCTACTCCATCTTTAACCCCCCCCCCCCTGTCATTTCAGGCATAGGGAAGGCAAAAATATCAAATTACACAGATTGAAATGGATAGAATCTTCTAACAAATCCATTACTGACCAAAGCAGAGCTTTTTTGGACACATTTGTCTTGTTTTTAGTACCATAAAGAGTTTCTGTGAAGCAACAGTCTAGAAAGAATGGAGCAACCTCATGGTTGCACTTCTACTAAGATCTGAGATGCCTCTTAGATCCTCATATGAAAGACAAAGAAAGCCCATCCTTGCCCAAACTCAGCAACCTGACACTGATTAGATATATTTATAAATAATACATGTCCAGTTTGACTTCTGCCTCTTATTTCAAGCTTTTGGCCCTCTACAAGGTGAAAAGTGAGCAGGAAAGCATTAGTAAAACATCCAGGTGGCAGGTAAGGTCAGCAGTGAGGTCAAACGGCTAACCCTGGGGTCAGGCAGACAAATGTTTCAGCAGCATGCTCTGTGTTTACACACCTTCAGTGTGAGCAGGAGTTGCCTCAGCAGAGATGTCACACAGCAGCATGTACAGTGCAGTGTGCCTGTGAGTCAGCTGAGTGCTGGTATGCTCCTACGCTTCTGCGAGAATGCACCTCACACACAAACACAGACATGCTGCCATGTGGAATGCAGATCTGCTGGCCGGATGGGACTGGCTGTGGTGTCAGGTTGCAGGAGGTGTTCCAGTCTGTGACCCTGGCAAATCTCTGTTTGTTTTATGTCACAGCCCCTCCCTCTGGGGAGATGACAGTCCAGCAGAGCCTAAGGGGGATGAAACCTGAGATAGACTGAGCTCAGTAGTAAACAACAACTCCTTTGTGAGGCAGAGGCGGCTGCCTGCTGCATTCACAGATCTCAGATCAGGACTAAGATTTTCTGGTTAGGGCAGTGGCTCCTAGCAGTTTAGTCCCCAGCAGCTCCAGGAGCTTGGGTGTGGGGACAAAGCAAGAAATTGAGGAAATCTTATTTAATAGTTTGTTGATTTAAAGTTAGGGCCATGTATTCTAACTTGTCCCATAATACATGCTATTAGCAGCTAGCATTGGTCAGTGATTCTAGGAAAGGCTGCTTCTGGTGATGTCTGGAATCAGCATGGGATGATGGGAGCTGTTGTATCAACCACTGTTCTGCGTGGCAGATGAGGATTATGAACAGACCTGGTTAGAGAGTTCTCCGAGTTTCCTCCGCGATCTCTGGTACAGTTCCCTGATGGTTCCCAGGAACAGGGAGTGAGAGGGAGTAAACTAGATATTGTAGCACAGAGAGTTGACCAAATTAAGCACTTTGCAAATTTAGATATCTGGGATTCACAGCCTGTTACACATTGGGTCTTTGCAGCAGAAGTGCTCTGAATCAAATAAAATCCTGCGTAATTTGGGCAGTAGCTACTTGAGTAATATATGGCTTCTAGGTTTAGCCACAGATTAAAAGGCGGCCACTCTTCCTATTGAGTTAAATCTTGGTCAAATCTTAATATAATTGAATGAATCCTTGAACCGTTACATTGTATTTCACGTAACAGGCCAAAACACACACTTAAGTGGGAGCTTAATCAAAGTGTTACCATGGAAATGCCACGGTGTGCCTTAAATACAACTTCACTGATTGACTTGTGTGCAAAGTTGCAGTGTGTCAGATGCTGTGAGTGTGGTTTTGGAGCAGATTAGCAGTCAGCTGCTGTACCAGGCCCTGGTTCCTCCTCCTTCACCTCCTCCACCTTCTGTGAGCAGACTTGTGGGCGCTCCTCTCGTCTTTTGTTGTTGAAGGAAGGAGCCCGGCCAGTCCTGCCCCTTCCCCCTCTCCGTCTCTCTCGTTTTTTCCACCCATCCTCCCATCTCTCACTCTGTGTTCTATCCGTGCAGGGTGACGCCAGTGGCTCTCACCCCGCCCCGTCCAGCTCAATCCGTGCGTTCATCTCATTCCTGCTCCCATTCCGCGCATAGTTCGCATCCTTGGAAAAACGCAGCGCGTTTTACGCACTTCGCGCCGCCGCTTCGCACCGAGCCCAGCTCGAGGCACAGCAAGGAACCAGCAGCCTGCCTCCCGAGGCTACACGCATCAACAGCCGTGGAAAAGTGCAGGAATTAATTCATACAGAAGGCTTGTGAATCGAGGTAAGTTCCCTATGCGCACTCCCCTCCCACCCTCCCCCCCGCGCGTCTGAAGCTCCGGACACTTCACTTGTATCCAAAGCCGTGAAGTGGGGACTGGAGGTGAAAGCGGCAACGTTCTGCGCCATCTAGATTCTCTCCGACCCTCTCTCCTCCTCCTCTCGTCCGGCTGTTTGTTGTGGCTCACTGTCGCTCCGCCACAGATGACACTCCTTGTCCACACTTCCACCTCCTGGCTATATAAATACGGCTGCCCTCTCACTTTACTCCTCCACTTAATCAAAGAGCGAGTTAAATGTGTCCTTATGGGGCTGTTCTGATGACTGGGTCCCTGCCTGCGTGAGCGCAAAGAGAGGCCGGGAGCAGCTCCGCGGAGCTTGCAGTGAAGGGAGACTTGTTGCATCGGAGGCTCCGCTCCCTCCTCCCTCCCAGCAGCAGCAGCTTCAGCAGTAGCAGGGCTCGATTGCAAGCTGCAGGCCACAGGCTGTGGACCTGCATCTTGCTGCTGCAATCTGCTGCACCCATAGACCCACAGCTGCAGTAACAGACAGATCGCCATGCATCTGCTTCCAACATACACTTGTCTGAAGAGATCCAAATACACACTCCAGACAGGCTGCTAAGAAAGCCTGTGTACCTGTTTTCAAAAGCTGTCAAAATACATGTACGTCCCGAAGTTCTGTAATAAAACAGAACGTGGATATACTACTGTGCACAGGGCTGCAGTGAGAGTCTACACACTCCAGGTAGCAGAGGGCTAAAGTGTAGCAGCACCAACAGGTAGAATGTCTCCTCCGAAGACAGAGCTCCAGGCTCTTTCCCAGGAAAGCTGCTTGAAACCTGCCAGGAAAAGGAACTGAGTTTTGGTGGCTGGTTGTGAGACCTCTGCTACTTTACTGCTGCTCGTTCATGTTCTTGTGTCATGCTTCATTAATTATATAGAGCAACCTTCAGAGATTACAAAGTACGAAATGATACCACTCCCTATATGCTTTCCATTGCATTCAATGTTTTTGAGTTTTGTCAAATAATAACAAAATGCTCAAAGGAGTTGTATTTCAGCTGTTTAGTTTAGCACTTATTACAGTTGTTCACTTTGCCGGCTTATTAATCATCCCTGCGACTATATCACTATATCAGGTGTGAGAATCATTTCCCTTATTTGTTCGTTTGTTTTACTTTTGATAATTACAGTCAAGTCAACCACTATAGTTTTCTATACCAACTGGCCCCATGTATAATTTTTTTTATTAAACATAATAGGTTTTTAAATTCCACCCTGCAATAATATTTTTAAATCCCAAGAGCCTTTAAAACCCCAAATGATCTTATAGTTATGTTGTGTATTTCCTTTTAGATATTGATTAAAGGGCTTGTCTTTTATAGCACAACATCTGTGGAAATGCAGGCCAAACCACAATGTAATTATTTGAGAAAATGACAGCCTGTAGCTTGAAACATAGTAGCTGCATTAGTTCAGTAACAGTAATCTGTCTGTGAGATGAAGGGAGGGAAGCGCTAGATAAAAGGATTCTTCTTGATAGAACTGATGCGGCTGACTGAAACTGTCAAATGGAACAAAATGGTTGATTTGTCAGTAAGAAGATACTGTCGTAGTTACAGCCATGAGTCAGATACAACATACAACACACAGTTGTTGAGACAGCAACAATTGTTGTCATCGCATTGACCTGAATTCAGTCAATCTACAGATTACTTTTTTGGTTGTGAAAATTACTTTTTTTTGTAAAATGCTAGTAGATCATGGAAACATGATAATGTCTCTGAATAGGCAATATTAGGATTTTGTGGACTAACATTCATATTCTGCTTGTTGTCATACCATAACCAAAGAAAAGCAGCAATGCGTCAACTGGAGACAAATGGTTTGGATATTTTGCTTTGCGAAAGGAGTGAATCAATTAATAAATCATCAATTGATGGGTTGAATCCATCTAATTCACAGTAATGTTTATTTATGTTGTAGATTAAGTTTTGTCCCTGCTACAGGTATAAAATATTGGAGAATGAGGAACAGTCACTGCACACCGACCCCTATAGTGATTATGTTGACCTTCCTCCTGAAAACCCCCATTTAAAAAAAGGACTCAAATGATTTTAACATGGTGAACTATTTTAATAAATGTGTTGCACTTTTTATTATTTTCTCTTCTTCAAATCATTTCAAAATGATAAATCAGGCAATCCTTAGGCTGTTTGTGTTTCATTATCAGTCACTGTGTTTAGGACTGCGAGTGTACAATGCTTTGTCAGTCATACAGCCTCGAGTCATCCCTTCACTTTCTTCCCCTCTCCCCCCACGCCTCTCCTTCTCCAGTCCGTTGACATCTGTTTTTAGTGCTCAGTGCACCTGTAGAGACTGGTGTGTGTATGTGTTTGTGTCTGGGGGGAGGAGGATGATGGGAGGTGCAGAATGCAAATTCAGGCGTTTTGCTCTGGGCCTAAGCAACGCAGACTGACTGGCAAACGACCATTTGTGTGTATGTGTGCGCGCACACACACACACAAATGCGTGTGTGTTTGTCCAGTCCGGGCAGGCCTATTGTTGCAGCAGCAACAGGCGTCGTTGGATGAGGACGCACCATATGGCCTCTGTGTGCTTTCCTCACAACCACTGTGTGTGTGCACATGTGAGTGTGTGTGTTGTGCACTTCACCAGTGCTGGAACATGGTTGAGCAGGGAGTTGAGAGCAGCAGCCTGCTCAAAGCTTTTCTTCTCATTGTTTTATTTCTTGTCTGTTGTCTTTGGACGCAGGAGGCCAGAATCCAGCACACAGTCATCTTGAGGTTTGGTGACAGCCAGGTGGAGAGTTACTATCTTCATTTTGATTCAGATAATTCACTCTTTTATGTTTCAGCACATCTAATCAAGAGTTGTGCTTGGAACACCGCTCTAACATGGCTGGATCAACAAGTGACAGAGTGGAAAGTAGAGATTGATGGAATCTTTTAGCTGTTAAGGTGTCTATGTTTCCTTCCAGATTTTCAAATGAAAATGAGCTGTTGTGCTTTCTGATTTTTATCTCTTGTTTTGGTCTTCGCTACATCTCATCTTAGGTGTATTTTAGGTTTTGCTCAGCTGTCTGTTGAGTGTGCCTGCTGTGCTCTCCAGAAAGCAGCAGGAAGTTATAATGTAGCAGGACACAGTGGAATAAATTCAGCTGCTATGTTTCTTCAATGGGATAAAGCTGGCCAGTGTAAGTAGGGAGGAGCTCAAGCTGGTGTGTAATGAAATTTAGGGAGTGGGGCCGGTTTATTAGAGCAACAATGCTGAGTGGTTGGGTGACAGGGGGTAATGGGGGTAGTTTGGTAAAGGGAGGGTGGGATTTGGGGGTAAGGTGGGGGATGGCTTTGTTTGGGGGATAGGGGAACAATAGGCGTCCTCCTGGGTGGGGTGGGGTGCAGGGAGCCAGGCGCTTGAACTGCTGCCTGGCTGTAGGAGGCGGTGGAGCCTGTGCTGGCTTGTCTACTGCTCCAGCTCTGCTCCAGTCTGCTTTGTCTGTCTGCAGCTCTGTTCTCTCTCTTTCTCTCTCTCTCTCTACCTCGCCATCTCTGTCACTTGCTCTCAAATCCAAATTTGCTTTACTGGCATGGATGTTACAGAGGCTATGTTGCCTTAGCACAAATAGAAACAAAACGAAAATACACTTCATAACTTTATCTATCTGTCCATCTGTCTGTCTGTACTTCCATCAAGCGCGGATGGACAGAAATAACATGTAAACGTGACTGTAATATAATGCCCCAGAGCAGATCAGTGCAACAAAAAACTGAGTTTAGAAAACCATACTGATGCCAGATGAGACCATCAGCTGCAGAAGGGATGGGAAAAGCTGTGCTTCCCTGGGGATGGTTCTTCACCATCACATTGCCTTTCTAGGTTTTCTCATATGTAGACATACATTGTGCCTCAGAAGCACAACACATCTATTTTCCAACATTTCAGCCCCTCAGACTCCCAAACCGGACTCACAGCAGAGTGACTGGTAGGGACTACTGGTCATATGTCAATTGAGTTGAGTGAAATTGCTGCTTAACAACTTCAGCCATTATGATGACTAATGATGCTGTCCTTCGTAGAGTATGTTATGATTGAAACCGAGTATTGAGGTCCAAGGGGCACTCCTTCCTGCTCAAATCTTCGCAGAGAAGTGGATGAAAGAGGGCTCTCCTAAAATTACAATATATTCAATTTTTCATTGTATTTATTTAGGTAGTTTTAGCCACTTTTACTGAGCAAAAAAAAGTTTTTCTGTTGCTTTACAACAGATGACACACTCTTATGAACCTGTAGGTTTTATTCATATCCTCATTAGAGCAGCTTACTTCAAGGGAAGTCTGAATCAGCCACTGAGTTTCCGGCCCAGGGCAGAAAGGGAGCTCCAAGTGTATATTTCAACCACCATTGCTTGCTCATTTGAAGAAATAAACCTGAGGAACATGCTCTCTGATCCCTGCACTAGGGTAAAATGTTTTCCTGCTGCAGTTCATGCTAGCAGCAGGCCTGACAGAGGTCACTCCCTGTTGTTCAAGCTGTAGTTGGAAAGTTTCCACGCCCTTAAACTGCCGCATTATTCACACATGGCTAACTAATGGCCAAGATTAAACCAAATAAGTCTCCAGGGAGTGAAAAACTCAGCAGCCGATAGATTTGAAGGAAATTTCGGAGGAAATTTTTCCAACCGTTTTGCTAGTTTAGTAACTGACTACTTATATCTTCACACATCTGCCACCAGAGTCAACCTAATCCAGTGAAATCTGAACTATTTGGGATAAAACACACTCACTCTTGTTGCAGTCTTCATGTGCGCATTTGGGAACTGTCACAGCTAAATCTTGCCGATTTATATTTGATAAATCAGCATTATGTGTTACGAAACCTCTCCATAGTCTGTTCTACTGCTATTTTTCATCATCTTATTAATTGTCATCTGGGTGCTTTTCAGTAAAACTGACATAATGTAGCTCAGGTTAGATTTACAGTACAAATAGGGCACCTGCTTTGGTCTCTGCATCGGGAGGTTGTTGGTTCAAGCCCACTCTAGTGCACCCTATGTGTCAAAGTATCTTTGGGGAAGATACTGAGCCCCAGATTGCCTCTTCAATTGTGGGAATGTGTGTGAATGGTAAAAGCAGATGGGCCGTGTAGGGTAGCCTCTTCCACCAGTGTATGAATGGGTGTGAATGTGACTTGTGAGTCAGTCTGTAAAGCACTTTGAGTGGACAAGAAAAAAAGACTAGAAGAGTCCTATATAAGGACCAATCCTATTATCATCATTGTGAGAACTGATTTTTTTTCAGTGTTAAACCTGGTACGAGATGTGTGTTTTTGTGCAGCTGGAAATCTCACACATCTAGCTTTCTAGAGTAGGCTGCACATCATTCTTAGGACATGCTTTACATTGCCCTTTAATTTTTACTAGCTTTGGTCAAGATGTATTTGTCATTGTGTATTATAGCACAAAAATCGCTTGTTGCTTATAAGAGCTCAACAAATAAACAAATGAGCTCTTCTGTGAGTGGTTTGCCTGGCACTGTTCTGTGTATTGTACATCAGTGCAACATTCTGCATGTGGTTATCCGTCATTGCGGTATGCAGGGCTGTGCCATGTAGCAAATACCCTGAACTGGATCTCTATACAATAAATTGCCAAATTGGAAGCATTGAATATTGTCACAATTTCAATGACTGTGCAAATCTTTTTGAATGTGTGCTTCCAGCCCACTCCTTAACTGTTAAGAATAATTCATGATCGTCATATAATTCATCATACAGCTGCTGTTTAGACAGAGTTTTAAAGATTACTGTGTGCAGAAATGGCTAACACCACATGTTCTTGGTTGTTCATTTGTTTGGCACTGAAATTACGCAGTGCAGAGTCTCTATGTCAAGAGTAATTTTTACTTTCCTTTTATATCTCACAAGTGGACAAAGTAAAATTCTGCCACCTAATTTACTGTTGTTCCAGCAAAAGTAAAGAAATGGTTACCAGTGTCTTTACACACCTGCCTTTTTGTTGACTATGACTTAGTATGGTTTTTGTAGTTGTTTTTGCAGTTTTTGGAGCAGCCAAAACTGCTCCAGGACAGTACTTGTACTTTACACTGAAGCTCTTTGAAAATGAAACATAATAAACACAATTCAAATCAGTGTATATTTAACTTCTAACTCAGTATGATTAAATGGCACCAACCTGTGAATCCATATAACTTAATCTACTGTATTCTGTACTCTGTATTCTGGTCTGTGGTATAGGTTAATTATAGACACAGTTTTATACAGCTGAAGATGAAATAATCAATGATGTAAATCCAGTTTATTTATTAAACATTACCTACACAGGATGCACTGCTGGCAATAATCTGCTTCTTATTTGCATCACTCTAGATAAAGTAATAGCCAAATTTTGATGGACTGCAGATGGATAACAATGTTCAAGGCCTAATTCATTCTTTGTCTGTCTGTGAACATGTGTGTTTTGGACAGTGATGATGAGAGGAAAGCATCTGCTAGCTGTAGAGGATATAATTGTGGTGGAAATAAGGATAGATGGTATTCAAACATACTCCTCACATTCATGTAGCCATACAATGTTCCTTTACAAGGTGTAGAATTAGAACGAGAAACACAGATGGTTTGTGTCTTGGCACAATGCTCCTGAGCTCACACTTATTAAATGGTGTTGCTATTGCTGCAACCTCCCTAGGTCGCTCTCTCGCTCTGTACTGGTGGACAATAGTCTTCGATGTGTATATGCATGTGTGTGTGGATATGACAGCGAACCTCTGCCAGGAAGAAGCCAGATAATGGCTAATTTGGCAATAATTTGTCGAAAAAGGAGAAAAACTGTGGAATGGCAAAGAGCAAGAAAAGCCTATTACTGTGTGCATAAATAGGAATGCTTCTCTGAGAAGAGATGGTAAAAAAAGGAGTACATGTTGTGAATCACGCTCTTCATCACTCACGAAGCAAATTTCTCTCTCTCTAACTATGTCTTTCTCAAGTATGTATAAGCACGGAAAAGAGTAAAAGAAGTTGCTATTCTCATTTCAGTTAACCGATTCTGCTTTCTTGTACGGCCTCTATTGTTTAAATGTTAATTTCTGATAAAACCAACTTTGTGTTCAAACAAGGTGGTCACCTTTTTCCTAGCCTTGTGGCAGACAGCCTTCAGATGAAAATTAATGGGAATACTGCAGAAAACTTGTTGAAAGTCTGCTTTCAAAATTGTAGAATATGCAGGGAAGGCATTTCTGCAGTTTGACTTATCATATTAGCTATCAAGTGAGCCATAATAACCACCTATCCAGGTTAAATATAGCACTCATTTTTAATATTTGTATCGTTATCAATAAACAGTGAGAAGCTTCCCATTTGTGGGACTTAAATTTTCATTGTTCAGTATCTGATACAGCACGTCTTTTGAGCTTCTTCGATGAGCTGTTAGCCGTTCAGGAGATTGTCTATACCCACATACACATTGGAGTAATTAAACTGAAACATACACAGTTTTGAGGTCTTGTTTGTGAAAATTGATTGGTAACTAATGTTATGTTGTGCGGCTGTGTATAGATAGCTTCTCTGCTCAGTGACATTTCCATCTTGCCTTTGTCTACTCTGATTCTGCAATGTGACTAAATTAGAATTACATACCATCATGGTACCAACAGGGACAGATGTCCTCATATAACCTGATGGGCCAATTCCAATGAGCCCTCTGAAGACTCAAGCCCTGAAACTTCCATCACTTCAGTTATGTCAGCTGTAAGTGATTGAGTGTGAGTTTGTGAGGGTTCCAGTTGCTGATTGAGAGAGGGTGCGAGGGCTCCAGATGCTGAGTGTGAGAGTCTGTGAGGGCTCCAGATGCTGAGTTGGAGAGTGTGTGAGAGCTCCAGAATCTATGAATAGAACAGCACTTGTCCGACAACGTTACCTTGACAACATGATGTTGACACTGATTTCTGATTTGCAATCTACTAGCACACCCAAGGCATGTAAAGAATAGATTCCCTGATCAGTCAGTCTCAATCCAAGAGGTTTTGTTAAAATAAGTATTGTATTCAGTGACAAACCGGCCATAGGGCAATATGGGAAATGGAAACGTAGAGTTACAAAAAACACCTTTTTTTATTTTTAGTATTCTGGAATTGTGATTGACGTTATGAACTGTGGGCAATTTCCTTATGGTAAGACTTGCTGTTGGGGGCATGGAGGGCTCACTCGCTGACTTGATGACCTGGAAATGGAACAGCATTCACACAGTCACTGTCTTCACATGAATGTTTATCTAAGTCAGTTGGTCTGTAAGGGGTTGGTTTGGAATTCAACCTATGTGTGTGTTTTGCCTCTCTTGATGCCTCTGAAGAATGGCTGTGTTGTCTCTTGAATGTGTAAAGAGGAATGATTTACACAAACAGTTAATTTGCTCATGACAGATTAGTTGAGAGACAGATCAGAGGCTGATCACAGGCAGTTTAGGGTTTGTATCTAACCAAGAACACTTTCACATGTAGGATGCACTGGGCAGGAAGAGCATAACTGTGACCCCCCTGAGCCACAGTTGTAGTTGCAGGCTTGAAGTCAGTATTAGTAGTGGCTGAGTGCTAACGCGGGATTTGATGTTTTTTTTCTTCTTTTAAACCATGGATACAAATATTTAATTTCAAATCTCATATCTTTACTGCCCCTGGTGTCAAGTTTTTCTTCTGGTTGATACAATAAGACACAAAGACAAAGACTTTAGCAACATTGACAAAGATGACTGTTATGGATGATGATGATGCAGGATGGAGGATGCAGCCCTCTTCTAAAGTGATAGTGTACTCAACATCTTTATGAGCTTGATACACACAAGAGTTTATTTAAATTGTTTTTTGGTCTATGTGCCAGAGTTGCCACTGCACTCAGGTACCATCGGAAAGGCAATGTGCATTAGCCCATCTGAAAGAGTCATCACAGGATCAAAGTATTTGCAGGTTCTTAGATTTCAGTTATGACTTACTGGCTGTCTGTTCTGTCACACCGTGGTGTGGCTTGCCTTGTCCTGGGTCATTTCCTGTTTTATTTTGAAAGTCTGTGTCTGCCCTGTCCCTTGTGCCAATGTGTTTGTTCTCCTTGGTGTGCTCTGAGAAAGCTCTGGTGCTTGAGCTTCTGCTTCCTGCTTCATTCTTTGAGCCCCATGTGTTTAGTGTTCCTTTTAAGTTCATGTTTTTTGTAGATCCCTGTGTTTAGCATGTCTTCACGGTCCTCTATCCTTGTGTCTCGTTTGTGTTACCTGATCACCTGTGCTTCCTTACTTTCTGCCCGTTTTGCGCCTCATGTTTAATTTAGTTCTCTGCCTGGTTCCTTTTGAGTTCCCCTAATAAATTCCCCTTTTCATTCACCTAGTTTTTGTCCACAGTCCTGCGTTTTGGTTCTCTTTAATTGCGTTTCAGGCACAGTCTAGCTAGACTGTGACAATTTCATTATTACTTATGCAAACATTGAATTGAAATCACGCCAAAACCAAAACCAAAACCAATGGGACAACTTTAAGACTTTTAGCATTTATTTTCATGAATTAAAAGTTTTAACTTGCTTATGTTACAGATATGCTTTGGAAATGTCTGTCACACTGTTGAGGAGCTGAACAGTAACTCACACAGAGTGTACCAGAAAAGAAAGATTGGTTTTATGTTTATTAGATGTGTTACCATAACTTCAACTTTATTTGTTTTAAGTGCCAGTTCATAAAAGCCGTTATCTGAAGGCACTGTTATTCCTGCATACACATGGAATAGAATCCTGAATGAATCAGAACAGGAGAGTTGCAGAGTTGCAGTAGTCCAGCCTGGAAGTAAAGGCATGGACCAGCTGTTCTGCTACATGAAGAGGAAGTAGGTGCCTAATTTGTGTGATATTACGGAGGTGGAGGTGGATATTACGGAGGTATTACGGAGGCAGTCCGTGAGATAAATTTTACGTGGGAATTAATACAGGTCTTGATCCAAGCTAACACCTTGGTTCTTTATGGCAGTTGCAGGAGTAGCAAATCTATTTTGAAGTGCTATAACGTCAGATATCGATATAGATATATAGATATAATTATGAGACATCCAGGCCTTAATGTCATCAAGGCAGGACGAAAGCTGCTGTAGACAATTGTGCTCACCTGGCTTGATAGATAGATATAATTGAGTGCTGTTAGCATAATAGTGGAAATCTATAGAATGACTTGATCCTTGTGGAACCCCATGACTGACTATAGTGCATGGAAATTGATTATCATTGACACAAACAAAATGATATCGGTCTGAAAGATAGGACCAGAACCAGTCTAAAGCAGTGCCTCTGATTCCAAGTTGATATTCCAGTGTCCCTAGTAAGATCTGGTGGTCAACTGTATCAAAAGCAGCACTAAGATCTAACAAGACAAGCACTATAGTGACCAGTGAAAAGTGTAGCGACCGACAGGACATCAGTCTTGGCTGAAATTATACTGTACTCTTAAATACATTCTGACTGTTTCAATAACATGAGGTCCACTTGAATAGGATTTACCCTGCAAACAATTTTGCTGATGTGGAGGTTGGTCGATTGTCAAGATAAATGAAGGATCCATGAATTTGTTCACATGTCGAAGACTTTTGTAACATTTGCACACAAGACATGGATTAATATTAGATCAGCATAGTATTACCTCAACTCCTAAATAATTCTGTTTAAAACAGTGTGGAACAATATTTGCTTTGAGGATTAAGAGAAAGTCCTCCTGCATACCTGTGTATAACCTGTGTAAGTGTGCATGTTTGAAGCTATTAAAATAGATACCGTTGAGTGGACCAGTAGAAGAAAGAAAGAAAGATGAAAGAAACTGACAATTCTATGACAAGACATTCTGTGATAAGACATTCAACTTGTATACCAACAAGATCCCTCGCTAACCCTCTCCTACACACACACAGATCCAGGTCCCTCTGGTAAAACAGCTCTCCCATACACATCAGAGAGAGCCATGCATGTTACATGCTCATAAGCACATACATGGAGTTGGCATGTAATGGAAGGCTGTCAGCGCAGTGAGAAAGGAGTGGAAGGGGAAGAAAAGTGACACAGAGGGAGCTCATAAGAGTCCATGGCAGCTGCAGGCCTGTGGCTGGATGCCGTGTGTGTGTTCTCTTGAGAGCTGGCACTGACTCTGTGCAGCCTGCTGTGGCCCAGGCCTGCCTGCTTCCAGGGACACACAGAGGAGGGGTACTCAGGGAGCATACTACTCGCCCAGTCACAGTCGATTGTTGTGTGACTAATGTCTCTTTCCAACGTCCATCTGCTGCTGGGCCCCTCACAAGCTCACATCTCCAGAGCCTCTCTCTGGGTTTTCCTGTGTGTGTGTGTGTGTGTGTGTGTGTGTGTGTGTGTGTGTGTGTGTGTGTGTGTGTGTGTGTGTGTGTGTGTGAAGAAGCACACACTCATGTGGCATGCATGCTAGTGATCTTTCTGTTTTACCAATAATTGTATTGGGGAATTGGGTTTTCACAAATCCACCATATAACATTTAGTTTTTGGATGTAATCCTTTTCTTAATTCTGATGAAGATTAGCTGCTCATGATTCAGTATGTTGGGTGGTACCAGTGACACAAAATCAAAATGTTCTGGAAAACAGTTCAATAGCAGTTATTTTTAAAGCTTATATTTTTGATTCCGACAAGTTCTTTCTCAGCTTCTTTGCTAGGGTCCTTTAGGACTGGAGAGTGGCAGGTACACACTTATAGGAACTGCCCAATCAGTCACCGACAAGTGACATCACCCTGGCGAAAGGAGAGTTCCTAGAAACTACACAACCATGTGGGTCTCTTTTCAATTTGCATTCACACTTCCAGTAGGACTTCAGAAGTAAGATCATTAATAACAGATATGTGCTTAAGTTTTTTTTTACCTTGAATTATCCTTTATTATCAATGACAGTGAGTTGAGTCAATTTTGCACTGAAAAACTTCCACTTTTCCTCCTGAAATGAGGTGAAATAATACATTTTTGTAGCACAGATTCAGCAGTGATTTAACAGAAGAGTGCGGGTCCAACTCTTTCTAACCCATCTCTGTCTTCTCATTGTTGTGTGTGTTTGTTGTGTATAGGGGGTATAAGCATATACTCCCTCTATCCTGAAGTAGTGGCCCAAAAGGTTCTCACCTTTTGTGGTGGTTACTAAAGCTCATAATATGATGATATTTCATCATTTCAAGTACAGTACAGCATGAAGTAATTGACTGAGGAGCATTAAATGTCATTCCCCTTAAGAATTAAATGGCGTGATACATCCATGTCTGCATCATAAAACTAAAAGCATTTCTTTGTGTTTATAAACATCATCAATAAACACCATTTTATTTTTTTTCATATATTTATTCGTATATGAAATGTATTATTTTCTTTTGATTTGTTTTAGTCTATGAAATGCTTTAGGAACAAAGTCCATGATTAACTAGACCTATGCATTCAGCACTGAAGGCAATGGATATATCCTTGAACGCCCTGAGGCATGATTGAACAATCCATGTTGTTTCATTTGCATCACGTTTGACATGAATGTGCCTAATAGTTCTGGAGATATGAGCGCAAATGTAATTTTTCAACCATAGTGCTGCCCCTTGTGGCCAAATGTACAATCCGAAATCTGTGAAAATTGAAACTGTCTGCCAAATTTCAAAATTCAAATCCAAATTAAAGCTGCAAGCAGCTGTGAACGGGTCCTTGCCTGTCTGCCTGTCAGGGTACTGGCAACCGCTGGGTCAATGTAGTTCCTAGGCCTTCCAAAGAATCCTTTTTGTATCACATTTTGAAGAGGAATCGTTTCAAAATGGCCGACTTCCTGTTATGGTCATCATGTCAAGAGACTTTTTTGTATATCTCTTTAGGATGTATTTGCATACCAATTTTTAGTTCATGACGATATGAGTTCTTTAAAGCCGCCACATAGCCACTCGTAATACATGGCAAGGTAACGCTATTCATGCCCGCCACTCGGATACCATTGGTGTTAGCCTCACTACATTTGTAATGTAACTTCACCAATTTGTTCTGCATGTATTACAAGTGGAATCAAATTGATGTGGTCAATTATGTAGGATAACTACATATATGCGTAAAACCTGATTACTCCCTGTCACCACTGGAGAGCGCCATGAGTGAGGTAGGAGGTTAATATATCAGGCTATTCAGGATGGAGCCCTCATCATGTCCAGCACGTTTCAAGCTGCAATGATCAAATATGTGGCCATGAGAGCTGTTTAAAGTGAAAGAGCATGAAAAAAAAATCACAAAATTTTGACACATTGTAGCAATCATGCCCTTTGACCTACAGAAATTCTTTTTACGAGTGTTGGTCATCATGGTCTCTAGATGCTCTGAACATAATTTGAAGTCAGTCAGGCAAAAGCCACATAGGAACAGCTCCTTCTAAAAGAGAAAACAAACAAGTAAAAATGGCCAACTTCCTGTTGGGTTGAGGGCGGGGCTTCAAGAGGATTTTTTGTGTGCCTCAGTATGTTCTATAAACCCACCAAGTTTCAAGCATTTAGATGAAACTCAGAGATGGGGCTTGCCGTTTCGAGTTTTTTAGGTGGCGCTATTGCACAATGAATGCCCTGTGAATTTTTAACAACTTTAAAATATGAAATTCTTCACAGATCCCAATGTGCATGCTAAAAATGGTGCGTTTTCAAGCATGTTTGGGCCCCAAAAAAGCGACTACTGATTACAAAGAAAAACAATAATGAAATTTGTGGCGGATTTCAATGTGTGTGCTGAAAATGGTGCATTTTTAAGTATGGTCACGCCCCCAAAAATGCATTCTTCATTTGGGAGTAATAATAAGAAGATGAAGAAAAAGAAGAAGAAGAAAAATAAACACTATAGATTTAAGAGAGTTCTCGCAACTTTGTCGCTCAAACCCTAATGATGTTCGAGTTATAAGCACAAATGTAATTTTTGAACCATAGTGCTGCCCCTTGTGGCCAAATGTACAATCCGAAATCTGTGAATCTGTCTGCCAGCTTTCAAAATTCAAATGCAAATTGTATTTGAGTTATTGCATTAACATGAAAAACATGCGGTGGCAGCTGCAGCGGTGGACGCGCCAAGTCCATAATATCCCTGACACTTTGCGTTTGGGGATATAATTAAAAATCAGCTGTGTCAGTGTTTGTTAAAAACAATACATAAAAAATTCATTGAGCAGAAATATGTGAAAATTGTAGAAGTGTGTTTAAATATTTGAATGTGTCACCATGCCTCGTTCAACTTCAACTCTTTGTTTTTATTTCAATAAAATACCACCAGTCCTTTAATAGGACTGGTGGAAAAGTAAGTAATAGACCCTAGGAACACAGACATGGAGCCTGCTAGATGTGAGCAGCTTCACAGAGCAGCCTCAGCTGGGTGTGTGAATGTGTGTTTGTATTGCCTTGGTTACCAGCCTGTGTGTGCCAGAGTCTTGCAGTTTGAATTGTGTCAGTTGCTCATCTTTTTGGATCACATTGTATGAAAGAGCTGCGGGAAACCCTGGTATATATTTACTATATAATAGTCATCAATTCAATCATCAATCAATCAATCATAGAATTTTCCATCAATCCTACAGTCTTGGTTTCACAGTTATGCTGTAATGGAGGCAAAAAAGCATAAAACAAAGGTTCTCTGAGAAAGGGTTGAAAATGAAAAGTTCCCAATATGTCAGAAATATCATGAACAGGCCATGAGTTTGTTTCCATTTTGAAGTTAGCACCCAATGTTTGTTTGATGGTATTTTTTCCCCATTCCTGTTCTAATTAATCTTTACAGTATAAAAAAACTAAAATAGGAAGTAATTGGCTGAAGTAAGACTACTGTTGTTATCAGGCAATAAGCACACCTCCATGGAGGTGAAAGCCACAGGAAGGTACTGATATTATGTGGCCGCTTTCACCAGTTAAAGCCTCTGCGTTTGGCTGACCAGACATCCCAGTACAGTCCCTGACTTGGCTGCCCTGTCCCAGTTAAAACTGTTGACTCAGCTTAATATTCAATATTAAGAGACCACTAGTCTAGTCTAGTTTCTATGTCAAAATATTTCTTCTGGTGGTGTGTTGAGGGTTTCTTTCCTCTGCTCTTCCCATTAATTCTTATGGAAATTAGATCATTTCAGATATTTTGCTCAATTGTTTTGTTTGTGCCTGGTTTTTGAAATGTTTTCAATTCCAAACAGTCTATCTTTCTCTATCTCTCTCTAACTCTCACTGTCTGTGTGTGTGTGTGTGTGTGTGTGTGTGTGCGCGCGCGTGTGCGCGCGCCCGTGTGTGTTTGTATGTGTGTCTGTATTGGTGTTACGCAGAGGGAGGATTCATGAAGCAACTCATTGGTTTGTGAATTGTGAACTCATTTAGAAGTATGTTTAGAATTGAGAATTAGAGGAGTAGGAAATAAGAGGGCAGGAAATTAATAATTACAGCTGCAAGCTCTGGGCCCGTCGTGGTGTTGGCAACTACAGGGTTAATTCAGGTTGTACTCCTTCCCATGACGCACACTTTAAGAAAGATCTGTTATGGACTGAACAGAATCCATATGATTCAGTGATGATGATACCAGTCGGTGTAGTAATACTGATACTGGATGATATTTCATGTATACATTGCTATAAGTGTGTGGGAGGCAAGACCCACTGGAATATGCATAGCGAGGCATCAGAATTGGTGCCACCATATGGCCACTGACATAGAGAAAAGCTTTTCCTAACTTTTGATCACAAAGCCATTTAGATTATGCTTTTGGGGGAAGACACTTTTTTGTGCATCTGGATCATGTATACATGTATACCTGTTGGGCCTTTCAACTGCCCATGGGGAGGGAATTTGGAATTTCTAGGGGGGCGCTATAGAGGCATTTAGCACTGTCCATCGGCACAGCCTCATCATGCTATTCAGGGCTGCGCCATCATTACATCCAGCACTTTTGAAGCTGCTACAATCAAGTATGTGGGGGTGAGAGCATATGGAAATTTCGTTGGCTAGTTGCCAAACTTTGTCATGTCCGAGCAGCCACACCGTTTGACCTATATACAGAAATTCTTATCATAAAATTTGATCAGCTTGATCCATATATGTATCAAATTTGAAGCCAATCAGGTGAACTTCATGAGAGAAGATGTTTTTAAAATTCAAAAATGTAAATCAAAATGGCCGACTTCCTATCGGATTGAGGTCATGCCAATAAAAATAACAGCAACAACAATAAGGTAAAACAAAACAAAGCACTGAACCACCACATTCCAAAAATCAACAATGTGGGTGCCAACAATAGAAATTAAGAAATAGGAGCATAATAGTGCAAGAAAGTTGCCTTAAGACAGTTCATTTCCACATTGCTCATTAGTGTGACAACTATAAACCATTCAAAATTTGACATCAGTCACAGATGACTTCACATCATCACAGATGACTTCATCTGACACAGATGAAGTCATCTGTGTCAGACCCACATGCCTCTGCCTAACTCTTTGCACTCCAACTTACTGTAGAGCTGCATGGCCTTTCTTTCTTTCTGTTCAACCAAAGGGAGAGCAAGTGTTGTCTTGCTGCTGCCGAGTCTTTGTGGCTCTGGATGAAGAAGACTTCTCTCCACCTGTTTACAGTTTTTCTCAGTCTGGTGCTGGAATCGGGAGGTGCCCCCCCCGACTTTAAGGCCCTGTCCGCCAAGCCCTGTTTCACACAGTGTCGTAGAATTGCAAAGAGCGGATGCAGTAAAAATGTGAATCAGTAACTCCTATGAATACAATGTGTAACTTTACTTTAGTTTTCAAATGGCTGTATAGTGTAAGTGGTGTGTAGTGCTGTCGTGAGCATTTCCAGGTAGTGTCTCCAAGTTCTGATTTTTCTGGTTGTAAAGCACAGACATAGTAACCTGTCATGACAAAATCATGGAAGCCATTTGACTATCTTGTTTCTAAAGATGGAGACAAGACTTCTCATTTTGATGACACTGACGGTTTCATTGACATAATTACTTGCTTTTGAGGGATGAACTGTCCATTTTGAGCAAGTGGCGTGCTTTTACAGGTTATTCACTAAGCTTTGCAGTTTGCACTAATTGTTCTGAGAATGCACTGTTATGCAGTGTTACTGTTGTGAGAAAAGCAACTAAGCGACTGAGAAAAATTAGGATGAGAATTTTTTTTTTACCCCAATGGCAGCAAGCAAGAGTCTTCTGAATATTGCAGATAAAACATGTGGAACTTAAGTGGAACTCAAGTGAGAACTTAGCCTTCAAAAACGCACATATCACATTTATTATTTAGATATGCAGTCAGTGTCTTTTTACCTGATGAGTGTAGCTCAGTTTGGTCTCTAACAACTTCAAATCTGTTGCAGTTAAGTGCTCACCCACCAATTGCTGATTGTGACATTTTGTGCTTGTTTTGGGAGTTGATCAGTGTTCTATGTCACAATACGCACATCCATTGCATAGAATATTGATAAGAACACTCTGTTAAGAGTGGGAGCTGAAAGGTTTCATTGTTACTTCTTAGGTTCGCTTCTCATACCATGACCCCCCTACAACCACAAAAAATAAAAAGGTAAAGAAAATTGTTTCATCTGCTGGTCTGCTAGTTTATTTTTGTAGTTTCCTTGTTTTCAACCAGTATAACTTTCATGGGTGTAGACATGATCATGTGTCTGAACATGATTAAAGCTTCGTTACCTTTAGAAAACATGATTCTCAAACCCCCTATACAGGGGCACTGTGGAGGAAACAAGTCTCACTGCTCGTTCTAAAACATACAGCCCACCGGATGAATGAATCCTTGTTGTAAGGCGCAGGGCATGAGGAAGAAAGCAAGCATGAGAAGTTGAGAGGAAACGGAAATTAACGTGAACAGAATACACATGAGGAGACCACCAGAAAACAAAAACTGTTAAAACCAATTTCATTCATTAAACAAATTCCTGTACCTAGAGCCTGTACCAGTGACTGATATTCTACAGTGCTTGCATCTCACCAGATGTTTTAAGTATTGTGCCTAAGTGTGTAGATGGAGTTAACATGTGTCCAAGATGTTGCCTGCTGCTTTACATGCCGACTTGCACCCTATCAAGAGTAATAGTGTTAAAATAGGCCAGTCAAATACACACACACACACACACACACACACACACACACACACACACACACACACACTGACATACTCTTCTCACTCCAGGCTTGTGCAGGCTGTGGCAGGGGACAGCACATGGGAAGTGTGAACAGTAGAGGACACAATGACGTGTTCGCCCAAGGAGCTGGCACTGTAATTGTGTGTGAGTGTGCATATGCTGGTCTGTGAGTGTGGCGTGCAGAACGCCAACCCTTCTGTTTACTGTGGGGTATTTTAGAAGAATTGTACGCAGCTGGCAAGCCCCTTCAGTTTCTCTTTTCTTTTGGCTCTGAAATCAGCCAGTAGCTGTGTGTAGTAGTATCTGCCTGTATGTATGTCTGCCTGTCTGTCCATCTGCCTCTTATTCACTCGCTCCACTTCTATGCATGTAGATTACATCTTAGGCTACACAACAATTTTAAAAACTAGGCAACTACCTGCATGGAAAGAAGCAACAATTTCTCTCATAGCAGCTGGGACGCTGGACTACAATGCATTTGTCAGAAGCTTCATAGGAAGGAATATGGACTTGAAGTACTCATGTATCAGGCTAGTTTTCATTATGTTTCTGAATTGAAATCTTTGTTTAGGTGACCACGTGCACAAAGTCCATGCATTTCGTGAACAGCAGTGAGCACAAAAGATAAAGCTTCAACACCATCGATGTTAGACATTTAAAGCAGTCTTCTAGAGGAGCAATAGCGACCAAGAGTCCCGTTTTAAAAAACAAAGCATAAAAGTGACATTTTTTTGTGTTTTGTTAAAGTAATGTAACTAAATTTAAATCCTTTATTTTTGAGTTGAATTATCAAAATGCTTTTATTTAAGCTATTAATTAATGCCTTGTAGTTTGTTGTATGTTTCATCTGTCCTTTGATAGTTAGACTCCATGTAACAAGGTAGCCATCAATGTAAATGCTATCTGCAGCCAATTTACAACTAATACTTTTCTCTCTCTCTCTCTCTCTCTCTCTCTCTCTCTCTCTCTCTCTCTCTCTCTCTCTCTCTCTCTCTCTCTCTCTCTCTCTCTCTCTCTCTCTCTCTCTCTCTCACAAACATTTCAGGGTTCCTGGTGTCTGGTGTTGGATTTTGAACCACAGTCTACACAGTGTCACTTTGAGAGTCACTTTGAGAGCTTTTAGCATTAGCTTTCAGTTGGTAGTTGTCAGCTGTTTGCTATCCCTACCGGGAGTAAATTATTTCCTTTAGTATTAAAGTTAGCTGGAGTTTGCCACTAACTTTTTATCACGTCACCTTCTAAGCGTTGGTCATTTGGAATTAACGCTGCCAGGATGGATCGCAGTAGCTGGAGTGGCAGTGAGAGTGCAGGGGAAGACATGGACAGACTGAGTGACTCGGGTGGAGATAAGACCATGGATGGGGACCCAGAGGGGGTCTGGAGCCCTGACATCGAGCAGAGCTTCCAGGAAGCCTTGGCCATCTACCCGCCCTGTGGAAGGAGGAAGATCATCCTCTCGGATGAAGGGAAGATGTACGGTGAGTGATGGGATGGGAGAGCTTTACTTCTTCAATTTCCTTCTTTTCCTTTCCAGTTTTAGAACCAGTTTGATATTAATCTCATTACCAAAACGTTGGGTTGCTGTCCACAGAAAAACAGAAACAGAATGCAGTCATTTTAATTTGTTCACCTGTGGAATAATTCAAACATGTGTCTGTCCTCGCTCTTCTTCCAACCTCCATAGTCCATATTGCACAATGTATTACATCATAAAATCGGTGAAGCTGTACTTTTAAAAAATAATATATCGTGCTGTGCAAAGGTCTCGGGCCTTGGTGGTTTTTTTATTTATTTATTTATTTATTTATTTTTGCTGTTATGAATTTTTTTAAGTAGACCTTTTGGCTTTTGTATGGCTTACCCTAAGCCAACACATGACACCCGGGGCAGAATTTCACTGGTGCCTGTGCACTGGATCTTTAGCAGATCCATAGCAGTCTCTCAGGAGCCTGGTTCCTGCTTTTATGCAAGTGTAAGAGAAGACAACATTGGTCTCTTATCTTGTAGATCCTGTTTTTAAATGATTCTTTTCCGTTGTTTTCAGCACTGTATAAACCTGTATATTCTGGGTGTATTCAAATGAGGAGGCTGAGAACTGTTAGCACTGTTGAAGCAGTGCTAAAAAGCAAATATGATGGTGACAGCACAACACTGTATAGATCCACAAGAATTAAACAGTCCTCAAATTATTTTTTTCATCTGCCAACTGTTGGTAGAATGTGTTTAAAATCATCCAAATGTGTGTTATACAGAGAGAAAACTGAGAACTGCTGTGTGTAATGCTGTGTGAAGGTTGCCTCACAGGGCCTTCAGTGTCAGAGATGCAGGGAAGAAAGGTGCTCTTTAGAATAGAAGAAAAAGGAAAATCCGCTTGTAGGCCTTTCTTCAACCAACAGTGCAGCAACTATGGCCTCTTGCTGGACTGTAAGCACTAATGCAAACTAAGTCGCTTTGTCATCTGCAAAGTGAGTAAATGTAAATGTGATCATCATGTTGTCCAGTATGCAGCCTAGCAGGCGTCCAAGGATAAGTGCAACAATTAGAGATAAAGTATATGTATTTGGTTTGGGTAGTGTGTGTGTGTGTGTGTGTGTGTGTGTGTTTGTGTGTGTGTGTGTGTGTGTGTGTGTGTGTATGAACTAATGGAGTGATAAACAGATGGTCCTCTTGCTGCCACCAGCTGCGCCTCCGACCTCTCTCCCACCCTGTCCTTTTCACTCTGTTGTTTCTTTTCTATTCTTCTTTGCTGTCTTACTCTTTGCACTCAAGGCAATTCTTTATGATACTACAGTAGTTTAGGTCTTCTGCGTAGAAAATCAAATCATGCATCCTTAATGAGGTTTTGTAGACTTAGAATTAAAATGTACACTGCATAACAAACAGCAGGCTGACAAACTTTCAGTTGCCAGAGATGACAAATAATGGAGTCAGGTGACAAAGACTCTGTGTGACCAGTGAATGTGTAAAAGAGATATTAAGCAATTTATCAGCTTGATAAAGTGCTAAAATGTTAGCACTGTGTTTACACAACATTGAAAACTGTTGAGAAGATGGAGGCAAATTATTGTATAAAATAAACATTTTGGCATTGAAGTCACTCTCAACTCCAAACTCTGACATTGACCAAGGGCACATACAATGTTGCAGATATGTTGTGACATAACACTTCAAGTGACTGGGTGATTGTGTTAAAGCCTTGATGCCATGTTCATGGTTGTTAACTTACCATGTTCACTTCATGTCCAAGTTGTTGACATGATTATTGCTGTGACCAAATTGTGTTAGCAATGTCTGTTTTCAGAGGCAGAGGAGGAAAGGCAAAATGGCAAGGAGATGTGCAGCATTTGGCACAGACACCAGAGGGTTTTAATCGTTAGTAGAACATCTGTGCAGAACAGAATTATGAAAGGGCCTGGTTTGTTTTGTTTTGTTTTATTTATTTATTTTTTTGGCCCAGTATGCCCGTAGAATGAAACATATGAATATATTTAGCCATGGATGCCATTTTATTATTTTGCTGTCCTTTGCAAGAGAAAGAAGGAATTATGTTTTTTACTTCTACGATGTTTACATAATGCAGTCAAACCTTGTATTATTTTATGTCTTATTCAAACCATTACTGGCAGATGACTATTTCTACAGAAAAGAGAGGGATAAAATCTGATAGGCAGGGAACGTGGGTCTAAAAGGATTAAGAATTGGCAGAAATAGAAAAGAGGTGGAAAAATGTCCAAAAGTGCTGGGATTAAGTTGCAAAACGATAAGTAGATGTGTATGAAAGGAGTATGAAAGCAAGTGCAAAAGTATAGTGAATAGTATAGTGAATAGCGCTATTATCCTTGGCAAAGATACAGTAGAGGTATAGCATAATGGCCTGCTGCTTTGGACATTGTAGAAACATGATATAGATCTACCGAATGAATATGAAAGTCAATTAATTGATAATGACCCATCAAGGTCTCTTAGGCTGTGGCTTGGGGAGATGTTCAAAACATATGTATTACCCCCATATTTTAACTGGATGGGTGAGCAGCTACAACGTGGTCACTACAGCAAATTGCTGCTGTTAGAATCAATGAGCGTGTCCCACTGGGCATGTCTCAGCAATGTCCAAGACTTGAGTGATCTGATCACACCACACCAGATGTTATACACAATATCAGCACATAACTTAACTTTACACATAGTAACGTTCAAATTCAGCGTAACACTCCCAGTGGAATATGGAACACTGGACAGAACTGTGCCTATATTCCACTGGATGCCTTATGGGCAATTGTTTTTTTTAAATTCAAAAACAGCCCTCTGCTGCTGCTAGAAATAGATGAGAACAGATGAGATTGATAGATGAAAACCAAAAAATGCCATGCTAATCTAGTGTCTGCTTGATATGTGAAAAAGCAAAACTCAGCAAAGGTCCAAAAGTCAATGATGAGAATTCTCTTGAGGTCAATACAAGCTAGTGGCAAACCGTGAGCACTATACCTGGGCATTCACCTCATTGCTGAGAACAAACTATGTGAATATTGACAAATTAATTCATGAGCATCCTTAAACCACAATTTCAAAAAGCAAATGTTCATGCAGCAAATGTTATGTTATGTATATAAATGCAATTTTTTTAGAAGTTGCAATAGTATATAATAATAATAATAATGCAAATACCCCTCCATGTGCAACTAAGCATAGGGCAATAAATACCAAAGCAATTAATTCCAAAGAAAAGTCTCAGTTTTCACAGGTTCCAATACACCTTTTTAATTCTCTACAGGGAATTAAATGAGTCTGTCAACCACTCTCACCACTTTCCCATTGTTAGGACTTCAAGAAGGCCTACAGTTTGTTGTTTTTCTCTAGTCTACTTCTCTAGTCCACTATTTATACCAAAACACATAGCTTGGCCTTCCCCAAGATTCGTGAAGTTCTAACCAATCAATGAGCCAGCTAACCGGATTTGAGAAAGACGGGTGATTCTGATTGGATAACATGTTTCAGGACAGTAACTTTATTGCTGATGTGAACTTGACAGTAAACTTAACTTTAGAACACAGAGAGAAAAATTATTTTATGTGTTGTATCAAATCAGACAGATTTTTAAAAAAGGCATACATGACCCTGAAGGTTCTCCTCTGATATAAGCAGTTCCATTTCACAGTACACCAATTTCCTATTTACATGTGTATTTGGTTAGAAAGAGCAACAATGTTGTGAGCCTTTGGATTGAGTTACTCAGATGAAAAGAAAAAAAAGTGAGTGGCAGTTTTTTTGAGGCTAAATAAATGAAATAGGACTTGAGGCTCAGCATTTCAATTTAGCACGTGAGTGTCCTGTGGTTCCTCTCTGGACTGACACTGCAAACCAGTGAGGCCGGGACCCTGTGGTCTCGGAGTTCTTCCCAGGGTACACAACAATACACTATAATCTGCTGCGGCCTTGTTAGCCAGCTCAGTCAGCAAATCTTTGAACTTGCACTGTAAAGCAGCTGACTGAGCCTGGGGGACAGTAAACTACTCTGTAATGATTTTTGCAGACTTAAGTAATGTTTCTTCATACCACAATCTATAGATTTATATAGATAGCTCACTTGCTTACTGAGGTCTCTCAGTTTTACGTATGTAAGGATCCAGCCAATATTATGTTTACAGTGCAGTGCTAACCTGTTTACTGCTTTGTGAAATTAGCATTGAAATGATTTTTTGGTGATTTGTGGCATCTACTCACACACAGAGTGGCTTCAGCCAGGAGATGAAGATGGGGGTTGCTTCTGTTTGTCACGGTTAATGACCATTTGACTTTGGCCTTGAAGTCTCTCATTGGACAAGGGGAGAGAGAGAGTCACAGAAAGAGAGGGACATAGAGAGAGAGGAAGAGGGAGGGAGCAGAAGGGAAGCCCATTCACTACAAGAGGGACAGAGGAGGGGAAAAAGGGAACAGCCAGAACAGAGGATGTGCGCCCCCCCACCCCCAACACACACACACACACACACACACACACACACACACACACACGGGGGCGGGGGGGGGGTCGCATGTTGAAGGGTGTGTGTGTATATGTGCTTGAGAGTTTTTGAGAAGGGGGGGGGGTGTGTGCCGCAGGGTTAGTGAAGGATGATAATTCACCGTTAAGCCTCCTAGAAGACCAGCTGGCCCCTCTGGAGTCAGATGTCAGCCTCCGAAGCCAGGATTCAATCTGTATGTGTGTGTGTCTTTGTGTGTGTGCTAGCACTAATGCAAGTACATACGTGTGTATGTGTGTTTTTTGTGTGTGTGCTGTTGTCACTTACAGCTTTTGACTGCTAGAAGGAAAACACCTGCATGGAGAGCTGCAGATTTTATCAGTTTAAGCTGCCTTTCTCAGTGAGAGTAGGACTGGTCAGAATGCGCATGTGCATACATGCGCACAAACACACACACACACACACACACACACACACGCCATCTGCTAGTTAGTTGGGGCTATTGTTGTGAGCCATTTGGGTAGTGTGTAGAGGTTTAGCTTTGTGCTGATGTTGACCATCAGTTAGCCAGCTGGTCTGACTCTGATTTTGGGTTAATTGAAAGTAACTGCTAATTTTGTATTAAACTTTGAATTGTTTGAATTGAAGTTTGAATTTCGGGGACCAGCAAGTTAAACCGTGTAACCTTGTCATACTTAAAAGGCCACTGTAATGCAATGATTACAAAATGATCACAAAAGACACACACACGCACACATACACACAAACACACACACACACACACATACTGCTGTCTGTTTTTCTGGATGTAGCTCTGTGTTTTTCTTCCTTTCTCTTTCTGTCTCTCTCTCCTTCACTAATCTATACTGGCCAGGTCATGCTGAGTCTGCTGTGCTCCCCATTGAATGGGCTGAATTATTCAGCATTGTAAGCGTGTATGTGTGTGTTTGTGTCTGGTTGTGTGTGTATGTGTGTGTGTGTATCTGCACACGCGTAAGCATGGGTACAGCTGGCGTGCTGGTTCCTTTAATCAGGGGACGGCCGGTCTGCATGAATGCCTGTATTGTTGGGTCATGTGTATTCAAGGCTGTGGTGTTTTGTGAGTGTGTATGTGTGAGAGTGTGTGTGTGTGTGTGCGCGCATGCGTGCGTGCGTGTGTGTAGAGGACTCAACAGGGGTTTCGGTGATTACAGTGCTTGTACGTGAAACTGCACGTTACAAGGTCGCTGGGTCAACAGCACTAAATCGGGCACCAAGTTGTTTTTCAGAGTCAAATGATTTTTTCTTGTGAATAAATGGGAGAAACAAAGATGGCTCAAATCAGGCTTAGGTGTGTGTGCATGTGTCTATGTATGTCTGTGTTTGAGAGACAACACCACGTGTTTTTCACTTGCCTGTTCTGTAATCTTTTCCCTCCAGGTCGAAATGAGCTGATAGCCCGATACATCAAACTTCGAACAGGCAAGACGCGGACAAGGAAGCAGGTAATAATGGGAGTGTGCATTAAATCCAATCATCCTGTCTGCAGTATGTATCTCAGTATATCACATTATACTGACACAGTGACAGAAATGGTGCAAACTGTAAACTGATGAAACAGGCTGTAAAGGTTAGTGGTTCAGGATCGACAGACACATTTCTCTTCTCTAGTATGACAGAATTAGGCAATGTGGAGTTACTTATTGCCCATACAAACAAAAATTGTTTATCTTTGTAAAAAGGAAAACTGCTGTATTTTTATCAGCTTTTTAGTCATTACAATACATAAATACAATTTCAAAAAATCATATTTTTTTATACCTGTGTACTTATATAAGTGCCTTCATTAACTACAAGATTTGTAGTTAATGAATCTAATTAACCATATTTGAATCTGCTATTGGTTCCCAACAAGGCCAGGTTTATTATTCAAAAAAGCAATACAAATACAGGTAAATAAACTCAGCAACAAACTCAGGCCCAAATAGGCACTTAAACAGACTCTTAATGTAAAATAAATACTAAAGGTGACAGCAATTAAAAATGAATAATATAGTACAAAAGCTACAGCATCTGGGGCAAGACAACTCAAACCCAAAAGAGGATCTGGGGTTACAGTATGAAAATGAAATGAAAAATGAAATAAAAACGAAAAACCTACCCCAAACTAAACTTACAACTTACAACTCCTTAAAAATCCACTCCAAGCTAACATTACAGGATCTGACAACAGACAACTTCATGAGAGGACAGCTGTCCATAGGAGCTCATTCGTTTCCCAAATTGTGCAAGCGTGGGTTGGCGAAGTGAGCTCACGGTACCACCAGCACCAGTGACGGTGGAACTTTTCCGGACGTGTTTAGCGTTTAAATGATAGGTCAGGCTGGGGCAGCTTCGGTGATCGGAAAATCTATTTCACAAAAGCTACAAATCACCACGTTCTTGTTAATAGTCCCGGCTTTGTTCTTTTTATAGATAATCTTGCCCTTCAAAGGCCCTAGCAACAATTTGCTCCCCTGAGTCGCATCCACAGTGACATTTATATATATATATATATATATATATATATATATATATGTATATACATATACACACACACACACACACACACACACACACACACAACAAAAGCCTTTATAGGGAGAAACAAGCAAACTGCCTCGGACATCTTTTTATTTTTTATTTTTCATATATTTGATGAACATGAAGCTAATGATGTAGCGCAACAATGTAACCAGGGGAGACGAATCAGGCCTGACGAGGGGACCAACCTCGGAACAACACCAGCCATGACTAGTGCCGCAACCCGGTTGGGCCTGATTGTCATAGATTTTTATGGATTGACTCAGGATAATTTTTTATGTATATACAAACACACAAACACACACACATTATATATATATATATATATATATATATATATATTCTATATATATCTATATATATATATATATATATATATATATATCTGACTCAGTCAGAGGTAGTTGACAGTCTGACCTGTCCATTCCTCTTCCAGACCTGACTGGATTACTGTGAGGCTTGGGCTATGTCCGTGCTGCTGCATCAGCCACATGACTGCACTTCATCCCGGTGCTTTGCCTCCCAGGGGGTGACCCTGTCTGGTCCAGAGTGAGATGTTATGAACACGTACATTTCAGAGTCCTTGACCTCTGCAATTATCAGTCCATCTTCCCCATCGATGGCACTGGATTCGTCTTTGTTAAAAAGAAGGACTGCACTCTACATCCATACATAGACTATTGTAGACTAAATTAAATGACATCCAAGAACTAATATCTGTCACTATTGTTGTCTTTTGCTTTCGAACTGTTGTTTAATGCGACCAGGTTCTCAAAACTTGGCCTTTGCAATGCTATCACCCTGTCGGCATCAAGGAGAGGGATGGGTGAGGAGAGGCAGTGTTCACATCCCGTCTGGGCACTATGAGTACCTGTTGATGCCTTTCGGCTTCACTGATACTCTGGTAATATTCCAGGCCTTTATTAATGACGTTCCCTGCAACACATTGAATGAGATCCTGATTATTTGACTGGTTCTGTGAGGAGCACATTTACCAGATGCAATAGCTGCTCCAATGTCTGCTGGATAACTCTGTTCATGACAGCAGATAAGTGTGAATGTCACATCTCCACTGTTTCCTTCCTGGGGGGTATTATTTCCAATAGGCAGGGGCAAAAGCGCTCAGCAAATTGAAGGAAATATTTATCTTGTCACCTGTATATCTGTCCGTGCCTGCTTCATCTGTAACCAGTCCAAGTCTTCTTGGGCAACCTCTGATGGGTCTACTCTGACCACTGCCCATGTGTCACTGCCCATGATTCCACATTTCCATGGATTTCATTACCGAATTATCTATTTTTAATGGATAAAGTCATCTTGTCTGCTAAGATCGTTCACCACGTTTCACATATTGCCAATTGAAGTTTTGTTTGACCGGGGTCGCCAGTTCACTTTTTTTCTGGAGGGAGTTCTGCATCTGCGTAGGAGCAACCTAGATCCAGTTACAACCCCCAGAGCAATGGACAAACAGAACAGGTGAACAAGGAGCTGCAGACCACGCTTTGTTGAGTTAACTCACAGGACCCTTCTGCCTGCTCGACACAACTAGTGCCACAACTAGTGTGCGTTGGATCCAGGCCTTCATCTGACAGGGTTGCTTAATTTGGATCCGAGCCCAGGCTTCTCTCATTTCATCCAGGTGTCGCTAGCCACCCAGGACCTTCCTTTATGGGGCAAATTCAACAGATTAGCTCCCATCTGACTTTCTATTTCTCCACACACACACATACACACACACACACACACACGCACGCACGCACGCACGCACGCACGCACGCACGCACGCACGCACACACACACACACACGTACACTGTAACATATTAACTATATACAGTATGTATTTTTTGTGTGTGTATGTGTGTGTTTGTGTATCAGTTACTGTATAAGTCTCACATATACATATAAAGGATGAAGTGTCATTTTAGCTCTTGGCCTGTATTCCCAGGTGTCTTTGCTTTTTCAAAAGATGGGCATAGATAAGTCTATTCACTGTTGTTGGAGGATCGTGTGTGTGGGTGTCTGTGTGTGTATGTGTATGTGTGTGTGTGTGTGTGTGTATAGTCCTTTCATAACCATGGCAACTTATTGTTTGGACCTTCCTCCTCTCCTTTCTACTCTCTATGTCCTTCTGTGTATCCTCATCTCTTCTCTTCTCTTCTCTTCTCTTCTCTTCTCTTCTCTTCTCTTCTCTTCTCTTCTCTTCTCTTCTCTTCTCTTCTCTTCTCTTCTCTTCTCTTCTCTTCTCTTCTCTTCTCTTCTCTTCTCTTCTCTTCTCTTCTCTTCTCTTCTCTTCTCTTCTCTTCTCTTCTCTTCTCTTCTCTTCTCTTCTCTTCTCTTCTCTTCTCTTCTCTTCTCTTCTCTTCTCTTCTCTCTCTTCTCCAGGTATCCAGTCACATTCAGGTCTTAGCCAGAAGAAAATCCAGGGAGTTTCAATCCAAACTAAAGGTAAGGGTTATAGTAATCGCTGAATTTTCACTTGATCCTGTTTAATGAGGATTAATACTAATAAATAATAATTGTAATAAATAAATGTCATGAAGACAGTGTACTGGGGCAGTTGGAATAAAACATCTGAGTGATGACTGAAATGACAATGTGTCCTTGCATGGACACATTTTCTGTTACAAAATAAGTTGATTTAGAGTAGGTGAAAATATAGCAATCACTAAATTATAAATGGATTTCCTCAGAGTGATACATCATTGCTTTACGAATAAATTACTATTACTTTTCTATTAAAATTGTACTGCATTGTGAAATGGGGAGAGCTTTTGCTGGATTTCTGGAAGAAACCAAAATGCATTGGCTTTGTTATTTCAAAGAGCCTAGGCCATAGATGTTATCAAAACCATATGGCTCCTGGTATTTAATATGAAATCCACCATGATTCCAATTTCAGTACTCCTATCATGTTATTACCTCCCTGAGGAGGAGAGATTTCACTCAGTGCCAATTAACTTGAGTGAAGCTGCCAATAAGTGACTCTCCAGCTATTGTGGTGCTACTAATTCCATTTCATTCTGCTGGTTTCTCCTCCAAGTTTCATGTTGCCTTGAATTCAGATGTTACAAATGAGCCCACAAGTTCTGACTTCCCGTAAATCCAAGCCTGAGGCAACAGCCAACACACAGTGCTCAGCAAAGTGGACAGCTCTGCTGCATGCTTTGTGCTCCCTGTTCAACACTGTTGTTGCTATGACTTCCCTCCCTGGCCACCAGCCAGACCACCACACCCAAAATACACACACACACACACACACACACACACACACACACACACACAAAGGTGTTCCTTATTTAACCTCTCTGAAACATCACTGCAGACTAGTATAGGGTAAAACAAGAGGGCACGTGATTTTGATTTTGTTGGTTTGTTGTTTGTTTGGTTTGTTAGGTTGAGCATAGGTTGAAAGGGCCTTACCCCTATCCACAAACAGCGTTGGTGTAGTCAAGTTGAGATTATGTAATGCTCATCTAAAGTCCTAGGTTCACCTCCCAGTGGGTGGCACTACTCCCTGTCTAGTCCAGAGTGAGATGTTATGGACACGTACATTTCAGAGTCCAGTCCCCAGTCCACACACAGTGATAGTGTAGTCATGTTGAGATTAAATAATGCTCATCAAAAGTCCTAGGTTGGATTTACTTCAAGAGTTCAAAGTTCTCTTGAAATACACAGCATTTCAGAATTTCTCTTTTTAGCCCTACTGGATGTTTACTTAAGTTGGTGTATTTCATTTGTTTAAACACAAGAGACTCTAAAGGATCAGAATGAGTCAGATAATGACACCCAGGAAGATGACTCTTGAGGTCTTTGGTTGATGAAAATGATAAATTATCAAAATCTATTATCTTTGCTGCTTTGCATTACTGAGTAGTATGTCCTTGTGTTTTCTTTGAATTTGGGTTGGGGTGAGTTCAGTACCACATCTGATGTGTTCCTGATGTGATGGTATGATGTTGTGGATGATAATGGTGTGCACATGTTTGCTGTATAGGACCAGAATGCAAAGGAGAAGGCTCTGCAGAGCATCTCTTCCATGTCTTCTGCTCAGATTGTCTCAGCAACAGCCATACACAGCAAGCTCCTGCCTGGAATAGTACGCGCAAACTTCCCTGGCAGCGCACAGGTAACAAATACATACATATACACATGTATATAGCCTTTAAATAAGAACACAAAGACATCATGAAGAGTTAAGTATTTCATCTCTAATAACTGGTACTCAAACAAGAAGCCAGTCAGTGTTTTGATCTTTGTGTGTTTCTTTACAGCTGTGGCAGGGAATGTTTCCCGGAGGTCAGTCCAGCTCCAACACAGAAGAGTAAGTCACCTTCATCTCCAACTTACGCACTGAATTGTGATACTGCTTTACTGGTTAATGTACAACCAGGGCCTGAAGACCAGTAAACTGTACTGTCAGTCATAGCTAGTCTTAGCGTACTAGCACGTTTTATGATCATGACTTGTGTTTACCAGCCAGTGCAGACACACAGTGAATGTCAGTTTAACTTCATTAAGTTTACCTGAAGACAGATATTCAGGCTTCCCTGGTATTCACTATTTTTTTTTCACTTTATGTACAGTTTAGAGGGTAAACAGTAAGTCAGTAGAAGAAAGTCAGTCAAAGGCCCAGCTTACCACATTTGCAACACTTGCAACAAAACTCATTCTCACTGCACATGTATTTTCTCACATCAGTGTGAATTACACCAACATTTTGTATTTTTAGCTAAACTTGGAAAATGTAAACATGCTGTCAATTTATTCAATTTACAGCCCACCTTTATTGTCCAGTTTTATGCTGTGTAAAGGTTGCTTGTAATTTCACCTTTTTAAACGGCTGTCAAACGCAAGTGCAGCATGCATAATGTTTTTGGGTTTTTTTGTAATGTCATGTAAGTGTACACCGTACTTTGGGGGTGATGTGCAGAACTTTTAAATACCTTTATGAAAGGTGCAAGGGGAGGAGGCAGCCGGAGAGTGAAACAGTGTTTGTGGACCTGCATGCTGGAAATTTCCTTTGTCATTTTAAAAAACTGTGGATTATTACTGAGTGAACTTCACGGCATTTTTCCCAACGACTAGATTTGGTAATTATTATTATCCTATTGGCTGATTATCCGGCTGATTATCCTATCCTCAGCTGAGCCTGTGGTTGTATTTAACGTGTATGTGCCAATAACACAGCGTGTGTCTGCTAACTCAGTTGTCCATGATTTCATTTTTTTTTTCCATACTTAAATGTGTTGTTAATGAAGATCTTGTGTGGTGTGTTGTACAAAACATAGTGCGGTAGTCTCAGTGACTGGTTGGCAAGACCCACCCGAGAGGAAAATAGAGAAGTGACCTTTTTCCTGGTGACTTGTTACACCAGGATGAACGTTTTTTTGTTCATCAGATTTCATTCATGCCATATGTGACACTGATTTTGGCATTGTAACACCTTAACAATTGTTTGCAAAGGCTACACAAGTCATAAAGCACAGCAAGATGGACTGCGTTTAGAATATTGATTATTCAGATGATGCTACGTATGCAGGGAGTGACCACTGAGTTTCTCTACAGATGTAAAGAGGTCCTGAGGACAAGGATACAGTTTTGTTGCTGTCATAAATAAAAGTATATCCGAATAAGAACTGAGTTATACTTCATCATATGTAAAAGTGAAAACCAAGGGTTTAATATCTAGTAAACTGGTGAATATTCTTCTGCCTTTGGCTGTTGTCTTGGGTTAGTTTATGACTGTGTGACTAGATGCTGTTACATGATGTGATGATGATGCTGATAATGATAATGGCAGCAGATAGCCTTTACTGAACTCAAAGATCCTCTTGACATCTTTGTCCCATCTTCTGTTCATGTGAGACAGCGAGCAGAATTATATCTAATGTAGGTAGAATGTGACTGAGGTTACTGGAGACCCATCTTCTTTCACCCTTTCTCACTGCCTCTCTCTGTCTGTCTCTCTTTCTCTCTCTCTCTCTGCATCTTGGCTGTTTCTTTCAGCATCAAGCCATTCTCTCAGCAAGCCTACTCTGTGCAGACAGCAGGGATCACCACAGTCTCAGGTGAGCAGGATCATGCTACAATTATCTCCTTTCTGCAGAGCCAACACGCCACTGTCCTTCCTGCCTATTGTATCACTGGCTCTCTGCAAGGTGCTTTTCCTAGGTCCTCAGTGTGGCCTGTAAGGAGGTCATGAGACTCAGAAGTTGTCTATCACGCTCCTTTTTGTCACCTTTCTCTGTCTGATAGCAGCATTAGGAAAATAGAGAAGCAAAGGCTACTCAGGAATTGAAGAGAACACCTTGCCACTTGACCCATCAGTGTCATCAGTGTTTTAAACTAATGTTTTCTAAACTGCTTGGCCAAGCCCCTGGAGGGTTGAAATTCTCACTTAAAGTGAAAAGTAGCACAATGGCACCAACAGACTAAATTAACTTAGTCAGCAGCCAAGAGATTTCACTATCTTCATCATAAGTACACATTTACACTTGCTTTTGTTGAGCGCTTTTCACTGCTTTAACCTTGCTTCAGTCCTGCTTTGTCCACCAGGCTGTGATAATGACTCAAACTGTATATGTTGGAGGGGAAGAATAGTGCTACATTACTGTTATCCTGCAACATTCTACATAGTAGCAGTGGTAAGCAGAGTTTAATAGACTTTGGGTGTGTGTGTGTGTGTGTGTGTGTGTGTGTGTGTGTGTGTGTGTGTGTGTGTTTGTGTGCTGCTCAGGCTATGAGCCTCCCACTGGAGCCCAAACACACAGAGAACCAGCATGGCAAGGACGCTCCATTGGCACCACCAAGCTACGACTGGTGGAGTTTTCATCCTTCCTGGAGACACAGAGGGACCAGGAGGCTGTGAGTAATACACACACACACACACACACACTCACACACACACACACACACACACACACACACACACACACACACACACACACACACACACACACACACACACATACACACACACACACACACACATTCAGCAGTAGTCAACAATAAGCACTCCCTATTATCACATAAAGAGATGACAGATAACCCCGCAGAATAGCCAAGCATTGGAGCTCGTTGTATATATCCTGATATGAATATTTGGTATGAACATTTGTGAAGCTCTGTGTGTCTGTCTGCTCTGTTTATCTATCATCCTACATGCACACATTGTTATTTTTCTACCTTGGTCATTTGGACCTTGGACATTTAAAACCCTTCAAGTGTTGAATTAGAATTGAGTTTATGATCAAAAGGTATTACTTTTCTAGAATGATGTTGCAATTTTTTTTGATTCAGAGCCTCACAGGTAGAGACATTCTACCTCCATCTTAACCTAAATGAAGCATTTTCCTCCCCTCAGTACAACAAACACCTGTTTGTGAACATCAGCCAGAGCAACCCAAGCTTTAGCGATCCCCTATTGGAGTGTGTGGACATCAGGCAGATCCACGACAAGTTCCCTGAGAAAAAGGGCGGTCTCAAGGAACTATTTGGCAAGGGACCACAGAACGCTTTCTACTTGATCAAGTTCTGGGTGAGGCCACAAATATGTGTCTACTTCTAATTCTGTGATCGATTCCAATTCTAAGTAATTTCCTCTCAAGAGCAAAACATGTCTGAGAGTTTTGTTATTTTTTTCACAGGTTTAAGTGTATTCAATTTTTGCATGTATTTTCCACCTAGCACCATCCGTTTGTCTGTGATTACAGTTTATTTTCATCTTCCAAATTTGTCTGGAACAGACAGTTGTGTGTGATGACACAAGACTTAATTTTCATGTCGGAGATAAAGTCTGATCTGGGGAAGGGTAAATAAAGCACATTACTATAACAAGTGCTTTGTCAGAGAGCCTTTTAATGCCACATGTGAAACCTTACATAATGTCTGGAATGGTTCTTGCTTGGGAAATAACTGTAGATAACCTTTATCATGACTTTAGTAAATCAATCAGCCAAACATTTAACTAATATAGCACAACAAAGCTGCTGTCACCCATTATGCAGAACGCTTGACTCTACTCAACAGGTCATACTATTTTAGGTTAGAGAAATCGTAGAGAAATCCAAAGCCTGACAGATTGTCCTAACTACAGGTTGCCATGATATGACAAGACAATCCTTGGTTAGGGACTGTGTGCGTGTGTGTGTGTGTGTGTGCGTGTGATTTAAGCATGAAAAAAAGGTAGGGAATGTGTTTGTGTGTCTACTGTGATGAACACACGGTGCTCCTCTGAGAACTCATTACTAATAGTACAAACCTTTCTTCACTTTAGACTGTAATGCAGTTGCAGGGTGTTCTCAGTGCTCCGATTTCAACTTCACTTACATTAAGTTGCAAAAGATTTTTGTTTTTGCCACGAAAGATCTTCTTGTATTTGAACATGTAGATCTGGAAAGAAAAGAAAAAAATATTTTAACAATTGCAACATATTGTAACAAGTGACAAGCTCTCCAGCATGGGCTCTATTTGTACCATCACCCTGTGCAGCCATATATAGTTTGTTTCAATACTAGCTGTGCAAACATACATTTAAAAGACCACGTTTAAAATGTCACCCTTATCTGTAGGTCACAAATCAGAAATTTGCTCCGTTGGGGTTTAATGACAGACAGTCACAGTCTTCAGAACATCAAGACTCAAAGCAGACAGAAATGAAAAATGCAAATTTCAAGAAACATCTATTTATTCATCCTGTTCTAAAACTTATTGGTGTAGTGGGAGTGAAGGCACAGAAGAAACCCCGGAAATGTCCCTAGTGCCTTTCAAGGCATGCACATATGCACACAAACACATGCACACACACACAAACACACACACACACACACACGCACACACAAACACACAAGCACACTCACACATGAGATATCAAGATTCTATCTTGTTCTGGTAAGAATTGTAGCTACTGTTCCATATCATTTCATCCACATGTAAATGAATTGTTTTACTACAATTTCAGCTGTTACCAAACTGTATGGTCCAGATGCAAACGACCAGGAGAAGGCACGGTTTGCCTACTAAAAGCAATTTTTGTGTTGTTATAAGATGGCTTTTGGTGCATATTTTAATGTGTTACTTTGCTGTTGGCAGGCTGATTTGAATTATAACATACAGGATGACCCTGCAGCCTTCTACGGTGTCACCAGCCAGTACGAGAGCTCAGAGAACATGACCATCACATGCTCCACCAAGGTCTGCTCCTTTGGCAAGCAGGTGGTTGAGAAGGTGGAGGTAAGGCCACATTTTTCTGGTTTTCAGTCTCTCTGCCTTCAACAGATATTCTTCCTCTTTTATGCCTGTCATGGAATAATGTGTGGTGGCATCATTGCTTTTATTTCATCTTTCTTACAGTAATATAACTGTCCTCATAGAGTCATTGCTTGACTGAAAATTGTTGGAATTCACATCAGTCATGATGTGTCTCTCTGTCTCTGTCTCTCTCTCAGACGGAATATGCAAGGTTTGAAAATGGCCGCTTTGTTTATAGAATCAGTCGCTCTCCAATGTGTGAATATATGATCAACTTCATTCACAAGCTTAAACACCTGCCTGAGAAATACATGATGAACAGCGTGCTGGAGAACTTCACTATTCTGCTGGTGAGGACATCAGGCAGTGTGTCTGATTTAAATAACTCATGTTTATTTAATCTTTATTTGATCTTTTTGACTTTTGACCCCTCTCATGTCTTTCTGTCTTTCTGCTTTCTTTGTGTTTGTGTCTAGGTTGTGAGCAACAGAGACACTCAGGAGACATTGCTTTGTATGGCCTGTGTATTTGAAGTTTCCAACAATGAGCATGGAGCACAACACCACATCTATCGACTTGTGAAAGAATAACACGCACACACCCCCATACAAATACACATATATGGCCTTTGCTTAATGATTCATGTGACTGTCAGTAAAATGTCTAAAATTTTCTTCAGTTCAAAATTGTGCAAAATGATTGAATAATTATGGCTGCAAGTTCACTGCTGCTCACAAGGCAGTACAGCAATAACTGGTTAAGTTTTAATAAACATCAGATGTCACCCAGTATGCTGCAGGAGCCTCCCCAGGAGGGGTATTTCCACACATACTCTAAATATGAACTAGAACCTGAATACAAGATGCTCATTAGCTGTAAAAACCACAGTAGTAATGCAGCCATGAAAACATCTTGATGCCATTGGGTGGTTTTCTCAACAACACTTTTCCAGCTCTGATATCACCAGGAGACGTCAGGACTCCTGCTAATTGGGTTCTTCCCCTCTCCCATGATGTTTATATTTAGCTGTTAAAATTATGGAAAAGATGATGGATGATGGTGTCTTGGGAATGTCAACCCACAAAGAGAAATTCCACAAAGAGGAAAAAAAACCCAATTATTTGTGACAACAATGTGTGTGTGTGTGTGTGTGTGTGTGTTAATCTGGCAAGATACAGATGGACGCTGAAGGTCAGACCCTGTGTAGTAACCAATAACAACAGATGGAAATAACACCACTGCATTATCATGTACTAGAGTATAGATGGTGTTTTGAAAAAGAAAGCAACTGCAAGTTGTCTCAGTCATATTCTTGCACAGAAGGAGGTTTGTCCCAAAGAAAATAATTCAAATTTTTTTTTTATCTTTCTGTAAGTCTTCTTTTAAAAAATCTTCTTAACTTTGGGAAATTGTTTATTGATAATAGCATATAAATTATATTTTAATTCTTCCTAAAATGTATGTTACTAAGAAAGTATGGGTGAAATTGAACAATTCAGGTACATTTTTCTGCAGCAAGTGACTCTTTTTCAAGACTAAGTAGATAAATACATTTTACACACTTTTTACACACACTCCTGTGTTTTATAAGTGGAGTGGTTTTAACTGGAAGCAATGGCAGGGAGAAAATCTTTGGTCTACATCAGCTGCAAGGGAGACAGTGGAAGATTGAACAGGCCAAAAACAAGAGTGACAATAATGGGAGGTTGTTTCAAAATGTACTGAATCCCATCAACAAAAACAAAAAAAAAAAAACGGACCACAAAAAGTCAAACAAATCGTGATGTGAAATTCTCAAGGATTCCATTTGAAACTTTCAAGGATTCTGTCTTGAAGTGTCAATATATAGTGATGAGCCCACTGGGAAGCACTGTGAATCGTGTGATCTCTTTCATAGTGAGTGGGAGATGGAAGCGAAACAGCAAACTATGTTTTCCCTAATCAGGGTTCAATTTACAAATTCAACTTTTTTTTAAACTTCTTTCACCAGCTAACCTTAGTTTTCACTGTTCCTTATTGGCACATGTTCCTGCCTGAGCTGTATGTCCATAGTAAGATTCAACACTGTTCTGAAAAGGTTCCACATCAGAAAAGCTCTTTCACCGCTGGTTTGATATCATGTTCTTATTAAATTCATTTTTAATCAAAGACCAAAAAGATGTCAGTGTATAGTGTAGCATGAGCAGGTAAGTGGAGGTCGGAAGTGCCTTTGGTTGGGAGCAGCGTAGACATCTTTAATTTGTGTCATGTGAGTCCTGATACTTTGTAGATCAGTAGTCCCCAAAGACAAGAAGAAAGCACCTCTAAAACAAACTTACCACTACCTACCAGCACCTAGAAAACAAACTGATTAAAAAATTATTAACCTACATTTTGTTGATTTAATAGACGTACATAATATCCAAAGAAATTGTGGTTTTCCAGTAGCTGTTGATCACTCATGAAGCACTCATCAAACTTATGGCAGGAAAGCAAAAAAAGCATCCTTAAAATACATATACAATTAGACCAGACCACACTTGGAAGGCTGGTGTGTAGATAGCTAAGACACAACACTTAGTTCAGAGTGTGCTGGAGGGTGTAAAGGGTTTCCAAGATATGGAAATTTTAGAGTGCTGATTAATAATGTGCCTCAGATTCCTTAGAATTTGAACCATTAATGTGCCAAGACAACCACATAACTTTGTATTCAGTCTAACTTTTTTATCTGACCAGAAATGAAACAGTAATTTTCAAAAACAACAGCTGGAAAAGAGCTGGTCTTGCTAAGTGCTGCTTGGTCTTAACAAGCAGCACTTACCAGTGACTCAAAACCATTCACTTAAGAGCTTAAAAGAGTTTATTTTATATAAAACTACTACCACTCTTTTTGGTGAAGTATGTTTGAAGACACTAGTGTCTCAGGATGACAGCTGCCTTTCCAGGAAAACCCAACCCCTCAACACGCTGTTGAGTCAGGAAGACCCCTTTTGTTATTCCCCTGCCCTCAACTTTCCCACGGTTTTGCCTTACACTACAGTACTGTCATGTTAGGCAAACTGCTGGATTGGCAGCAGAGCACCAACATACAGTATAACATGCACACAAGTAACTGCTCAGTCTTGAACAGACTGATTCTGCAATAATAACCCTGTCTGGACAATATCCACCAACTTTCTTACCAAAGACAGTCATCCTGTGACACAAATTGCAGAAAAAAGGGGTTTTATTACAAGCTAGTGTAATTTACAAGCTTCTGCCAAAAACAAGACACAAAAAACAAATCTTCAACTCTGGAAATACTTGCATTTCCAGGCTTACAACTGTACTGTAGGAAGGATAAAAAGAAAGAAATACAAACTTATGGAAATAGGAGTTAATATTCATCTGTTTTTGAATTTGCTTCAGAAAATGGTGCTTTAACATGACACATTTAACTAGAAGTGGTTGAATATGGACACCTCTTGTGTTGGTTGGCAGACTAAAGGCACCCTTTTATGAGCAGGCCAGAGTTGCAGTTTATCCAAACTCTCCTAGTAGCTATAAAAATTAAATTTGCCACAAACATTGGGCTTTACTGCTCATTATAACCAACATGCACATTGTAACACATATTATAACACATGTGTATACCCAATGCCTAATGGTCATACAAAAGGTTTCAAAATTCAGCAAACAGCAGTTTCTGAATCATTGTTGTCTGTGTTGTCAGTGTTGTCTGTATGTGTATGTGCAAATTTAGCCTCCTGTTCTGAATATTGTGTGACACAGAGATCCTGTCAGTAATCAGATCCAAAATGGCCTTGAATCTTTCTGCCCCAGTGCAGGTGCAGCACATCTGCCAGCACTGAGGGTTTTTGATAAGGTGCTTTGTATAAAAGTGAAATAATGTTTATTACAGATGTTGTGTATATCTTTGATATTCTAATGTTTATCCTATTTTGCAAAGAGAAAGAACATTTAGGAAAATCCAAAAGCTAGTGATGTGTGTCTGTTGGTTCTGCACAGGGTCTGATCTTTGCTTTGTAACTTTTTCCCCCTCATGGCTAAAAGTATGTTAGATATTTTCTAGCTTTGTAGAGACTTTTATCAATATGCTATTCCGTTTTAATAAATGGTGAGTTCCAAACTGCTCTGTTTTGTCTTCCCTCAATAACCTAAATAATCACAATCTACTCAAGATGAACACTCATCTTAAGAAGCATGCAATGAATAATCAAAGGCAACAGTTGTCATTTAGCTTTACAGTACTACTGTTGCTCAATTCTGTTTATAGTGCAATCTTCCAACAAGCAGTCTCGGAGGCAACACTGCTGTTGTGTCAGAACAAGAATAGCTGAGATATCAGGAAAGTACACATTGTGAAAAATCATGTAAAAATGGAGGACCTTGTGGTGTGCAGTGGTGAGTGATATTACCTCACAGCAAGAAGGGTGCTAGCTCACATCCCGGTCAGAATCAAAGGCTTTCAGTGTAGAGTTTGCATGTTCTACCTGTGGGTAAGACGATGAATGTTAAAATGGATATAATTGTTTTTACTACATCTTTGAACCCAGTTATCACATAGCAAGGCACACACCCAAATTCACACTACAAACACAGAGGTGGAGTTTATCCACAAAACTGAGAACAGGTGGATAACAGTGCTAGGACTATGTAGCAAGAGCGAGCACAAACAAATTGGAGTCTCAAGGAACAGGTCAATAGCTGGGGAGGAGTTAGTCAGGTTACCGTGAAATTGGTACAGACAAATCCAAGAGCAAAGGCAGTTCAAACCAGGTGGGCAAGAGACACAAGGACAGAAACAAGATTCAAAATGGAGTTGTTGAGACATGATCAAAAGTCAAAGAAAAGGCAGAATGCTATAAGATCACAAAGCTAGGCTCAGATACAATCTGGCAACTAAACTCTTTTGCAGGTGAGGCTAAAATCCAGGATAATCAGCTTAGTTGCCACTGGACTGGTCAGGGATAACAGGTAGGAACGGGACCGGTGGACAGAACTATGGCTGTGAATGGAGGAAGACACTTTACATGAGCAAGCAAACAATGAGTACAAAGTCGTGACATAGCAAACACCCACTGGCCTTTGACGCTCACATTGGTTGAGGAGGGGGACACTGACCCAGGATGGACAGGTGGGAAAAAAGCGAAACAATAAACAGAGATCTAAAGTTTGACGGTTAACAATTTAGCATCCAAATGAGATCCACAGTAGCAACAGTAAGTAGAGGACCATTGTAAGGTGCAGTCCTGGATACACCTCGGCATCAATGGGGCCTGGGAGGGGAGAAAGTACTAAATACACACTGGACAAGTCACCACTCCACCACCAATCACTCTCGCACACCTAAGGACAATGTAGAGTGTCCATTCAATCTAAATATGTATGTTCTAAATATGTATGGAGTCGGATGAAACTGGAGTACCTGGAGAATCCCACACAGACACAGGACGAACTTGCACACTCATGCACACACTAGAGCAGGCCTAGATTTGTTTTATATTTCTTTTTTTCATCATTTTCATCTCGACTGGACAAAAACATAACAAAATACTTTGTTGCTAATTAAACGAGTTACTGCACCTCATCATTAATGTCAGCATGTGAATGTGACTGTGTTGGTGCAAGTTTTTTCACCAACACCAGGGGGTGACATACTCAAAGAATTCAAAGCTCTGGAGCCAGCGCATCATTGATACATACATGAGTTTCAAGCTTATTTTTGCATCATCAGTCACAATCAATCATCCTTGTTTCTTCTTAAGTTGATGAATTTATGTGGACATCAGTAAGTGTGACTGCTGACACTTAAACACAACATGAAAAAGTTCTTGATTTTGTGTCTGTGGCTGACTCCCTCTAAATTCTGGATTCCTCTCTCATTTTCACAAGCAGCTAAATGATATTCATGTACCAGAACCCACCTAACACCACTGAACGATTTCCAGCCACAATGCATGCATTATGATTACTAATGAAAAAGGCAACTTTTTTACAACAATACTAACTCAGTAGTCCAGACTCATCACAGGAACATTACAAGAACCAACTTCAAATAGAGACAAAAAAACAAAACAAAACAAAAACAAACATACTGATATATGAAAACATCCAGACCAAATCTTGTGAGTTGGAGATGCATGTTCTGAGTTTGTGTGACCATGCCATAGTGTGTGTGACATGTCTGTCTGAAAATGCACTATTGCGTTTTTGTGTATTCACAAGCTGGCTATCTAAGCTGTTATTTTGTCAACAAACATGGCCTGGTCTATCATTTTGAGCTGCAAACACACTAATGGTGTCTACTGAGATTGAAACCTACCATTAATGTAACACTCACATAAAGCAAGCCACTCTTAATACACATAAACCCTTTTATGAGTGTCATGGACCATATTCTGGCCTGACAGAATTGAAAGAGCAGATTATGGGGTCAGACACTATATGAGAAGGATGTAATAGACGGATTTCCCTCATTTCAGCTGAGCTTTATCATCCTGAGACCTTGAACTGGATTATGAATGTATGCACAATGCAATGTAACACTGTGTTTAAGGGTTGGTTCTTCTTGTTTCCACGGCAAAACATAAATAAACATGGAGACAAGGGGTGCTTTAAGTGGCAATAGAGATATGGCAGTAGTGGTAACGTGGTAGCTGGTGGTTGGTGCACTTAACAGCAAGGTCATAGGTTTGTACTGGTTTGTGTGAGTGTGTGTGTATGTGTGTATGTGTGTGTGTGTGTATGTGTGTGTGTGTGCGTGTGTGTGCGTGTGTGTGTGAGACAGACAGACAGAGAGAGAGAGAGAGAGAGAGAGAGAGAGAGAGAGAGAGAAAGCAAGCGAGCAAGAGAGAGGCGTGTCTCCCTCTCTCTTTCTCTCTCTCTCTGCCTCATACTCAGCCTGCCTCAGCTTCGGGTGTGGGCGCCGGGACGTGGCTTCGTTCTCTCTCCGCTCCTGTTCAAACTACCTCCTGGGCTTGGGTCCGCAGCCGCCTGAACAACAAGGCAGATGGAAACTGAAGCTGACAGTGTTTTACTCTGGGACAGATGACAGGATTATAAAACAACCGGCGGCAGCAGCAGCGACTTGCTCTCTCCTGCACATCAGTTGGATTGAGTTTGACTTGCAGTCCGAAATATGAGGAGCTGAAGGCAGATTATTCTTTATCTGAGTGGCTGGACAGACTCAAAGATACTTGAAATATCTGAGGGCTCCATCTGGATCACTGGCTCTAACTGACTACAGAGACACTCAAAGAACTTCCCTCTCAGAGGAGATGGAACCGGAGGAGGGTAAGATCTCAGTGTGGGTTTGCAGGGAGGAGAAGTTGGTGTCTGGAGTGACCCGGACCACCACCTGTGCTGATGTAGTGAAGGTTCTGCTGGAAGAGCAGAGCCTGGAGCCAGAGGCCCTGCTGTCTGGGCCCCCTCAGGACTACTGCCTGGTGGAGAAGTGGAGAGGCTTCGAGAGGAACCTACCCAACAAGACCAAGCTACTTCGGCTGTGGAGTGCCTGGGGGGATGAGCAGGAGAAGGTTCGCTTTGTGCTGGTAAAGAGCGATGCTTCACTTCCCAACAGTGGGCCCCGCAGTGCAAAAGCCCGAGTGGTCCAGAGCCGGGAGAGCCCCGGAGGGGGGCCCGGCTCAGAGGCCCAAGGCCCTGCCAGGAACAGCTGGAGTCAACAAAGTGCCAGCCTGTCACAGGAGAAGCAGAGGCGCATAGTCAGGAAGGCCTTCAGGAAGTTGGACAAGATGAACAAGAAAAAAGAGCAGCTGTTGTATAAAGAGAAGGGTTCGGTGGAGAGGATGGAGACCCTAGTGCACCTGGTAATCTCTCAGGACCACACCATCCGCCAGCAGCTGCAGAGAATCCAGGAGCTGGACCGGGAGATTGAGCATTATGAGGCCAGAGTTCACCAGGACCGCATCCAGAGGCACGGGATCAACTATGTGCAGGACACCTACCTGGAGGAACCTAAGGCTCAGGCTCCCACAGAGGGCCAGCTCAGAACCGGATGCTGGACGACAGAAATGGCAGCCTGGGTGGAGGAGTACTCTCGGCGTTGTGAGGAGGTGGTGCGGCTGCAGGAGGAGCTGTCAGAGCGGGAGGCACTGGTGGAGAGCATCACTGGGGAGATCCAGGAGGAGCTTAACTGGTGCTGGATGAAAAGGAGGCGAGAGGAGGGAGGCCCAGAGGCAGTAAGGGATTTGGTCGGTGCCACAGAGGAGGCAAAATGCACAGAGTATGAGGTGGAGGTGGAGGGTTTGTCTGAGGGTCAACTGGCTCTGGACGAGGAGAGGATCAGGACACAGCTGGACACCAGTCTGTACATCGGCCTACGGCTGAAAACAGACCTGGATGCTGTCAGGGGGGACCTGTACATGAGTCTGGCTCTGTGGGAGAGCAAGGAGAGTGAACTTCAAGACCTACTGGCCAAAGTGCAGAGCATGGAGATAGAGCAGGTGGATAGCAAACAGGAGCCAGATGATGGGAAGGGAGAATTGGACAAAGGCAGCAAAGAGGCTGAGCTGGAGTCAGAGGGGAAGCACGGATGCTGGGTGGAGCAGGCCCGGGGTCTGTCTAAGGCTTGCAACACCAATGATGAGGACTCGGACACAGGCCTTAGCTCCATGCACAGCCAGGACTCAGACAACCCACCTGTGTGCGAGTCCCTGGTGTAGACCCAATGTTTGGGGAACCTTTATGCAAATCATAGTCGTAAACTCAGGGGCAGAGAATCAGTGTTGGCAATACTGGGAGACGTCGTCCTACCCAAAATGCACCTCAGTATGGACACTGTAGTCCTATAGCAATGAAGCCAGCATGTAGTTGCACAATAAGATATGAGGGACAGCATGCTGCCAGAGGTTTTGTTTGTTTGCTTTGGGAGGGGCGTCAACAAAATACCACTTATGGAAAATAGCCTAGAAGAGTATTATGATAAGACACTTACAATTTGTAATCTTCAATGAGACACTTAGTTTATGGTGTATTTGAGATTTAATAACAGCCTATGTTTTCCAGGATAGTCTTTCTGCCAAATGGTATAGCTCTGAGTGACATTTCACAGCTAAGCAGACCCTTTAACCAGTCATCACTGGACTTAAAAGCATAGTTAACTGTGATTAGATCAGCCAAGTATTGAAAGCTCTGTCAATTAAGCAGTAATGGGACTAATTCAATTCAGCTTCTTCAAAATGAGACTAATTCTTAATATGCAACCATGTTTACAACTGAACACAATAGTTTATTTCTATGATAAGAAAGCAAACTGTGGACTTTGTTCATTGGAGTTATGAAATTGTTTTCCATTTGTCTGCCATGAAGATTACAGAGATGTGCAGAGAGACTGCAGCTTGTCCTCGCTGGCAACGTCTTTAATCCAGATGTAGTCTTTATTTATTATTGTTTTTATTCTTTTGCAGTTCTATTGCTGTTGTTCCATTGGTATTTTAAGTAGTGGTATCACCAGCGCAGCTTGTTGCATTTTCATTATTAAAGAGGCTTTAATAAGGTAATAAGATAACTTCAAATACATGCAGAGCAAGTTACAAAGAAGAACATCACTGCAGTTATTTTCTAAGAGGTTTTATAACTGACACCAGCAGATACTCCTGATGACAGGATGTATGAAACTGATGGAAGTGCTCCTTTAAGGTATTGATTATTGTTCTGGCTTAACTGTCCTGATTTGTTTCCCTGAAAAGCACTTTACCTTAGTTGAATCATCAGGGCTCACCTCAAGGGACCATTTGACTATGCATACGTACGTAAGTACGTACACACACACACACACACACACACACACACACACACACACACACACACACACACACACACACACACACACAACAACAACAACTAGTTCCACTTTAATCCCATAGTCCCTGTGTCTTTACATGCTGGCAGTAACTGTGCTAGCTATTTTCCTGGTCCACTCTTCAACTACACAGACAATAAGCAATAGGGAATTTACCAGAATACATCATTTTAAATCTCTGTGTATCTGTCAGGCACTTATGATGTAAAATCTTATCAAATTATCATTATCAAACAGTACAAATGAATACCTTGTAATTTACAGACAAGCTGGTGATGTTGTTGCTGTAATGTTAGCTGTTAGCCCTACTGAAGTAGTACAATGACTGGCTCGACCATGGACATTGTGGGCTCTTCAGTCCATGAAAATGCTTTGTGTCTAGATAGATGCCTCTAGATCAGCAACACTTTTTCCCCCTGTCTTGTGCTGTGGTTGCATCGCTATGCTACTCAGCACATCATTACACATGGCTGTCAGTGTGGAAATAAACAGCAAAGCCCATTTGTCTTTAGTGTGATTTTGTTCAGCACGACTGACTTGGCTTCAAGCAAGGAAATGCCATTTCTATTTGGCTGAGAAACTTTTTTGTGTGAGCCATCCAGTCTTTGAACAGTGAAGCACTGTCTTTCACTCACAAGTTTGCGTGTCATGTATGATTTTTGGACACAAAGATAGTTAACATGCCTTTAGGCAGTAGAAGACAAGGTGGGTGTCAGTGTTTTTATGCAGCGCATAGAGCCTCCCCTGTCATCCTGTCATTCCTGTTATGCATAGTCAAGGCTGCCTCCTGCATGAACTGTAATGATTATGACAGCATGTGACAGACCAGACTACACTGAACAAGAAAAACATTTTGTCGATACAGGTGTCTAGATATGCAAAGTGCCTGGGTTTTTGTGGTATCTGTCAATACAATCGCATTGGTATCAATGCGATTGCATGGGGTGAAAGGGATTGAATATGTGGAAAGCAATGCAGATATGCTGTTCACTTCCTTTATATCAAGGTGAGGAAGCATATATTTTCTAATTCCAGACTCATACATGCTATTTATTTCAGTGCCTACCTGCCTCCCTTTGACTATGAGAATTCCAGACATGTCTCCTTACAAAGGTTATAATTTTGTGTTAATTATCTCTCTGATGATGAAGTCACACCCTGATGTTTTCAACTATGTTTGGTTTCTATTACATGACTTACAGGGAAGAAGCAGTAAAGAGTATGTGTGGTTTGAACACAAGCACTGAATTTGTTTAAATGCAAGAATGCCTGAGAAAGCCAAGCTGGCAGGTGACAGCCACTTTCTCCTGTGTATTCAGTAGCAGATTGTGGATCAGTTTACATGTTGAGGTTCATTTGATATCAGTAGGCTCCTCATTTTCCTCTCTCCTTTGTTTCTGTCTACCTCACTTGTCCTTTCGTCTTCTTTTCTGCTTTACAAATCTCTTAAAGTAACATCACAGCAAGAAAAAGCATATAATTGGGAAGATCAATGACAGATCCATGGCAGGGTTTTAGATATGGAATTAGGATGTTGAAGCAGTAAAAGTGTTCAAAAATGCCCCTTCTTCTGTTTTGAGGCAGTGTTGTGTGCTGGGTGGCTGGATGAAAGCATATTTTGTAGTGTGCAGTGTCCTGGAGTCTTGACAATAATGCTGTAATATGACATGCTCAACTGTGGCTGGAGACACTCCAGAAAGCCACACTCCAAAAAGCACAAATTGTGTTAAAATTCTTTAGGCACAGGCTAAATAAATGACACTTTAATAATAATGATCTAATTAATAAACCCAAAGCCTGCATGATAATATGATAGAATGATAGAAGGATAGAATATAGAATACAATCCAAATTCAACTCAACTCAACTTTATTTATTTTAAGTGCCAGTTCATAACAGACGTTATCTCAAGGCACTTTACAAAGTGAGCAACGATATGTACATAATAAACACCCCCTGTCCTCACACTCACAAAGGCTGAGGAACGACTTCCAAGAGAAACCCTGACGGAAAAAACCTCAGAAACCTCATGGTGAGAGACAGAGGAGGCGATCCTCACCCAAGACGGACAGGCAGGTGGAAGCAAGGCTGTATACATATATTGATGGCAAACAATTTAGATTATAGTTCAGAGGTCAAAATGAGTCCAGAGCAGAAACAGTGCATGCAGCAGGAAGAAAAGGCACAGGTCCCCGCGAGGTCCCTGGTCCATATGTGAGAGGGGAGGAGGAGGAGGCTTAAAGATGGGGAGAGACAAAGAGGAGGGAACCACAAGTAGGCCTGAGAGAAAATGCTTGCACCTATCTGGAAGATGAGCATATCGTCTGGCAGGGGAGAGTCTGTGGAATGACCTGATGTGATTTTGTGTGTGTACTATGAGGCCACAGTCGCGAGTAGAAGTGTAAATTTTAACTTTGATCGTAGTGGAGGGAAAATGAATGGAGGCTGAAGGACAGAAGAGTTTAGAGGCAGATGGGTTTATGGCCTGCATAGCATGAAAGAGCACAAATTTTTCTACAAAACTGGAAAAAAGAATTTGGCAGCTGCTTACGATGTGGCTGAGAGCAGCGTGAAAAGAGAAAAAGGAGAGCTGATTTTTCAGCAATCCCGCAATCTGACAGTTGGTCTCTCCCCACTGTAGCTGCATCAAAAATGCCAAACCCACATGTTTTTGAGAGGGCCTGGATGAAAAATAATACGAGGTATCAACATGCTGTCGGGTACAGGCAGAGAGGACAAGTTTTCCTGCGTTTTGAAGTTTAAATGAAGTTTCTATGTCAACGTATGGCTTTACAGCGGTTACAGTTTGTTTGAGGGTGATTTTTTGAATTTGCTCGTTTTTCCCATTCATTAGTTCTCTGGGAGGGAGCACTATTGTTCTCCTGCGTGTTTATTCTTCTTATTATAGCAGAATTTTGGTCAGCCGTATCTCGAAAACTGCTGATCGCTCACATACATCAAAACGTGCGGTTCAGCCCCGGCAAGTGTGCTTACCTTTGACCCAACAACAGTCATTTTTTTTGTGGATTTGGGTCACAATTTGGATTGTTATACACCAACACGTCCGGGAGAGTCTCACGAACAAAAGTTGTATATTACTTTGCCGACATTACGTTTGCCGACAGTCATGCCGACAGTCATGAGTCAAAGGTGGAAGGGCGGTTTTTGCGGTGAGATAGGGAAATATAAAATGTGGCACAAACACGCAGGAGAACAACAGTGCTCCACTTCCCAGAGCACTAATGACTAATATTAGGTTTAGGGATAATTAATAGACTACACAAATGCGTTAACTAGGAGTGAATCATTTTGTCTGTGCATATGTGTGTAAAAGAGGGACAGAAAAAGGCAAGTAGTGCCAAATGGATAAAGACACAGGAAGAGAGAACAATATGCCTGGCTTATGCAACCCTGTCAGTGTGTGTGTGTGTGTGTGTGTGTGTGTGTGTGTGTGTGTTCGTCAGTGCGCATGTATGTGTGTGTATGTGTTGGACCTCCTGGTGTTGTGTTTGGCACAAACAATATGAGGAGGTACGAAACAGTGAGCAGCAGATGCTCATCCTAAAAGAACAGCAGTTTACATAACTAGACCTGGAAACATGTCCTGCAGTGGAATAATGTGTGTGCATGTATGTATAAAAATGTACACATTAAGATTCAATGTGCAGTTATCCATTCACTCTAGTGTCATTTCCAATCAAATAAACACATACAAGTCGACACTCGGGTTTTGCCACACTTACTTAAGTGAAATTGCATTATTTGCAGTTGGGGATGTTTTAAAGGAATTTTAAAATGTAATTTAAAATTCAAGACTACTAACGACTATGGTTGAGTCAGGGTAAAACTGATTAGTTAAGGTAAATACACATTATGATTGTGGTTGAGGTACGTCACCAATAAATTAATACAAGTTGGTATGACAAAAATACTGAGTCACTGTATGTGTGTGGCAGCGACAGCTGTGTCGGCCTATGTGTCAGGGCAAGGACATAAGTAGGTAACTGTTAGAATGATGCAACATTCTTAATTGAGTGAGATGCAAACTCCATCAGGGACATAAAAGCTATACAGCAAACAAAGGCTCACACAGCAAAGCAAGTGAATGATTTTCCTGAGTGCAGCAGGATGAAGAGATGGATACACAAACAGCTGTCGAGCTGGGAGAAAAGAGGACAGTGCATGAACGCGTGCATTTGTGCATTGAATTAATCCCTGTCAAAAGCTTGCAGACAGACAGGACTTTTCCGATCAAGGGTGAGTGGGTTGCTCTGGGGGTTTGTGTGTCCTCCAAATCACACAGCTGGCATTTATCAAGGGTGAATTAAAAACTGAAAATAGAGGAGATGCTGATGGTGGCATAACCTTTTTATGATTGGTCTCCATGACAGAGTGAACTATCTCCTGCTGCCAGGGGCGTGCTGGACATAGGGAGCTTCCCCATAAACCGCAGCAGTCTGCCCTCACAGGTTGTGACTGAGAGGCTCTTTCTCTTTCTGTCTGTTTGTCTGTCTCTGTATCTCTCTAATATTTCACATATTTTGCATTTTCAGGGTGATTGGATCAGCCCCTCCTGGTTTGAAGTGATCCTTGGTTCTATTGGAATATGACTGGCTCAAAAACATAGTGTTTGAGTTTTCATAGCATGTGTGAGCATATGTAGTTCAACATACTCTACTACCGCGGGCAGACCAAACCCAGCCTATGGAAGCCAAACTCAACCGGCCCACCAAGCACACCCGGCCGACCCAGGCCAGAGGCTGAGTCCATCAAAGCCACACCCACAAAGGGAAAGGAAGAGATAGAGCTTAATGTACTGGGCGACCCAGCAGTCTCAACCTATAGCAGTTTATCTAGGATTTAAGGTCTACCTGGAGGCTTTGTCAAAGATCAGGGTTTTTAACCTACTCTTGAAGGTCGAGAGGGTGTCTGCCTCATGGACTGAGACTAATAGATGGTTCCACAGGATAAGGCCTTGGTAGCTCCAGGCTCTGCCTCCAAATCTAGACTTAGGTATTCTTGGAACCACAAGTAGGCCTGCATTTGGAAAACAGAGTGTCCAAGTTGGGCAATAGGGGTTTATCAGGTCTGAGATATAAGAGGGTGCCAGACTATGAAGAGCTTTATAGACAAGGAGAAGGATTTTGAACTGAATCCTGAATGGTGCAGGAAGTCAGTGCAAGGAGGCCAAAACTGGAGGGATATGATCTCTCTTTTTAGTTTTTGTCAGGACATGAGCTGCCGTGTTCTGAATGAACTGCAAAGTTCTCAGCGACCCGTTGGAGCATCTAGCCAATAAAGAGTTGCAGTAGTCCAACTCTTTATTTATTATTATTTACTCTGGAAGTAACAAAGGCATGGATCAGCTGTTCTGCTGCATGAAGAGGGAGTAGGTGCCTAATTTTTGCAACATTGCAGAGGTGGAAGTAGGCAGCCCGTGGGATATATTTTATGTGAAAACTAAAAGACAGGTTTTGATCAAAGCTAATACCTGGGTTCTTTACGGCGGTGGCAGGTATTTTGGACCTATGAACAGTAACTTGGTTTTTTTCACAGTTCAGAAGAAGAAAATTATAGGTCAGCCAGGCCTGAAGGCCGGCACAAGCTTGCACGGCTTTGGCCAAGTGGCGTGGCCAAAGTGCTGCCGCGTGGCCCGTTTTGCGTCGCTCAAAAGTTGAGACCTCGCGGCTTTGGTCGCGCCGGTTGCGCATGCGCCCTGTTGAACTCGCCACACCAGTTAAAGGGGTTAAAGCCCCGTCTAGAACCAGGAAGAGCCTTCAGACGAAAGACTTGTTAAGGAAGTCTGCCGCTTCACCCGCCTCTATAATACAGCCCCCAGGACAAAGACGGTTTCCACCGTGCAAACTCACGGCGAGAGATAGCACAGACGCTAGGGCGGGAGGAGCGTTTGTGTCGCCGATAGAGTCGTTACCTGTGTCTCACACACACACACACACACACACACACACACACACACACATTTACAGTGGTGCATCTGCACGCTGTATTTAGCGGCATATCTGCATACATATGATACTGACAAATACACAGAAATACAAACATTCAGGGACAATTCTTCCGGGACATTCAGTGTCCCGAGAGAATTGAATGTTTTTTTTCCCGGAACAGTCCGTGAAAACCGGGACAGGTGGCAACACAATACTAGAGCTATCAGAGTTGTTTACATCTCGTTCTCCTTCGTGTACTCCGGGGGCAGGACAGGCCTGTGTATAGATTGGTACGCCCCCCTTGTGGTGGCTAAGAACATTACAGAGCTTGGAAGAATGGTCGCAGAAGTATGGTCGAAGCAGGGCACGCCACACGCTGCACGGCGAGCCGTGTGGTCGTGGAAGCTTGTGCTGGCCTTTAATGTCATGAAGGAAGGATTGAAGCTGCTGTAGACGATTGTGGTCCCCGGCTTGATAGATAGATGTAATTATTACATATGCAATATTGCATATTGAGTCATTCCCATGATATTCAGGGAAGGAGGGAGCATATAATTACGTCACTTGTCACCCAAGTCCGTCTAGAAATTTCATCCCATCAACTTCATATTGCATAAGCATCACCTAAATGGCATTGTCATCAAACATTCTGAAAAGCTTTTCTCCATGTCAAGGGGTGTAGCCATATGGCGGCCAGAGTAGAGAGATGATTCATTATCACTGAATCACAGGGATGCTGCTCAGTCGAGAAGTGGTTCCTCTTCAAAATATGGTAAAAAAGGAGAGTCTTGGGATGGCCGTGACCTGCATTTACTCTGTGGTTGCGTGAACCTCTATGAGCACAAATGCGAGGACTCTCTCACAGCTGTTTGCAGCTTTAATTGTAATATCTAATACTTTAAATGCAAAATATACAATACGTCTTTAATACAGCGCTTAATTATGTGTTTTATTTAATATTTTATCAATGGTGATTCATAGAGCCTTATTCTTTCAAATAAGTGTCATGGATAAGCAGCAATTCAGGCTAAGCCTGAGTCATAGCCTGGTCTGGACCAGCATAGTCTGCCAGCACAAGTTGCTGCGGTAACATAGATTGAACTAAGATAAGCCTGCTTTATGGAACTGAATACCCTGGAAAATAAGCCAGGCTTACCAAATAAGCCTAGCTCACCTGTCTTATTTGGCAAGCCCAGGAACAGGGCCTAGGTCTATCCCAAAGAATTTCCAAATTATCTACAAACCAGACTTAAAACCAGAGTTGCTGTGCTGTTGGTGTAGTCTGGCTTGCACATCTCCTCTTGAGCACTCAAGAGGGGATGATTATTACTTTTAGTGTCAAAAACATGTGACAAACCTGGCACAATCAACATTCAGATATAATCTACACTGACTATGACTGACCCTTTCTGAGGGTCACTTTGTAGATGGTGGTCATGGTGGTGCTATAAATAAAAAGTGAGGAGATCTTTTATATCGATACTGTTGTATCACTTTGGCTGAAACTGATGATGTGACAAAGCAACTGTCTAAGAGGACAAAAGAAAGGATGTGCAGCAGTACTGTGCAGCAACTGAGGCATATTAGATTTTCCACCATTGTTAACATTTTATCACAGCTTATCGTAGAGCACCAACCCAAGAATAACAAGTCACTTACTTCAAGATTTGCAGAGCTTGTCAGTGATATTATTTATAAAGAGCTATTTTGCCCCCGGGTCAGAATGTGTCTAAATCCACATTCTCTATAAGATCCTCTATAAGATTTAGCAACACAGACAAGTGACAAGTGAGTAAGTGACTGGGATCATGAAAATTTAAGCAAGAACAGGTTGTAGGGCCGGAGACACTGCTCTGCAGTGTCAAACTGCATTAGGACAGTAGCTGACGAGGCTGGCAAGCATATTATCAAACATGCAAGAACAGCAGGAAACCAAAATAGAAGAACACATCAGATTATTTTTACAGCACATTTGAACAACAGATGTGTTTTCCAGATGTGTTTTCCATCATGAAGTGTTTCTGAGTAAGACACTGCGGCAACACCATACAATCAGCAGGATTCAGAATGACCTCAAATACCTATTTTAAATGAAACTATCATGTTGTTCAACTCTGTTTTCATCATCTTGAGCCTGTCTCTGATTAATTTCCAGTCTGAGAGGCATGTTGTATATTTTGTTCTTTAAAAAAATAAGATCATTATTAAGAAATTGTTAAGAAATATTTAAGTATTCACTCCCCGATAACCAGTTACAACCTGTGTCAGGTAGCTTGGGCTGTCAGCATGTGACGTGAATGCTGAATGCCAGTAGAAAAAAATAACTTTCTCTTTGCAAGTCATCTGAGAGCACTGTGTGTAATTAATGCGGGCAGAGAAAGGAATATACCACAAATCTCGGGAAAATAGTCTCTGGACAGTAAAACAGTTTGTGTAGTTTGATTTCTACACCACTGCTGTTCCTCCCTGTATTGATGTAAGTGATCAGATATGGACTAATTATCTACAGCTTGTCAGTGACTGAGAGCCTGCACTCTGCTTTACACTGGTGAGGCTGAAGCCACAATGTTTCCAGGTGACAGACGACCGAAATACATCACAAATACAACTTGCCAAACAATGGGTCTCATTCACCAATATCTTTTTAAGAAGCTTCTTTGATTCTTTCGAGTTGTTCTTAAGAAGTTCCTTCCTTCGTCAGATTCAACTACGCATTCGTAAGCCTCAGAATTGTTTGCGGCTGTGTTCCTACATTGATGAATGCCATCTCGTTGAGAGGGTGTGTCAGTTGAGTCTAATTAACATAGGATTAGCATAGGTAACCGCCCCATCAATGTCCTGTTAAAGAAACCGCAAGGCTGTGTGGACAGGAGTAAGTAAACAGCAACAAAATGCTTAAAGCAAAGCAGAAATCAGGTGGAGAGCAGCAGGTGAAAAGAAAAAAAACTTAAAGAGAAAAAACTTAATTTAAACTTAAATTTAAATTGAACTTAAACTTATATTCGGTAACCTCAGTTCAAGCTATACCAGCACAAACAAAAAAGAAGCATGGGTGGCTATGACACATGTAGGAGACACAGTGTCAGGAGAAGGAAAAAGAAATGGTTTGATCTGAAATCTGAAACAAAAAATGGACAGAAGGGGAAACAGCAGACACCAACTTACCTGAGCTGGACCAGTGAATCGGGGCCATAATTGGGAGTTTCCAATTTACTTTATTTTGAAAATAATATTTTTTTATTTTATTTAAAAAATAAAAATTCTCAGTCCATTCCAAAAATATAAAACAAGTAAATAATACATATGACAGAATTATCACTGTAATATTTAATTTTGTTGAATTGTACAAGAGAACCAAACCCAACCACGCCAACATGTCAGCACTGATATGTGCGTAAGTATACTCCTGAGTGTTTGTAGGATTTGTTCTTACCTAAGAATAAATCCTGGATAAGAAGAGATTCATGAATGCCACAATCTTCGTAAAATCTTTGTAAGTGGGACTTAAGAACAAATTTGTTTGTGAATGAGGCCAATTGCTCTTTGCTGACATGCTGAATGCTGATATCGTGTCTGTTCCAAAGCATTTTGTTTCTGTCAAACTCAGCTGCAGCTGCTTGGAAAAGGATGCACAGAAAGATTTCCAAAATGCTGCAGAGCTTCTACCAGCAAGTCAGTGTCGGATTACAGCTGTCAGTGTCATATCAGTGTTATGTCAGACTTGAAAATGTGAGCAGTCTAATCTTAAAAATCCCCACAGTGTTAAACTACAGTAGCAGCAAACCTGACCTGTTTATGGAGTCAGAATGACCACTACTATTTTTTCGCTGCATGTAATTCAGACTGGATTACACATTATGAGTGTTAAGGTTATGTATGACATTTAATCCAATAATATCACACATAACCTGCTTTTTTAAATATCACCATTTTATTATTAAACTGTGCATGGTTCCAGTTTGATGCCCAGAACATGCATTTCTCTCTTTACCTTCGAAATGCACAGATGGATGGAGTGAGTAGGAAATTAAATATTGTTCCTGAACTATAGAGAGAAGCAGGAGTTTGAGAGCAAGAGATGGGTGAGTGTGATTTATTCAGAGAGGCTGAGGGTGCCAGGCCTGGGCATTTATGAGCCTGATGAGCTAGTTCTGTTCTTTTTTTGTCAATGTTTTCTGCTATACTGTACTATACTATAGTCAGTCATGCTGTGGTCCTGTTCTCTCCTGCCAGTCAATTACAGCAGGAGCAAGGCCATCGATATTTTACCTAACTGTTCAGCCAAATACAGTGCCAGCTGACTTCAGGGCAAGAGTTGCAGAGCTGTAAAACAAAAGCAAAAGCAACAACATCTGAACCAAAATGGATATATGTAGACACAAACAGGCTGTCTGAAGACGGACATGCAGAAATGCATTTGAAATGTTTGACTTGAGCTACTGGTTCACTCATATCATTGGTAAACTGAGGAAGAAGAGAAGAAATAATTGGGCAGGTAGAAGCCATAACAGATCTCATAATTTTTTTTTCCACATTTAGAGCTGGTCTGCACCAAACCCTGTTACAAAGCATAAAGAAGATCAAACTGCATGACACTATTTACAATGGACAACATGTCAAAGTTAGTATTTAGTCATCAGAGCAGTTTATGGGTAATTCAAGTATTTTCATAATTTCAGATTTGTAAGAGAATCCTGGTAATCCTGGTATTACAAAATCAGGGTAGACATTATTGAACAATAAAAGTGGGAATGTTGGTAGGTGACAAATACAATGCAAAATGACTACTGTGACCAGATCAGACAATCAGAGCGTGTTTGTGTTCTCAGGCAAGGCAGTCAGAAGTGGAATCGGACACATTTGGCTGGAGCATGGATGCACTATTTGCTGGAAAAGATGAAAGAGCAAGCAACATATTTTTAGATTGGCAGCTGACATCCAAGCAGTTTATCAGGCGTTCTAATGTGTTCTAACTTGTTCTAACATTACTATCATCAAAGAGGAGGTGCATGTGTCTATTTGCGTGGTTAGTTTCCCAGATGAGGCATGAGTAGAACAGTAGGCAGCAAAATCGGGCCAATAGCGATGAACAGATAAAACCATAATGCTGTGTATTCCACACAGCATTATAGCCCGAAAGAGAGTCAATTTCCTGTGAATCAACTTGAGTGTAGAAAGTCAAATAGAGCCAAATTGCTGTGCAATGTATGGCAAATAACCTTATTTCAATGGTAACTAAATAAGTATTGTAGCCAGATGACAGTGACCTCATGCTTATTTGGTGGAGGCTCTCAGCCTCTTCCATGTCCTGCATTGATTGTCCCTGTCTGAAATCATCTGATTGAAGAGATACATTCTGAAATCTACAACAACAAAAACAACAACAGCAACTTTATTTATTTCAAGTTATAAGTGCCGGCTCATAACAGACATTAGCACAAGGCACTTTACAACATGAGCAACAATATGTAGTAAACACACCCTTAACACAGGGTAATTGGCAAGGGGTAATTGGCAGAAAAGTAAACTTAACACAGTTTACTTTTCTGCCAATTACCCCTTGAGTTCCCCCACCCCAAATAACTCCCCTTTTCACTCACTTTGTTTGCATCCAGAGTAGCGCATTTGGGTCCTTCTTAATAACGTCTTGGGCACAGTCTTCTCAGACTGTGCCATAAGTCGGTCTCCAAAGACATTGGTATCTATGTTTAAATTGTGTGTAATGTTATTTTATCATGATGTTTTTATTTGCCAAGCATGGAACTGTCAAGAACCTCCCTGGACGTGGGGGTAAAAGAAACGACAAAAGTCTCTGAATGTTGGTGCGAACAGTCCAAAAAACACCAGTAATGTCAAACATCTACAGACCTTAAGGTCAACCTGGAACAGTCTGTGGTAATTGTTTCAATAATTACCATCCTCCGAACACTAAACAAGACAGGGCTTTTTGGGAGAAGGCCAAGGAAGACCCCATTGCTCAAGAAGGCATAAAAGGGAACACCTGATGAAAACCTGGACAAACCACAACCCCTCTGGGAAAATGTTTTATGGACAGATGAAACAAAAGTAGATCTTTTTGGTCATGCACACTCATGGTAGGTTTACAAACGCTGCAATGAAGCCTGTAATGAAAAGAACATCTTACCAACAGTCAAGCATGGTGGAGGATCTATAATGCTGTGGGGCTGCTTTGCTGCATCTGGTACTGGAGGCCTTGACTGTAGGTATCATGAAATCAGAAAATTATCAAGAGATTTTAGAAAGAAAACACAAAGATTATGGGCAGCAAGACAAAAACCAAAAGCACTTTCAGCTGTTGTTTAACGTACATCTCTGTGCTCCCCTCTATTCAGTTACCCACACACAACCCTATAACAACTGAATGAGACCATGTCTCTCGATGCTCTTGCTGTGGAGGTGGGATGGTAGCCACCTTTGACCGTAGCCTATTAATTATCCTTAATATAAGTTATAATTCATTTGAAAGCCTTGTCATCAGCTTGTCCCTCCAAAGCTGGAAGACAAAACTACTGGTCTTAATTGTCATAGTGTAGTGGGCTCTGGGTCCTTATTCAGATTTCCTATCTAAATTTCCTGAGTTTCTCGAAAGCTTAGTCCTCAAAAGGGATGAAATAATTATTGTTGGGGACTTCAATATTCATGTAGATGTAGTCAGTGATAGCTGCAGTTCGACATTCATCTCATCTCAACTCATCAGCTGAAAACTCTGCAGCTCATTCAGAACACGGCAGCCCGTGTCCTGACTACGTTGAGGGCCCCTGGTACATTGAGCTCTATCTCCTCCGTTCTGTCTGTGGGTGTGGATCGAGTTCACATTCCCTCTATCTTCTCTCCCCATCTGTCCTCCATCTCCTCCTCCTAGATAGATAGATAGATAGATAGATAGATAGATAGATAGATAGATAGATAGATAGATAGATAGATAGATAGATAGATAGATAGATAGATAGATAGATAGATAGATAGATGGACAGACAATATCAATTATGAATGCAATATTAACTGTTGCTTTTAAGTGTTAAAAGTACAAAGTAATTCAAAGATAATCCAGTAAGGTAAGTGAACGTCTTGTGTCATTATTGCATTGAATTTGCCCATTGCACATATCATGTAATATAATTTTAAGTAAAGATCGAGTAATTAAAAGTATAGAGTAATTCTTAAACCATAAAAAGGTACCATACACATAAGACATTGCACACATAAAACACAAATAACAATAACAATGATGATAATAATATAATAAAATACCAATACACATATACTTAGAAGTAATGTTAATAATAAGTAATAAAATAAGCAATGTAAAAAGAAATATGTAATAATCTTAAGTAAAGTGCGTCGTGTACAAGTAATTAGTAAATATAAGTAACAGATAATGAGTTATTACAGTATTTAAACTTAGTAATTAAAACATAAATGATTAGGTAAGGTGTCAATATTGCATTGATTTGCTATTGCACATATAATAAGTAATACAATATTAAGTAAAAAAGTAATGTAAAGAGTCATTAATGTAGAGTAATAAAGTATTATAATGTAATATAAGTACTGTACATATAGTAAATACAGAAATTAAAAGATATTGGAATAGGAGTTTTGTTCCAAGGGACAGTGCAGTTCAGCTCTCTTTCAGTCTGGTCCATGATGTTCAGCTCAGCTCCTTCTGTGCGTCACTGTAAAGCTGTATGGCTCCGCGGACCAAGGACCGCTGCAACCTATCAGTCCTGCAGGAGAGAGACTGGAATCTGTTGCTGCTCAGCCTCCTCTGGTTGATGAAGATGGAGTGTAGGGGGTGGCGACTATTGTCCATAATGGATCGCAGCCTGCACAGGGTTGTCCTCTCAGCTGTTGTGGTAAGCGTTTCCAGCTTCATGCCCAACACTTTTCCTGCCTTCCTCACCAGTCTGTCTAGTCGTCCTATGTCTCTCTTGCTGCTGCTGCCCCCCCAGCACACCACAGCATAAAATATAACACTAGCCACCACAGCAGACTGGTAGAACGTCGGCAGGAGTTTGTTGCAGAGGATCTCAGCCTTCTGAGGAAATAGAGTCTGCTCTGTCCTTTCTTATAGAGTGCATCTACATCTACAGTGAGGTCATTCTGAATCCTGCTGATTCACACACACACACATCTACATCTACATCAGTCCAGCTTACTGTCCAGGTGCACCCCCAGGTACTTGTAAATGCTGACTGTCTCCACCTTCTCCCCATAGCTGCAGGAACATGTGCGGACGTGTGCAGTGTCAGGTTACAGCATAAAAAAGGCTCTTCTTTCTCTCCTTGTGCCTCGTGCCTCGTGCTGACAGCTGATATGAAAGTTTATATATATATATATATATATATATATATACACACACACACACACACACACACACACACACACACACACACACACATACACTCTCCGGCCACTTTATTAGGTAGACCTGTCCAACTGCTCGTTAACACTTAATTTCTAATCAGCCAATCACATGGCGGCAACTCAGTGCATTTAGGCATGTAGACATGGTCAAGACGATCTCCTGCAGTTCAAACCGAGCATCAGTATGGGGAAGAAAGGTGATTTGAGTGACTTTGAACGTGGCATGTTTGTTGGTGCCAGAAGGGCTGGTCTGAGTGTTTCAGAAACTGCTGATCTACTGGGATTTTCACGCACAACCATCTCTAGGGTTTACAGAGAATGGTCCGAAAAAGAAAACATATCCAGTGAGCGGCAGTTCTGTGGGCGGAAATGCCTTGTTGATGTCAGAGGAGAATGGCCAGACTGGTTCGAGCTGATAGAAAGGCAACAGTGACTCAAATAACCACCCGTTGCAACCAAGGTAGGCAGAAGAGCATCTCTGAACGCACAGTACGTCGAACTTTGAGGCAGATGGGTTACAGCAGCAGAAGACCACGCCGGGTGCCACTCCTTTCAGCTAAGAACAGGAAACTGAGGCTACAATTTGCACAAGTTCATCGAAATTGGACAATAGAAGATTGGAAAAACGTTGCCTGGTCTGATGAGTCTCGATTTCTGCTGCGACATTCGGATGGTAGAGTCAGAATTTGGCGTCAACAACATGAAAGCATGGATCCAGAAGAAGTAAAGGTACCAGTAAAGGTGTAAAGGTACCATCATGAGATGCTTGGATCTGGGAAAGCCAAACGTAACATCTCTTCACAAGAAATTGGGCCGAATCAGGGACCGGTATGAACATAGAGAGATGTGAAAATGGCTCTTACCGAAACATCTTCTAATCTTATCTGCATTGCGCCTCCCTAACCAGCACTGACTTTAGCCTCGGCAGCTGCTCTAATTCCCCTTGAGAGCATGGCTCTTTCCCCACTTCCAAAGACACTGGCGGTTTGTTAACTGCGACCCGGCCAAAGCTGCCTCCATGGCTACCTGCTGTGTTATTGCAATGCCATCCTGCGGACTGAGGCACATGACGGGAAGCAGCAGAACGGCGGATTGTTGACCATCAACACAACACCTGAATATTATGTTGTACATTATGAATATTATATATTATGAGATTAATTTGTTGATAAGAATAGCTTTGGAAGACAGGGAGCAGACACAGTAAGTAAGTAATCCATATTTAATAATCCTGTCCTGTGGTATGATAGTGGAACTACTAATTTCAACAAGGTGTCAAGATAAGCTCCTCTGCTGTTTAATTTGGAAAGTCGCTGGACAGGCATAGTCTCTATGGGGTTTTGTGTGGATAACTGAATAGAGGGAAGCAGAGATAAGTGTGTTAAACAACAGCTCTGCCTCCTGGCCTCAACTCTGAGTCAGGATGGGGGAGGATTAATGCACCTGGCCAGGTCGCTATTTGCAGGACACCACCTGGATAACCAGCGGTTAAGTGATGATGTACAGCTTAACATCACTTGCCATATTGGGCTCAACGTTGCCCACTCTAGCCCCCAGGGTACAGACTATGGCTGCTGCACTCGCTAACTTCACATTTCTTTAAATGGAGTTGCCAAGGACAAGGTCTACCACAGAAAGTCTACCAATTATCTACAAAGCACACACCTTTTACATGACACCAGTGGTTCAGTGATGATATGCGGCTTAACATGTTATCACTTGCCAAATTGGGCACGGGCTGGAGAAAACTATGGTGTTTGACATTGTTTTGGCCAATGAACACACCGGCTCCACACTTATTTTATTGACCTCTGTATGGTGTAGCCATAGGTCATTAGTGCAGACATGTATGACGATCTTACTATATTTACTTTAAATTTGATTCAGTGTAGTCCTGGATAACCACAGCTTATGTTTTGGTTTCCACTCACTAGTGCAACTAGTGGGCATTTTGGTGCTACTCGTAGGGTCCAGCAGGCTAGTAGAGCGTGGCACAGGGCTACTAGTAGGGCGTAGTAGTGTCACTAGTACGGCACAGTAGTTCACTTCTACGGTTTGACTGCGGACGAGTAGGCCAAAAAAGGCACAAGTAGTGGAAAAAACATCACTAGTAAGACACACTCGTTCTACTGGTACGCCCAAGTAGTTCTACAGGTTTGCAAAATTGTCTTACTAGTGAGGACAAAAAGCTTACTAGTAGATGAACTTTAAGTCTGATATCAAGGATGTTAATAAATGTTCAAACAGCTTTCCATACTTGTGACACTATCTGCGCCACCCAAAATCAAGTAGTGATTACATAATAAGAGAAAGAAATAGGTTAGTGGTTTTCTGCAAGAGATAAAAAATGCAATTTTTGGTTCATTGAAATACACTACCAGTCTGGCATTTATATACATGTGGTGGTGAGGGAATTTATTTGGTCTACATCTATGAATGCTCACACAAATAACACTTCTTAATATCAATAGCTCTTCAGTTTCAAATACAAAGATGTTTGGTAAAGCAAGAAGTGCAACTGAGAGAAAATGTTCAAAAACACAGTAACACTTTCTCTGAAGACCACATTTATAATGCATTATGACCATATTCATAGTGAATTATAATGAATTAATTCAATTTGCCAAGGATCCATGTTCTCCAAGTCCAGTAGATCCACATGGTATTCAAACATAACTTGTTTTCACTTCAGGCCTAGTACCTAGACTAAGTGGAACCAAGAATTACAAATGAAACAAGGTCATGAATACAAACAAGGGACAGACAAGGGGATATCAGGGCCCCCTTTCATAAATCAGGCTTACTAGTTAAGCCTGATTTATGATCAGGCAAAGCCTAAGACTTGTTTTCCACGGAATTCAGTTCCATAAAGCAGGCTTAGCCAATTTCAAACTCAGTTACCACGTGAAAGATTCCGGTGTATTCGGGTTTTACCACTGACTGAAAGACTTGCTATCTTTCCGATCCGGATCACAATGCTGGATGAAAGATTCTATTTCCCTTTAGTGGTTGCAGGAAAGACTCAGGAAGAGACTTAAAAAGCCGTCTTGAAGAAGAATTCTTTGATTCTAAAGGTTGGTCCAAACGGTCACGCAAAATAAACAACTGGAGAGTTTCACAAGAAATTGTATACAACAATCACAGGATAAGCATCCAAGATCATGTAGCGTAACATTCAAGTAATAACTCTGGAGAAACTATGGTGGTTCTTCATTCTTGTACCTGTTTGAGGGGGAGTGGTTTCCCAGCTTAGGTGCAACTTATGGGTATGTGTTAGGTGAGGTATGTAAATGTGGCTGTTCAGTGGTCACCATTAACATGCGTGTGAATGGAGGATGCAGCTGGATGTGGCTGGCAAGCAGCAGGGGTTGTCTGGAGAAGATGTGGAATGTCGATGTCACCTTTGTTTCTATGGATCTAAGGACATAAGGGGCTTCAGAGGTGTGAACAGGAAGGTGCGAATTTCCTGTTTGCCCAGGTTGTGTGTCTCCAAAGCTATTGAAAACCACTGAAATCTAACACACGGCAACTTATGCTAGCCTGGTGCGGACCAGGCTAAAGGTCAGGCTTAGCCTGAGTTGCAGCTTATTCCATGACACTTATCTGAAAACAAAATACATAACAACTATATTATATGACTCCATTAATCACCATCAATAAAAGTATTGACGAAAATACATATTGCAATACTCTTTTGAAGACCATGTATTGTTTCTGTTTATAAAATGAAATATTATAATTAAAATAATTGCTAATAAAGTAAACTAAGACTTGGTTCCCTTTTTGGTGTAACTAAGGTTCAGCCAAGCAACCCCAGTCCAGCTATGAGTCTGGTAGTCATGGCATGTTCCACAGACTGTATACCTGGTGTTTCTTCTTCTTTCTTTTTTTTCGCCAGTGGCACTTTTTTGCACATGGTTCTGGATGCTGAATTTAATGGCACAGCATAAGTGTGCCACGCTGTGCACATAGTCTACTTGGCTTTGAAAAGTCATCTTAATGTTGTCAGAACTTTCCTGGACACAGGTGAAATTGTGCAACCTAAATGGGACTTGGGACAAACCTGTCTAATATTACTTTTATAGCTTTTCCAAATGCCATTGGAACAGTGGATTTCATCAGTGTTCCCGCCGGTGGGGGTCACCCCCACCCCTCCGTGCCCCGTTAATTTGTGTATTATGGGCAAGCTTCAACTCACACATTTATTTAATGTAATGCCCCCCACCCCCTTTCCCTATGCACACATGCACTCACGCACACTCCCAGTTGTGTCTGTGTCTGTGGCACTAGCTCTGGATTGGGGGGAGCGCTGCCCCAATGTGGGCACCCCCAGTAGTGTGTGCATTGTTAAGTGAATTCCAGGCCAGTATAATCGCACTGATAGCAGGTGCACCCCCACCCCCAACTGATCAGCTTGACACTCCCCCAAATGGTCTGGTCATGCCATCCCGCAACATCATGTGTTTCACGTTCCCCCACCCCCCCAGATGATCAGCTCTGACCCACTCATGCATGTTTAGATTCTTCATGCCTGCTTTAAGGCAGTGAATATTGCCGCTTACTCTTTTTTCATTGTAAATCTGTTTGATCTGTGATCAATTGCATTGGGCTGCTGATGAATAACATGTACGTGCAGTTAGTCTGGCTAGCTGAGCCTGGCTTGAATTAGTGAGATCAGCTGACCATACAAAGGTGAGGGAGGAAAAACACAGATCACAGACAGACGGGAAAACTACAACCAATGACAATTCCAGCAGACTAGCAGACTAATCAGACTAATCTTAATCTTAATTTTATGCATACAAATGTGTTACACTGAACACCAACAATGAAACATGATGAGGTATGCTGCATTATAGATGCATCCATATGAACTTCACTTTACTTAAAGCATACACTGATAGTTTATAACCCTTCATAGAGTATCACAGCATCTTATGAATACTGATTGTTGAGGTGTGTGTATAAGTAGTCATACTGTATTATAAGTAAGTCAGCCTGTAGTTTATAACCTGTCACGAGCACTTGAGCACATGAGTACCCTTAGATTCATTATAGAGTCATTATGAGATAAGGATAAGCATTATAATTCACTATGAATGTGCTCATAATGCACTACGCAGATATGGATGTAGTCCTCAAAGTGTAACTGAAAACACTTGATGTTAAGTTGTATGGTACCCGGTATTTATTGTGTTAATTTGCATAATTTGCAATCTATATTGCACCGTCGAGTTTGAAGAGCAAGTGATAGTATAAATCAGTAAATAAAGGGAACGGAGCAGCTCAACATATTCTGAATAGGTAATAAAAGAATAGGTGCTGATGGGAAGCTTTAGTTCCAAAGTCAGGCTAATCTATGTAGCTGTAATTTTACAACACACTCTCTCTCTCTCTCGCACACGCACACGCACACACACATGCACACGCACACACACACGCACACGCACACGCACACACACACACACACACACACACACACACACTCACACACACGCACACACACACACACAAAAATACAGCTCATCCTGTTCAATGATACAAGGAATGGAGACTATAATGCAATGTATGCTTCCACATTTCTCATGTCCCTAGCATGTCACAACTTGTAATCTTTTATCAACATTAATATTTGCTTTGTGTTTGTGTATCACCGGCAATTTAATTTGATCCAAACACACTGCTATTTAGTCCAACCTGTTTCTTAAGCTGTTACACAGCTGCAGGTCTCAACTTGCTTGCTATTCCCATGACAAAAACAGAGAAGCTGTAATCATGTCATGCTCAGCTGCCATGAAATGGCACTGGTGTAATTGATAATATGTAATTGTGTTTATGTCTGTGTGTGTCTGTGTGTGCATGTGTGTATATGTGTGTGCTAGTGTGTGTCTTTAAGCTGAGTTTTGCTCCATGTGAATTATAACAATCTTAAGGCCACACATAAGTCAAAAAAGGCAAAATACTTTCACAGTAAAATTATCTTCTGACTCTGAAAGCAAAACCAGGTTCATTTGTTACAGTAGATCAGTTCAGTTACAGTAGATCAGTTCAGTTCCTAGTATCATCTCACAGTGTCATGCCTCTGTCTGTTCTCTGAACCTGGGCTCCTCCTCTTGGCCTGTTCTTCTATAGGCGGAGGCCTTTAGTCCCAGGTGTTTTTCTGTTGTTGCTTTCTTTTCTAGACTAGTTAGGTCTTACCTGCGGAGGCCGATAGCCCCAGGTTTATTTCTGTTGTTTTGTTTGTTTGTTCTCCTAGATTAATACAGTACCTGCGGAGGCCGGGTGTGCTGCTAGCCTTTCCATCATGGCGAGTGCAGAGGAAACGCAAAAGTGCAAGAATAACTTTGATTCCCTGGAGTTCAAATTCCTAAAGGCTGAGGCAAACAAACACATAAGGGGGTCTGCTGCTCTCAACCACGGGCTACTGGCGATTGCACAAGAGGTGTAAGCAGTGGCCAGTATGACTTGTGTGGTCCAGCGGGACACTGGAACCATTGCTGCACACACCAGGCAGCTGGTAGGCGCCATGCCTGGCTTAATGCAGGCCTTTCACTGACTAGAGGAATGGAAGCTGCGGCGCAGGCAGTTGCCAGTTCTTCAATCAACGTAAGAGCTGAGGGACTGGAGCAGGTAGGAGAGGGAGATGGCTGGACCAATGTGCATCCTGTGTATAAGAAAAAGTGCTGTTAATTTTGTGTTTGTTGGAAAAAAACACTAAAATAGAGCCACAGAGATATTGTATTGACAATGGTTGTTAATATTTTGTTTGGAGTTAAAATTTTCTTCTGTTTATTTTTGAAAAATGTTTAAGCAAGTTTGCCATGCGTAATCAAATTTCCCTGTATCCTTTCTCTTTTTTTGAATGAAAATAAAAACCACCATAAACAGCTCAGAGAAAATTACTCTGAATCTCGAGTTTCTCAAGTTTGTATTCCTGCAGCATTGCCTTTTTGCACAACATGAGGTTGATTTTCCATAGCCTCAACTTCATTGGTGTCCTGCTCCAATCCCTGTGGTAATCCGATGTTGTGGACTATACAACAGACCACTGTGATTTAGGCCACTTTTCTGGGTCTGTATAGAAGTACTCCTGTGCGGTCTGAAAAGGATCACTCGTGAGGCGGTTTGTCTTTTGTGGCATTTACTGAAGCTCTCCAGCAATGGTACAATACACTGAATGCCCCACATCTCCCGTGAATCCCTGTATCTCTCCCGGCTACCGTACATGTCACAGTATATGTGCAGCGCATCTCAATTACATCAACATCTCCCACAAATGGATTATTCTCCTTAAAACAAACAACACATTGCTTATGTGGCAGAGAAGTGAGACTTAAATCAGTATAAATTGTTGCACGACAACGCCACCTTGGGAATTTCACCCAGGGAAATTATTGGTCCATTACAAGACACACAGGTTTGTTCTATTGAGTTGCTGAGACAAGGTTCATGGTATCAAGATGTCATTTTATTTCGCTCAGAAGTCAAGTAAAAAAACCCATAAAACCAGCTTTAGTCACACACGCACACACACACGAAACAAAAAAAAGAAAATAGTCAGGGCAGAGGCTGGAGGTTAGTGAATGAATGTACTGTGGAGCCCACCCAAATTAAAGAAATTCAAAAATAAAACACATTAAATCAGGGGTGTCAAACTCAAATACTCAGTGGGCCAAAATGTAAAACTTGAACAAAGTCGCGGGCTAGCATTGAACAAATGAACCTTTTAATATGGACCCAAACAAGCTTTAACATTTAACATTGCTTTAACATTGAATATGGAACAAGCAACATTTATTACTATACAATACATAACTTAATAGTCCAGATATGCAAAATCGAATTTCCAAAAAAAAACATCAATGACATTCATTTATTAAATAAAATTTAAATAATAATAATTTTTAAAATAAAATAACAATAATAAAGCAATCAACCATTGAAGCCCATGTCTTGGAGTAGCAAGTGCAGTAAAAAGTGCATAAAGAAAATGTTAATTATTGCTCAGTTTGCTACACACTGATCTAATCTGATGTGCCCAAGCCAGATACCTGGCATCTCTTCTTGGATGATAATTCATCAATGTCTGGGCTCAGGCTTTGAGCTGAGGAAATCCTCAGTATCGAGCGAAGGTGTTGATCAGCCAGACGTCTCCTGTGAGATGTTTTGGTGATCTTCATCGAGGAGAAAAGTTGCTCACAAAGGTAAGTGCTGCCGAACATGGAGAGCATCTGAGCAGCTTGGGTGCGGAGCTGAGGCATTGTGTCAGGGATGAACTGTGGAAACTGTGCGGCGCCCACAGCATCATACTTTGACTTCAGCGTGTCATTACACTGGAGTTCAATTACCTCCATTTGGAGGTTGGTTGGTGCGTTTTCCACATTAACTGCGAAGGGATTGCTGAGCAGTTCAAACCTACATTTCTGGACATCAAAGTCGGCCTTTCGTTTGCCATTTTTGGGAAGGGGTTCCACAGTGACAGTTGTAGCTTGAGATCACTATGACTTCTGTCACAGAGGAGAGAGCGTTTCTGGGACCTGTCCTGATTGACGTGCCAAAACAACAGCAAGGCATTATAGGATTTGTAGTATTAGCGATGAATGAATGCGCTGTATAATACCGGTGGGCCAGCTCTAGTAGTCTTTTGGTATAGCCTCGCGGGCCAAATATAATTACATTGCGGGCCGGCTTAAAAAGTCAGCGCCTCATCACTGATAGGCCAACAGGTGTGTTCAAGGGCCATCATGTGCAGTGCATACACTATGCTGCCACACTAGCTTGAACCTCACCGCGTCTGGCTGCAGGACAGGTAAGAGAGTGACAAATTTACGGTCAAGTTGTCTTAGCCAATCATATTTCACTTAATGATGGGTGGAATCATATCATGGCAAAATTCAGGTATTTACGAATACCTAGGGGAAAGCATACAAGCAGGAAGGAGGAAAGTAGCCATGATGGAGCTTGTGCAGTCTGTCTGTCTGTCTGTCTGTCTGTCTGTCTGTCTGTCTGTCTGTCTGTCTGTCAGTCTGTCTGTCTGTCTGTCTGTCTATCTGTCTATCTGTCTATCTATCTATCTATCTATCTATCTATCTATCTATCTATCTATCTATCTATCTATCTATCTATCTATCTATCTATCTATCTATCTATCTATCTATCTATCTATCTATCTGCCTCTTAACCCGATCTACTGCATTTAGTGAACATGTGACAAACAGATGACAATCTACAGCAACTCAGTAATTGACTTTTCCAAAACCATGGATGTATTTAATTTTCATTGCAGTGTTATACTAATTGTAACCACAAAAATAAAATTTCAAAAACTATTCTGACAGTCTATTTGCTGGCAAATTAACAACGAACATGTATGCTAATGTTGTGCCAGTTTTCTCACCTGTAGGACATTTATTAACCCTGCAGTTGCCCATACCCCAACGGGCGCAAAGGCTCGGACCCGCTCACAGCTGCTTGCAGCTTTAATTAGGGTCGGAGCAACGAAGTTGAAAGAACCCTATTACAACTCTCCTGTGTCTTTTTATTAGGGTCCGAGCAACGAAGTTGCGAGAACCGTCTTAAATCTGTAGTGTTTCTTTTTATTTTTATTATAAGGGTCCGAGCAACGAAGTTGCAAGGAACCTATTATATCTGTACTGTTTCTTTTTAGGGTCCAAGCAATGAAGTTGCAAGAACCCTATAAAACCCCCCCTGTTTCTTTTCATAAGGGTCCGAGCAAAAAAGTTGCAAGAACCCTATTAAAACTCTCCTGCAATATTTACTCGGTACAAATGTTGGTAACGCACGTTACAATGCTTTTTTTTATCCTGAAATGAAGTGGTTTGGCAACAAATTCGCCAAAGCTATCGCGAGATCAGCAGAGGATAACGTCCTCGCTACATGTTCCACTTCCTTTTCCTTTGGTGGTCCGAGAGAAGAGTGAGATGAGTGAGCCTTCAGATAACCAAACGTTAGACAGCACACTCTCCAGATGGGCATATGCCCATTACTTCAACTTTGTTAAAAATAAGGATATTAAGAATATCTTCGTGAAGTGCACTTTGTGTACTAAAGAACTGTCCACTTCGTGAAATAGCACCAGTAATTTATCTAAACATTTACAGAGGTGCCATAGTAACATGAAGTTAGCGAGGAAGCGAGCAGATGACGAGAGTGGCGATAAAACCATGGGTAAAACAAAGCAACCAAAATTAACGTTCTCACGCTCTCCCGAGATTCCTAAGCCTCAAGATGTTTCAAACTGGCTGACTGGGTAGCCTCATGTAGCCTATAGCTAATAATCATTGTCAAGCTGTGATTTAAAAGGCTTGTATTTTCTTTCTCTCAGGCTAGTTGTATTGGCTACAATTTGCCATAATGTGTATTTTTTGTTACATTTCTGAAATGATGGGGCCATCTTTTTTGTGAAGCAGAAACCATGCTTAATTTTGTAAACTTTTGAATAATAAATACGTGGAAATGCTAATTTTGTATCCTGTACAGTTAATTTCAGTTCAATTTATTTTAATATGAATAGGTCTATTGTTGCAATATTGCTATCACAATTCCAGATGTTGACCTTTTGTCTGTTCTTGCAATTATTGTTCCTTGGATTGTGCCATGAGCCATCCCCGGGGCTAATATACTCTTAATGTTTTTAACCATAAACCTAGCTCAGTCAGATACCACATCACCTTCCACTGAATGTTTTGAGCTAATTGAGTGCCATGAGCTCCATTTAGATCGCCGAATCCATATTTAGTTATTTTGATGAGTAACTAAAAAGTAATGTAATAGTAGTGTAATGCCTTACATTTCATAATAGAGTAATATTGTAATGTAACGAATTACTTTGAAATGTCATTAACAAGTAGTCAATAATGCATTACAGTTTTGAAGTAACTTGCCCACCACTGTGTGTACGTATAAACCGATGTATCTGGAAGTTAGTTTTGAAGTCTTGAAAGGAAGATCACAGGAGGAAAGCCAGACTTTCTGGCCAGGTTGATACTGGGGAGTAGGAGAGCAGTGACGGTCAGCCAATCTCTGGTTCCAAACCACTGTACGAGTTACAGCTCCCCGGGCTTCACACCAGACTTGATGAGCATGCCGGAGGTGTACCTGTATCCAAGGAACTGCCACCTCTAACTCCTGTGCAGGGAAAAGTGAGGGCTAGAAGCCATTAGCAGCCATGAATGGAGACATTCTTGTGGCAGAACTGACCAGGGAGTTATGGGCGTATTCAATCCAAGGAAGGCAGGACGCCCAGGAAACCGGATGATGAAAGGCAATGTCGCGAAGAGCTGCTTCCAGTTCTTGATTTGCCGTCTCAGCCTGGCCATTAGACTGAGGATGGTATCCAGAGAAAAGACTGGCTGATACCCCCACTGCCTGACAAAAGGTCTGCCACACTCTGGAGAACTGTGGGCCCCTGTCAGACAGAATTCCTGAGGAATTCCATGCAACCTAAAAATATGCTTGACGAGCAAACTAGCAGTTTCAAGGGCTGAGTGGAGTTTAGTCAGAGAAATAAAGTCCAGACTTAGAGAATTGGTCAACCACAGTTAAAATATTGTTACCTTCCGAAGGTGGTAGGCCAGTGACAAAATCCACAGCAATCTGGGACCATGGCCGATGGGGAACAGGTAAGGGGCGAAGGAGGCCACCTCGAGCACGATGAGAAGTCTTACCGCAGGCACAGATTGAACAGGCAGGAACAAACTCCTTGGTGTCAGCGGACATCGAGGGCCAACAGAAATGCTGACGAAGCAAGGCCAGGGTTTGATGAACACCAGGATGGCATGCCACCTTGGAGCCATGCTCCCACTGAAGCACAGGTGATCGGACAGGTGTTCGAACAAACAACCAGTTGGGTGGTGCACCCTCAGGAGCAGGATGCACGAGCCCCATGAACTAGTTGCTCGATCTCCCACCTTGCTGCTCCGACATCAATGGAAGATGGCAAGATGGTGTCCTCAGCAGGATTCTCAAGAGCATTTTGTGGAGCCTGGCCAGTAGGAGAGTGTAAAATTGAACCGGCCCAGAAACAAAGCCCACTGGGCTTTATGTTGATGCTGAGTTGAGCCTGCAAGCAGAATGGAGGTATGACAAGTTTTTGTCCAAACAATAAAAGGGTGAGTAGTGCCCTCCTACCTGTGCCTCCACTCCTGAAGGGCCAGTACCACTGTTAGCAACTCCTGGCTGCCCACCTCATAGTTCCTCTCCGCTGGTGTTAGATAGCAGGAGAAAAATGCACAAGGGTGCAGTTTCTGGTCAGAGGTGGATCGTTGGGTCAGGACTGCCCCAACACCAGAGGGGGTGCGTCTGGGGCATCGACCTCCACCACAAACTGGACTGAAGTGTCAGGATAACTCAATACAGGAGCTGAGGAGAACAAGCTTTTCAACTTGATGAAGGTAGCTTCAGTTGCAGGAGGGCAAGGAGAGAGTGGTTTAACGGAGGTTAAGTTGGTTAGTTGAGCAGCTACACAACTGTAATCACGGATGAATTGCCGGTAGAAGTTGGCAAACCCTATAAATCTTTGTAACTGCTCTTGTGGTTGGAGTGGGCCACTCTTCCACTGCCTTAATCTTGGCAGGGTCAGACTTAATCTGCCCCTTCTCTACCACAAAACCCAGAAAACTGACACAGGAAACACTGAACTCACACTCTTCTGCTTTTACAAGCATTTGGTTCTCTGTAAAACAAGCCTGACATGTTGCACATCTCTGGGGTGCAAGAAAAAAATCAAAATGTCATCTAAGTAAACAGAAACAAATCTATTGAGCATATCAACTTTACCTGTCAACTTTATTTCTTTTAAGTGCAATTTTGTAACAGCTGTTATCTCAAGGCACTTTACAAAGAGAACAACAAATGTACATAGTGAAAAACCCCTGTCCTTATACCCTTGCAAAGGCAGAGGAACAACTCCCAAGAAAAAACCGTGACAGGGATTAAAAAAAGGGGAGAAACCTCAGGGTGAGAGACAGAGGAGGGGATCTTCACCCAGGACGGATAAACAGGCAAAATCAAAACAGTATTAATGCCTAACAGTTCAGAATATAGATATATCAGAAGTTGAATCAGGAGTCTTGGATCCAGCTCAGCATCTATGGAATCTGGGAGGGAAAAAAGGAACAGACACTCCGGGGATGCGCATAGTCACAGAATAGGAAAGGAGAGGAAGAAGTGGATGAGGAGGAGGAGGAGGAGGAGGAGGAGGAGGAAAAGGTGAACAGATGGGGAGAGACCAAGAGAAGAGTGAGAAGCTAGAGGGAACGTGAACCTGATCCACATCCACAGAGAAAACGGAAAAGATAGAGCTTGATGTGCCAGGGACCCCGGCAGACTCAACCTATAGCAGTTTTTCTAGGATTGAAGGTCTATCTGTTGGCTCTCTCAAAAAGGAGGGTTTTTAACCTACTCTTGAAAGGAGAGAGGGTGTCTGCCTCCCGGACTGAAACTGGTAGATGGTTCCATAAGAGAGGCTTGGCAGCTGAAGGCTCTGGCTCCAAATCTAGACTTAGAGATTTTTGGAACCACAAGTAGGCCTGCATTCAGAGAACGAAGCGTCCTAGTGGTAGGGTTTTATCAGGTCTGAGATATAAGAGGGAGCTAGACCTTGAAGAACTTTATAGACAAGGAGAAGGATTTTGAACTGAATCCTAAATGGTACAGGAAGCCAGTGCAATGATGCCAGAACAGGAGAGATATGATCTCTCTTTCTAGTTTCAAGTAAAGAGTTGCAGTAGTCCAGCCTGGAAGTAACAAAGGCATGGACCAGCTGTTCTGCTGCATGGAGAGGGAGTAGGTGCCTAATTTTTGCGATATTGTGGAGGTGGAAGTAGGCAGTCAAAGGTGATTAAAGAGTGGTCAGATATCACTGGGTTAGCGGGAAAAATTGTCAGGTGTTCAACACCATAAGTTAGAACAAGGTCCAGGGTGTGATTGAAGCAGTGCGTGGGTTCATGCACATGCTGACAGAAGCCAATGGACTCGACAACTGAAGTAAATGCTGTACTGCAACTGACTACATCTACATGAATATTGAAGTCATCAACAATAATGATTGTCAGTTTTGAGGACTAAGTTTGAAAGAAATCCAGGAGATTCAGACAGAAAAGCCTGGAGCCCGATACACTGTGACAAGTAGGACAGGCTGTGTCTTCCAGCTTTGGTGAGAGAAACTGATAAGGATTTCAAATGAATTATAAACAATATTAGGTTTAGGGGTAATTAATAGACTATGATCAAAGAAGGCTGCCACCCCACCTCCACAGCCAGAACATCGAGGGACATGGTAATTAATGTGGCTGGGAGGAGAGGCCTTGTTTAGGCTAATAAAGTCACCTTCATAAAACCAGTTTTCTGTAAGACACAACACATCAATGTTGTTGTCAGAGATTAATTCATGAACAAGACATTTAATGCTCCTGTCCTCAGAAATGACTGTTGAAGTCCTGATTTGTATTAGGTTGTTAAAGGTTCCTCCTCTGCCGTTAAATTTGGACAGTTGGGGGACAGACACAGTCTCTATGGGGTTTGTGTGGGGAACTGAATAGAGGGAAGCGCAGAGAAGCGTATTAAACTGCAGCTCTGCCTCCTGGTCTCAAGTCTGAGTCAGGGTGGGGGAAGACTAATGCACTTGGCCAGATTGCTAGAAAGTTGGGTTGCTGCTTCCAACATGGGGTAGATGCAGCCCCCCTAATGAGACCAGATCTACCCCAGAAAGCTTGCCAATTATCTATAAATCTCACACCATTTGCGCCACCTCGATAACCAGTAGATGATGAAATGATGACGCACATCATCACCTGCCAGATTGGGGAGGGGGCTAGAGAAAACTTTGACATTGTTTTGGCCACTGAACACACCGACTCCACACTAATTTTAGTGACCTCCATTTGGCGTGACCGCAGGCCATTAGTGCAGACATGGATAACAAGTTTGCTATATCAGTGCTTAGCCTTACCCACAGCTTTAATTTGGACTCAACATCGCCTGCTCTGGCCCCCGGGATGCAGTCTATGGTCGCTGGACTCGCTAACTTCACATTCCATAAAATAGTCGCCAGTGACCAGAGCTATAGGTGTGTTGCTGAGCAGGGAGAATCTATTGGAAGTCGGAAGCGGTAGGTGGGCCTGAGCTAAGCGATTCTGCGGTGGCTAATGGGCGCTGGCTAACTACGGCTGTCAGTTTTGTTTCCACAGTGCGGAGCTGGGCTTCCAGATCGCTAAGTCTGGCCTCCAACCTGACCAATAAACTACAGTGCTTACACGTATCACCCTCGCTATAGGAGGCAGGGGAGTAGCTAAACATGTGGCACATTGAGCAGGAGAGAGGGACAGGAGAAGCAGAAGGGGGAGCCATTGCTAACCAGGCTAAAGCAAAAAGTGCTACAGGAGCAAGGATGATAGAAAGACACTAGGAGTTGTGTAGGAAGTGGGTCAGGGAGAGAGCAGGACCCGAAAACAGGATAGAGTGCTCAAGTGGCACTCACAGGATATTTAAATGGTGGGAAATCAAAGAAAAGACACTAAGGATAGGAGTCGGGATAGAGCAGAGACTGAAACAGTGCTGTCAGCAGTCAGCAGGAAGTGACGCTGACAGTACCAGACGTGACGAATGAGAGAAAAAAGGCCATATCGCGGAGGACATCATTAATAAGACACTGAGGCAGGAGCATTGGTTAAACCAAAAGGCATGACTAAATACTCAAGATGTCCCAGAGGTGTGTTAAATCCAGTCTTTCATTCATCCTCCTCCTTTATTCTAACCAAGTGGTACCAATTGCCAGGTGGAGAGTTCTTGAGAAGATGCAGGTGTGGCTGGGAGAAGGTGACAACTTTCAGAGGTTTAAGGTTTCACCAATGAGAGAGGAAGTGTGAAGTGGGAGATCAGTAGAAACACTGCACTGCAAATGCAGATTGCAGTGCAGTGTTTGTAGGTGTTCTGAACCACAGAACACCAACATGATTTTGAGGTCATTAAATCTGAGCAAACGGTTTCAAAATCCAGAGGAAGCCAAGGCCTATGTGAAAAGGAAAATCCTGCTAGAGTCATCAAGAGTCTGAGTCAAGAGTCTGAGACTGATGAACTGTACCCTATCAGCCACATAAGCAACAGACGAAACCAATATAAAGAACACCTAACAGACCCAAGTTGTGTTGTCTGTTCTATTTTTTCCTCTTCTTTCTAAGTTAAACTGTCGACAGCAGATGCTTATTGCCTTGCTCTCCGCTTTGCTCCCTGCTATGCCTGCTTTTTTCACTGCTATATTTTCTTAACCCTATCTTAACCCTAACCCTCTTTTATGGAATCCTGATACGTACCTATATATCATCTGAAGCTTGAGGATTAAGCTAAACTAAGCTTAAGACATTTTTCAAAGTTTTTTACAGCTTTTTCACTACTGCACAAGCACGGCCTAACACCAGCTGACGCTTACAGTACAGTCAGTACAGTGGCTATAGCTGAAGCTAACCAGCAGCTGGATGTCACCCTTCACCACTGACGATTTCCACAAACTTCTGCAGAGGATCGCCTGGCCGGAATCCAACATCAACAGGTTAGAAGTAGATGTGGATTATGGACACTGTGAAGACGACACAACTCTCCCTCTTATCCAAAAGAGCGGAGAATGCTAACACACAACCGGTTAGCACTGATAAGCCTGCAAAGAAACAGGAGAGCTGTGATCTCTGCAGTAAATCCTCTCATGGAAGCTCTCCCTGGAACACCCTTGAGGAAAAGCCCAGGAGGAAATCTGTCCCTTGGAACATGGGTGGACAATTAACAGGCAGAACCACCCATCCAGAGATCTCTGATGCTACCGGCTGGCCAGCACTACCATCTTCCTCATCCTCATCTCCAATGCAGAGCAGGACACAGCCGTGGACTGCTGCTAAAGGGAAGGTCAGCAGCAAACATGCCGTACAACAAACTGTCAACAACAGGTTTTCTCCTCTACTGCAGGATTCTGCATCTCCCTGTGATGACCTGGAAAGTTTCTCATCACCACAGAGAAGGGTATTGTCCGAATGTTAATCTTAATGTTAACGACTGGGCCTCAAACTCTGATTGTGAGATGTGCCGCTGTCAGAGATCTGAGATTTATGTGCAGTGAAAACATGAAGATTCTCTGTTTTCCAAAGGACACGGTTCTGGAAATTACAGCAGGAAATGAAGTCAAGAACATCATCTTGCATATGATTGAATGATATTGTGAATCAGCAATTAGAAATGCTCAAACAGCATTTTGCTGATCTGTTGATCACAGGCAGGTCCCTGGAAGTGTTAATCAGTGGTCCATTTCCACCTGTCAGAAGAAGTGCTGAGAGATTCAGCAGATTGATGGCTCTGAGCACATGGCTTGCCACAGTATGTGATGCTCATTCCATGCATTTCTTGGACAATTTCAATTTCTTCTGGGACCACAGACATCTTTTCAAACAAGATGGACTCTTCCTAAATGGGTCAGGAAACTGCATGTGTCCAACATATCTTTCTGCCTGCGTCACCAATCTCTTCCCTTCACTAAGGACAAGAGGCAGAAGACGACGCACAACCCCCAGCTGAAGTGAAATCCAATCACAAGAGACGTCAGGGTGAACAGGAAGAGGATTCTCCACCTTCAAGAAGTGTCTGTGAGGATCACCAAAACCCCAGAGATCATCCACTGTGGGCATATTGTCACCCTCATCTCCCCTCTTCGAGTTCACTGACCAAATAGACATCACTCCAAATTATTCCCAGCAAAAGTCGGGGTGATTGGTAATAGAAGAAGAATGTTTACATTTCAAAGGAACAGGTTGATGTCAAATTGACATTCATTTCATGTCCTCAGCAGTCAGTCAATATAGTTACTGCTTCTAACACATCAAACCTAGCAGTACTGAATTTCAGGTCTTTATCAGGCAAATCATACTGTATACAGTATATTCTTAACTGAAACTTGGCTACACCAAGATAACAGTGTAGCAGTTCTTATTGAACCAGCACCTCCCAACTTCAGTTTCATAAGCGAAGCTAGAGTGGACAAGAAAGGGGGTGGAGTTGCCATTTTGTTTAATGAAATTTTCCAATGCAGGAAAGTGTCATATGGAGATTTCATCTCCTTTGAATATGTTGCTGTTCAGTTGAGAGCCTCCTGTCGTGCAATATTACCAACCATCTACAGATCCCCAAAATATTCTGTACTGTTTGTTGATGAGTTTTCCAAACTATTGTTTACTATCTGCATTGACTTTGACTCTGTGATTCTAGTAGGCCACTGTAACATTCATGTTGATAATGTGAAAGATGGATGTGCAAAAGAACTCTTGCATACTCTGGATATCTTTGGACTCTCTCAGCATGTAACAGATCCAACATACTGTATAAGACGGTGAAATGTACCAAAATCTGTCAGGTCCAGGTGCAGTTCTATCTGATCCGAAAAATTTGTCGTACATCTTTAATTCAGACAGCTCACCTATTTACAAACCTTCCAAATTTTCAATTTGGCCCATACAGCTTCATTTGAATGAGCCCCAAAAACGAGGTTTAAAAATGTTGTGCTTGCTGGTCTTTGGTTTGGTACTAAAAGAGCCCGTTATGTCAGTTCTTCTTAATCCTTTTGTTGACCAGGCCAAAACACTGGCATCCAAAGGTGTGTCATGAAAAAAAAAAGAAACCTGAATGAACAGCAAAATTGTCAGACTCTGCTGTGTGGATTCAAATGCAAGGCTGTTGTGGTGGAAATTTTTCATGCATCTAGGAACATTTGATTAATGCCAGTATTCATTCAGTGGTAGCTTGATCTCTGTGTGCTGCAGCCATCAAAGACTCAAGAACTTCACTGTGAAATCATTCCCTGCTCCTTAACATGTCCATTGTTATGCCTATGAAAGTGCCCTGCTCACAGTTCACCAGCTGCAAAGACTTGCTCAGCTCCTGACAATTTGTTCATTCTGGCCAAATGGTTTTCACACTAAGCGGTATGTTCCTGGAAGTCAGGATAATTTTCCCAGACATATGAAGAATTTTTCCACAACACCAGCAATGCCAAACACAACACAGGTCAATGGGTTCTTTGGTTGTGGCTTCTGTTTTCACCCTGCTACTCTTGTGGACAAACAGGTGAAGTACACCATCATTGCTGCAGAGTATCCTGAAAGAGAGATCAAAGAAATGTTGGCAGATATGGAGCAGGCAGTAGCACTGAACAGAAATGTCATTGGAGTGAAGGGACCTTCACCACTCTTAAACATGCCTTATTTTGATGTGGCCTGGGGATTTGTTCCAGATTACATGTATGATGTGTTACTTGGAGTCATTAGGCAGCTCACAGAACTTTTTCTGAGCAACAGTGATCAGCACTATTACATAGGGAGTCCCAATACAGTGAGGCTAATAGAGAACAGGATCAAGGAGATCACACCACCACACCTGATAACAGCACTCCCCAGACCACTTGCAGACTAGTACTGGAAGACCTCTGAGTGGCGTGCTTGGCTTTTGTTTGCTTGCCTGTCCTCAGTAGTGTTCTGCAGCCACGCTATTTGGAGCACCTAGGCCTACTGGTGTCAGCAGTATTCCTCCTTCTCAAAGAGAACATAACTTTGGAGGAAATAACAAATAACAAATAACAAAGCAGATGAGATGCTGTTTGCTATCAACTAAACCAGCATAGACCAGAATTATTTCCATGCTGGTCTATGCTGGTTTAGCTGGTGGCCATCAGCTAAACCAGCACCAAAACAGCACAAACGAGAATGGACCAGCATAGACCAGCATCCTCGATAACCAGCAGTGAAAGGATTATGTTCAACTAAACATGTCATCACTTGCCAGATTGGGCACGGGGCCGGACAAAACTACGGTGTCCGACATTGTTTTGGCCATTGAACACACCGACTCCACACTAATTTTAGTGACCTCCGTTCGGTGTAACCACAGGTCATTAGTGCCGACGTGGATTACAATTTTATTGCATATACACTTAGCCTTAGCCTTTCCTCCCTAATTCAGTTAGTTTTCATTAGTTCTTAGAGTAGGTTTGCTAGTTACTATTAGTTTTAGTAAGTATTGTGAAATACACTCACCGGCCACTTTATTAGGTACACCATGCTAGTAACGGGTTGGACCCCCTTTTGCCTTCAGAACTGCCTCAATTCTTCCTGGCATAGATTCAACAAGGTGCTGGAAGCATTCCTCAGAGAGTTTGGTCCATATTGACATGATGGCATCACACAGTTGGCGCAGATTTGTCGGCTGCACATCCATGATGCGAATCTCCCGTTCCACCACATCCCAAAGATGCTCTATTGGATTGAGATCTGGTGACTGTGGAGGCCATTTGAGTACAGTGAACTCATTGTCATGTTCAAGAAACCAGTCTGAGATGATTCCAGCTTTAAGACATGGCGCATTATCCTGCTGAAAGTAGCCATCAGAAGTTGGGTGCATTGTGGTCATAAAGGGATGGACATGGTCAGCAACAATACTCAGGTAGGCTGTGGCATTGCAACGATGCTCAATTGGTACCAAGGGGCCCAAAGAGTCCCAAGAAAATATTCCCCACACCATGACACCACCACCACCAGACTGAACCGTTGATACAAGGCAGGATGGATCCATGCTTTCATGTTGTTGACGCCAGATTCTGACCATACCATCCGAATGTCACAGCAGAAATCGAGACTCATCAGACCAGGCAACGTTTTTCCAATCTTCTATTGTCCAATTTCGATGAGCTTGTTCAAATTGTAGCCTCAGTTTCCTGTTCTTAGCTGAAAGTGGCACCCGGCGTGGTCTTCTGCTGCTGTAGCCCATCTGCCTCAAAGTTCGACGTACTGTGCGTTCAGAGATGCTCTTCTGCCTACCTTGGTTGTAAAGGGTGGCTGCCTGGTACAAATCAAAAGAGCCAACAGATGCTTGACCCTCGATCAAAACAATGTAAACCCATTCAGGAGACACATGTCATGTTGCTTGACAGCCAAGAGTCACAGGAAGTCAATCTACGAATAACATGGACAAACTCAAAAACCCAATACACTCAACAGGTGAAGAAATTTTTTTGACCAAACTCATAGATAAATTAAATTAACTTACAAAAATCCAGTCGTCTGCATTAGATCATATAAAATGATACAGTGAATGTTTTGAACACTTCTGGTAGTGTGGTAGATAACGCCTCAGCTTGATGCTGATGTACTTACCTCTTCTAAGGTAACTTAGCAATGCCTTCTATCCAACATTAGATCTTTTTTTTTATGAATCTGTTTATTGGTTTTTTAGATGTACAAAGTAAACATTACAATGTCATTGGTCAATGGAACAGTAATACTGAAAAAGAAAAGTAGCAAGTCGTAGACACATTTATACAGATCCAAGAACCAAAATAGAACAAATAGTTTAAGTAAAAATAATAAAAAGATAATAAAAAAATAAAAATTAAATAAAATAAAAAAAGACAATAAAAAAAATGAATAATAATAATGATAATAATAATGAGAAGGAGAGGAAGAAGAAGAAGAAGAAGAAGAAGAAGAAGAAGAAGAAGAGGAAGAGGGGGGGGCAATCAATCAGAAGGGAGAGACTGGAGAGAATGGAAGAATGTTATAAAGGGAAGCCACTTGTTGTAAAATTTCGAGAGTTCCCTCTCACCGAAAATCTTATCTTTTCTAGCTATAGAAAAGACATTGTATTGTTAAGCCACTGAGTACTGGAAGGACTTTTTGTTGACTTCCAGTTAAAAAGAATATGGCGTCTCGCCAGTAATGACGTGAAAGCTAAAATATCTAGTTGTACAGAGGTAAACCGATTGTGGTCTTCTGGGAGCCCAAATATAGCAACATGGGGAGAGATTTTGACAGTCATTAAGAATATTTTTGACATGGTGTCGAAGTAATTCTGCCAGTAACGAGAAAGGAATGAACAAGAGTAGAACATGTGAGTTAGGTTACAAAATGAAGTATGGCATTTATCACAAGTATCAGGGATGTTGGGATAGATTTGTGACAATCGAGTTTTTGAATAATGAACTCTAAACAATACTTTGAACTGTATGAGACGAACACAGGTTGAGCTGGTGTAAATTGTTTTAAGAGCAGTGTCCCACCAGTCATCATTCAACTGCAAACCCAGTTCCTGCTCCCAGGCAGCCTTGACTTTAGTAAGTGGAGAGGAATCAAAGGACTGGATTACATTATAAACTTTAGAGATGAGTGACTTCTGAAGTGGGTCATGACCTAAAAGCTCCTCCCATTTTAGACTTGGTGGCAGTGAGGGAAAAGCTGGAAACAAAGCATTAGCACAGTGTCTAATTTGAAAATAACGAAAAAGATGAGAAGATGGGAGTTGAAATTCACTTGAAAGATCTGTAAAGCTGCGAAAAATGCCATCCTTATAAAGGTCATTAAAGCATTTCAGGCCTTTATTGTGCCACGCAAAAAAGGTTGAATCTGTGAATGCAGGTTGAAATAAATGATTATTCAATGAAGGAGCTAAAATGGATGTTGACTTGAATTTAAAGTGCGTCCTAAATTGGTACCATATTTTGAGTGTAGAATGAGCCACTTGATTATTTGTGAAGCCAGAGAGGTTGGATGGGATAGAGGAGGTAAGTAAAGCAGGAAGGGAGGATGAAACACATGACTTCGCCTCTAAATGACACCAATGCAGATCAACTGCTTTAAACCAAAATGAGATCTTGGAGAGATGTGCTGCCCAATAATACAATTGAAAATTTGGAAGTGATAATCCACCACTGAATTTACATTTCTGAAGTATGGATTTAGGGATTCTGGGTGCCTTACCGCACCATAGAAAATGGGAAATGGTTTGATCGATTGTTTTAAAGAACTGTTTAGGTAGAAAAAGCGGAAGACAGTTAAATAAAAATTTGGGCAAAATGTTCATTTTAATGGCGTTAATTCTTCCGATCAATGAAAGAGGTAGGCTTCCCAATCTTTGAAGATCGGATTTTGTTTTAGACATCAAAGGTAGAAAATTAGCGGAAAAAAGAGAGTTAAGTGTTCTAGTTACATTAATCCCCAGATACCAAAAGCCAGATGGACTCAACTTAAAAGGGGTGTCAGACTGTTTGAGCTGTAATGCTGAGGCATTGACAGGGTAACATTCAGTTTTAGCAATATTTACTTTATAGCCTGAGAATGACCCAAATTTCTGAAAAGTAGATAGGATTGTTGGAATAGAGAGGACAGGATCTGAGACATACAACAATAAGTCATCAGCATAAAGAGACAACTGGAATTCTGTGCCCAATCGTGAAATCCCAGTAAAGATAGTCGAGGACCTCAGAAAGATGGACAAGGGCTCAATAGCAAGTGCAAACAATAGGGGAGATAAAGGACATCCCTGTCTGGTGCCACGTGAAAGAGTGAAAAAACTGGATTGGATGTTGTTGGTGGATACACTAGCCTGTGGAGATGTGTAGAGGAGACGAATCCAAGAAATTAAGGTGTTTCCAAGCCCAAATTTTCCTAAAACTGTGAATAAATAGTCCCATTCAACCCTGTCAAATGCTTTCTCGGCATCGACTGAGATCACTACTTCAGGTGTTGCGGTGGTAGTTTTAGAATAAATAATATTGAAGAGAGTGCGGACATTAAAGAACAGCTGCCGCCCTTTGACGAATCCAGTTTGTTCAGGAGAAACAATAGTTGGTAAAGAGGAGGCTTATGGAGGCTTGTCTTAAAGTGGAGGGAAGAATGTCATTTTGTAGCGATTCCATTTATACAGCAAGGAGTAATGGAGACAACTTATCCTGAAATCTTTTAAAAAACTCAACTGTAAATCCATCAGACCGGGAGCTTTGTTGTTTTGCATGCTTCGTATGGCAAGAGTGATTTCTTCTACAGTCAACGGTGAATCAAGATCTTTGGCTGAATCTGAATTTATTACTGGAAAATTGAGGGCATCTAGAAAGAGGTCATTTCAGAGGTATCAGGTGAAGATAGAGAGGAGTAAAATGAATGAAAAACAGAGTTAATGGTGGTGGGATCTCTGTGCAGTGTGCCCGAAGAATCTTTTATCTGGGGAATCATACGTGAGGCAGCCTGGCGACGTAGCTGATGAGCCAGAAGCCGGCTTGCCTTATCACCATGTTCATAATAAGTGGCGCGTGATCTTAAGAGAAGTCGCTCCGCGTCATTGGCGGTTATTAAATTCAGTCTGCAATTCAACACGCTGTTTAAGTAAACTGGAAGAGGAACAGGTAGCAAGTTGTTGGTCTAATTTAGCAATATTAGTAGAAAGTTCTTGCAATTTAGCTATTTAGCCAATTTAGCCATTTTTTGACATAAAATCGGAAAGTGATTTGGACATTAATGATGGGGTAAGTGTACGTGGGTTAGAGCGATCTAGGTTGGGATCAATTACACAATTCATGTCTCCTCCAAATATAACAAGATTGCTATTCAAAGAGGGAAGAGACTCAAAAAGCTTATTCATAAAATGCAGGTCGTCAAAATTGGGGGCATATGTGTTAACTAATAAAACAGGAACATGAAATAATGTACCTGCAACAATTAAATATCTGCCATTTTTGTCTGAGACAACCTTAGAAGCTGAAAACTGAATTGACCTCCCAATCAAAATAGCAACCCCCCTGGCCTTAGAATTGAAGTTTGAATGAAACACTTCAGAAACCCAAGGACATTTAAGCCTGACCTGATCCTTGATGCGCATGTGGGTTTCCTGTAGAAAGACTAGATCAGCGTTAAGACGTTTCAAATGTGTAAAAATCCTGGATCTCTTAATTGGACTCCCCATACCTTTAATATTCCAGCTCAAAAATCTCACAGAAGACCCAGTATATGAAGTATCAGAAGTACTAGGATTATGGGTAATTTTTTAATATTTAGAGATAGAAATAGATTGAATGTGCCCCCCATAGGAGAAAGGGAGAAGAGGGAAGAAGGGAGAGGAAAAACAAAAAAGGAGGGAGAGAAGAAGAGAAAGAAAAACAAACAAAAAAAACAACGTGTAAAACACCCCCACCCATCCATCCCCACCACCCCCACCCTCTTAATGCACTTACTACGTCCCCATCACCAAATGATGGGGAACCCAGTGCTACCTCCACAAGGTGTTGAGTCCCAAGAGGAAACACTAACAGTGTTTACCAATAGTTATGTCAGGCTTCGGTTTGAGCTCCCGCAAGCCTAGCAACATTTAGCAACAAGGCACTAAAGTCCAAGTTAAACTGAGAACCACATCAATCAAAAGGAAAAATAAAAAAAAGAAAAAATATGAGATATAATAAGAGAACTAGCACAACTCGCACGAGTGTTGAATACACTACTAATATAAAGAAACAATCATAAAGAGTCACAATAACAATGTTGTATGTCCCTTACGCGTTCATCGACCTGATGAAAGAGCTGGCCTCTTCTGGCGATTTAAACTCCCTCTCCACGCCGTTGTGTGTAACCCGGAGGCGCGCTGGGTTAAGCAGACCAAAACGTATCCCAGGCATTTTGCGGAGCTGGCGCCGGACATCGTTAAAGGCTGCTCGGGCACGAGCCGTCTTTGTGGTCGGGGAAGATAGAGAAGCTCGTGTCTCCAAACTTGATCCGCTGTTGAGCCCTGGCTCGGCGTAATATGTCCACACAGTCCGTATGATAGTGCAGACGGGAAATTGTGGGACGGGGTCGTTCAACTGGTTTCGGCTTTGGCTGAAGAGTACGGTGAGCACGGTCCACAAGCGGTTCCTTCTCAAGCTTAAGCACCTCCTTGAGCAGAGAGGAAATGGCCGTGGCAGTGGAAGAGGTGGAAAAATCCCCAGGTATTCCCACGAGCCGTATGTTGTTGCGCCGAGATCTCGCCTCCAAGTCGTCACATTTATTGTCCAATCTTGTCACTTCATCTGACAGATGCTTCACTTTAGCCTGTTAGGTGGAGATATCATCAGTGCAGGAGGATAGCGCAGTTTCCATCTCGCTTACGGTGCTCTTCAAGGTGTGCACATCAGACTGGATATTTGCGATTCTGTCAGATAACTCCGACTTCACCGTCTGTAGTTCAGTCTTGATGCTGGACAGATTCTCGGATAAGGCAGCTTGAAGCTCGGTTTTGAAAATAGCCGCCATTTCAGTGCAGAGCGACGAAAGCAATTCGGCCTTAAAATCAGGGTGACGAGAGCTGCTAGCGGCTTCGCTGGGGGCGGGGGGGAGGGCTACTTCGAGGCGGGGATGGTGCGGCTGGAGTAGGCCGCGAAGGCTGTGAAAGTAGTTTCGATTGTTTTGGAGGCATTTTCGACGACAAAAGATCGGAGTGCAGTCGAGATTTTAGTAACTCTAAAAAAACACATAAAAATAAACAAAAACAAAAAATGCAGAAAGTGTGCCTAAAATTGAAATTTAAGAGGGTTGTTGCGGGAGCTCAGGGAGGCACGTCCTACTCCATTCGCGGCTAGACCGGAAGTCCCCCAACATTAGATCTTAGGCAAAAGAACTGGCACAGTATGGGGCACTGGGAATTCAGGGAAACGCCTTATGGGATACACTTTAACAATAACAGCTTTTTATCAGCTGACCAAACACATCAAAGATGTCTACTGTGTGTGTATGTGAGAAAGTGTGTGTGTGTGTGAGTGTGTAGGTGTATATGTGTGTGTGTGACAAAGACAGCTACTTCAGTCAAGCAACAATTTCTTGTTGATCTTGAGAAAAACAAGGTGCTCCTGGTGTGGTTGCTCTGTTCCTCAGGCCAGATGTCAGCAGTCCACACACTGAGAAGATGCGCTCCACAAAGGCTTGTTAGGCAGGGGCACCAACAAGATCTAGTGCCACAGGGGCAAGTTTTGGATATACAGCCTCTCTTGATCTCCAGAACTGCAACAGTGTCTCATTAAACACACCCTGTTTGCAATGGCATTATCCTGAGAAGGAGTTGCTGGATTGTCCTGAGCCGCCAGGTTCTGCACTGTAGTAGCTTTTCCAAGTTTTTCCCTTCCTTTCTTGGATGGCCACTACTGGTGGCCAAGTAGGATTTGTCCCAACACGTGCAAAAAGATGAGTAAAGGTTTGTGGTCCATTTGTCCAAAAGAAAGATGTTTATTATAACAATTGTAGTCTTCAGAGCCAAAACAAGGGAGAAACAAAAAATAAAAGCAAAATACAAAAAACGATCTTTGAATCTTTATAAATTAATCCACAAAATCAAAGAACTATTTGCCCTCTTAGCCACACTCAAATGCTGCGGCCTTTGCCTTTTTAAGGCCTTCCCCCTAGGCTCTGCAGCTTTACAACCTGGACGTGTCCTCTGGCATCAGGCCTTGCTTCTATGATTCTTCCCAATTGCCATGAACATGAAGGAGCAGTATTATCTGCCATCAGAATGATGTCACGTGGGATGAAGTTCTGTCTCGACCATTTCTGTCTTTCTTGAAGGAGAGGGAGGTATTCCAGAAGCCACCTCTTCCAGAATAGCTCCGCTATATACTGGACCTGTCTCCAGCATTTCTTGAGGTACAGATATGACCTTGAAAAGACTCCAGGGGGCAGAATAGGGTTAGTTCGGAGCAAGAGAATATGATTGGGTGTTAGGGCTTCTAGATCTTGTGGGTCCCCAGATACCTTTGTAATGGGACGGCTGTTAAGTATTGCCTCAACTTCACAGAATACAGTGTTTAGGCCTTCATCATCTAATGTCTGTTGCTTTAAGACTGAACATAAGACATGTCGTACCATTCTGATGAGGCGCTTCCAGAACCCACCATGGTGAGAGGCTGTGGGGGTTTCTTTTTGCTCTGATTCATCGTTGGTTGAAGACAGCAGATTGCATGGATTGTGTGTCCACTTTCACAAACATGTCTTGATTCAAATCATTATCAGAGCCTTTTTTTAATATATATAATTATTTTTATTTTAATGAGTGACAGTATAGACTGTAGAGGGAGAAGGGGTATACAGGAAAGAGGGGGAAGGAAGGAGAGCGAAGAAGAGGGAGAGATCAGAGACAAAAGGAGACAAAAGACACAAGAGAAACAAACAATTGCAGATAAAGATGGCAACGCAACAGAAATGGCAACAGCATCAGCAGGGGCATCTGCAGTCACGCTGGGCAACAGCTGAGTTCCCTTAATCACAACAGCAGTGGGAGCGAGAGCAACAGAGACTGCCGTTCCCATTCTTACCGCCGCCTGTCCCTGCACTGGGTTGGCGGCGACGTCTCAGCTGCTGCGGAGAGGAGATGGGGAGAGAGAGGGACAGCAGCAACAGACAGCAACAGACAGCAACAAGTGACAGCCATAAGGCGCGGCAGCTCAGTAGCTTAGGTCCGCTACCCCCAGCAGCACACCGGGGTCCCATAATCCAGCACAACCATCGCACGCCCGCCTGCCCCCCTTCAGCATGTCATGCACCCGACGGGGTTCAAAGTCTGCAAGCTGTGAGTGGCTACTGGTCCAATTTGTCCACTGCTCAGATACGGTGTTGGGAATAGGCATATCCCATCCAAAACTCTGTCATAACAATTCCTGCAACAACAGTTGAGGTGAGTGGAGACAGAAACCCTAGCGGGTCGTAAATAGAGCTTACCATGGAAAGGATGCCCCTTCTAGTATGTGCACGTTTACTGATGGTAATATTGAATTTAAAGGCATCGCTTTGGACACACCACTGAAGTCCTAAAGCTCGTTCCATGGACAGTTGATCTTTGTTCAAGTCTAACTCCTTTACCTCTTTAGCTCTGTCCTCTGGAACAGCTGCAAGTACAGCTCGGCTATTGCTGACCCACTTTGACAAATGGAATTGTCCTTGGTGACATACTGCAGTCAGGCTTGACATTAGTTTCACGGCTTCTGGCTCCTGTGGGTACAGATTTCATCCACATAAAAGTTCTCCATAATTGTGCTTGTTACCTCTGGACTGAAGTTCCTTGCATTGTCTTGAGCAGTCTTTAGGAGCGCAAAATTAGCAATGCTTAGTGATGAAATTCTACAGGAGCATCACATTTAGCCAGAAATGTGTGGCCACACTTCCTTGTGGCCACCACAAAAAACGCAGGAAATCGGTGTGATCTCTAGTCACCTTGACCTGATGGAACATTGCCTGGATATCAGCCATCACTGCTATCGGCTCTTGCCTAAATCTTGTAAGCACTCCCAACAGTGTGTTTGTCAAATTTGGGCCCTGGAGTAATTCAGAGTTCAGGGATGTTCCCTGAAACATCGTACTACAATCAAATACTACTCTGATTGTTTTCTTTCTGGGATGGTACACCTCATGAAAGACCATTCCTCCATCTGTTCCTGGCTTCAGACTCATAACGCCTGAGCTCCTGGGTGCATGTGGGTCCTTGCTTCAGTCCGCATTACAATACAATCTGGCCATGTCAGACCCAGCACACGGCTCACCTCCTTCAGCAATGGAGAGGCTTGGAGAGGTGGAGCAGAGACTAGCAGAGGTAACACAGCAGATACAGACTCTGGTGGCTCATCTGTGTCTTCCGGTGGCAGTGCTTGCTCCAGCTCCAGCACCGGAGGTTGCTCCGGCTGTTCCTGTACTCAAAGTCCCTGAGCCAAAGCTGGAAGGTCCAGAGTGATTCAGTGGAAATCGGGAGTCAGTGAGTCCTTTCCTCACAAACTGCTCTCTGCTATTCAGTCTCCAGCCCCGTACGTTTGCCTCGGAGCTCACCAAGGTGGCTTATGTCATTTAACACCTTTCTGGGAGGGCGTGTCTCTGGGGCACCCCGAGTGGGACCGGCAGTCTCTAGCCTGCGCCTCGTTTTCTGCCTTCTCCGCGGAGCTTCGAAAAGTTTTTGGATTTCAGCATGGTGGTTCTGTATTCCCAAGCGGACTGCAAACAACCCGGCAGGGTTCCCGCACTGTAGCGGACTACTCCATAGACTTCCGGACTTGTGCGAATCTGAGTGAGTGGTCGGGAGCAGCCCTGTGGGAGGTTTATCTCAATTAATTAGCAGACTATGTAAAAGACGAACTTGTTTCCCATGACATTTCCACCACTCTGGACAGACTGATAGAGTTAACTGTCCGCATAGACTCCCTTATCCAGGCTCGCAGACATACTAAACGTTCTGTGAGTAAAAGCTCAGTAGTTCCCTGCCGTCACCACTGAGGCGCTTCAGGTGTTTCCGAACCGGAGTTCAGGTCTACTCTGATGTCAAAGCAGAGGGACTGCTGTCACCGTTCCGGATTATGTATGTATTGTGGAGGATCCGGACATTTTATAGCTCAGTGTCCAGTAAGGCAGAGCTCATCGGCAGTAAGGGAGGTTCTGGTGAGTTCAACAGTTGCAGATCCTTTCCAGTGTCTTCTTTTCCAGGGTTGACTTCTTCTGCTTGATGGTCCACAGACTTTGGCTTTGTTTATTGACTCCGGGGCCGATGCCAGCATCATGGAGGAGGAGCTGGCTCTGCAGTTTGGATTAAAGAGGGAGGTTTTGCCTCGTCCTTTAACTGTTCGGGCTCTGGATGGCCATATTCTGGGAACTATTACCCACCGGATTTCTACGACTCCACAATCCTCCACCCAGGGGGCAGTGTTTCACCGGTACCACTTCCTGACCTTAAAGGTGTTCCTTTGGAATACAAGAATTTCTTTCAAGTGTATAGCAAGCCAAGGCCACATCTGTACCTCCGCCCTGTCCTTATGGTTGCGCCATTGATCTTCGATCGGGGACCTCACCTCCCATGGGGTGACTGTATTCATTGTCAGAACCCGAACGCGTTGCTATGGAGTATATTAATGACTCTCTGGCGTCTGGAATTATCCGACCATCATCATCTCCAGCAGGGGCAGGATTATTTTTTGTTAAAAAGAAAGACGGTTCACTGAGACCCTGTCTTGATTATCGGGGTCTAAACGCCATCACCATCAAGAACAGATATCTGCTTCCTTTACTGTCTTCTGCTTTTGAACTTCTCCAAGGGGCCACAATTTTCTCCAAACTGGATCTCCGTAACGCCTACCAGGGATGAGTGGAAGACAACATTCAATACACCTTCTGGACATTACAAGTACCTTGTCATGCCTTTCGGACTGACCAATGCTCCTGCTGTTTTTCAGGCCTTCATCGACGATGTCCTTCGGGATATGTTGAATCGTTTTGTTTTCGTCTATTTGGACAATATTTTGATTTTTTCTCGTTCGCATGAGGAACGAGATCATCATGTGGGGGAAATTCTGTCTCAATGTTCTAGTATGGATAACAAGTTACACCCCTGTGCCTTTTTCTCATGACGCCTTACTCCTGCTGAGAGTAATTATGACATTGGTAACAGAGAGTTGCTTGCGGTTAAACTGGCCTTAGCAATGTGAAACCTGATGCCTTGTCTCGTCTGTTCCCAGAGTCGAAGGAGAATCCTGAACAATCGGTACCCATCATTCCGAGTCCTCTCATCGTTGCCTCCCGTACGTGAGAGTTTGAGGAGAAGCTTCGTCAAGCCATGGAGGGACAGCCAAACCCCAGTTCGTGTCCAGTTGACCGGTTGTGCGTGCCAGCATCTTTGCGATCTGAGGTAATGAGATGGGCACACACTTCCAAGATATTCAGTGACCCAGGGGCTGAACGAACCATTCAAGTCCTCCATCAACGGTTTTGGTGGCCTTCTCTCAGGATGTCAGAGCTTTTATCCAGGCTTGCACCACTTGTGCTCAGAACAAGTCTTCTCATAAGCCTCCAGCTGGGCTCCTGCATCCTCTCCCTGTTCCGCACCGCCCCTGGTGTCACATCTCTGTGGACTTTGTTTCTGGGTTACCGCCCTGAGAGGGTAACACTGTAGTCATGACAGTTGTTGACCGATTTAGCAAGTTTTGCCTTTTTGTCCCTTTAACAAAGCTCCCATCTGCCAAGGAGACTGTCTTCCATCTCCATGGTCTTCTTGTGGACATTGTCTCTGGCCGTGGTCCCCAATTCTCGTCAGCATTTTGGAGGGAGTTTTGCAAGTTGCTGGGAGCATCAGCCAGCCTTACCTCAGGCTTCCATCCACAATCAAATTGGTCAGATGGAGAGGATAAACCAGGAAACTGCCTTGCATTGTCTGTCAGGCAAGAAACCATCTTCTTGGTCCTCCCAGTTGCTTTGGGTTGAGTATGCCCACAACTCTCTGCTCTGTTCTTCCACCGGTCTCTCTCCATTCCAGTGTGTGTATGGTTACCAGCCTCCTTTGTTTCCTGCTCAGGAGAGAGAGGCATCCTGTCCCTCTGTCCGGGCCTTCATTAAGCATTGCTGCAGAACCTGGACTAAAGCTTGATCTACTCTTCTCCGGGTTGGTGCTCGCTACTCTGCTGCTGCTGATTGCAGACGTTCCTCTGCGCCAGAGTATCAGGTGGGACAGCGAGTCTGGTTATATACAAGAGACCTTCCCCTGAAGGTGGAATCAAAGAAACTCGCTCCCAAGTTCATCTGTCCTTTTCCCATCCAACGCGTCAACTCTGCCGCTGTTTGACTGAAGCTCCCTCGCACTCTGAGGGTGCATCCCACGTTCCATGTGTCCCGGATAAAGCCTGTGGTTACGTGTTCCTTGACTTCAAACGAACCCCCACCGCCACCTCCTCGAAGGTCAAGGACCTCGAAGGAGGTGGTCAAGTGTTTACTGTCTGGCGGTTGATTCGTTCTCGTTATAGAGGGAGAAGAGTCCAGTATTTAGTGGACTGGGAGGGATATGGGCCTGAGGAGAGATCATGAGTTCCTGCCCGTCACATTCTGGACCCTGACTGAGTGACCCAGGTCCATCAGTCGCACCCTGATTAACCTGGTGGAGTGGGAAGCACCAGGGTCATTCAGAGGGAATGGTGCAGGCCCAATCTTCAGCACCGTCAAGATGTCAGGGGACATCCCTTGGGGTGGGGGTACTGTCACAATCTTGTTTCCTCTTGATGCCTTTTTTGGTTTACTTTGGTCTACTCTCCACCTCCACTTCACACATTTTTCATTCCAGCACTCACCTTGTCTCTGATTTCCCGTATCTGACCTCCCGTCTTTGTCACCAACCCAGATGAACCGGACCGCCCTTTGATCTCGATCTCCTGTCTGCTCCCCGGTTCCTTGACCAGCTTCAGGCTCCTCCACCACGTTCTCTGTCCCGGCTCTGGTACTCGATCCGCCTTCCGTCCCTCGACCACGAGCAGTAATCCTCCTGATGAAGTGACCTGCCCTCCGTCCCTCAACTCTGTGTGGCAGCCGCCACAATGTGTGGGCTCCTCCCAGCCTTGGCAACCATTCCTCCATCTGTTCCCGGCTTCAGGCTCACAATGCCTGACTCCCAGTCTCTCTAATAAATTCCCTGCTAATGTAGATGTGAGCTCCTGTGTTGCATTTGGGTCCTTGCTACAGTCCACGTTACACTTGTTCCTTTTCCATGTTAGACCTCTATACTGTATATCCAGAAAACTACAAATCTGGTGGTTTGGCAATTCCTCACATTTGCCATCTTAAATGAACATTGAGTCATTGAGAGACAGTTTTATCAAATTTGTTTGCACATACTTGTACATACAGGAAGAAGCCATGTCTATATTTTCCATGTTTCTTGAGAGAGTGAACCAAGAATGTAACAGTGAACACTGGAAGGGACCCAGGTGCTAATTGATCTGTTAGTGGTCAATCTCTTGCAGAAGAACCACTCATAACTGGGCTGCATGTGGCCTTAAAAACAGAGAGATTTTTGTGGAGCATTTCTCTCATACTCAGTGTTCTGTGTGTGCTGATGTCCAGTTGTATGCTGAAATTCATGTTTCTTATTCTGATTTTATAAAAAACCAAAGTGTATCAACAGAATTTTCTTCCAATGTAAAAACCCAGGAAGGGAATATCACAGAATGAAAATCCAACAGTGCTCACCATGTGCTTAGAGAGCTCTGACTTCCAGTGTTTCAAGGACTGGTCAATGATATTCACCTGATGCCTGTCATATACTGACTGTCATATATTATGTAAACGTATTGCTGCCACACAGAAAAAAAAGTTGCTCAGCATGACATAATTACATGAAAAGTTTCATGTCATAATGTGGTCATTTCACGCTATTTCGTGATATTTTCACGTTATAACATGAAAACTATCACGTTATTTTGTGATGTTTTCACGAAATAACGTGAAAGATAATAGATTCAGGTCATTCTCCATCTCTCCCACTGTGAGCCGGCATGTGTTCCAGTGAGGTTGCACATCGCCGTGGCTTATAATGTACATTAGGATGACCTCCGTGTGGCACTGTGGTGCGGTAATTCTGTGACACGTCACGAGAGGAAGACAGGGGCAGACTCCAACATGGCGGCACCCGTGTAACCGGCATGAAAAGTTTATAAACGCGGTCCAAAAACGCGCATCACCCCTGCAAAACTACGATCCAGAGACCTCAAAATTGAAGCCCCAGCTTCTGATTCACCGGGCGACGATAGCCTGGGAAGTCTCGGGGCATACATCGACCGGTGTTTTGAACAGCTGGGGCAGATCGCACCGGTGGAAGAAATCGGAGCTCTAGGACACTATATAGACCAGTGTTTCAACAAAACTGAGGAAGACTAAGACACCAGCCCCAAGCCCCAAGCGGACCCGGGGGGAGGACTCACCCGGATCCTCGACACCCGGGAATGACTCCGTAGATGTCCTCCTGTCCATACACGAGAAGCTGGACAGCCTCGAGTCAATCTTGTGGAAATCCTCCACAAGGAATTTCAAGCACTGTGGGAGTCGCAGGAGTTCAGCCAGCAACAAGTTGTGGAACTTGCCGTAGAAAACAATCGCTCCATGAGACGGTGGACTGACTTGCCATGGAGATGACCCAGATCAGCAAGGACAATAGAGCTGTGAAGGAGACCATCCTGGATCTGCAGGCCGGAGCAGACCTTGTGTTCTCCGGGATCCCAGAGCGCCCTGATGAAGACCCGGAGATGATTGTGAAGGAGTTCCTCCAGCAACAGCTCAAGATCCCGATGCGCAGCATGGAAACTAAAGTTTCACCGGGTGCATCGCCTTGGAGGGAGGAAGCCTGACAGCCGCCGTCCCGGCCCCATCGTAGCCAAGTTCGAGCGCTTCAAAGAGAAGGAGCAGGTGCGGCGCAAAGGCTGCGAGCTTTGGGGGACTGACTTCGGGCTGAATGACCAGTTCCCGCGGGAGATTCTGGATCGGCACCGGGTCCTGTTCCCGATCAGGAAAAGACTCATTGAAGCTGGATCTCAAGCTGTTATCGCAGTGGACAAGTGACTCCAAGTGACAAGTGACTGTGACTCCAACCCCTGGTTATTCTGATCAACCCTCAATTCCCATCAGACCACAGGTAAGGTAATTTATTTACTCTGCCGCCTCACCTCCCTAGCTGCAGTCCACTGCAGACCGCCGCCAGGTATGTGGTCTGCTCCGCTTCCCTCTCTCCCACCTCTTCTCCACCTATTATGTTACCCTCTCTTCTCTTTCCATTTCCTCTTTCTCACTTTTCTCTCTATATCCTCTATGTTTTTTCTTTCATTCACCTATCTCCTTACTGTCCTTACTGTATCCTCTGTTCCCCCTCTATTTCTTTTATCTCTTTACTGTCCTCATTTTCTAATCTCCATCCCTCATGTTCTGTGTCTTTCTCACTTTGTATCCAGCAGTCAGCTGAATATGTCAATAAAATATGCATAGGCTTACAAAAGCGGCCACGCAGGCAGGCATCCACCGCAATATCTGCAGGCACATCCACCCAATATCAAAATGCTCACTCACTCCCTTACACCACTCATCTTCTAGCACTAACAACTAACAAACAAATCTAAGCATGAACACTCTCAGGTTTGTCACTTGGAACGTTCGCGGAATTGGCCATTTTGATCAGCAGGAAAGTGCATTTCTCTCTTCTAAATACTATTGTAGATCCAGAAGTGAGATTTATTATAATTAACATATCAATCTGCAATATAAACCACTGCATTGCCAGTATTTATGGCCCCAATGTTGATGACCCCTCCTTCTTCCACACCTTCCTCACTTCACTCTCATCACACACAGACTCGAACCTTATAGTAGGAGGGGACTTCAACATTATATTGAACCCTGACCAAGATAGGCTTAGCCCCTCAGGCAACCTCAGAATCTGCCACTCAGCCAATACACTGACACAATCCATGAGCGATTTTGGCCTCTGCGATGCGTGGCGCGCTCATCACCCTACCAACCGAGAATATACATTTTTCTCCCCAGTCCACCCCTCCTACTCACGCCTGGACTTCTTTCGAACCGATAACTCAATTCTGAAGGATATCTCTGACAGAACCACTCCATTACCATTAGTGACCATGCACCAGTCTCTCTGCACTTTACTAACAGAACACTCAAACCACCAATGAGGAACTGGACATTTAATACATCATTAGTGAAAGACAAGGAGTTCATCGAATAGGGACAGGAGTTCATCGAATAGGGACAGCATTTCTAGAATTTAACGACCTGCCAGGAGTCTCACCCTGTACCCTTTGATAGGCAGCAAAAGCAGTTATGTGTGGCTAAATAATATCCTACTCATCACATAAGAAGAAAAAAAAATCAGGCTCAAGAAACAGATGTGCAGCAAAAAATTACTACATTAGAATCGGCTGCCTCCCAAGAGGAACATATTCTAAGAGACATAAACAAGATTAAGCTTGAACTTTCTAAACTTGGTGAGGATCGACTCCAATTCCAACTGCAGAGGCTACACTGGACGAACTTCGAACTCAATAATAAATCAAACAAGTTTCTAGCAAATCAGCTTAAACGTAATAAAGAGTAAACAACAATCAACAGCATCAGAAACTCAGCAGGGATAACAACTCACTCCCCTGAAGAAATTAATAACACCTTCAGGGACTTTTATAAGAACTTGTATTCCTCTCAAATAGACCCACCAACTGATGCTATAGAGGACTTTCTAGATACTGTAGACCTTCCTACACTCAATATAGAACAGATCTCCACTCTGGAACTGCCCATATCGCTGCAGGAACTCTATGAAGCGTTTTGTAAGATGCCTAATAATAAAGCACCAGGACCGGATGGCTTCCCGGCAGAATTCTACAAAGAGTTATGGCCAACTCTCGCACCTACCGTCTTTAGGACTGTACTGGACATAAAAGAAAAAGGCGCATTACCCGCCAGCATGAACTCGGCAAATATCAACCTCCTCCTATAGGCAGACAACGATCTCCTGTTGCCGTCAAGCTATCGCCCCATCTCGCTCATTAATGCTGATCTTAAACTGATCTGCAAGATCTTAGCCATCAGACTTGAAAAGATAACTCCCCACATAATACATACAGATCAGACTGTCTTTTTCAAGGGCAGACAGTCATCAAACAATACTCGCAGACTCTTTAACTTAATGGATTATTCAAATACCCATAACCTGAACTCAATAATAGTCTCCTTAGATGCATAAAAGGCTTTCGATAGAGTTAACTGGAAGTGCCTTCTGTCCACAATGAATAAATTCAAATTTGGGCACTCCTTTATATCTTGGATAAAAATCCTATACAACTCACTCAGCGCCGCTGTAAGGACAAATGATCAGACCTCCGCGAGGTTCATCCTGCAGAGGGAACAAGACAAGGCTGTCCACTCTTTCCGTCGTTGTTCGCCATTTTCATAGAAACGCTGGCTGTGGCCATCCGACAAGGTATAAATATCAAAGGGTTTCAGACAGCAACCCTTGACCATAAAATAAGTCTCTATGCTTATGATGTATTACTTTTCCTCCAGAACCCACAGTCCTCCCTCTATGAGTCAATCAAGCTCATAGATAAATTCTCAGTCATATCAGACTACTCCGTAAACCAAATCTGTTGTCCTCTCACTAAAAAATAATTTTCACAACACTCTTTCCATACCACTGCAGACGGGGAATATCAAATATCTGGGTGTCAACATCTCCAACAGGCTGTCAGAACTCTCACAGATGAATTATGTCCCACTGCTGAAGAGTATTGAGGATGATCTGACACGGTGGGTAAACCTCCCTGTTTCACTAATGGGGAGAACAGCCACAATAAAAATGATGGTCCTTCCCAAAGTGAATTACCTGTTTTCCATGACTCCAACGCCCTCTGCATGGTTCAAATCTCTGAACTCAAGCATTACAAAGATTTGTGGGGGAAGAAAACGTCCCGGATTAGTTTTAAGACATTACAAAAACCCAGAGAACTTGGTGGGTTAGACATGTCAAATTTCCACCACTGTGTCCTAGCCAATAGACTGCAGTATATCATAAAATGGATCACACATGACCCATTGGATCAGGCCTGGCTGGATATTGAACAAATGTACTGCAGAAATATCCAAATATCTGACTTACCATTCATCAGTAACACTCTTAAACGACACAGGTGCATGGAAAACCACAACATAGTCGTCTCCCTGACAGCCTGGTGGGAATTCCTCAATTTTACAGGGTGTTCACTTACTCCATGCAGTCTCACACCCATCTGGAACAACCCGGACATCCCTCAGGTTTCAAAACTACTGAACTGCTCCTCATGGAAGTTAAAGGGGATAACACATCTGTCAGACATCATTAAAGACAGGAACTTCACCCCATTCCATGACCTAGTGACGGAATATGGCATCAACAAAAATAGTTTTCTGGAATATTTACAACTGAAATCTATAATTCAGACTGAATTAAAAATCAGACCCACACATGTGGATTTAAGTATCTCCCCGGGAGTGGAAAACTTTCTTAACTTATCCCCCCGAAAGCTATTATCCAAAATATATACTCTGTTAACAAAGACTGACTGCTCAATCGCCCTGCCCTCCTCCAAATGGGAGGCAGACATGGCCCTTACTCCAAACCATGAATTCTGGAAACAGATTTGCCTTAACACCTTCAAAGTGACTCAACCAAATCTGCAGCACATTTAATATAAATTCCTCCATAGAACACACTACACAGGGCGGTCTGGTGCACGTGTTGGGGTTGGTGTTGTCCGGGCTGGTGGGCCCTGGCTATGCTCATGCCCGGGTGGTGGTGGCACTGGCCCTCTCACGGGCAGTCCCACTGAGCCTGGGGCTGGGGGTGGGAGATAGGGAGTGGTGCTCAGGCTCCCCTGTCCGTGCCCTCTGCTCCCGGGATACCTGGGTCTGGATGGGTGGGTGGGGCTTGCGGGGCCAGGTGATTAGGGGCGGACCAGGGGTGGGGTCTAGTGGCGGTTTCTGGGGCTAAGGTGATAGCTGGATGTCCCTCTGGAGGTGGCGGCCCTGACTCTCTCTGGGCAAGGGCAGGTGACGAGGACACACTAGGGACCAGCACTCCTTGTGGCACTCCCACCCACCACACTCACAGCACCTCCAACACACACTCGGGGATGTGGTTTCTGGGGGCCGTCGGGGGCAACGGTCTCGCAGCCCCCTTGATTTTAACAGCACATCAGACCAATTCACGACACACAGCACTAGGCCTTGGAGGAGAGGATACGGGGTGGGGGAGGACTGGCACCCCTGACTCGAGCCACCCCCCCCAAATTTAATTGCACTTTTAGACACTCAGGGTTAGACCCAAGAGGTGATGCAGGGTAGTGTTGTTGCAGCCCTATCTCCTTCCTGGGCTGGGGCTCCCCCTTTACCACTGGGTGGTATGGAGGGGGTCCCAGGTGCACCACCTAGTAGCGGCCTCGGGGGCCTCTGGGCTTCACCCCATCTTCAATAATCCACCCTGGAACCATACCAAACTTCGCCACACACATTCGGGTCACCCCGTCGGGTGCATGGCACGCTGCAGGGGGGGCAGGCGGGCGGGCGATGGTTGTGTTGGATTATGGGACCCTGGTCTCTATTTGCTGCTGGGAGTAGCGGACCTAACCTGTGGGCCCGCTGCCCTCGGATTCTCCGGGTTCTTGTATCGAGCGCTAGGGGGGGGCTCATGCCCCGGCCGCCTGGGCGGCTTCACTGCAGGGCTGGTGCTCATGACGGAGCCGGAGACACCAAACCCGGCAGCCCACCCGGTTTTGCGGGGCCATGGGCTCCACTGTGCCCTGGCCTCGGGTTTCACTGTTGCCTCAGACTGTACCGGGGATGGTCACGGCGCCCACCTTTGTCAAGGTGTGACGTCGTTAATTCCTATCTCGCCCCACTGAAGCCTAGTGACAAACCTCTCACCGATGCAGTTCTGCATGAAGCCATGCGCACAGGTGTAACCAAGCACATTAGGGATCTTTCACCCACCCGCTACACACACTCACACACACACACATACACACACACACACACACACACACACACACACACACACACACACACACACACACACACACACACACACACACACATAAAACAAACACAACACTGTGCTACAATGTTACGTTGGGTTGAGTATTGTCATTGTCATTGATTTTGGTTCCATCCAGTGTGCTACTGAGCTGCCGCACCTTATGGCTGTCACTTTTTGCAGTCTGTTGTTGTCTGTTGCTGCTGTCCTTCTCTCTCCCCATCTCCTCTCCGCAGCTGCTGAGACGTCGCCGCCAACCCAGTCCAGGGACAGGCAGCGGTAAGAATGGGAACGGCAGTCTATGTTGCTCTCGCTCCCACTGCTGCTGTGATAAAGGGAACTCAGCTGTTGCCCGGCGTGACTGCAGCTGCCCCTGCTGATGCTGTTGTCATTTTTGTTGCGTTGCCGTCTTTTATCTGCATTTGTTTGTTTCTTGTGTCTTTTGTCTCCTTTTGTCTCTGTTCTCTCCTTCTTGCTCGCCCTCCTTCCTTCCCCCTCTTTAGTGCGCACCCCTTCTCCCTCTTCAGTCTATACTGTCATTCATTAAAATAATAATAATTATGTATATATTTAAAAAAAAAAAAGCTCTGATAATGATTTGAATCAAGACATGTTTGTGAAAGTGGACACACAATCCATGCAATCAGCTGTTTTCAACCAACGATGAATCAGTGCGGTTAAAAAAAAAAAAGATTAGGGTGACCTCGAGGCTCAAGGGTGGGTGTCCCCGATTTTGGAGCTCAAAATATGGTCACATTAATGTAAACAAGCCATCTTGGCACACTAGGCAGTGAATGACATAAAACCACACTTTCACAAGTGGTCATATGTGAAATTATCACGTTATAACAGGTTAATAAGGACACGGACGCTCTATGGTCTGCCAAAAAGACGCGACTGTATTTCTCTGAGAACTCATTCATTAGCGGAGTCAAGCATAACTACCGCAGCAAGTCAGGAACTTCCGGCCATCCCTTCAAAATAAAATCCTCAGACCGGAAACAACTTATCATAAAATAACGTGGTAGTCTTCACGTAGTAACGCGAGAACATCACGAAATAATGTGAAATTATCACGTTATAACATGAAATCTTTTCACGTAATTACATGATGCTGAGCAACTTTTGTTTTCTCAGTGTGGCGGCAATATGATGATAATATGATTCCGTAACATACAGAAACAGAAACATTTATTAATTATTTTATATCGATGAAATGGATTGAAGTTGAGACTTCTTATGATGGAAAGGTTAAATTACTATTTGACATGCTCTCATTCTGACACACTCACCCACTGTCTTCCAGAGCTGCCAGTAGGCTGGGCAGTGTGTGTCAAGTTGGACACAGAAAACGGGTGGAAGACTCCTGCACAGGTGATGGGTAAAGCGGAACAGGGGACATGCCTAAAATACACACAGAAACTGTGTGAAAAACTGTGTGAAAGAGAGATTGCTGGAGGTCTTTCTGCTGTTTCTGCTGTCTCTGTAATCAACACTGTTAGCTCTATTTCATGTTTATTTATTTCTATTTCACTATATCATACTCTCAATCAATCTATCTAAATCTACGTAAATAAATCTATGTAATCCCGATGCTTCTTCTTTTACTTCGCGTGTGAGGAGTGTGAGTGGAGTGGAGTAGAGTGGAGTGACAGAGTGAGTTTGTATGGTTTTGTCTTTTTCTGTCCTTTATTCTTTAATGTGGTGATAGAGGTGGTGGGCTTAGGTGTTTATTGTTGGTTTGGTGGTGTTTATTGTTTAATTTGTGTTTTGATTGCGTCATTTTTTGCTGACCAAACCTGGTCTGGCGGAGTGAACATGCCACAGCTGTAATGGTGTCCAATCCTCTCTCCAGGCTGTCTCGCAAACACAGCATCAAAGTTGGTGCCGGGTCCCCCACAGCGTAGGGCACGGATCAGTGAAATCTGTCGTTCGCATGAACTCGGTGGAAGTCTTGTTTGTGAAGCGGCTGGACCAGGTGCACAAGCTGGTGGAGGGTGGGATCACGGTGAATGGGCTGTATGAGCAGGTGCTGCCGCTCACACCGCCCGCCACCAAGATCACCCTGTCCAATGTGCCTCCCTTCATCATTGATGAGCTCCTGGTCCAAGAACTGTCCACATTTTCTGTAAATCTTCTTTACTGAAACACGTAGAGTCACACTGGAGACAATTACTGATGATCATGAACAACGAAGCGGAGGAGTTTGACTATCGATTTCTGGTACGTATTGACGAGTTTGATAACACCTTATTCGCCACGTCCAGTATCGCAAATAGTGCTGAGTGGTTCAGGACTCATCCGGGTTAATCACCCGGATTCTTTAAATGACTCATGAGTCATGAATCTGAGGTCTCCATTGAACCGGATCCACCGAGTCCTAACCGGCAGTGGATCAGAAATGAGTGGATCCACCAGTTAAACACGCCCGGGTCTGTTACAGGTCCGGGTGCGTTAACCCTTATGGATCCGGTGAGTCGTGAGTGGTGAGTTCTGTGAGTGAGGCTGGAGTGATGGAGTTGGAGGCAGGGTGGGAAACTGCGCCTGCTAAAAGACACAGCAAAAGAAAAAATGTTATCTCGGTGGTGGTCAGCGGAAAGGCTGGCAAGATGGAGAGGAGGCAGTGGCTGCTGCACACAGCAGTGACACTGAGGGCTGCTTATCTGACTGCAGTGAGATGTCACGCACCCAGGTCACTGCTAGTCAGGAAAAAAATCTACCCAGAAAAAAATTATTAAAGTGTTCTTACAGCAGACAAAAGGAATGAAAGGCCTAGATATTGCATTGCACTTTACTTTAGTTTTTTTAGTTTTTAGCTTTTTATAATTCAGCTAGACACATCATCAAAAACAAAGCAACATCAGAACTCACAGATCAAGAGATTTTAGACACAAGAAACACATGATGAAAGTGTGAAAACAACTTAGTTTTTAATGATGCTGAAGCTGTTGGTTTTATTTTTTTCTTTTATTATTCTTATTTTTTACTCATCCCTATTTATGTCATCTTTTAAAGTCCATCCATCCATCCATCCATCTTCTTCCGCTTATCCGGGGCCGGGTTGCGGGGGGAGCAGTCTAAGCAGGGACGTCCAGACCTCCCTCTCCCTGGACACCTCCTCCAGCTCTTCCGGGAGGATCCTGAGGCGTTCCCAGGCCAGCCGTGTGACATAGTCACTCCAGCGTGCCCTGGGTCTTCCCCTGGGTCTCTTCCCGGATGGACATGCCCGGAACACCTCCCGGGGAAGGTGTCCAGGAGGCATCCAATTCAGATGCCACCTCAGCTGGCTCCTCTCGATGTGGAGGAGCAGCGGCTCTACTCCGAGCTCCTCGCGGGTGACTGAGCTCCTCACCCTATCTCTAAGGGAGCGCCCCGCCACCCTGCGGAGGAAACCCATTTCAGCCGCTTCTATCCGGGATCTCATTCTTTCGGTCATGACCCAGAGTTCATGACCATAGGTGAGGGTAGGAACGTAGATCGACCGGTAAATCGAGAGCTTCGCCCTTTGGCTCAGCTCCTTCTTCACCACGATGGACTGATACAGTGACCGCATTACTGCAGCCTCTGCACCAATCCGCCCGTCGATCTTTCGCTCCATCCTTCCCTCACTCGTGAACAAGACCCCGAGATACTTGAACTCCTCCACCTGAGGCAGGGGTTCTCCACCGACCTGAAGAGGGCATTCCACCTTTCTCCAGTCGAGAACCATGGCCTCGGACTTGGAGGTGCTGATTCTCATCCCAGCTGCTTCACACTCGGCTGCAAACAGCCCCAGTGCATGCTGGAGGTCCTGGCTCGAGGGAGCCAATAAGACAACACATCTGCAAAGAGCAGAGATGAAATCCCATGACTCCCAAACTGGACCATCTCTGGCCCCCTGCTGCGCCTAGAAATTCTGTCCATAAAGGTAATGAACAGAACCGGTGACAAAGCGCAGCCCTGTCGGAGGCCTACATGCACCGGGAACAGGCCTGACTTACTGCCGGCCATGCGAACCGAGCTCCTGCACTGGTCATACAGTTACCGCACGGCCCTCAGTAGAGGGCCCTGGACCCCGTACTCCCGGAGTACCCCCCACAGGACACCATGAGGGACACGGTCGAAAGCCTTCTCCAAGTCCACAAAACACATGTGGACTGGATGGGCAAACTCCCATGAACCCTCGAGCACCCTGTGGAGAGTATAGAGCTGGTCCAGTGTTCCACGGCCGGGATGGAAACCGCATTGTTCCTCCTGGATCCAAGGTTCGACTATTGGCTGAACTCTCCTCTCTAGTACCCTGGAATAGACTTTCCCCGGGAGGCTGAGGAGTGTGATCTCCCGGTCGTTGGAACACACCCTCCGGTCCCCCTTTTTAAAAAGAGGGACCACCACTCCAGTTTGCCACTGCTTACCCCTCCTGAGGCGCCGGATGGTTTGCCAGAACCTCTTCGAGGCCGACCGATAGTCCTCCATGGCCTCCCCGAACTTTTCCCAGGCCCGGGTTTTTGCTTCTGCGACTGCTCGCGCTGCCATCTGCTTGGCCCGTTGGTACCCGTCAGCTGTCTCAGGAGTCCCCCGAGCCAACCAGGCTCGGTAGGACTCCTTCAGCTTGACGGCATCCCTTACTTCCGGTGTCCACCACCGGGTTCTGGGATTACCGCCACGACAGGCACCGGAGGTCTTACGGCCACAACTTTGAACAGCCGCATCCACAATGGAGGTGGAGAACATGGTCCACTCGTGCTCCATGTCCCCAGCCTCCCTCGGGATCAGGTCAAAGCTCTCCAGAATGTGGGAGTTGAAGACCTCCCTGACAGGGGATTCTGCCAGGTGTTCCCAGCAGACCCTCACGATGCGCTTGGGTCTGCCAAGTCTGTCCAGCTTCCTCCATGGCCAGCGAACCCAACTCACCACCAGGTGGTGATTGGTTGACAGCTCAGCCCCTCTCTTTACCCGAGTGTCCAAGACATACGCCCGGAGGTCAGATGATACGGCTACAAAGTCGATCATTGATCTCCAGCCTAGGGTGTCCTGGTGCCACGTGCACTGATGGACACCCTTATGCTTGAACATGGTGTTTGTTATGGACAAACTGTTACTGGCACAGAAGTCCAGTAGCAGAATGCCGCTCGGGTTCAGATCGGGGAGGCCATTCCTCCCGATCACGCCCCTCCAGGTTTTACTGTCATTACCGACGTGAGCATTGAAGTCTCCCAGCAGGACGATGGAGTCTCCGGTTGGAGCACTTTCCAGTACTCCTCCTAGGGACTCCAAGAAGCCCGGATATTCTGTGCTGCTGTTCGGCCCGTAAGCCGAAACAACAGTTAAGGTTCGGCCCCCCACCCGAAGGTGGAGGGACACGACCCTCTCGTTCCGCGGGGAGAACTCCAACACATGGCGGCTGAGCTGGGGGGCTATGAGCAAGCCCACACCAGCTTGCCGCCTTTCACCGTGGGCAACTCCAGAGTTGTAGAGAGTCCAGCCTCTCTCAAGGAGTTGGGTTCCAGAGCCCATACTATGTGTGGAGGTGAGCCCGACTATCTCTAGCCAGTACCGCTCCACCTCTCGCACAAGCTCAGGCTCCTTCCCCCCCAGCGAGGTGACATTCCATGTACCCAGAGCCAGATTTGTTGCCCTGGGATTGGTCCGTCGGGGGCCCTGCCCACGACTACCACCCAGTTCACTTTGCACCCGACCCCAGTCATTCGCCCTGCAGGTGGTGGGTCCACGGGGCGGCGGAGAGGATGGAGTTGTCACGTATCCGCTTCGGGCTGGGCCCGGCCGGGCCCCGTGACATACCCGGCCACCGGGCGCTCGCTGACGGGCCCTCCGTCCGGGCCCTCCGTCCGGGCCTTCCGTCCGGGCCCTCCATCCGGGCCCTCAGTCCGGGCCCTCCGTCCGGGCCTGGCTCCGGACGTGGGCCCCGGGCTTCCTCCGGGCAGTCTCATCTCTCTCATGTATGGTTTCCATTGGGGTCTTTTGAACCATTCTTAGTCTGGCCCCTCACCTGAGACCAATTTGCCTTGGGTGACCCTACCAGGAGTTCATGACTCCCGACAACATAGCTCTCAGGGGTCTTAAGGGCACGCAAACCTCTCCACCATGATAAGGTGATGGTTCCCGGACTTTTAAAGTCGCAACTTTAAATGTTAACGGTGCTAGAGAGGCGGGGAAGAGGGCACCGGTTTTTGACACAGCGAGGGCAAAGCACATTCTGTTTCTGCAAGAAGTTCATGGAGATGAAGGCATTGAGGCAAACTGGAGAAAGGACTGGGAAGGACAGGTCGCCCTGAGCCACAACACCTCGCTCAGTGGAGGAGTAGGCTTGCTGTTCTTCAGAACATACACTCCTTTTTCCCTGGAGGTCGAGCCTGTGGTCTAGGGGAGTTGTCTACTGGCCAAGGCACAGTTCCAGCAGCACAGTTGTCGATCTATTAGCGACCTGGAAACTGAAATTGTGGAACTGGAAGCCATCAGTGATTCCACAGGAAACAGAGGATGTATTGAAATCCTCAAATCCAAAAGAATGGCCTTGGCCGACCTGCTAGAGACCAAGGTGCAGGGTGCACTGGACTGGTCCCAGATGCAAGACATCACCGGGATGGATTGCTCCTTCTTCTTCGGCCTGGAGAAGAAGCTGGGGTAGAGGAAAACCATGCATTCACTACTAGCGTACACAGGGCAGGAACTCAGCGAGCCGGTCGCCATCAGGAGGCGGAAAGCTTCTGTGGAGACCTTCCTCAGGTGTCTCCAGAGACAAACCTTTTGCTGGACTGGCCGCTGCAGGAGGGGGAGCTACATGCCGCTTTGGAGGGACGAAGTGTTCCTGACATCAGCGGACTGAGTGTGGAGTTTTTTTTCAGATTGGACAGCCAAAGAGAGACAGGAAGTGAATGGGGAGGATTGGGAATTGACCCCAGGCCAGAATCGAACCTGCGTCGCCCGGGTTCATGGGACAGCAGGTGCAGGCCATCCATCGGGACCAGACCTACTGTGTCCCTAGCAGATCAATGGTAGACAATGTCTACCTCATTCATGATGTTTTGGAGGTCTCCAACTCTTTCGGTATCGATACTGGTTTGATTTCACTGGACCAGGAAAAGGCGTTTGACCACGTTGAGCACAGCTTCCTCTGGAAAACCGTGGGGAAGTTTGGGTTCAGCACTGGTTTCATTGCCAAGATCCAGGTGTTGTACAGTGACATTTAGAGTCTACTGAAGTTAAACGGCAGTTTGTGTGCTCCTTTTAGGGTGCGTAGAGGCATCCGGCAGGGCCGCGCTCTGTCTGGGCGCTCTCCCTGGAGCCATGCCTCTGTAAAATATGCACAAGCATTGATGGCCTGCATTTACCTGGTTTTAATGAGAGCATTGTATTATTTGCATATGCAGATGACGGGCCTCATTCACAAACTGTTCTTACGAACAAAATGTTTGCTTCCCTTGTACAATTCAACAAAATTCAATATTACAGTGATAATTCTGTCATATTTACTAATTTTATACGTTTGTAAATATACTGAGAATTTTTTTTTTATATATATAAAATAAAATGTGCTATGATTTAACATTAATCAAGTAAGTTGGAAACTCCTCCATGTTAGCTCTGCTGCACTGGTCTAGCTCAGACAGGTTGGTGTCTGCTGTTTCCCTCCTGTTGGGATTTTGCTATTTTTTTTGCTTCAGATTTTAGTTCAAACCATTTCTTTTTCCTTCTCCTGACACCGTGTCCACTGCACGTATGATAGCCTCCCATGCTTCTTTTTTGTTTGTGCTGGTATAGCATAGACTAGGCTACCAAATATAATTTAAGTTTAAGTACAATTTAAATTTAAGTTTAAATTAAGTTTAAGTTTTCTATCTTTACGTTTTTTTCTCTTCCCCTGCTGTGCTCCATCTAATCTGTGCTTTGCTTGAAGTATTTTGTTTGCTCCGTTTTGTTTCTGTTTGCTTGTTGCTGTTTACTTCCTCCTGTCCACACAGCCTTGCAGTCTCTTTAACAGGCCTTTTATGGGCATTGATGGGGCGGTTACCTATGCTAAGCCTATGTTAATTCGACTCAACTGGCACGCCCTCTCAATTTAAGAAGAAATGGCATTCATCAAGTAAGAACACAGCTGCGAACATTTCTGAGGCTTACGAATGCATTGATGAATATGACGTAGGGTTTTCTTAAGGAATTTCTTAAGAGCAACTTGCGAAAGAATCTAAGAAGATTCTCAAGAAGATATGAAAAAGAGTGAGACCCACTGTTTTTATTAAAGACCAGGCGGACATTGAGATTTACTAACTAACTAATTTATTTAACCTTCTGTCTTCAGCGAGGGTCAACTGGGCTAAAACCTCTCCCTCGCTGGCAGTGCTGCTCCGCACTGGGACACTGGTCCTGAAACAGCTGGTGGACATGGCGGGGCCCGCGCTGTCAGAAAGGCTGTAGGGTCCCCTGTTGGGAGAAGATGTGGAGGCAGAGGCTGTCAGGGAGAGAGGGAGAGACGACAGAGGGAACTGAACCTGGCCCTTACCATCTGTCCCGAGCTCGGAGACCTCTGTGGACCTCTCCTTGAGAGCCCCAAGAAGATCAGCCTCCAGGCGATTGACAAGAAGGAATTGTATAAGAACTGTGTCAAGGCCGCACACAAGGACCAACTGTGTGACAGAGCTCCCACCGTGTGGACTAAGAAGGTGGGAGAAGATCGCCAGCCACAGTGGAGAGCTCTGTACAAGCCTCCTCTGAAGAAGAGGACAGCTGACCTCCAGTGGCGGATACTACACAAAGCGTTTGCCTCAAATGTTTTTGTCTCCATCATTGACCCAGCTGTGTCAGACCAGTGCCCGTTCTATGGTCTCAGAGAAACAGTGTTTCATGCTTTTAGAGAGTGTAAGAGACTTTGAAGTCTCTTCACTCTTTTAACTGATATTTTTAGACTGTCACATAACAACATAACTAACACATAACAAAAAACATAAAGAAAAATTCCAGCTGCTAAATTTTATCATTGGAGAGGCAAAGATGGCGATTTATTTATCCAGGAAAAACAAGATAGAGGGTAGAGCAGGGCTGGATCCAGCCTCAGTCTGGCAAATCAGGTGCAGACTGAGGCTGAAGTTTGCTTTTTATAAGATGAACAATGATTTGAACAGTTTAAAAAACATTTGGGCTTTTAATAAAGTATTGTGCACTGTGGATGATAACAAGCTTGTTTTTACCGCCTCACTGGCTGAAAATCTCACTATTTTCATCTAAAGAATTGTTTTTAATCTATTTATATATTTATTTTTTTAGTTATTTATTTACAACCATTCACTAGAACACTTCATATTTATAATGTGAATGTGTTAAAACATGTAAATAAAATGTGGTTGTAAAAATCAAAAAATATTCTTCTTAATGCTTCGGCAAAAAAAAAAAGATTTCCTTTCCTTTTCAGCAGCACTGTGATTCAGAGAACCAAGGAAGGAGGAGTCAGTAGAGGAGTAAAAGTTTCATTAAACATTCTCCAGAGACCCATCAAAGGTAAGGGCGATTGTTAATGGAGGTAAATTCAATCACCTCTCCTAACACTATGTCTGCCCCAAAACTTAGCAGAAAGAAAAAATTAACGTCAAAATAAAATAAAGAGTCCTCTGCTTCCATCATGTGGTCATATCCCATACTGCAAACACCTACATGAAAAGAATAAGAGAAAAGGATTGGAACAAGGAGGCTGAAATGCTAAACTCAAGTGAAGGCCTGCTGTATTCCAGTCTGTATCATCACAGTCCAATCATTTAGGGGGGACATTCCAACATGTCTTTGGAAGTGTGTCTTACAGTAATAATCCAGACTGTTACTGAGACTAGAATAGGTTTCACAAACAATCAAAGAGTTTATCAAAGCACACATACAACTAATTTTAAAAAATAAAGAAACAGTTACCTCTTGTAAGATCTGCAGATGTTTGGATAGTTTCTGACCTACAGCATGATGCCTCCCTTCTCCTGGAAAACGGATGTCAGCCGAGGCTGAAGACCAACCGTCCAACTGTTCCATGAATGTTTTCTCAAGTGGATGTGTTGTGTAGCGCCCTTGTGCTGTTGTGTGAGGCATGCAAGTAGATAATCCAATCTACCGGGCGCCCTGTGTTCGTGAATATTAACAATTAAGCAAAAATATATATATCAGTGGGGTTCTGTTGTATTGACACATATTATCACAAACACTAGAATTTACATACAATAAATCTGAAACAAGTCTCTTGCTCGTTTTTTCCCCTTTTTTAATTTTGTCCCCCATAAGAAAATAAGAAATATTACAAAAAATAATGATGATGAAATACAACAATGAAATAGATTCCCATTTGACAGCGTCACAAAGAAACCATCTAAATACCCTCTATGCCGGCAAATTATGCTAAAACAAAATGTCACCCTCGGTGCAGGCCTGTAGGTGTAGCACGTGTGTGGCGATCTTGATCCCAGATGGCTGCTCCGCTCCCGGGGCAGACCAACTGCAGGCAGGGTACCCGTGGCTCCGGAGGAATGGCTCAAATCGACGGAACCCCCACGATTCTCACAGATCCGGTAGTGACGATGATGACGACGAGTCTCCCTGGCGTCCACCTTGTCCAGATGAACGGCTACTCCCCCTTCGTCGACACCCCCAGTCCGTGGGGACAATCCTTATATATCCTATAAATGGGCACTACCTGCATGTTTTCCATCAACTTATTCTAAGACAAACTATCCATCTGCCTCTCAGGCTTCTTCACTCCTTTTTTTCTTTCTCCTTCCCACAATTCACCTGTCAGACAAGCATTGCCACACATCAGCCAATCAAATTGACAAAAATTAAAGAAATATTTGGCAAATTAAAATATTCATACAGGCTATGATAAAACAAACATTCCGGCACATACATTGAAAATTTACATTTTACATTTAGAAACATAGGAGAAAAAAAAAAAGTATATATATATATATATATATATATATATATATATATACACATATATATATATATATATATATATATGTATATATACACTCACCGGCCACTTTATTAGGTATACCATGCTAGTGACAGGTTGGACCCCCTTTTGCCTTCTGAACTGCCTCAATTCTTCGTGGCATAGATTCAACAAGGTGCTGGAAGAATTCCTCAGAGAGTTTGGTCCATATTGACATGATGGCATCACACAGTTGGCGCAGATTTGTCGGCTGCACATCCATGATGCGAATCTCCCGTTCCACCACATCCCAAAGATGCTCTATTAGATTGAGATCTGGTGACTGTGGAGCCCATTTGAGTACAGTGAACTCATTGTCATGTTCAAAAAACCAGTCTGAGATGATTCCAGCTTTATGACATTATCCTGCTGAAAGTAGCCATCAGAAGGTAGGTACATTGTGGTCATAAAGGGATGGACATGGTCAGCAACATGGTCAGGTAGGCTGTCGCGTTGCAACGATGCTCAATTGGTACCAAGGGGCCCAAAGAGTGCCAAGAAAATATTCCCCACACCATTACACCACCACCACCAGCATGAACCGTTGATACAAGGCAGGATGGATCCATGCTTTCATGTGGTTGACGCCAAATTCTGACCTTACCATCCGAATGTCGCAGCAAAAATCGAGACTCATCAGACCAGGCAACGTTTTTCCAATATTCTATTGTCCAATTTCGATGAGCTTGTTCAAATTGTAGCCTCAGTTTCCTGCTCTTAGCTGAAAGGAGTGGCACCCTGCGTGGTCTTCTGCTGCTTTAGCCCATCTGCCTCAAAGTTCGACGTACTGTGGGTTCAGAGATGCTCTTCTGCCTACCTTGGTTGTAAAGGGTGGTTATTTGAGTCACTGTTGCCTTTCTATCAGCTCGAACCAGTCTGGCCATTCTCCTCTGACTTCTGGCATCAACAAGGCATTTCCGCCCACAGAACTGCCGCTCACTGGATATTTTTTCTTTTTCAGACCATTCTCTGTAGACCCTAGAGGTGGTTGTGCGTGAAAATCCCAGTAGATCAGCAGTTTCTGAAATACTCAGACCAGCCCTTCTGGCACCAACAACCATGCCATGTTCAAAGTCACTCAAATCACCTTTCTTCCCCATACTGATGCTCGGTTTGAACTGCAGGAGATTGTCTTGACTATGTCTACATGCCTAAATGCACTGAGTTGCCGCCATGTGATTGGCTGATTAGAAATTAAGTGTTAACGAGCAGTTGGACAGGTGTACCTGACAAAGTGGCCGGTGAGTGTAGACCTATGCATTCAGCACCGAATGCAATGGATATATCCCTGAACACCCTGAGGCAAAATTGAACAATCCGTGCTGCTTCATTTGCATCAAGTTTGACATCAACAGGCCTACTAGTTACAAATGTAATTTTTCAACCAAAGTGCTGCCACTTGCGGCCAAATGTACAATACGAAATGCGTGAAAATTGAATCAGTTCTTCCCCTATGAGTGATGAATCTGTCTGCCAAATATCAAAATTCAAGTCCAAATGGTGTTTGAGTTATAAACACAAATGTAATTTTTCAACCAAAGTGCTGCCACTTGCGGCCAAACGTACAATCAGAAATACGTGAAAATCGAATCATTTCTTCCCCTATGAGTGATGAACCTGCCAAATTTCAAAATTCAACTCCAAATGGTGCTAAGTCGCGTGCAAGGACCCAGGCCACTTGGCCTCCACATTGGTGATGTTGACTGCATCACAAATGACAGTGCAGAGAATGACATATTGTTGTCAGTTGTCATATGTATAATTTCTAGTCAAAGCAAATGTCTTTATTCTTGAAATAAGATACATCCCCTAAAAAGTGACTTGTTTTCAGAAAATTCTAACTTGTTTCAAGCACATTCTCTATTTTCATTTCTAATGTGAGGTAAAACATCATAATCATCAAAAATCCTTTCTTGCCCTCACAATCCTACCGTGGCCCTGAAGGTCAAAACAAAACAACAATTCAGAAAACACTAAAACATTTCAAAAAACAAAAAAGATTTTCAGAAAACGCAACATTTCAAAAAACACAACGGAAAGGGTAGGGACAACGCTTCTGGCTGACAGGCTGATGTTATTAGTGGTTTCCTTGTCAGTCAAGAAATTACACTTTTCGTTCTCTGCTGTGTCCGTGCATAACTGTATTGGAAGGAATGGAGGACGACCTGGGGTTAATTAGGGTTGCCACCCATGCCGTAAAATATGGGATCATCCTTTGGCTGTTAAATCTGGCATTTTTTTGATCTTCATGGAGGTTTGTAATTTGCTCTTCTGTGTCTGTCATGCGCTGCAGAGGAGGAATCTGAGATATAAGTACAACACGCTGAACCAGTAACTTTGCAGATACCTCCTTGTGAGGCCAAAATCAGGTCTAATGCCACTCTGTTCTGTAATACTAGATGTCTAATGTAATTTAATTCTCCTTGAATTGCAGAGAGAGAAACTGTGGCTTTATCCATATGCCTCTCAAGTTCTGAGGACAGCACAGCAATTTCTTTCTGTGATATATTCGAACCATGTGATGGTATGAGGATACTTAGGATTCTGGAGCCTGTCAAGATAACATGATGGTGTCGTACATGATATGGAGCTAATTCCTTTTCATCCACATGCCGAATCAGGGGTACAAGATAAGCTAAATAACAACTATATACAAACAGTCTTCTAAGGGCTACGCCTATTTTGGGAACACATCCGTAAGCCCAAATGCGCCAAACTAAATAAACTTGCTCTGGGAGCAAAAAATCTCTTGATTCACTGCAAAGAATTTGCAGTTCATTTTCTGAACAATTACTTGCTCCTAAGAAATAGCCTTCATCCACTCTAAAATCAAGGCAACGGTGAACATTTGTTATTGTATGAACAGGAATCAGAGGAATTGATCTAGTAAAGTCTCTATTTTTGGGGCTTTTTAGGATAAAAGGTTTAGTACAATTATGTCTTTCCCAAGTCAAGTGTGTTTCTGTCTATTTATCCACGAAATATGTTGTACACCTATTTCAAGTTGTATTGAAGCTGTATTTAAAATTAGTAAACGGTTCGACTTCAACCATGCATTCTCCGTTGTGCAGTTACTGTCAGCTAAGGTCATCTGTATCTTATAGCATAAACCCTGTTGAGAGCAGGGAGCATGGAGTACCACACCTACACCAACCCCCCTACAAGTGTCATCTACCTCCGTTATAAAAGCACCTATGTGCGCCCTGCGAGTGGATCATTCTCAGTGAAACAGCAGGGATTTACCATGGGAACACAAATAAACAAATGATATCAGGCCTCAACCAGCATAACGTGCAGAAACACAACAAAGTATGAATGAATTATTAGCGTCCCACCTGTGTTATGGCGGATGAAATAGGGTTCAGGCTGCATCATCTTACAGATTTTGTGGCGATACCATTATATCTTGGGCTGCCATGCCTACACCCAGAACACTCACAGTGCGTAGGGCCCTGCAAGCCATTGCACTGCGGGCCCCATTTTGCACAAAGGATGTGCATACACACAGCTGTGAGGCACGCTACTTTGTTGAGTGACATTTTCAGTTCTTTCGTAAGCTGCAGAAAACAGTATGAGTAAAAACAACTTCTTTCCTCTAGGATCTTAATGTATCTTTGCAGTTTAAGACACTTTTCAAATTATCTTGCAAAATGCTGTCTTCGGAAGTCAAAGATACGTTAATATAACCAGAAAAGACTTAATCTTTCTGAGACTCGCATGAGCAGACTTTCCACTGATATACATTTTATTCTGGTAGCAAGTAATGACTCTGTGTATGTAGTACAGTGTTGGGCAAGTTACTTCAAAACTATAATGCATTATTGACTACTTGTTACTGATATTTCAAAGTAATTCGTCACAATATTACTCTACATCATTACTCTATTACATCTCTTATGAAATGTAAGGCATTACACTACTACTACATTACTTTTAAGTTACTCATCAAAATAACTAAATATGGATTTGGCGATCTAAATGGAGCTCATGGCACTCAATTAGCTCATAACATTCAGTGGAAGGTGATGTGGTATCTGACTGAGCTAGGTTTATGGTTAAAAACATTAAGAGTATATTAGCCCCAGGTATGGCTCATGGCACAATCCAAGGAACAATAATTGCAAGAACAGACAAAAGGTGAACATCTGGAAAATTGTGATAGCAATATTGCAACAATAGACCTATTCATATTAAAATAAATTGAACTGAAATTAACTGTACAGGATACAAAATTAGCATTTCCACGTCTTTATTATTCAAAAGTTTCCAAAATTAAGCATAGTTTCTGCTTCACAAAAAAGATGGCCCCATCATTTCAGAAATGTAACAAAAAATACACATTATGGCAAATTGTAGCCAATACAACTAGCCTGAGCGAAAGAAAATACAAGCCTTTTAAATCACAACTTGACAATGATTATAGGCTACATGAGGCTACCCAGTCACATTTTGAAACGCAGCATTAGAAATGACAAAAAGAAAGTGCTTAGGCCTATTGGCCCCCAAGGAAAATTCAATATAACAACTTAATCACTTTACTTTACAAGACAAAAATGTAAACAAAAATGGCACTAACAAATATACAAACAGAGGTAGCATACAATTAAACAAAGTCAGCAAAATGGACCCGTCTATTTAAAGATGTTGGGCAGCTAACCTTTCCACCACTCGCTTAACTGAAATATCTTTTAAAGCACATCAGAAGAAGGCTCTGAAAGCTTTACAGCATTAAGCATAGTTTATGCTTCATAAAAAAAATAACAATAAGGGATATTCAGAAATATCGTTTCAAACTTACACTGTCAATCCAGTACACAGTCACCCCAAGTTAGCTTCTGTTATTTGAACTCCAAAGATCAGCGATGGTGGACAGGTGGTTCTGGATTTCAATGGTCTTTTTGAGTGCTCTTGTCATGACTGTGTACGCCTTGTCCAAGTCCTTGGTGAAGGTCTTTCTGCTTTGAAGTACATGCTGAAAATATAAGAAAATAGCCTGATATCAAATTCAAGGGTCAAATATAACTCAGCTTCTTTGCATAACTGGCTCTTGCATGCATATCACTCAATAGTGGGCACTTTATTACTTAAGAAAGGGATCTTGCTTACAAATTTTCTGAAAGCTGGCGATTCCACTGTTGAAAGCGGTAGCATATCGTCAACGACATACTCCGCCACAAGTCTTCTAACATCTTGAGGCTTAGGAATTTCGGGAGAGCGTGAGAACGTTAATTTTGGTTGCGTTGTTTTACCCATGGTTTTATCGCCACTCTCGTCATCTGCTCGCTTCCTCGCTAACTTCATGTTACTATGGCACCTCTGTAAATGTTTAGATAAATTACTGGTGCTATTTCACGAAGTGGACAGTTCTTTAGTACACAAAGTGCACTTCACGACTATGTTCTTAATATCCTTATTTTTAACAAAGTTGAAGTAATGGGCATATGCCCATCTGGAGAGTGTGCTGTCTAACGTTTGGTTATCTGAAGGCTCACTCATCTCACTCTTCTCTCGGACCACCAGAGGAAAAGGAAGTGGAACATGTAGCGAGGACGTTATCCTCTGCTGATCTCACGATAGCTTTGGCGAATTTGTTGCCAAAGCAAGAAATATTCTACCACTTAATTTCAGGATAAAAAAATGCATTGTAACGCGCGTTACCAACATTTGTACCGAGTAAATATTACCTGAATTTTCCCCTGTAATGCCTTACATTACTGCGTTACTGCAAAAAGCAATGCATTACAGTAATTTGTTACTTTAGTAATGTATTACTCCCAACACTGATGTAGTATAGATAATGTCACCTTTGCAGTGACATGTAATAGCAATTAGCAAGAAATTTTTTCTAAGGTAATGCACTGGCTCTACCCAACTACTATCTTACATTTGATGTAAGTGCTCCTGTATTATATTTAAGAACAACTTTAAACTATGACTATTTGTTTCACTGGTTATTGAATAGACATGCACTGACATTTCTGCATACCCTGCTACAAGAGGGCCCACTATCTTGACCATCACAGCACTCCAAGTTAGTGTTACTGCTGGGAGGTCATTTCCTCTGTGGATATGCAGGAAACCACACCCTTCTAATGAGCAAATGCTCTTATTTGTCCAAGCATAACAATTGCACAGCAGCGGTTGAAGCACACTCAAGTTTGTTGTGCATCCAGGTGTATTCATTGAATTACAAGCCTCCATGAAGATCAAGAAAGGAACCCTTTTGGAAGCATGCAGGCAATGGTGGGGTCGTGGGGTCGTCTCTCATATCAGGTCTTATTTGTTGTCATAGTTGTAATAATTCTGATTAAGACTATGGTTAAAGTGTGTATGAAAAGAACTGCAACATTGACAGTGGAATGCCAAGATGATCTCAACTTATTTCCCCTTCCAAACTGGATTCCTCCATATTCTGACCCTGCTGATAGTTTCCATGGGAGAAAATTTCAGAACAAATATTCCTTCAGGCTTTTTATATAAACAAAAATATTTTCAGTTTCTTTAATTTTTTCAGGACATTTAATAGTGTTTTGCAATACGAAAACATTTAGCCAGTGAAAAGAATTGGTGAATAAAAAACAGAGATTGCGAAAAACATGATTTCGATCATCAGATATAATTTTTACTCTTAGAAGGAATTGATATATTTGATATATTTTACTGTGCTACAAAGAGAAAACTGAAAACCGGCCTATTGAATTCCCTCATATTCAAATGACCTCCACTGCTATGCCACTGACCAGGATTACTCAATATTCTCTCCCTGTCTTCCAAAGCTATTCTTATTAATGAGTATATTTACAATTACAACATCGATGTGCTGTGTTTCTCAGAGACTGGGTTATATGATGCTGATTATGTTATGAACAAGGACTCCCCTAGCCACATCAGTTTTCATGCCCCTCAATGCTCTGGCCATGGAAATAGGATGGCAGTCATCTTAATTTATCAATCTGAAACCCGGAAGGCCTTCTCTGGACATGCTGGTGAGATTACTCCTTTTTCTTCATTTTATATTTTACTGGTGTACCAGAGGACAAGACGAACACCAAGCGAAAAGGATTTTGGTTTGTGGTGGAGGGAATTGTGTGTATAAAAATCTTTGTATGATTGAGAGATTCTCTAATACATGGTTCAAATTGATATTTTCTGTTTGATGAGTCTATTTGAAAATTAAAAATGGAGTTAAACTCACTATATAAGAGCCCCTTGGTGTGTTATCATCAGCTATTTGACCATAGTTGATATTGTTATGATCTCTTGAGAATCTATCTCTCAAATAAATGATTGTTTGTAAAAGCCAACAGATCAGCCCTGTCTCTAAAGATACAGTGCCGTTGCAGTGCCCTGTGTATTAGAGCAGCTCCCTCATCCACAACCTCCTCAATCAGGAAACATGCCATGATTACCAGACTCATGGCTAAACTGGTGTTGGTGGTTCAGTAGTTGCACCAAATAGGGAAACATGTCTTAGTTGACTTTTCTAAGCATTATTTTAATTGCAATATTTCATATAATAATCTTTAAAAGAGCATGTCATGATTTATGTTATATAATATTTTATTGATGTGATTATTGGAGTCACCTTTACCCTAGTCCAGACCAAGCTAGTTTGCCAGCCTAAATTGCCATGGTACCTTAGCTTGAACTAACCCTGCTTTATGGAACCGAATTCCCTGGAAAATAAGCCAGGCTTACCAAATAAGCCTGTCTTAACTGGTAAGCCTGCTTTATGGAACAGGGCCCGGCTCTCCTGGGGCCCATTTAAGGTAGCAGGTTCAACATAGTCAGAGTTTATTCCTGAGTTGACAACAAGGACACCCTAACCCTAACCTCATGGACTTTTCTTTTGTCCCAACAGATTCTGGTGGAATCTTGCTGAACCAGATGCCACTGCAACTGTTAGCAGCCAACACTCCATTTATTGTGCCATGTAGTAGTTTAAAGTGTATTGAACCATAACACTCACGTTAGGGCCACATTGTCTGCGTCCACAGAGAGGGAAGATGAATGAGGGGCCTACAGAGGTAACATCTTGATGTTGCTTCCGACAGGTTCCTCACCATTTACATTTCTCGTGTGCATTATAGAGGGAAATTTTGCTTACGTTAAGTACTAACAGATATTATTATCCTTTGTAATGGGGCATGGCTGGACAGCAGGATGAGGGTCCATCAACCTCTAGGGCTCAGATTAATGCAGTAAGATGTTTAGTAAATACCTTCATGTGCAACTGTATGATTTCATATATACTGTATATTAAATCTTATATATTCCAGTGACCAGTAAAGGGGATCTGCAAGATGCATCTAACCCTAGCTCTAACATCCTAACCCTAATAAATGCAGAAAATGGATAAAGAAATGGTGCTCCTGGGCCGGAATATCACGCTTTTAGACTAAAATTTAACAAATACGGATCTTGAAATTATGAAATTGAAATACGAGCAAGAGGTGGGTGCAATGTGATTTGCAATAATGATTGGAACAATGATGACTGGAGCAATGTAAAAACAAGGAACAACTGTTGCTTTTCTAAGCGTAAGAAATTAAGAAGAGCAAATAAAAAATGCATTGTCTTTATTTGACTGTGATAGATAGATAGATAGATAGATAGATAGATAGATAGATAGATAGATAGATAGATAGATAAATATAGTACTTTCACTGCCAATATCTGCTTATGCATTTTGTGTTTTGCAAAAACCATACAATACCAATATCATACATTCATATATCATATATCATAATATTATTCTTAAGCCCACCTTGAATATAAATATACACCAAACCATGTGTCCTGTGTCATTACTAGCATTAGCAGCAATACAGCATCTACTCCTTATTATGTCTATGCTTACCCCTAGGTATTCGCTAATACCTGGAACTTGCCATGATATGATTCCGCCCATAACTCAGTCAAATATGATTGGCTAAGACAACTTGACAGTTGTCTTAGCCAATCAGACTCAAATTCGGAACCCATTCACTTGAATTGCACGTGTCATGAGCTCTCTCTGCTTTGCTCATCTGGTAACATTCTCGCCTGTCATCTGCCACGCCCACCTGCACTCAGTCAATTAGTATCACCTGTTGTCTCTCTACACTCTTTGTTGCTGCCACCTGCTCCTCATTGTCTCCTGATTACCTCCTCTGTATTTAAGCCCCTGTTTCTCAGTTCTTCTCTGTCAGATCTTCGGCTTGGAATGCACGTGCTGCCTAATCGCTACCCTGACTCCTGAGAAGACAACCCAGACCAGCTGAACTCTTCCCCGCAAAACCCAAATAAACTGTGGTTCGGAACGCAATTGGTTTCCTCTTCTGTCTGGTCCCTGACAGTAAGATCTGACCAAGGACATGGAACCAGCGCCCGAACCCTCTGCCTTGGACCGACTACTGCGCACTGAGGGAGATGTCAGCCGGATGTCCGCCGACATATCAGCTCTGATTCAGCTTGGCCATCAGCAACAGCAACAACTCCAGCAACAGCAACAGAGGCTGGACCAAGCTATCCAGCTACTCACCAACTTGTCCACCCCGTCAGCCCCGTCATTGCCCGACGCTCCATTGCCTGCTGCCTCTGTTCCCGGAACTCCTGCTCAGTTGACTGCCTCTGCCTGTGCTCCAGAACCCAAGGTCGGTAATCCAGAACGTTTCAATGGAGATCCAACCCAGGTCCGGGCGTTCCTGACGAGTTGCCGTGTCCAGTTTTCTCTGCAGCCCAGAACATTCGCCACGGAGGGGGCAAAGGTGGGCTATGTCATCACTCATCTGACTGGCCGAGCTCGTCTTTGGGGAACTGCAGAGTTCGAGCGTCAGACTCCCGCTTGTGCATCCTTCAGCCTGTTTGCAGAAGAGATGATCAAGGTCTTCGACTTGGGCTCGTCACCAGCAGAGGCTTCCCGGCCCTTGATGAGCATCCGCCAGGGCAGACGGACCGTGGCGGCCTACTCCATCGACTTCAGAACCCTGGCGAGTCGCAGTTTGTGGAACACGGAAGCTCTGGTGGACGCTTTCCTTCACAGTCTGGCAGACTATGTAAAGGATGAGCTGGTTTCCCATGACCCCCCCTCGACACTCGATGAAGCCATTGCACTGGCCGTCCGCGTCGATCGTCGCATCCAGACCCGTCGACGAGAGAGGGGGCGCCTGAGTCCACCAGTCACCAACCCACTGAATGATTCTGCTCCTCACCTGTCTTCTCCTGCCACTCCGCTAGGCTCGCCAGACCGGCCAGAACCCATGGAGATTGGCCGCGCCTCGCTTTCTCCAGCAGAGCGTCAGCGCCGCCTCGCATCCAATCTGTGCCTGTACTGTGGGGGTGAGGGTCATCGTGTTGCCTCCTGTCCTGTAAAAGTCAACGCTCACCGGATGTAGGAGGGGTCCGGCTGAGCTCAATGAACATTCAGCCCTCCACAAACCGCAAGCCCCTGCTTCAGGTCCATCTTCGCCTCTCCGACTCTACCCACATTCTGGCTGCATTGGTGGACTCGGGGGCCGAGGCCAACATTATGGACATTGAGCTAGCTCATCAGCTGGGGTTGGAGAGCCATCATCTGCCTTCTCCCGTTCCAGCCCGGGCCCTGGATGGTCACCTTCTTGGCACCGTCACCTGTCTCACCGCTCCTGTCTCTATGATGCTGTCGGGTAACCACCATGAAATGATTCAGTTCCATCTGCTCTGTTCTCCTGGCCAACCACTCATCCTGGGTTACCCATGGCTCCGTCTGCACAACCCCCATCTTGACTGGGAATCCGGGACAATAACCGAGTGGGGAAGGGGCTGTCACCAGACCTGTTTGAGAGCCGCTACACTGCTCCCTCACTTAGAGCCTGCCGCCTCTGCTCCAGACATTTCTAATGTTCCCGACTGCTACCATAGCCTCCGTGGGGTTTTTAACAAGGCCAAGGCCACTTGTCTGCCCCCACATCGACCCTACGATTGCGCTATTGATCTCCTCCCAGGAACTGCTCCGCCCAAGAGTCGTCTCTATTCTCTGTCTGCCCCAGAAAGAAAGTCCATGGAGACCTACATCAACGACTCCTTGGCAGCCGGCATCATCCGTCCGTCCTCTTCACCTGCTGGTGCCGGGTTCTTCTTTGTGGGGAAGAAGGATGGTTCCCTTCGCCCCTGCATAGACTACCGGGGCCTCAACGACATCACAATCAAGAACCGTTACCCTCTGCCACTGCTCTCTTCCGCCTTTGAGCTGCTCCAGGGAGCCACGGTCTTCACAAAGCTTGACCTCCGGAACGCTTACCATCTCGTTCGGATAAGGGAGGGAGACGAATGGAAGACAGCCTTCAACACCCCGACTGGCCACTATGAGTACCTGGTAATGCCATTTGGCCTTACCAACGCACCTGGGGTTTTCCAGACCCTGGTGAACGATGTCCTGCGCGATATGTTGAACCAGTTCGTCTTTGTTTACCTGGACGACATCCTGATTTTCTCCCGTACCCTGTCCGAACATACCCAGCATGTCCAGCAGGTTCTCCGTCGTCTCCATGAGAACTCTCTGTATGTCAAGGCGGAGAAGTGTGAATTCCACGCCAAGTCCGTGGCCTTCCTGGGGTACATTGTGGCAGAGGGGAGCATCCAGATGGACCCAGCCAAGGTCTCGGCGGTGACTTCGTGGTCCGTGCCTGAAAACAGGAAGAAGCTGCAACAGTTTCTGGGGTTTGCGAACTTCTATAGGAGATTCATCCGCAACTACAGCGCTGTCGCCTCCCCACTCACCGCCTTAACCAGCACCAAGCAGCCTTTCATCTGGACCCCAGCAGCCAACGAAGCCTTCAGTAACCTCAAGGCTCGATTTACGTCTGCCCCCATTCTTCAGATGCCTGACACGGACCGGCAGTTCGTGGTGGAGGTAGATGCCTCAGACGTAGGAGTGGGAGCAGTGCTCTCTCAACGGGCAGCTGTGGACGGCAAGCTCCATCCTTGTGCGTTTTTTTCTCGTCGGCTATCCCCATCTGAACGCAATTATGACATTGGCAACCGGGAGCTGCTGGCCGTCAAACTTGCCTTGGAGGAGTGGCGACACTGGCTCGAGGGGTCCACAGTACCGTTCCTGGTGTGGACGGATCACAAGAACCTCGAATACATCCGTTCTGCCAAACGTCTAAGTCCCAGACAGTCCCGGTGGGCCCTGTTCTTTACCAGATTCAACTTCACCCTGTCCTACCGTCCTGGGTCACGTAACGCAAAGCCTGACGCCCTCTCCCGCCAGTTTCTGAAGGATGACACCCCCTCCAAGGATCCGGTCCCCATCCTACCCGGCCCATGCGTCATTGCTGCCCTCACCTGGGATGTTGAGGAACAGGTGCGGGAGGCTCTCCATAACCAGCCCACTCCCAGTGCTTGTCCTGCAGACCGCCTCTTCGTCCCTGAAAACCTGAGGTCCCAGGTCATTCAGTGGGGACACAACTCTCGTCTAGCCTGTCACCCTGGGTCCACTCGCACTTGCAATCTGCTTGGCCAACGGTTCTGGTGGTCCTCCCTGAGGAGGGACGTGCGAGAGTTTGTCCGAGCCTGCCCCACCTGCAATCAGAACAAGTCGTCCTGCCGGCCTCCAGCCGGGTTACTCCAGCCTCTGCCTGTGCCCACACGACCCTGGTCTCACGTCTCCCTGGACTTTGTTTCTGGTCTTCCCCCGTCTAGTGGTATGACGGTCATACTCACTATTGTAGATCGCTTTAGCAAGATGGCCCACTTTGTGCCCCTCCCTAAGCTGCCCTCCGCCAAGGAGACCGCCCAGGTGGTCCTGGAACAGGTTTTTAGAATCCATGGGTTACCCAAAGATGTCGTCTCAGATAGGGGTCCACAATTCACCTCTTCATTCTGGCGAGAGTTCTGTCATCTCCTAGGGGCCACAGTCAGTCTCACTTCTGGATTCCATCCCCAGTCCAATGGTCAGTCTGAGCGGGCGAACCAAGAACTGGAGAAGGCACTCCGATGCATGGCATCTCGCAACCCCCAGGCCTGGGCGCAACACCTGATGTGGGTTGAGTATGCCCATAATTCCCTCACCTCCTCGGCCACTGGCATGTCACCCTTTCAGTGTGTGTATGGCTACCAACCACCTCTGTTCCCCAGTCAGGAAGGGGAGGTCACCTGTCCATCAGCTCTCGCCTATGCCCGCCGGTGCCGGCGCACCTGGTCACAAGCCCACGCCACTCTCCTCAAATCTGTCGCCAGCTACACTACTGGGGCCAATCGTCAAAGGACTCCAGCACCCACCTACCAAGTGGGCCAGAAGGTATGGTTGTCGGCCAAAGACCTGCCGCTCCGGGTGGAGTCAAGGAAGTTGGCACCTCGGTTCCTGGGACCATACCCCATCCAGAAGGTGATCAGTCCCACCGCCGTCCAGCTGCAACTGCCCAGGTCCATGAGAGTGCACCCCACGTTTCACGTCTCCAAAATAAAGCCGGTTCATGAGAGTCCTCTTGTTCCTGCTGCACCTCCTCCCCCTCCTCCACGCCTCGTTGATGGTGGTCTGGTCTTCACTGTCCGACGTCTGCTTCGATCCAGACGAAGAGGTAGAGGCCTTCAATACCTTGTAGATTGGGAGGGTTATGGTCCGGAGGAGAGATCATGGGTACCCGCCAGAAGTATCGTGGACCGCACCCTCATCGCAGACTTCCATCGCCAACATCCCGACCAGCCCTCCATCAGGCGGGGTCGCCCGAAGGGGTCCCGTCGTGCCCTCCGTCCGGTACCTGAGCCTGACTCTGATTCTGACCCCAAGTCGGATCTGGATCCTGTCCCAGGTGATGTTCCATCCTCTGATCAGGGTGAGGAGGCACGAGTGTCCTCTGACGACGACGTGGACACTGATCGTTCTGAGGAGTACTGACCCTCCTCCGGCTCCCCCCTCCACCCGCCCAGTTTGATGGTACCTCTTGGGGACTTCTGGGGCCGTCCCTTGGGGGAGGGGTTCTGTCATGAGCTCTCTCTCTGCTTTGCTCATCTGGTAACATTCTCGCCTGTCATCTGCCACGCCCACCTGCACTCAGTCAATTAGTATCACCTGTTGTCTCTCTACACTCTTTGTTGCTGCCACCTGCTCCTCATTGTCTCCTGATTACCTCCTCTGTATTTAAGCCCCTGTTTCTCAGTTCTTCTCTGTCAGATCTTCAGCTTGGAATGCACGTGCTGCCTAATCGCTACCCTGACTCCTGAGAAGACAACCCAGACCAGCTGAACTCTTCCCCGCAAAACCCAAATAAACTGTGGTTCGGAACGCAATTGGTTTCCTCTTCTGTCTGGTCCCTGACAGCACGGGCCTTCGTTTCAGCCACTGAAGGTCCTACGGGTGTTTCTTTGCCTGCAGGGGGAGTCACTAATTTACCCAGATACTGCTGGAATAAAAATTGTGATAGGTCCATTTGTGTTCAATTAGATTAACCCGTTGTTTCCCAAGAAATATTAGTCCAAGTTTAAAACAATGATCTAGAAATTATTTCTAGAGTGAAAAAAAAAAAATCCTCAGTTCTCATTCTCCTAGACCTATCAGTAGCTTTTGACACAGTGAACCATCACATCCTGCTATCCATAGTCTCTGAAATGGGCATCTCCGGCAATGTACTCTCCTGGTTTAGCTCATATCTAAATGGGCGCTCCTTTTTTAAGTTTCCTGGTATGGGCACACCTCCTCCCATCCCCTCCCCACACTGATCGCCCAAGGGTCAGTGCTGGGCTCCCTTTTCTTTGCAGCATATACCATCTCCCTGGGCTCCATCAGCCGCTCACATGGCCTCTGTTACCATTGCTATGCGGATGACACCCAGCTCTACCTGTCCTTTCCACTTGACGACCCTACTGTGGCAGGACGAATCTCCGCTTGTCTCTCTGACATATCAAAATGGATGCTGGATCACCATCTCCTTAGTGTTTCCTGCCAACCAACCACTCTTCCACAACACAGACATACACATTGGCTCTTCTTCCCTCTGCCCAGTTAGAACAGCAAGAAACTTGGGTGTCATGATCAATTACCAGCTCTCCTTTGCAGAACACGTTGTAGTGGTGTCTCAGGCATGTTGCTTCGACCTCCACTGGCTACCAGTAGCAGTCCGAATTAAATTCAAGTCACCTGTGTTAGCGCCCAGAGTGATCTGGGTTGGCTCCCTCTTACCTGAACTCATTCATCTAGGTCTGTGCTCCCTCTCAAGCACTGCGCTCCTTCCAAGAACTTCGTCTTGCACTGCCTTCCCTACGCACAAAGCAATCTCAGTCCAGACTGTTTGCCTTTGTGATCCTGAGGCGGTGGAACAAACTTCAAAACACAATCAGAATGGGAATCTCCCTACCCATCTTCAAGAATATCTTGAAGACTTTCTTCTTCCAAAAGCACCCCCTTTATTTAACAGTGCTCTACCTCTTCTAATATGAGAAAACAAAAAGCAAACAAAAATTCTGTCCTATCCTTCTATTGAACCTTTCCTATACTATCTGTCCTATGTACTTCAACTATCGCCTCTTGTTGCGCTGTATGCACTTATACTGTCCCTCAACTGTAAGTCACTTTGGGTAAAAGCGTCTGCCAAATGAGTAAATGTAAATGTTGTTATTTGTGCTTCCAATAAATCTGTTTATTATGAAACAACCGATTTATTGCCTAAGTTCATTGAAAAATACATGAGAAGGGCCTTGAAAAAATAATCACATATTAAATTGCAATTGCAATATTAAGAAAAAAATTGCAATTACATTATTTTCCACAATTGTTCAGCACTAATAGATAGATAGACAGACAGACACTGCACATTTTAACAATGTCAGGCAGGTGATATTTCAGAAATAGTTAGAGGTGAGCTGTTACATCTCATTACATTGATTGAACACAAAAATATGACCAGCAATCTTTATCAATTATGAAAGCAGCATTGAATGTTATATTTCTCTCAGTTTTGTGAGTGATTAACTAGAAAGTGGCTTAATTTAGTTGGTACAATAAATACATATTATCATACATTCAGGCTTGAAATCAAATGCTATTTCGGGTGGAATAAGCTAATTTTAGCTTTGGACAAAGATAAATGATAAAACAGACACAAGTACACACTAGCACATCGCTAACTGCATTACACTTAAAGTCTCCACATTATAACAGACATCACACATACTTTGACATATATATCATATTAACAGAGGTGTCAAAAGTACTCTCATTCATTACTCAGGTAGAAGTATTGATACTAGGTTTTAAAAAGAGGTTTTAAAAAGTATCAAGTCCAGCTTTTTACTCAAGTAAAAGTATAAAAGTACTGGTTTCAAAACTACTTAAAGTATGAAAGTAAAAGTACTTCTGAGAAAAAAAGTGACATAAAGGCTCAGGCAACTCCCAACTCCAAAAACATCCTTATAATGCTATAATGACTAATATTCAGTAAATGTTGAAAACATTGGTATGCACTACACTGCCAGATATGATGCCTATAGCCAAAATAAGAGTGCAAAAAGTCAAACACTTTAGAGGCACACACTTTTGATGTGTTCAATGGTCTTTATTGGAATTGCAATTCCACCTACTGCAAAGTCAGCCAGAGTTACCAATACTGTAGCTTTTGTTCAGCCACAAACTGAACCACAGAAAATAAAACAAAACAGTTACTATAGGCTTCTATAGGCTAAAATCAAGCACAGAAGATAAAACTGAGTAGGTTTTGTTTAGCCCCAGTCAACCATAGAAGATCCAGTACAGAGTTACCAATAGGCTTTGTTCAGTCACAAAGTGAAGCACAAAAGATGCAATAAAGTTACCAATAGGCTTTGTTCAGCCGCAAAAGCATCTGGTTCTCGAAGTTCTTGGAGCCAATGCATGCTCTTCTTGGCTGCAAGATCAACCTTGCAACACTGAAGAGCCTTTCACAGGCTGCTGAAGCAGGGAGTGCTGTATTGAGCTTCAGTGGTAGCTTGCGCACAGCTGGGAAGGGCTTCAGTACCTCTACTGTGTCCTGGGCACCCCAGGTATGCATCCAACTGCTGGGTTGTTTCAGGAGGCCCAGCCTTCTTCAAAGAGGAAAAGAAGTCCTCTTCTTCAGATGACTGGGGGCCCTCACTGACGTGATTCTCAGCCTGACAGTCCAAGTGGCTTCTGATATAGTCAAGGCCTGTGTAATAACAAAAGTCAGGACATTTAGATTACATATGACAGCATTGCAACTGTGAATGGGATAATTGAGAGTGTGGGGTGTGTGTGTGTGTGTGTGAGAATGCCATTTGAAACTCATAGTCTGCATAGAAATTAGTTATTCTTATTGTATTAAGGGGAAGTAGAGAGGTGAGACACTTACCAAGTTTGATGATCTGTTCATCACTTGTCCAGCAGGTCTTACATTTTGGAACTAGAATGGCTGCGGCTATCAGTTCCGCAAGCATGTCTCTGAAGCGTTTCTCAAGTCCTGAAAGAGGTCCCGCAACTGGCTGACTTCAGCTTTTGATGCATCAACTGTTGACACCAAATTCAGGAGATGACAGGCACAATGATGGTGCTTGGGTAGCTGGAACTCTACATAATCGTCTTCATCCAAGAGGGCTCCTGCATCAACAAATTCAACATCCTCACTCCCATCCTCTTCATCACCATCTTGTCCATCATCGTCCACCTCTTCTCCATCACTCTCTCCTACAAGTTCCGGATTGTTATTTTCGTCAGTCTGCCCATAAATTCTGAATGCCTTCAGAAAGTTTGATCCATTGTCCGTTGTCGTGCGAACAATCTTCTCTCTGATGCCAAAGTCTGTGTGAATCTCATTTAATGTACTTGCTAGGACAGAAAACGTATGCGAGCCTTTCAGAGGCTTACATGCCAGAGCAGCACAGAATCGCTGGTTTCAGGATTAAACCTGTGTGCTGTCACACTAATGAATCCGCGACGGTGCGCCGTCCAGCAGTCAGTTGTCGTTGCTATAAACTCAACTTCGTTGAGGGCAGCTTTCAGTTTTATTTTCATGTCAGTGGAGGCCTTCGTGACTTTGTTCACAACAGTATTTCAGGTCATCACATTTGTGTTTGGTTGGAGATGCTGCACAAACTCAATGAAGCGGGGTTGCTTGACAATGTGTGGTGGGTGCAAGCCCTCAACAATGAATTTAAGGATCGCCTTGTCTACACTTGCTTGGCTCACCCTTCGAGGTGGGGCTGAAGAAACTTCAGTGGACGCGTTCCTTTTCATTGCTGCTGAAGTGAGTTCTGTGTACCTCTGTAGATGAGTGGGGTGCTTCTTCTGTGGACAAAATGAATGCACAGGTTAAGATTACAATTCATATAATTTCTCTCATACCACATGCCAAGACACTCTAGCACTTCTGTATTAAACATCACAGTTTGAAGTTCATGAATGAAGTGTGTGATACAGGTAGCAGTTTCACTGGATGCATTCATTTAGAGTAGAGAAGTACAGCATATCCCCACTTACAACTGTTGCTGCATTGTTAATGGGATAGTCTATGACAGTTACATACATTACAGTTAATTTAAAAAGGATCCTTGGCTAGTAAGGCAAGTTGGCCTAATAAGACTAATACTGGAATCAGATATTTGTGACATTTACAAACTCAGAATGATCTTCCCTGTAAAAAGTTTGAGAAGTTCTTTTGCATTTACCTCTATTGGCTGCTATTGAGTCTATGCACAGAAACAGCTTGATGGCTGCACCTTGAGATGCAACCAGCTAATGACACCTTTTACAACATGGCAGATTTCAAGTGAGAATGTTCTAATCTAAGAAAACTAAGAAAACCAAATACAATAGAGTGTTTCTAAATCAAAATTATGTAGCTGACACCAAGGTTAATATTAGAATATTATTAATCTTACGGCCCAGAGACCCCCTTGACTGATCTTACAAAGATCCAAAGGGCTTTCCCCACACAGGCGCGCGCACACACTCTCACGAACATGTCTGGCCATAGCTTTATCAAACAGCTGTGGACTATCAATTTACCCAATTAACTATCTGCTATATTTCATGTAACAGTAATAGTCAGTCATCAAAAGCCGAATTTTAAAATCACAGGGGCTGAACCAAACGAACTTGCAACGTATCATACCTACAAACTTTAATGCTATGTGCTAGCAAGCAAACCCATATGACATGTTTTAGCATGTACCTAGCCAAAGCAAACATTAAAAATTACCATTAAGGTAGGTCACGACACAATATTTTGTCAATAATCAACTGACAAACTATAGCAAGTACAATTAAACAATACGATAACATTTAACAAAAGTCAATTGTTAACGCTCACACAGAGCCCACCAAACGAACTTTTAATCATAGACAGCTAACATTACTCCTTGCAAGCAAACCATTGCACATCTTGGCCAGATTGCTAGAGAGTTGGGCTGCTCCTTCCAACGTGGGGTGGATGCAGTCCCTCCTAATGAGACCAGGTCTACCCCAGAAAGTTTGCCAATTATCTACAAAGCCCACACCATTTGCAGGACACCACCTCGATAACCAGCGGTTAAATGATGATGTACGGCTAAACATGTCATCACTTGCCAGATTGGGGAGAGGGCCGGAGAAAACTACGGTGTCTGACATTGTTTTGGCCATGGAACACACCGACTCGGCATTAATTTTAGTGACCTCCGTTTGGCGTAACCGCAGGTCATTAGCACCGATGTGAATAATGATTTTGCTATAGCTGGTGCTTGGTTGGCACAGAAGCATGTCGTTCGGATTATCTTGGTTCATGGCCACGGACATTTTCCTATGACTTGCTGATGTTTTATGTGAACTGAAGTGTCATGATGTGTCACCGCCTACAAACCAATAGGATGCCAGAGTGGTATATGTTTGTATTTATCATCCAACCACAGTCAAATTTACCCTACCATGATGGCGCGATTTATCTGGATAGGCAACCCCACTCCCGGCATTTTTTGAACGATGACAAACGGAAATGAAAACAAGCCAAAATGAAATAGAAGTAACGGGGCTATTCTAAAATGTAAGCAGTAGAAAGTACAGATAATAGCATGAAAATGTAAGGAGTAGAAGTAAAAAGTAGGCTGAAAAATAATTACTCCAGAAAGTATAGATAACCAAAATTTCTACTTAAGTAAGGAAACGAAGTATTTGTACTTCGTTACTTGACACCTCTGGAACAGGAGAATTGAACCCTCAGACAGTGAGTCAGAGGAATGTGTCTCAGAGGACAGTGTGTCTGTCCTCTCACAGAAATCAGCCAGTCAGGAAGGAAAGTTTTATTCAGTCAAGGTGCTGGGAACTTTCCTCCAGGAGACCAAGAACATGAAAGGAGTGATTGTGGAGAATTTTTTCCAGACTAAGAATTGTTCTATGCATCAGTCAGACAGCACATCAGGAACAAGGCTGAGGCTGATTTTACAGACCAAGAGGTTTTTAGGTTGAGAAAACTCATACTGAAAGTCAAACGTGAACTATGCTGAGCCAGATAATGGTTCAGGCTTCATTATCTTTTTGCTTCTTTTAAATGTTTTTATTTTTTTCAAACTTGATGGATATTTTTAATGTGGGGAATGCTAATGGAGCCAGGGATGCAAAGAAAAGAGCCGCAATATGTGAAACAGCGAAATTAAAGAGGATCAATGTTTTATTTGTTCAAGAAATGCACAGTGACGTTTTTAATGAGGTTGACTGGGTCAGAGAATGGGAGGGAGAGGCTTTTCTCTCTCATGGTACTGCTCTTAGTGCCAGGGTGGGAATCCTCTTCTCAAGCAATTTTAACCCAACATCAGTCCAGGTAGAGCACGTCATCCCAGGACGCCGCCTTATAGTCAACGCTGTTTTTGAGCATTTTACGGTTATTTTTATTAATGTCTATGCCCCCAACACTGGTGCAGAGAGGAAGCTCTTTTTAGCAAAAATTAGTGATGTTTTAAAGGGTCAAGGGTCAGGAGATTATTCATTTTTGGGGGGAGATTTTAATTGTACTGAGGATGATGTTTTAGATCGTAATCATGCAGAGCCTCATCCAGCCTCTCAGCAGGCTCTGAAGCAGCTGGTCAACTCCCACGGCCAGTGGCGTAGCGTGGGGAAAATTTCTGAGGCAGCCAAGTGAAGCCAAGCTGTGTACATTTTAGTGGGTGAGGGCAAAAAATCATATTTGCTGTTTCATGTAGTCGGATGAACTATTAGAGCGCCCAGCATCATTTACCAGGACTTAACCAGCTTGTTTCCATCACACACTTTCAGCATGATGCGCTCTCTCTGTCTCTCTCTCTCTCTGTCTCTGTCTCAAGCGCAGAGACGAGTTTAACCTCATTCACTGTGACCACAGCGGTACACACACACACACACACACACACACGCACACACACACACACACACACACACACACACACACACACACACACACACACACACACACACACTCCTCTTAAACACCTTTATGCAACCACGTTCATAAGCAGCTACTTACTGCACAGCACACAGCTGATATTGGAAAGACATGAATTCACTCATACACTCATGAAGAAGCCTTAAAGTTTTATGTCCACACCAAATAAGACTTTTACGCTCTATGTGAGACGCAAATGCTTTTCAATTTTCCTTATCATTTATATATGTAATAATACATGTAAATGTTCATTATACAGCAAGACAACAACCCAGTACCAGTGGCTGTAAACAGCACACCTGACGTGCATTCAGACAAGCCGGCCTTTCACGGCCACTGTCAAAGGTGCTCATTTTCTCCACATAAACAACAATAAACAACAACTTCAGTGGACTCACATGCTTCATCAAAGCAAGCAAGACAAAATACGGACTATAATCACATCAAAAATAACACAGATTGCTGACTGGGCTGTTCAGTAAAGTGAACTGTAAACTATTAAGTCAGTAAACTGTTAAGATGCGTAAAGAGAAAAAAAGCGTTTTGCTCACCCTATCCAAAGAATGTCCGTGAAACCTGTGGCAAGCCAGGGATTGTTCCATGAGCATGATTCCTTGTCAAAAAGGAGACAGGGCCGGCAAAAAAACATTTAAGTTTAGCGCTGCCTGCTAGCCTCTCAGTGGGACGTAATTCTCCTCATTTGAATTTCCGAAAACCTTCTTTCCTTTCAGTACGGCTATCTAGTTTGGTGTTGGTCTCCCATCAGATTTAATTTTGAGTTGCTGCTCAAGAAGCAGTTTAGCAAAAACTGTTTTTGACCAAATATTCCAAATCCCCTCCCTCCATAATTGCGCTGTCTGGCTACCCGGAAGTCAATGTAAATCTTTCGTTATTCATATCAGTGACGTTGATGTTGACGTACTGTGATTTGATTGACCCCGTCCCCGCCTCATCTGATTGGTTAATAATTTTTTTTTTCACCAAGGGAAGCCAACTCCGTTTGACTTCCCTTGCCGAAAAACACAGGTGACCGAGTTTAATACCGCGTTTTCAACGCTCACTCACCACATAACCTTTAGAGGCACTGTTTCACACACCATAAACGCTCAACAATGAATGAAGAGAGACGAGGGGGAGACGACAGCGACACAGATTGCGAAAACTGTTTTAAAAAGTGTTTGTATTAGATGACGTTATATTCTGAAAAAAGTGAGGAAGCCTGGCTTCCCTTGGCTTCTGCAAGAAAATGCTACTGCCCACGGCCTGGTGGATTTGTGGAGGAGGATGCACACAAGCTGTACACATGGTCCCATGTCAGAGACAATACAATCTCTTTAGCTCGCCTCGATCACATTTATTGTTTTAAATGCCATTTTAGTGTTTTTAAAACATGTCTGATTTTTCTAGTTGGTTTTACGGACCACTCCTTGGTTTCATGTAGTGTTTTAATTAGAAATATTTTGCCTAAAAGTGCCTACTGGCATTTTAACTGTGTTTTGGCTGCTGACCAAAGTTTTAGAGATGCTCTTAGTTATTTATGGACTGATTTTAGATAGAGTATGAGATTTTACCTCTCTAAGGCAGTGGTGGGACCATGGGAAAGTCCAGATTAAACTCCTATGTCAACAGCACCCTCTCAATGTAACTCGTCACATCTCCAGTTCTATCAAAGATCTGGAGACTGAAATAGTGGAACTGGAACATCTCAGTGGAAACAGGATGTATTGAGGTCCTCAAGACTAAAGAGAAGGCTCTGGCCGACCTGCTGGACTCAAAATTACAAGGTACGCTGGTCCGGACCCGATAACAAAACATCACAGAGATGGATGCTCCCACCAGCTTCTTCTTTGGCTTGGAGAGGAAACAGGCAGAGGAGGCTGATCCACTCCTTGCTGTTGGACACAGGGCAGCAGCTGACGGAGCCGGCGCAGATCAGGGCCAGAGCAGTGGATTTTTATTCATTGCTCTTCCAAAGTGAGGTACGAAAGGAGGAAGATGAACTGATGGATTATTTTCATGATGGACTACCGCAGATATGTGAGGACATTAACAGAGACCTTGACCGCCTACTCATAGTCCAGGAGCTGCAGAACGCCCTCCAAGGCATGCAGGGACAGAAGGCACCAGGCATTGATGGACTCAGTGTAGAGTTCTATAAGGCCTTCTGGAATATCCTAGCAAAGGACATCCTGGAGATCTTTCATGAAAGCCTGGCTGCTGGTTCCCTGCCCCTGTCCTTCCGCAGAGCCGTCATTGCCCTCCTGCCAAAAAAAGGGAACCTACAAGAAATAAAGAACAAATAAAGCAACAATCATAAAAACTGCTCAACAAAACAAAATAAAAGCAAAAAACAGCTAAATCAAGCAAAGCGCATCATTAAAGTAAAATCACCAACTGCGTTTGGTAAAAGAACATGTACATGCAGTAGCCAAATTTTCCAAACTTGGGAGATAATCCAAATTTACTCTGTAAATTATACCAAGACTCGGGAGCAAATGCTTTGAAGGCACTTTCCCCAAAAACAGTCCGCGTACGAGAAATAATATACTTTATCAATCTGTCATTTCTGAGACTACAGCTTTTGGTGTTGACTTTAGGAACCAAGAGAGAACACAAATAAGGGGAAAAATCACACAAGATGGGCTTATAAAGAAAACAATACCAGTGTTCCCATCTTCGATTGTGCAAAGAAGGCCACCCAACACTCTCATACAGACTACAGTGATGAGTACGAAAACCTAGATTTGTTACAAATCTTAATGCTGCATGATACACTGAATCCAGCATTTTCAGGGAGGAGAGATTTACATGCATGTATAAGATGTCACCGTAGTCAAGTATTGATAAAAAAGTCTTTTTCTGACATTAAAAGAAAAGCAAGTTCTGTTTCTATGATAAAAACCAAGTTTGACCCTGAGTTTCTTTCTAAGACACTCAATATGGTATTTAAAAGACAGATTTTCATCTAAATAAAATCCCAAGTATTTGTATACTGACACTCGTTCAATCACTTTACCATTTTGTGTAACAATCTGACAAGCATCATTTGTCTTCCCTGATTTTGAAAGGCACATCAATTTAGTTTTGTCAGAGTTGAGCACAAGTGTTAATTGATTGATATTACACTGAATTACATTAAAAGCAGATTGTAGCTTTTGTATGGCACCTGTTAACGATGAAGCAGAACAGTACAAAATAGTGTCATCTGCATAAAAGTGAAATTTGGCATCAGTTACATTCTGACACAAAACATTTATATAAATAGTAAATAAAATGGGGCCCAATATGGACCCCTGGGGGACATCATTTTGAGTCGTCAAAGGTTTGGAGGATACACCATTAACCTGAGCACTTTGTGTTCTGCTGCACAAGTAGTTGCCAGACCACATGACAGCTTTTGAGGACATTCCAATATCCCGCAGTCTCTGGCACAAGACCAAAAGGTCAACTGTGTCAAAAGCCTTTGACAAGAACAATGCAACACAGAATTCTTTAGAATCGATAGCACTTATGAGATCATTTAAAACTTTCATAGTGGCAGTGACAGTACTGTGCTTCTTTCGGAAACCAGACTGCAGCTCATTTAAAATGCTATTTCTTGTCAGAAAGTCTTTCAGCTGGTCACTTATAAGCCCTTCTTAAACTTTGGCTAAAGCAGACAGTTTTGATATTGGCCTATAACTATTAGGATTTGATCGGTCACCACCCTTCAATAAAGGAGTGACATATGCTGATTTCCATACACTAGGAATTATTCCAGTTTCGATGGTCAAGTTAAAAATATATGTCAAAGGTTCAGCAACATGCTCAGCACCAATTTTCAAAACATCATTTGCAAAGACAGCAATGGCTTTATATTTTTGTGGGGCATTTGTTAAAATCAAGTCAAGGAGTGTTGACTTATCAGGATGTTTATTATTTATCCTGGTTGGTGAGTCTATAACTTGGGTCAAAAGTGCTGAATCACAGAAAACATTTATGTCATGGTTGTGTGCATATCGTGCTACATGTTTTCCTCTAGAGGGTGCCAAAGTCTTGTGTCTGCCCCACCCCTCAGGTGAGGCAGGCTCTGATCCAATCAGGTGGCGACTACTCCTATCAGCCAGGTATATAGGCTCACCTGGTTGAAGGAGTAGTCGTCAGATCGTTGCTTGCTTCCTGCCATGCTCTTGCCCTGCTCAGTTCGTGTATTTGTTCCTGCTCGTGTCTGTGCTTCGTTCCTGACCCTAGGTTCCGTTCTCATCCTCTCGTTTGTAAGTACTGTGTTCCTAGTTTAGCCTGTGCAGTCGAGTAGAGTTTTTCTCCTGCCTTGCCTTGTGTTCTGTTTAGTTTTTGTTTTCCCTGCGGCGGCCTAGTGGCCCCAGGTTTTGATTTGATACTTTGTAGCCCTGTGGTTGCCTGTAGAGGCTCCAGGAGTTTTTTGGTGTTTAACTTTAGTTTATCTAGTTGAGATAGTTTTCCCTGCGGCGACCCTAGTGGTCCCGGGTGATCTTTATTCGTGTTTCGTTTGTACGCCTGCAGAGACCTATTGGTCCCAGGCTAATTTCTGTTGTACTTTGAATAAACCAGTTGTTGAATCTAATCAGTGTTGGCTCTTGGGTCTTCCCTGGGGAGTTCCTCACAGTACGATCTGACCATGACAGACCCAGCCACTCGTGATTTGATCCAACAACTGGATCAGCGCGTCAGCTCATTAGCCCAGAGGTTGGATGGCCTAGGGTTGCAAATGGAGCAGGGTGTCGGTCCGGTTGAGGACTTGTCTCCGGCCCGGGATCTTCCCCGTGAGCCCCGCCTGCCGGGTCCGGAGCGTTACGATGGGGATCGCGAGTCTTTTGGCCCGTTTCTCACGAATTGTTCGCTGCTGTTCTCCCTTCAGCCAGGCACCTTCACCTCCGAAGCTACCAAGGTAGCTTATGTTATTAGCCACCTTACCGGGCGAGCGCGCTCATGGGGAACCGCAGAGTGGGACCGGAGGTCACTTTGCTGCAGCTCTTACGAGAGTTTCGCTGCAGAGCTACGCAAGGTTTTCGGGTTTCAGTTGGGGAGGGCACTTAGCGGCTTAACTCGGGTCAAGCAGGGGAGCGGCACGGTTGCCGACTACTCCATTGAGTTTCGCATCAGGGCCGCGAGGTCCCGGTGGAACCCCGAGTCCCAGATTGAACAGTACTTAGAGGGCCTGAGTGGTTACATCCTGGACGAGCTCGTCTCGCATGAGGTTCCCGACACACTAGACCTGCTCATCGAGCTAACTGTTCGGATTGACTCGCGCATACAGGCTAGAAGGCTAGCGCGCGGAGCTAACCGCGTCCCTTTCCGGGTCAGAGACCAACTTCCGGAGACTCCCCCGGAGGTGACGGAGGGAGCTGAGGGTGGCCCGGAGCCTATGGTGATTGGCCATGCCTCTCTCTCGGCTGAGGAGAAGTGTAGGAGGAGGGGGGCGGGTCTTTGCCTTTTCTGTGGGGGGTCTGGACACTTCGTAGCGAGGTGTCCGGTAAAACCAGGACTCACCGGTAAGTCAGGGGGCACCGGTGAGTCACAGTAATGTCAGACCCCCTAGCATCAATCGTCTCACTCTCCATGGGGTTTTAGACAGCTCTGCTGCTAGGATGGAGCTAGCTTTATTGGTGGATTCGGGGGCAGAGGCTAACTTCATTGACCGGGACCTAACCAGGCAGCTGGGTATTAGCCTGGATCGGCTAGAAGGGGGGGGTACCGGCTAGGGCTCTGGACGGCCACCTGCTGGCGGAGGTTGCGGAGGTAACCGAGTCATTGACATTAACTATTGGCGGACGTCATCGCGAATCTATTCGGTTTCATGTTATCGCGTCTCCTAGTGCCCCAGTGATCTTAGGATATCCGTGGCTCAGAGAGCACAATCCTGCGATCGACTGGGAAACTGGACAGGTGGGGGCATGGAGTGAGGGATGTAAGCGACGATGCAGTGCAGTGAAGGGTTCCCAGCTGGAACCTTTCATGAGGGAGGACGTCGAGGGCGTTCCGGAAGTGTATCGTGACTACTTCCCGGCCTTCAGTAAGGCCAAAGCGACGTCATTTCCACCCCACCGCAGTTACGACTGTGCCATCGACCTGAGGGAGGGAGCAGCGCCCCCCCGCGGCCGGCTGTATTCACTGTCGGGACCGGAGCATGAGGCTATGGACTCCTATATTGACTCTGCTCTGGCGGCTGGCTTGATCCGTCCTTCCTCCTCCCCTGCTGGAGCCGGATTTTTCTTTGTGAAGAAGGATGGCTCACTTCGTCCCTGCATTGATTATAGGGGGCTAAACGACATTACCATTAAGAACCGGTATCCGCTCCCCCTCCTGGCAACGGCGTTCGAGTTGCTGCAGGGAGCCACTGTGTTTACTATACTGGACCTGCGTAACGCCTACCACCTGGTCCGGATCCGGTCCGGAGATGAATGGAAGACTGCGTTCAATACTCCCAACGGTCATTATGAATACCTGGTGATGCCGTTTGGACTGACCAACGCTCCAGCAGTCTTTCAAGCTTTTATAAACGACGTGCTTCGGGATTATCTGAACAAGTTTGTTTTTGTTTACCTGGACGATATTTTAATCTTTTCTTGCTCCATGGAGGAGCATGTCAAGCATGTCAAGACTGTGCTAAAGAAGCTATGGGATAGCGATCTCTACTGCAAAGCGGAGAAGTGCGAATTTCATGTGGACTCTATCTCCTTCCTGGGGAGTATAATAGAGAGAGGAGCGGTCAGAATGGATCCAGCCAAGGTCTCGGCAGTCCGAGAATGGGCCAGACCGGAGGATCGCCGACAACTGCAACGTTTTCTGGGATTTTCAAACTTTTATCGGCGATTCATTCGGAATTACAGTCGTGTGGGGGCACCACTCACGGCTCTTACCTCTGTCAAGCGGAAGTTCATCTGGGACTCTGCGGCTGAAGCTGTGTTTTGTGCCCTCAAGGAGAGGTTCACCTCCGCCCCGATCCTGGTCTTGCCGGATCCGGCTCGTCAGTTTGTGGTGGAGGTGGATGCTTCAGACCTCGGGGTGGGGGCAGTGCTGTCCCAGCGGGCAGGGGACAATAAGCTCCATCCCTGCGCGTTTTACTCCAGGCGGCTCTCTCCCGCGGAGATGAACTATGACATTGGCAACCGGGAGCTGTTAGCCGTCAAGCTTGCGTTGGAGGAGTGGAGGCACTGGCTGGAGGGAGCTCGAGAGCCATTCTTGGTCTGGACTGACCACAAGAACCTGGAATATTTGCGCACAGCCAAGAGGCTCAACTCCCGACAGGCCCGGTGGGCACTGTTTTTCGGGCGTTTCAACTTCACCCTCTCCTACCGACCGGGTTCCAGAAACGCCAAGCCAGACGCACTCTCCCGTGCCTTTGAGAAGGGCACATCAGACTCCGTCAGCGCACCCATCCTCCCTCCCTCCCTGGTCGTGGGAGCCGTGTCCTGGGGAATCGAGCAACGGGTCATGCAGGCCCAGGCCGGTCGGACCGTGCCCGGGGATGTTCCGGAGGGGAGATTGTTCGTGCCCCGTTCCTTGCGGTCGAACGTACTGTGTTGGGGGCATGATTCCCGGCTCTTTTGTCACCCGGGGGTCCGCCGGACTAAGGAGGCGGTGGCCCAGAGATTCTGGTGGCCGAAGCTGGGGCAGGACGTGAGGGAGTTCGTGGCTGCCTGCCGGGTGTGCAGTCAGCAAAAGACGTCGTCTCGTCCTGCGGCCGGATTGTTGCATCCCCTGTCTGTGCCCCGGCGTCCCTGGTCCCACATCGCCCTGGATTTTATTACTGGGCTGCCGACGTCTCAGGGGAACTCCATCATCCTGACGGTGGTGGACCGATTCAGCAAGAGCTGCCACTTCGTTCCCCTGCCCGGTCTCCCCTCTGCTCGGGAGACCGCGCAACTGGTCATTCACCATGTCTTCGGCTCCATGGATTACCCCGCGACGTGGTTTCCGACCGGGGGCCCCAGTTCACCTCTCAGTTCTGGAGGGAGTTCTGCTGAAGTTTGGGGGCCACGGTCAGCCTCTCCTCTGGCTACCATCCCCAATCCAAAGGACAGACTGAACGGGCTAACCAGGAGATAGAGAAGCTGCTACGCTGTCTGTGTTCGTCCAACCCAACGTCCTGGTCATCGATGCTGGATTGGGCTGAGTACGCCCACAACTCCCAGTCCTCGGCGTCAACGGGCGTTTCCCCTTTCCAGGGGGCCCTGGGGTACCAACCTCCTCTGTTCGAGGTACAAGAGGAATTGGCGGCCTCCCCCTCTGCCCGGGCTTTTCTCCGCCGCTGTCGTCGCTCCTGGAGGAGGGTGAGGCAGCAGATCCAGCGGGCCCAGGTGCTCCAGACCATGGCCGCCAACGCCCACCGGTCCCCGGCTCCACGCTACAAGCCAGGGCAGATGGTGTGGTTGTCGTCGAAGGATTTACCGATTAAGGGCGGAAAGGGGAAGCTGTCTCCCAAATTCTTGGTCCCTTTCCCTGTGGACCGAGTGATAAATCCCGTGTCTGTTCGCCTTCGACTCCCCTCCACCCTGCGGGTCCACCCGACCTTCCATGTTTCCCGTGTTAAACCGGTGGTGTCCTGTCCCCTGCAGCCACCGGCTTTGGCGGTCCCTCCTCCTCGTTGGGTCGACGGCGGTGAGGCGTTCACGGTGAATCGGATTCTGGAGTCCCGCCGTCGTGGTCGGGGTCTCCGCTACTTGGTGGACTGGGAGGGTTACGGACCCGAGGAACGCTCGTGGGTTCCGGCTTCGCCTATTCTGGACCCTGAACTGATTGCAGACTTCCATGCGGAGAACCCCGACCAGCCCAGGCCAGCACGGGTGGAGGCTCCGGCCGCGGCTCCGGTCGGTCCGTCTGGGAGGGGTCGCTCAGGGGCCTGGATGGAGAAGGCTGCTGCGCCTCCTCGGAGGTCTTGGCGCCGTCGCGCTCGGGGGGCGGATCTGGGGTCCCTGGATCATGGTCCGGAAGCAGAGGGGCATCGGTCCCGGTCCCCCCTCCGGCCTCCCACCGCCCACCCGGCCTTGGCGGACTCGGACTCGGACTCTTTTTCCGGGTCGGGTGGGTCCGCTTCGGACTCGGAGTGGGTCTCTGACTCTGATCCCATGGTCTGGGAAGGGGGGGGGGGGCTGATGTGGGGATGTCGGGGGCCACCCCTTGACGGGGGGGTTCTGTCATGGTTGTGTGCATATCGTGCTACATGTTTTCCTCTGGAGGGTGCCAAAGTCTTGTGTCTGCCCCACCCCTCAGGTGAGGTAGGCTCTGATCCAATCAGGTGGCGACTACTCCTATCAGCCAGGTATATAGGCTCACCTGGTTGAAGGAGTAGTCGTCAGATCGTTGCTTGCTTCCTGCCATGCTCTTGCCCTGCTCAGTTCGTGTATTTGTTCCTGCTCGTGTCTGTGCTTCGTTCCTGACCCTAGGTTCCGTTCTCATCCTCTCGTTTGTAAGTACTGTGTTCCTAGTTTAGCCTGTGCAGTCGAGTAGAGTTTTTCTCCTGCCTTGCCTTGTGTTCTGTTTAGTTTTTGTTTTCCCTGCGGCGGCCTAGTGGCCCCAGGTTTTGATTTGATACTTTGTAGCCCTGCGGTTGCCTGTAGAGGCTCCAGGAGTTTTTTGGTGTTTAACTTTAGTTTATCTAGTTGAGATAGTTTTCCCTGCGGCGACTCTAGTGGTCCCAGGTGATCTTTATACGTGTTTCGTTTGTACGCCTGCAGAGACCTATTGGTCCCAGGCTAATTTCTGTTGTACTTTGAATAAACCAGTTGTTGAATCTAATCAGTGTTGGCTCTTGGGTCTTCCCTGGGGAGTTCCTCACAATTTAAATCAGATGCAGGAGTTAACCAGTCCCAGTTTAAGTCCCCTAATAAAACTCACTAAACTTTATAGATGATAAACAGTCAGACAATGAGGATAAGGTGTCCTTTGATGCAGAAGGGGGTCTGTAACATCCTGCAACGGATATAACACAGCTCTTCATGGATTCAGTTTTCAAGATAAGCAGATCAAATTGTTTAGGCACAGGCTTAGATAATTGTACTGTTGCTTGGAAGGTATTTTTGACACAAATCGTCACTCCTCCACCTTTAGCACAGCGATCAGTACGGAAAATGTTATACCCATCCATATATACATCAGTATCAGGAGTGGAACTACGCAGCCATGTTTCAGATAAAACTGTAATATCAGCATTAGTTGATTTGGCCCAGATTCTAACCATATCAATTTTGGGCAAGAGACTTCTCACATTCATGTGTACAAAACCAATACCGGACCCATTTAAAAAAATCAGCAGGGGTTTGCAGAGATATCACATCAGACACAGGACTTGGGTTAGGCTGCACATTTCCTGACATCAGCAACATCAACATAATGATACCTTTCAACATCCGTGTGAAATCAAAATGCTTCTTGATTTTCTTAGAGTCACTGCTCAGGGTGATTGACCAAGAACTGTTTGATGGAATAAAACAGTTACTTAGGAGAAGAAGGCTTAGAAGATGTTTGAAGTTTTTGTGACCTGAAATTAGGCTCATGCCAAGCAACCCTTGGTTGCCAACACATTTCTGTGCACAGTCAGTAGCCTTTGATTGTGCTGACATGTAAGGCAGGGGTGTCCAAACTTTTTGCAAGGAGGGCCAGATTTGATAAAGTGAAGATGCCCAGGGGCCAATAGTTTGTTCGGACATTTTTAACTACAAAAGTTTCATGCAAATACACACTGTTATAAAACATTTTTCATTGTCACAATTATCTTTATTTTTCAAATGATAAAATAACCAAATATAAGCCACTCAGGCAGATGTAAACAACTCTCAAATTCAACACAAATTCTGCCTTTCATTCATATCTGGAGAGTCAGATAACATTGAACAGACTGTATGAAATACCTTAAATTTACATGAGTTTAAAAAGATCTTCATGAACACTTTAAACAGGAGTTATAAGTAATGCAAAGTTGTCTGTTATTAAATCTTAAAACATTTGTGAATTTTGCTCTTTCATTTACAATATCTTTCAGAAAGTAATAGTTTATGTCACATCTACAGGTTCATAACATCAACAGTAATAACCAAATCTTACTTAAGAGTTTAATAAAAAAATAAGTGCCAAAATCCAAGTGCATAAATATTCTTTTGGCACTTCACTGTTGATAGTGACAGATGTTACCGTTCAAAATACTCAATATCAGATTGATCAAAAAACAGACAACTTGCTCACACGAATGAGAAGGGTGATGCTGAGATCGGGATTTCAAGAGGCCAGGTCTGGTTTGAGGACAGTGGTTGAAATGCGTAAAATGTCACGCAAGTGGGAATCACTTAGTCTCGACCTCAATCGGTTCTTGTTATGGTTCATGACAGAGAATGTCTGCTCACACAAATATGTGGAGCCGAATAAGCTCAGCATTTTCTTAGCAAATGTTTTTTGCATTTCTGGAAACCTGTCTTTATCCAGCATGCAGTAAAAGTCAAGAAGAGAAAGCTGCTGGTGTTTGCCGCGCCATTCATTGTCACACTGCAGCTCAATGAGCTCCAGCTGCAGCTGTGGAGGAGCATCATCAGGGTCCACGGCGAAGGAAGAAGAGAAAAGCAGCATGTCCTTTTCAATAACTGCAAAATCACGAAAGCGTTGGTTGAATTCCACAGAAAGAGATGCGATAGCTGTTGCATAACTCTTCATTTGCGTACCGATGTTGACCTGTGGGAAACTGTCAATTACCTCTTTCAAAGCCGGGAAGTGCGCGGTGCATGCCTCTGTTTGGGATAAGTGTCTTTGGAAAAGTTGCAGCTTGGTTCCAAAGGCCTTGATGTGAGCGTATAGCTGGCTCACCACTGCATCTCGTCCTTGAAGACTAACATTCAGCGCATTCAGATACTTCGTTATGTGAATCAAAAAAGCCAAATCTGCCAGCCATACAGGATCGGACAGTTCTTCCATCGGCTGCCCCTTTTCACTCAAAAACTCTCCAATTTCCTCTCTGAGAGCGAAAAATCGCTGCAGTGCGGACCCCCGACTTAGCCACCTCACATCGTTGTGATATATTATCTCCGTATTCAGCCTGGATGTCAATCAAGAACTGCTGAAACTGTCGGTGGTATAGTGCTTCAGAGCGGATAGAATTGATTGCCTTTACCACTGGTTTCATAACATGATCAAATTTGAGATGTTTAGCGCAGAGAGCCTCCTGGTGAATTATACAGTGAAGTTTAATGGCGTTACCTCCTTCTTCGCTGACTTTATTGCAGATCAGTGTGGACAATCCACTTTGCTCACCAGCCATGGCAGGCGCACCATCGGTAGTGATCCCAGAAACTTAACTCCATTGTAGTTTCATATCATCCACAGCTTCACAAACAGACGCGAATAAATCCGATCCTCTGGTTTGGCCTTTCATGCTTTTGAGGTCCAGCAGCTCCTCTGTTATGTTCATGTTGTTATCAACTCCTCTTAAAAAAAAATCAGCAGCTGTGCAGTGTCAGACGCATCTGTGCTTTCATCGCAGGCTAATGAGAAATAATCAAAAGCCCCTCCCCTGTCCCCCAGCTGTCTCTGAATATCCGACGATATGTCCTCAACTCTCCGTGCCACAGTGTTGCGTGCCAGGCAAACATTCGCAAATTCTTGCTTCTTCTCAGGGCAAATGTTCTCCACCATTTTCATAACACAGTCTTTGATAAATGTACCTTCAGTAAAAGGTTTGCCATGTTTAGCTATTAACATGGCCACTTCGTAGCTTGCTTTGGTGATATTTTCTTTTGACTCACACGCCCGTGTGAAGAATCGCTGTTGTGATGCCAGTGCAGCTTGGAGCTGCTTCACTTTTTCAGCACGGTCACTCCCTGTTAGCTTGTCGTATGTGTTAGCATGTTTAGTCTGGTAGTGTCTCTTGACGTTGAAATCCTTAAACAAGACAACCGTCTCTTTACAAATTAGACAAACACAATTGCCTTGATTCTCAGTGAAGAAGTATTGTAATTTCCATCTCTCTTGAAAGCGGCGGCCCTCGCTGTCAACTTTCCTTTTTTTCCTTGCAGTGGCCATGGCAGAAATGAGCGGAGAGGGGTTCGCGGCACGGAAGCAGAGACTGATAGTATTAAAGCGGTGCTGCCACCATTCGGTGAAAGGAGGAATTGCAGTTTCAAGTTTTATGATTTATTTATTCTGTTTGACAGTGCATGCGGGCCGTATGAAATCTGACCGCGGGCCGTGGTTGGCTCCCGGGCCGGACTTTGGACATGCCTGATGCAAGGTATATAAAACATGCCATTACAGTCACTCAAAGGGATCTCCTGATTGGCTTCGAACTCTGAGAATATGGACAGACAGAGTCAAGCTAGGAGGGCACGAACAACACTTGCCATGATGAAGCTGGCACAGGTGCAGGGTAGGATGGATGGAAGTAGATCTCAGGCTGCAGGGATGGATGGAGATAGGTAGGCCCCAGGCTGCAGGGCTGGATGGATGGGTGAAAGCAGGCCCTAGGTCGCAGGGACAGATGAAGGTAGGTGGGCAAGTGGGGAAGGTGATTGACAGACACAGCAGACCAGGTGTGAGTGGGAGGAGTAGGAGACAAGCAGGCAGGCAGGGATGCACACAGACAGACAGACAGACAGACAGACAGACAGACAGACAGACAGACAGACAGACAGACAGACAGACAGGCAGGCAGGCAGGCAGGCAGGCAGGCAGGCAGGCAGGCAGGCAGATAGACAGGCAGGCAGGCAGATAGACAGACAGGCAGGCAGGCATGACACAATGGAGCAGATCATCCACCAGGACCAGACGTACTGTGTGCCCAGCAGGTCCATGGTAGACAATGTCTACCTTATTCGGGATGTTTTGGAGGTCTCCAGTTAATTAGGCCTGAATACTGGATTGATTGCATTCGATCAAGAAATGAGAGAGGTTTGGGTTCAGCGCTCGTCTCATTGCCAAGACCCGGGTGTTGTACAGTGACATTGCGAGAGTGTCAAAGTTTAATGGCGGCTTGTGTGCCCCTTTTAGAGTGCATAGAGGTGTTCAGCAGGGTTGTGCCTTGTCGGGCATGCTCTATGCCTTCTCCCCGGAATCCCTCCTTCATAAGATACGCTCCAGAAAAGTAGTTTTATCTGCATACGCCGATGATGTCATTGTTTTTATAAAAGCACAGAAAGACATAGATATTTTGGGTGCCACAGTCAGTTTTGTTTTTATCCAGAGATGAGGGGGGCCAGGGCCTCGTCCACCTGGCAAGCAGAAGTGCCACCTTTAGGATACAGTTGGCACAGAAGTTTTTAGGGCCTGCAGTTGTAGTGTGGAGAGATGTGGCCAGCTGCATATTCAGGCGTGTAAACAGGCTGGGACCGGATGCTGCTCTGTTTTTAACCGATTTTAAGCTTTTAGAGGTAAGTTGGCTGCCATCGTTTTATCAGAGTGTTTTTAAATCCTGTTCTCTTTTTAACTGGAAAAACACAGAAGAGTCTACCTCTCTGCACTGGCTCTTAAAACAACCTCTAGTCTGTGGCAGCAGACTAGACGTCTGCAACAGCCACCACCCTGAACCAGCTGGTGGACGCAGCAGGGCCAGCCCTCACCGACGCCCAGGCTGGTCATACGCTCCATCAGGTTGGTCCACAGAGGCTTGGAGCTGTGAAGGAAGAAGCTCTCGGTGAGGGAGCGGTGCCTGCTACTCTGGCATTCATGTTTTTACTAAATACAGGAGACTCACAGGCTTTTTTAATGTTTTAGCTTGTTTTGTTTTTTTTAACCTTTTTTTCTCTATCCCTGTTTTTATTGGTGGAGTGAGTTACTGAAAAGAAACAAAGGTTAAGTCACAATTGCTAAATTTTATTATTATTTATTATTATGTATATTTTATAGGAGAAGCCAACCTGCTGGGCATCGCAGCACAAGGGGTGTTGGTCCGGTCCCGCTTCCTGCATGCTTCCCAAATGGATGCTCCGTCCCAGTTCTTCTTTGGCTTGGAGAGGAAGAACGGCCAACAGAAGATCATTGATTCACTCCAAGCTGAGGATGGTTCCTGGATTACATCAGGCCCAGAGATCAGAAGGTATGCGACACAGTTCTACAAACAACTGTACACTGCTGAGTTTGTGGATGACCCAGAGCTGTGTGGCTGTTTTTTTGATAACCTGCCTCAAGTGGATACTGCCTCAAACATAGCTGACTGTTGAGGAGCTCCATACGGCACTCATGAGCCTGGCTAATGAAAAAGCTCCAGGCATCGATGGGCTGCCGGTGGAATTCTACAAATCTTTCTGGTCAGTTCTCGGTGAGGACATGCTAGAGGTTTTCCAGCACAGTCTAAACCAGGGACAATTACCTCTGAGCTGTAGGCGAGCCGTGATCACCCTCCTACCCAAAAAGGGAGATCTACAGCTCATGAAAAACTGGAGACCAGTCTCATTGCTATGTGGCGATTATAAAATCTTGGGAAGTTGTAGGTGAGGTGGTCCATGTGCACCAGACTTACTGCGTGCCCGGCAGGTCCATCAGTGATAATATCACTCTAATCAGGCACGTTTTGGATGTCTCTAGCTCATTAGGCACAGACACTGGTCTGATTTCCATAGACCAAGAGAAAAAGCTTTTGACCGGGTTGAACACCAGTATCTGTGGAAGGTGTTTTCTGCTTTTGGGTTCAACCTGGGCTTCATAGCAAAGATCCAGGTGATACACTGTGACATTGCGAGTATGCTGAAGATAAATGGTGGCCTGGTTGCTCCTTTTGAGGTTGGGAGGGGGGTTGCTCCCTATCAGGGATGCTGTATTCCCTGGCCATAGAGCCTTTATTACACAAGTTGAGGAGAGGGATGGATGGTGTTGTTTTGGATGGATGGATGGATGTCCGGTGGCTTTTAAAATGTCTGCCTATGCTGACGATGTGATTTTAATGGTCAATACAGAAAAAGACATTGACACACTGAAAAAGAACATTGTTTTGTTTAATAAGCTGTCTTCAGAAAAGATGAACTGGAGTAATAGTGACGCAGTGATGATCAGCAACAAACCCATGACTAACCTAGTTTTACCAGAGGGACTAACATGGAAAACAGGGGGATTTAAATACCTGAGGGTGTTTTTAGGCAATGAAACTTTTTTAAGTAAGAACTGGGACAATGTGCTGGAGAAGCTGGAGGGCAGGCTCAGGAGGTGGAGGTGGTTGCTACCAGATTTGTCCTACAGAGGGAGGACACTCATCATCAATAATCTGGTATCCTCCTTCCTGTGGCACAGACTGGCTTGTGTAGACCCTCCTCCAAACCTGCTCTCTAAAATACAATGTTGGTTAATTTTTTCTGGCAGAAGCTCCACTGGGTCCCTCAAGCTGTCCTCTACCTTCCCCAAAGAGGAGGGAGGGCAGGGGCTGGTCCATCTGGCCAGTAGAGGAGCTACTTTCAGGCTACAGTTCATCCAGCAGCTCCTGTACGGCCCAAAGGACCTAGTTTGGAGGTCGCTGGCTCACATGACTCTCCAGAGGTTTGCCGGCATTGGATTAGAAGAACCCCATTTTCTGATGGACCTCAGTCCCGCAGACCTCCGTACCCTACCACCTCTCTACCGGGGAGTCTTCGCTGTGTGGAAACTAATGGCGAAGGAAAAGAAGACCGAATCCCTCCACTGGCTGCTCCAGGAGCCAGAGGTGTACACATGACAGCTCAGCGCCCCCGTCTGGGCAGGATTTACCGTGCAGGAGACTTTATGTCAGACAGGAGTAACGACTCTAGGGTCTGTGGTGCGGCTGGCTGGAGCTGGTTTACAGGATGCCGCTGCCCTGGCGGCTGCTGTGGAGATCGGGTAGGTGAGGCACATCGGCAGACTGCTGAAGCACTGGAGAAGCTGCCTGACTGAACATCAGCGACTTCTCCTAAGCCGGCACTCCCAAGGTTTTATTGCCCCCTGTGCTGCTGACCCCCCCCCCATCACTGTCCGTCCGCTTTTTAAAGACTGCACTTGGTTTTTAAACGCACAGAACTGTTTTCTAAACCTACAGGAAGCTACAGGTACATGGTGGTTGTGAATGGTTTGAATGGACGATTTCTAGACCCTGTGGACACTCCATGGAGGGCTCACCTACGGCTGGCTCCAGAGGTAAAGCCTGCCTGGGGCAGTCTTTACAAAGGCCCTCTGGTCAAGAAAGTAGCAGACGTTCAGTGGAGGGTGCTACACGGAATCGTGGCAGTCAACGCCTTTCTGTCAATCATTGTTCTGGGACACACTGACCACTGTGTTTTCTGTAGCAAAAGAGAGACCGTCTTCCACTGCTACAGCCAGTGCAGGCGGCTTGTTCCTCGTTTAACCCTCCTGAAGAGGCTCTTCAGCACAGCAGGAGAGACTTTCTCTGTGCAGGTTTTTATTTTAGGTTTTAAATATACAAAGGCAGCTGAAAAAAACTGCAAGCTTTTAAACTTTTTACTGGGACAGGCAAAGCTGGCAGTTTATGTCAGCAAGAGGAGGAAGGAGGAGGACATGGTGGATGTGGACATAGTGGTGTTGTTCAGGGGGATAGTGAAGGCCAGGCTCCTGATACATTTTAACTACTACAGTCACATGAAGGACATGGAGAAGTTCATATTGGTCTTAATGTTTTTTTAATGGATGTGTATTGGTTATTTTTTTCATGAAGGTATAATAAAGGCCTTTAAAAATAAAAATCTCTCTTTCTCTCTCTCTCTCGCTCTCTCTCTCACGCTCTCTCTCAAACTTTAAACATCAGTGATTAGGGGAGAACGAGACTCAGGTGTGACGTAAGGGTAGGGCAAGTGAGCAGAAACAAGGACGTCAGGCTTTCAAAATAAAACAGGGAAATGACAAGACAAACCCCAACACAGGATAAACCTCACCACAGTGACGGAAACAGGACTATGACAATACACCTGTGCTCTAGGTCGATGCCACATCTGTGGTTGACTGGTACAGGCCAGGGAAGGTGGAACTGTGTTCTGAGAGAGCAAGCTGTCCAACGGCCTCCACATGATCTAAGGCTTGTGTCTTAATGGCGAGGAAAGATACATAGGTACATTGCAGCAAGTTAGGTAGGCCAAGTCTTAAGCATGCAACTGTACTGTTTGTAAGAAATAACGGCGATGTTGGATTTAATGCAATTTCGTTTTATGCAGTCACATACATTTTAGAAATAGGAACACCTTTGGAAGAATGTTTTTGTAATCAAATATAATAAAAAACTAATCAAATATCCACATGAATAAACTAACCTTGGTTCCCTAAAATGTCCATGGACTGAATTAACTTATTAAAAGGAGAAAAATGTTTCATGCAATGAGACGTGCAATGAGATTCATGGAATGAGACATGCAATGCTCAATCACATTATTGCAGGAAACATAAATTGTAAAAAAAAAGAAAAAAGAGCAGCTCCCATATGTGTAGCAACCCTTGGATCCCAAAGAGAGAGTCTCGACAGATGCTTAAGGTTTCTTTATTTTGGATGATCATCTGGGTCAGTCCAGTCCATACCTTACAGCACCGTGACAAATATATCGAATACAAACATTTCAAAACTCATCTCAGTGAACAAACAAAAACAACCAATCATGCACAATGAATTCCACACATACATAAATATAAATTACAGATCTCACCAAATAAACATACCTCGGTGCACTCACCAAGGAATGCAAAAAAAAAAACCTCCTGTTAAAACAGGATGTCCACATATACCATTTATTGTACAAATCAAAGATCTAAAAGCTCACTCCATGCTCACTCAGGCCCAACCAAACAGCATCTAAAATCACTCACACCTGTGCCACCTTTAATAGTTCTCCTCCAGGTAACTTCAGAGTGTCACCTACAGGCTAAATCCATCACTGCAAGCATGCACCAGAAAATCCCACCCCAAAGACACAGACAACCAATCAACAGTCAATAGTCAAAAAGAGAATTCACAAAGTCTAGTGTGGTCCTTAACAAAATGAATTAGTAAAACTTTGCCTTTTTGTACTAAGAAAGTGGTAAAGGATAAATCTGGAAGATTGGAACAGTTGGGGGAAAAGGGATATCAATTATGAACTTAAATGACCCTCACAAATACTTTTTTTTTTTTAGGGAAAACGCAAACGTTATTGCAGATAGCTCAAAGGGTTTAATAGGAGGGGACTTTAATGCTGTTCAAAATGGGAAACTCTACAAGAAACCAGCAAAAAAACGTCCACAGAATATAAAAAGGCAGACTTAAATCATTTGAATGACAATTGTGAGGTTAATCCCTTCATTTTATGGGAGGAAGTGAAAGTAGCAGAGGGAAAATTATCCAAATATCAAAACTAAAGACTCCACAAAGGGCCGAGTGGCTGCAGGTTTTTGTTCCAACCAAGCAGCAACACACCTGACTTGACTCTTTCAATCAACTGATCTCAGCCTTCAGACAACTGATTGGTCAGACTGTGTGCTGTTGACTGGCTGGAACAAACACCTGAAGCCACTCGGCCCTTTGTGGAGTTGGTTTGACACATGGGGACTGGAGGAACAATTCAAACTCGAAAATAAAATGAACAGAAATACAACTTAACACAAATTCAAGTTTCATCTTATCAGTTTAAGATCATAAGGAAAGGTAGCAATAAGCTTTTATCTTATAAAGCAGAGGGAACCTTTTTCCAAGTAAAGATAGAATTAAATGGGGAATAGAGCTATATGTCTTTTTGCGAAAATGGTGACTCACCCTAAAGAAGTAGTGCTATTACGTATCAAGGCCAGAAACAAGTGGACCTGATTTTGCAGAAAAACCAGAATACGCGTTTTTTTTGGCAAACACAAAGTTTATTATCAAGCTGAGACAGCTATACAAACCTCTAGGTGAGGAATCAAAAAATAACTAAATAAAAGTCACAGCTTATGCTGGAGTAAAAAACTGGGAACAAAAAGAGCCACACAGCAAAAGGACTGGGGTGAATGTCCACAAACAAAAGGTCTCAGCTAGCCATGGAAAAAGTTAAAGCAAAAACACCACACAGCAAAAGGCTGGGGGAAAAAAAGTACAGGAACAAAAAATCTCACTAATCGCTGGCAAAAAACAAAATTCTCAGCAACAGCTGGAGAAAAGCAGTAAACGGAGGTCTCTAGAACAAAATACAAAAACAAGGAAGGTCAACAGTAAGCTTCACGAACGATGAGGAAAACACGAGAGGCAAGATTAATACACACCAACAGGGTGTAATTATCTAGCACCAAGGGGAAGCCACAGACAAAAGGGCAGGTAATTGAAAACAGCTGCGCTCCTCCCCTGCTGGAACTTGCAGCTACTGGGTGTTGCCACAGAGGGGAGGAGGAAGAGCATACAGAGGAAAACAACACACAAAAAACAAGGCAACAAACTTCACAAAGACCACCAGGACATGTCAAGCGGATGTCTTTGCTTCATGCTATCAGAAATGGTGCAAAAAAGACTAAAGTAAAACCAACATCAGTCAATACAGATTTTTTTTGCTAGTTTAGACATTCCTTCATCACCCAAAGAGGCATTAGAGCAAATGATATCAGCAATCTCTGACAAAGAAATAAGAGAAGCAATTAAAAGACCAGGAGTGGATGGACGACCCTCCTGAAGCATGGTTACAGGCAATAATGTTGATGATTCATCAAAATGGAAAGGACCCAAAACTCTGAGGGATGTAGCTTTAGTTTGATCTGTAATGATCAGAAATTACTGACCAGTATTCGAACACATAGAATTCAAAAACATATTACAAACCTGATCAACCTGGACCTGGAACATACACAGTAGACAGGAAGCAAATAACATCAGAAAAAACCCTAAACTGTATTACAAGATACAAAGGCAGACTTCTATGACAGACTTCTATGCTAATAGAGGGAGACTGCCTCAGTCAACATAATAGATAAATGGTTATCAAAGTTTATGTAGCAAGGCAACCCACCCAGTCTCAAATTTAAAAGAGAAAAACGTTATCAAAAGCTAATGATTTATTTGGACAACATAACATAACATGGCTGTGTGGTCATCCCAAGACACTGGTACAATATATGTAGAAAAAGAACACAGGGACCCTCCGGACCTCCCATTAGATTTAACTCCATTCTCTCATCAGGATCAGTGGGTAAAGGGGAAGTTTGTCTTTTTCATTTTAGAGTTAGTGAAGTGTTAAGGAAAGGAGGTGCTCTTGAAAGAGGAAAGTCTTCAAGAGATGTTGTTGAAGATGGGTAGAGAGGTTTCTACTTTGATGGTGTTGGAGGTTTGTTCCAACGCTTAGGGACCACAAAGGCAAACAGTCTGGACTGAGATTGCTTTGTGCGTTGGGTTGGCAGTTCAAGATAATGTTCTTCGGAGGAGCACAGTGCTCGAGAGGGAGCATAGACTGAAGCATTCTTGTAAGAGGTAACAGACTCAGAGGTCACTCTGTGCGCTAACACAGGTGATTTGAATTTGATTCATGCTGCGACTAGTAGCCAGTGGAGGCCTATCAGAAGCAGTGTCACATGTGCCCTTTTTGGTTGGTTGAAGATGAGGTTGAATATGAGGTCATCATTCAAGATACCCAGGTTACTTGCAGTTATAACTGTGTAGAGGGAGCAAGAGCCAATTTTTCCATCAGTGTTGTGGAGGAGTGGTTGGCTGGAATTAATAAGGCTTCAGTCTTAAACTGCGTTCGCACCAACTGGTGGCGAAAAAGCAGCAAGTCTACATTCAAAACCAATGGAAATTGCGCGATGAAGTGAATTCAAAGTAGGTGACACGACTCGAACATGTGGTGCGGCAAATTGAGCATCTGGCGCTGATGTGAATCTGGTGCACCACAAATGACACAAATTATGCAAATGAGTGTCATGAAGGTGCATGTCTGTGCGTGAGTGTGTGTAGTTGCAGTTGAGGTCTGGGGAAAAGTGGAAAGGGCTGAGGCACTCCGACCTCAGGAAAAAGAGAGGGGAGAGGAGAAGTGAGTCAGCAGGAGGACCACTTAAAAAGTGACAATTTGGTGTGTTAAGAGCAGTGTTGAGGGTCTTCGGGAATAGACACACAGATATGGCAGGGATAGTGTTCTCCTTTTGATTAGTGACACAGTGCAAAACAGTGAGTCAGTGAAAAAATACGCAAGAGTGACTCCAAAAAATAAAAAAATGTGAAAAATAGAAAATTTTCAATATTTTCAGTAAATGCATAAGAAGAAAAAAAGGGGCAATGGAAAGCCAAATTTCAAGAAAAAAAATGAACTAGCCAAAGGCACTTGCAAAAAAGACTAAAATACTAATGACCACTAACATTGTTTCTCTAAGATGGTCAAGGAACCGCTATTTTCCTTGTCCTTTCAGTGTGTCTACGCGTTCACATAAAATAACGATCATTAAATAGGGGGAGAAATTTTACACAACTGTAGGGAAATCAGCAGAGACACAGAAAACTTTGAAATGGGAAGGGAATGAATGGAAAGGACTGGTGTTTGCACGTGCGTTTTGGGCGCATTATCATACACACACCCCACCCTCCACCCCCTCTGAAAGAGTTAGCTCCTGAGCCTCCTGCGTCAAAGGAACCTGCCAGTAGCCCTTGCACATATCAAGCGTGCTCACAAGCCCTCCCAAGCTGCTTCCCAAGTGCTCCACCAGCTCATTGACTCGTGGCATCGGGTAGGGGTCAAAAGCAGAGATGCTGTTGAGTTTTGAGAAGTCCACACAGAACCGCAGCCCTCCGTCTTTCTTGGAGACAAGCACCACGGGGCGGCACCACTGGCTGCGGGACGTCACGATCACAGGCATCTCCAACATGGCCTGCACGTCGTCCTTTAGTGCCGGAATCAGGTGTGCTGGGACTCTGGAGGAGGTCTGGCAAATGGCACCTGGCAACGTTAGCTGGATATTATAACTTAAAACCGTTGTCCGGCCTGGCTCCTCTCGGAAGAGATCCTCAGGGAGGATCCTCTGGAGCTCAACCTGGTGATCACAGGAAAGGTGGTCGATTGAGGGACACATAGCACCACCTCTAGCAGCTGGAAAATACTGTTCCTGCCACTCTTCCTCCTCAGGCACAGCACGAGCCCACATCACATTGCCGACAGGCTCTGGCCGAGACACCCACTCCTTCAACAAGTTCAATACCTGCTTCGGTTTGTGGTGGTCTGGCATGATGACCTCATAAGTTACAGGGCCCATCTTCCGGATCCCCTCATTGGGGCCCTGCCACTTAGTCAGGAGGCTGTTCTCAGGAGCTAACAGCTTTTAGAGCACCCAGTGGATTATATCATTTTACTACCATGCCATTTGGATTACACAGAGCTGCTGCCTGGTGAAATAACCACAAGTCAAGCACCGAGAAGTGGACCTTTTCCCTTCTGTGAATATGTCTAGAGGGGCTGCCCTCAGCTGTTCTAATAACAGGATATTACTCCAACTTAGGGACAAAACTATATGATAATACTATACACCGCCCCTTAGCTCAAGTATATTGAATGGTGGAATTACACACTTTGTTGCTGCACTTCTATCACTGCATTATCAGTGCAGTGTAATTCCACACAATATACTGTAGTTCTCTTTATCCGCTTAGAAAATTGCCATGTTTTATTTTGTGTAAACATTCTTGGGTAATGTTTTTAAATAGAGGAAATGTAGAAAATTCTTGCTTTTAACTTCACCCTGTTGGATCCGCATGTGGCGTAAGGGGAGAGTAAGAGGGACAGGGAGAATGGAGAGACTGGAGCGACAACGCCAACTTGGGAATTGCACCCAAGGAATCTGACTGAAATTATAGAAAGGGCAACACAGCTTCGTTATATAATTGAGGCCAGGAGATGTGGTTCCAATGGTTAAAAAAATACTTCATTTGTTCATAAAATTAAAAATCCAATTAAGTCAAAGACATACTCACATCAGGAAGACAAAGTGTTCAGGGCTGAGGCTTACCAGTGGGACCCAGAGACAGTGAGAGGGATGACAGGACTCCCTTGAACCACACATGCACACAAAAGTATCATGCAGTGGAGAAAAAAAGCGAATCAGGAGTACGCAACAAAGGAAAAAAGAAGGGAAACGCCACCGGGGACACCAGGACCACCACCTTCGGCTCTCACCTCCTGAAAGGGACAAGATGAGAAAGTTAATAGAGTCCAAGCAAATGCAACCAAGAAATAAACTAATAAACAACTGAGGAATTGGCAGTCAACAATCCCCCAAAAAATCCCCCAAAAATATAATCACAGCATAATAGAGGCTGCCAAAAACAACAGATCAGGAAATACTAAGGTTACTTAAACAAAATCATACCCAACCCATCATATACATAATCCAATCGATTCAACAAAACAACCTTAAGGAAATAATGAGTATCTAACTTCGCAAATTAATAAAAAAGGGGCAATTAAATCATAGGAATCAATTAAACAAAACTCAAATCAAACAAAACAAAAAAGTCCTTTTAGTCCTGCATAGTCATGGAATAGGAAAGGAGATGGAGAAGTGGAGGAGGAGGAGGAGGAGGAGGACAGATGGGGAAAGACCAAGAGGAGAGTGAGAAGCTAGAGGGAACGTGAACCCGATTCACATCCAGAGAGAGTGGAGAAGATAGAGCTCAATGTGTCTGGGACCCCCAGCAGACTCAACCTAGAGCAGCTTATCTAGGATTTATGGTATATCTGTAGGCTCTGTCAAAAAGGAGGGTTTTTAACCTATTCTTGAAGGTAGAGAGGGTGTCTGCCTCCTGGACTGAGACTGGTAGATGGTTCCACAGGAGAGGGCCTTGGTAGCTGAAGGCTCTGGCTCCAAATCTATACTTAGAGATTCTTGGAACCACAAGTAGGCCTGCATTTAGAAAACGAAGTGTCCTAGTGGGTTTTATCAGATCTGAAATATGAGACGGTGCCAAACCATGAAGATCTTTATAGACAAGGAGAAGGATTTTGAACTGAATCCTGAATGGTACAGGAAACCAGCGCATTGAGGCCAGAACAGGAGAGATATGATCTGTCTTTCTAGTTTTAGGCAGGACACGAGCTGAGTTCTCAACAACCTATTGGAGGTTCCAGCCAATGGCAAAAGAGTTGCAGTAGTCCAGCCTGGAAGTAACAAAGGCATGGACCAGCTGGGAGTAGATGCCTAATTTTTGCGATATTGCGGAGGTGGAAGTAGGCAGTCTGTGAGATAAATTTTACATGTGTGACTGGTACTAGAGTTACTTGTGTGACAATGCCACTCTCTTTAAGGGGAGAGACCCTGGACTACACGCAGTGTGATTAATCTACAGCAAACACTCCCCACTCAGGTTAATGCCTACTAGGGCAAGGGTAAATACAGAGGCTTTGAAAGCTGTGTACAGAAATAAGTTTATTCCAACTCTGGCGGAGAAATGTAAATGAAATGTTTAAATTGTTGCGCGACAGCACCACCCTGGTAATTTCACCCAGAGAACTTATAGGTCGATTACAAGACACACAGGTTCGTTCTATTAAGTTGCTGAGACAAGGTTCATGGCATCAAAGACATAATTATTTTATTTTGCTCAAAGTTCAAGTTAAAACCGTAAAACCAGCTTTATTCACACACACACGAAACAAAAAGAAAAGAGAGACTAATCAGGGCAGAGGCTAGGGGTTAACGAGTGTACTGTGGAGCCCACCCAAATTAAAGAAATCAAAAATACATCACACTAAATCATCCACTCACACACACTTGGAAATCACCACCACCAAAGAGCACGGCACACCAAGTGAAGGGACCCCGCCAGTCACCGCCACCCCCACCGGCCTATGACACTGACAACAGAAAAAAAACAATTAAAAAATGGGTCGTTCTCCAACCAAACACACAATAACTCAACAACTTGGCAACCAAAGGAAAGAGAGTTAAACCTTGATCAGAACCCAAGGGAAAGAAACAGAAGTAAAATAATTCAACTTAAATCACCAATCGAACACCAATAAAACAATTAAATATTTTTCTTAAAGGAGAGATTCAGGCAGTCTGGGGTGCAGCATAAGCAGCTGCCGTAGAAGCTGCAGATCAGTTAGCCACAGCACCGTCTGGGGATTTGCAGGAAGGGCGCTTTAAACAATCTGTGGATCTGCATCCAAACCGGCCTCAAGCCGCATCGGCAGCCCAAGCAGCTGACAGTTAACACCAGAGCAGCAACACCAGAGCAGCAACACCGCTGGTCAGCTGGAGTCCAAAACAAAGACAAAGCAGCAGGGTCCTATGTGGTTTTCCCGAGCAAAACATATAATCATTACTGCAGTTCAATAAGGCTGAGAATGATGGCTGCGGGCAGACTACAAGCACCTACCTGTTAGCAGAAAGTGATTAGCACACGCACTCATACAGGAGGGAAGGCGAGACGGACGGAGCCTGACATCAGTGTTTTCCCAAGACCACACTAGCATTAGCCACTTGCATGCTATCACACACAAAGAGAGGGAGGAAGGACACTCACCACTGCCAAAGTGGCGTGCAGGAAAGTGACAGAGAAATGCACACCCACACAGCACGGCACACACATGTTGCAGCTTCTCACTAGGAGTATTTCGGAAGTGAGGGAGAAGGAGGAGGGCCGGCTTAAAATGTCAGCGCCCAATCACTGATAGGCCAAAGGGTGCATTCAAGGACAATCATGTGAAGCGCATACGCTATGCTGCCACACAACAATGTCTCATAAAAATCAATGTGTAAGTATTGGACACAGCAACTAACACCAAGAGTTGGACGTCCAGGTGAATACCACTATGTATTTAAGGTTCAAAAAAACTGCACACTCCAAAATCACTACACACTTAAAGGCTCAAAGGCACGGCATCATCCTGAGGGCTGCGGCATCATCCTGCGGGCTGCGGCATCATCCTGCGGGCTGCGGCATCATCCTGCGCAATTAGATAGAGATTAGGGCGAGAGGCGCTGTGGTGTGGTAATGCTGGGACACGTTACGAGAGGAAGATGGGGCAGACTCCAACGTGGTGGCACCCATGTAACTGGCATTCAAACTTTAATTCAAACTTAAAAATTGTTTTAAGAAGTTTATAAACGCGATCCAAAAACGCACATCACCCCCGCAAAACTACAGTCCAGAGACCTCAAAATTGAAGCCCCAGCCTCTGATTTACCGGGCGACGATAGCCTGGGAAGTCTCGGAGCATACATCGACCGGTGTTTTGAACAGCTGGGGCAGATCGCACCGGAGGAAGAAGACATCAGAGCTGTAGTAAACAATATAGACCAGTGCTTTGACAAAACCATGAGGAAGACTAAGACACCAGCCCTGAGCTTCAAGCGGACCCGGGGGGGGGGGGACTCACCCGGATCTTCGACACCCGGGAATGACTCAGTAGATGTCCTCCTGTCCATACACGAGAAGCTGGACAGCCTCGAGTCGTACCTCAATCTCGTGGAAATCCTCCACAAGGAATTTCAAGCACTGCAAGTCGCTAGAGTTCAGCCAGCAACAAGTTGTGGAACTTGCCGCAGAAAACAGATCGCTCCGTGAGACGGTGGACTCACTCACCACGGAGATGACCCAGATCACCAAAGACAACAGAGCCATGAAGGAGACCATCCTGGATCTGCAGGCCCGGAGCATGAGGGACAACCTTGTGTTCTCCGGGATCCCAGAGCGCTCTCATGAGGACCCGGAGACGACGGTGAAGGAGTTCCTCCAGCAACAGCTGAAGATCCCGATGCGCACCGTGGAAACTATAAAGTTTCACCGGGTGCATCGCCTTGGAGGGAGGAAGCCTGACAGCCGCTGTCCCCGCCCCATCGTAGCCAAGTTCAAGCGCTTCTAGGAGAAGGAGCAAGTGAAGCGCAAAGGCCGTGAGCATCGGGGGACTGACTTCGGGCTGAACGACCAGTTCCCGTGGGAGATTCTGGATCGGCGCCGGGTCCTGTTCCCGATCCCGAAAAGGCTCATTGAAGCAGCTGGATCTCGAGCTGTGATCGCGGTGGACAAGCTATTTGTAAATGGGCAGCTCTATCGCGACCATGACTCCACCCCCTGGCTATTTTGATCAACCCTCAATTCCCCTCAGACCACAGGTAAGGTGATTTATATACTCTAAATGCCGCCTCACCTCCCTAGCCGCAGTCCACTGCAGACCGCCGCCAGGTATGTGGTCGACTCCGCTTCCCCCTATCCCACCTCCTCCCCACCTATTATGTTGCCCTCTCTTCTCTCTATATCCTTTATGTTTTTTCTCTCATCCACCTATCTCCTTACTGTCCTTATGTCGTAGCTGCCATTACACTACACAGGCCCGAACCCCTCTGGACACATTCACCAGACCCAAGACGCAGTGCGTTTCTTCTATTTTATTGAATACGGATCGGCAGAAGCCCTGATACAAGCCCTGATACAAGTCCGCAGATGGAGGTCACACAAACACGCACAGCTGACATGCCACCCTCATGAACCCACACCTGTTGATGTACCACACCCCAGGACTAACGCACAGGAAAAAAACAAACTGCACAGGAAAAGGGAAAAGTGAAATCAGGTGGTGTGAGCTAAGTATCGGTTTAAGGTGGCACACAGCAAATTGACGGACATCACACAAGCATTATCCCAACGTGCTGCCACCACGAGGAGTACAATTACTTCACAGCAACTCACACAGTAATACACCAATACACAGAAATAACCCACATCAAGGATAGCCCACCTCCCCCCGTCTTTCCCCAATCCTGCAAAGTCCGTCACTCTGTGGTGTAACCACCAGCTCACCCAGAGGAGAGAGTTCACGTGATCCAGCGCGGCGCGTGGTGCGGGTGTCCTGTCCGACCCGTATTAGGGGCAGAAATCAGACCTGGTCAGCGGCTCCCTCCCCCTCCCGCCAACCAGGGGAAAAAGAACTGGCCACCGACGGTCCGTGGAGCTGCTCAGCTGTGCCTCTCGGACCCAGCAACGCTCTGCAGGTCGTCCCTCCCACGCCGGCGTCGGGTGCCGCTTCCACGCACCCCGTCCACAGCGCTGCCGAGAGAGACGCAGCTTAGCATGCTACCAGACCCGCCCCCAACTCTCCCACACACATCGCAAACAACCCGAAGCCGGGCACTTCCCTTCAATGGCGCGTAGGCATGCCTTCCTCCCACTCTCCGGCCCACATGGGAACCACTACCCCCTATCCAAACCTACTGACCTCTCCTGCTGGAGGTTGAGCGTCTGCCAATTCACCTGCGTCCCCGAGAGTCCCAGCTCCCCAACTTGGCAGCTGCAACCGCAGATGGTTACGGTGGGTTAGGGTTAGTGACCTCTGGTCGTATTCTGTACACAGGCCGGTCTTCAGCTGGTTGGCCTTGGATTACATAGGGTCGGGGGTCCCAATGGTAGCCCAGCTTCCCTCTGGTCCGACGACGGAAATCGCACCAGAACCCTTTCTCCAGGTAACAACGGCAGGGAGTGGCGACCGCGATTGTGTCTCTGATCTTGTTGCTGTACCCACTCATGCTGAGTACTCCGCTGTATGGTGATGGTCTGATTCAGCCTCTCACAGGCCCCACTGCCCTGCGGGTGATAGGGGGGTGGTCCTCACCTTACGACAGCCATAGGACAAACACAGCTGTCACGTCAGGTCCGCCTCAAATGCCGGCACTGTTACGGCCTGTAGGCTTAAGATATTTAGAACCCAAAAGCAGACACTGGGAAGCAAGACGTGAACTCAAAAAGGGCCTTCTTTAATGAAAAAACACAGGAGACAGGTGAAGAATATAAATGGCCTCCAAAAGCACACTAGGCAGTGGACGTCAGTGGGTGTGAGAATAAGTCCAGCAACTCAAAATAGCAGAGGCAAAAATCCAGCCCATGAAAACACAAAAATCACAATCTTCTTTAAGAAAAGCAAAGACTCACTTCAAGAGACAGGATGACAGCAACAGAGAGAAAACACCTCAAGACGAAAATCCAAAAAATCCAAGATCTTAAAGAGCATGTAGCAGTCTGAGTGAGAATGAGAATCTGGCAGAGACTGTTAGTCCTGGCTGGGTTTAAGTACTGAGGTTGACAAGGTGATGAGTGGTTGCAGGTGTGACACATGCTTGGGAGCACTTCCTTGTCAACTAGCAGGGGGGCGGGGCACTGGGAAAATCCGGACAGCGCAGACATGACAAGAAACTAGGGAGCATTCACCCAACTGACACTAACCCGGATCCGTGCGGATCTGGCCAATCCTGAGTCCTGAGCCGCTAACCGACACTAACCCGGATCCGTGCGGATCCGGCGAATCCTGAGTCCTGATCTGCTAACCGACACTAACCCGGATCCGTGCGGATCCGGCGAATCCTGAGTCCTGATCCGCTAATCGACAATAACCCGGATCCATGCGGATCCGGCGAATCCTGAGTCCTGATCCGCTAACCGACACTAACCCGGATCCGTGCGGATCCGGCGAATCCTGAGTCCCTAACCGTAACCGACAATAATGAGTGGATCCACCGGTTAAACACACCCGGATCTGTAAGGAGAGGGGATTCAGAGTCACACCAGGCGTAGCGCATGCACGCACATGAGTTCAATAAATTCGTTTTATATGGGCCTATCCACGAAAGATTTTATTTTATCCACGGAAGACATCATGTGATGTTAATGTTTTTGTCTGTGCTCGAAATGCTGGGAGAGTAGCCTACTGCATGATTTGGAAGCAATTTTCAGACAATGTAGTGTTTGGGCAATGCACAGATAATTACATTTAGTGGTGATCCGGGAACATTAATAATTAGGAATAGCTTGTTTACTTATTTATTCTTATTCTCGGTTGCATTTTGCGATTTTGCTGTTATGCCTATGTTTAAGTTTTGTGTTATTTTTGGTGTGTTTAAATAAACATTTCTCTTGTTTTTAACCTTCGTTTTATTTAAAAGTGATTCATTCCGATCACAAGGCACGTTACTTTCTATTTAGTAATACTGACTCAAGTGACTCAAGTGACTCACAGATCCGGATCAGTTCAGTGAGTGACTCAGAGGGATCCGAATCCTTAAAAGGATCCGAGTTTTACAGCTCTAGTGGATAGGGTAGGCTGAGATGGGCTATTGTATGTTCTGCGGATATCCACACTCTCTGGGGTCTCTCCGACTTCCTTCTCCATGGCTTTAGCCTCTTTACACATCTCTGTGAAAGACAGGTCCAATTCTCTGCGTACACGCCTCTGCAGCCCTATTTGTACTGCCCCCGGCAAAAGGCCCAACATCAGCTGACCCCTCAGCATCTCGTCATCTGACCCGGCTGCTGGCCACCTAGCATGGGACTCACGCAGATGCAGAATGAATGGCCCCACCCCTTCACCCGCCTGTTGTTGACATTTAAAAAACTGGGCTCTAAGCTGGCTGGTGCTTACATTGTCCCCATACAGTCTCTCAAGAGCTGCAAATATCTTCCCATCAGTGTCCTTCTCTGCATCTGACAGTAGCTCTATCTCTCAAGTGCACTTAAAACAAAATCTACCCTTTGCTCTGCTGATAATGACTGTGCTCTCAGATAAACTTCTATTTGGCTACGCCACTCTGCTATTGATTGCTGGCTGTCCTTTCCCCCATACTTTGGTATCCATGGCCCACCCAGAAACCAGGGCAACATCATCATGTTGTTAACCACCGCCCCCGCCACACCCTGTTCTTCAGTCATGGTGCTGTGTCCAAAAAACAGAGGGGTCCTGCCAACTAACACCAAACTGTCATAGCTGCCACAACACTACACAGGCCCGAACCCCTCTGGACACATTCACCAGACCCAAGAAGCAGTGTGTTTCTTCTATTTTATTGAATATGGGTCGGTAGGAGCCCTGTCTCAAATGATACAAGTCCGCAGATGGAGGTCACACAAACATGCACAGCTGACACGCCACCCTCATTAACCCACACCCGTTGAAGTACCACAACTCAGGACGAACACACAGGAAAATAACTAACTGCGCAGGAAAAGGGAAAGTAAAATCAGGTGGTGTGAGCTAAGTATCGGTTTAAGGTGGAACACAGCAAATTGACAGACATCACACAAGCATTATCCCAACGTGCTGCCACCACGAGGAGTACAATTACTTCACAGCAACTCACACAGTAATACACCAATACACAGAAATAACCCACATCAAGAATAGCCCACCTCCTCCCGTTTTTCCCCAGTCCTGCAAAGTCTGTCACTCTGTGGCGTAACCACCAGCTCACCCAGAGGAGAGAGTTCACGTGGTCCAGCACGGCGCGTGGTGCGGGTGTCCTGTCCGACCCGCATTAGGGGCAGAACTCAATCAATAAAGAGCATATCTCCACTCTGGAACTGCCCATATCGCTGCAGGAACTCTATGAAGCGTTTTGTACGATGCCTAATAATAAAGCACCAGGACCGGATGGCTTCCCAGTAGAATTCTACAAAGAGTTATGGCCAACTCTCGCACCTACCTTTGTCAGGACTGTACTAGATATAAAAGAAAAAGGTGCGTTCCCCGCCAGTATGAACTCAGCAAATATCAACCTCCTCCTTAGAGCAGACAAAGATCCCCTGTTGCCATCATCGCCCCATCTCGCTCATTAATGCTGATCTTAAACTGATCTGCAAGGTCTTAGCCATCAGACTTGAAAAGATAACTCCCCACATAATACATACAGATCAGACTGGCTTTATCAAGGGCAGACAGTCATCAAACAATACTCGCAGACTCTTTAACTTAATGGATAATTCAAATACCCATAACCTGAACTCAATAATAGTCTCCTTAGATGCAGAAAAAGCTTTCGACAGAGTTAACTGGAAGTTCCTTCTGTCCACAATGAATAAATTCAAATTCAGGGACTCCTTTATATCTTGGATAAAAATCCTATACAACTCACCCAGCGTAAGGACAAATGATCAGACCTCTGCGAGGTTCATCCTGCAGAGGGGAACAAGACAAGGCTGTCCACTCTCTCCGTTGTTGTTCGCCATTTTCATTTGTGGCCATCCGACAAGATATAAATATCAAAAGGGATTCAGCAACCCTCGACCATAAATTAAGTCTCTATGCTGATGATGTATTACTTTTCCTTCAGAACCCACAGTCCTCCCTCTCTGAGTCAATCAAGCTCATAGATAAATTCTCAGTCATATCGGACTACTCCGTAAACTGGTCCAAATCTCTCTCACTAAAAATTATTTTCACAGCTCTCTTTCCGTACCACTGCAGACAGGGAATATCAAATATCTGGGTGTCAACATCTCCAACAGGCTGTCAGAACTCTCACAGCTGAATTATGTCCCACTGCTGAAGAGTATTGAGGATGATCTGACACGGTGGGTAAACCTCCCAATTTCACTAATGGGGAGAATAGCCACAATAAAAGTGATGGTCCTTCCCAAAGTGAATTACCTGTTTTCCATGACTCCAACGCAGCCATCCTCTACATGGTTCAAATCTTTGAACTCAAGCATTACAAAGTTTTTGTGGGGGAAGAAAACACCCCGGATTAGTTTTAAGACATTACAAAAACCCAGAGAACTTGGTGGGTTAGACCTGCCAAATTTCCACCATTATTTCCTAGCAAATAGACTACAGTATATCATAAAATGGATCACACATGACCCATTGGATCAGGCCTGGCTGGATATTGAACAAACGTACTGCAGAAATATCTGACTTACCATTCATCAGACACAGGTGCATGGAAAACCACAACATAGCCGCCTCCCTGACAGCCTGGTGGGAATTCCTCAATTTCACAGGGTGTTCACTTACTCCATGCGGTCTCGCACCCATCTGGAACAACCTGGACATCCCTCAGGTTTAAAAACTACTGAACTCCTCCTCATGGAAGTCAAAGGGGATAACACATCTGTCAGACATCATTAAAGACATGAACTTCATCCCATTCCATGACCTAGTGACGGAATACGGCATCAACAAAATCAGTTTTCTGGAATATTTAACTTAAATCTATAATTAAAAATCAGACCCACACATATGGATTTAAGTATCTCCCCGGTAGTGGAAAACTTTCTTAACTTATCCCTCCGAAAGCTACTATCCAAAATATATACTCTGTTAACAAAGACTGACTGCTCAATCGCCCTGCTCCCCTCACTCCAAATCATGAATTCTGGAAACAGATTTGCCTTTACACCTTCAAAGTGACTCAACCAAATCTGCAGCTCATACAATATAAAATCCTCCATAGAACACACTACACGGGACAAAGGATGTTCAAAATGGGACTTGCACGATCCGACACCTGCGCACATTGTCAAGCTGGGACACCAGATCACTACCTGCATGCCATATGGCAATGCACACCAGTCTACCAGTTCTGGCAGAGGGTATGCGAAGACCTATCTGTGTGCCTCGGACACCCTATACAGGCCTCACCATCACTCTGTGTGCTAGGGGATCTTAACAACACTGGTCTGGAATTGGGCTGTGATCGGGCTGTGCGCTCTCTCGGGGGCGGTGGGTGGCGGGCAGGCTGCCAAGCACCGAGGGAGGGAGAGTCAGTGGTGGGGGGGGGGGCTCCCAGTGGGACTCGCTGCTCGGGGGGGCTGGCTCCATCATAACTTGGTGCAGGGTATTGCTGGGGCCTGGCAGATCGGCCTACGCTGGCCCTTGCAGGTGCACCGGCCAACTCGGCGGGGGCTGTGTGCCCTGGGTGTCAGGGGTTGGTGCTGCCCTGTGCACCCTGGGAAGGGGGGTATGTGGGGGGGCCACCCAACGGGGTGGCGGGTCACCCCGTTGGGTGCATGGCACGCTGCAGGGGGGGCAGGCGGGCTGGCGATGCTTGTGCTGGATTTTGGGACCCCGGTCTCTATTTGCTGCTGGGAGTAGTGGACCTAACCTGTGGGCCCGCTGCCCTCGGATCCTCCGGGTTCTGGTGCCGAGCACTGGGGGGGGGGCTCGTGCCCCGGCTGCTCGGCCGGCTCCACTGCGGGGCTGGTGCTCGTGACGGGACCGGGGACACCCAACCCGGCAGCCCGCCTGGTTTTGCGGGGCCGTGGGCTCCATCGTGCCCTGGCCTC